>CM076847.1:56392746-57604391 GCA_039519185.1 Astragalus membranaceus
ATACACTGTTTGGCCCTATGGGGGCCGGGCCGGCCCGAGCCCGGCCCATTGACATCCCTACTTGCTGGTTAGTGTAAGAGAAAACAATTAGAATACAATTTAGTTTCTGATTTAGTTTCTGGTTAGTTGCTGAGATTGTAACAGATTTGTAAACTTAAAGATGCTTAGTCACAAGATTGGTATAATTGCTGAGTTGCTGAGATTGGTATAATTTCTGAGATGGTTAGTTGCTGGTATAATTGCTGAGTTGCTGAGATTGGTATAATTGTTTACTGAGATTGGTATAATTGTTTGAATTGAAGTTTGAATTTTGTGTTTCAGTGTGGACTTTCGGGTTCTAGTGAAATTGTGTGCTACATTGAATTGTTTTCTTGTTGTGTTATATATATGTGAATAATAATGAATTGGGTTCTCATATTTATTTATCAAGAAAAATAGTTAGTTTTCTGATTTAGTTTCATTGGCTGGATTTAGTTTCTGGTTAGTGTAAGAGAAAACAATTGGAATCTGGTTTAGTTTCTGGTTAGTTGCTTGTTAGTTTCTGGTTAGTTGCTGGTTAGTTGCTGGTTAGTTTCTGGTTAGTTGCTAGTTAGTGTAAGAGAAAACAATTAGAATACAATTTAGTTTCTGATTTAGTTTCTGGTTATTTGCTGAGATTGTAACAGATTTGTAAACTTAAAGATGCTTAATCACAAGATTGGTATAATTGCTGAGTTGCTGAGATTGGCATAATTTCTGAGATGGTTAGTTGCTGGTATAATTGCTGAGTTGCTGAGATTGGTATAATTGATTGCTGAGATTGATATAATTGTTTGAATTGAAGTTTGAATTTTGTGGAGATTTAATTCCAACCATTCATTTTACTTTTATCTTACTGTCAACAATACATTAAAGGTTCACCAAATAGTTGTCTATGTTCACGAATCAAACCTTGTTTGTTTCTGTGCAAGTAACATCATCTTAATGAATTATATTAAAGATTAGAGAAAGCAAGGAAGAGGTTACCAAAGAAAACAACAACCAACTATCAAATAATGTTTCTGCTGGGGGAATAATAAGTCTAGAAGGGAATAATGCTTTAGATTCAAGAGATTCATGTAGATTGCCAAAAGTGTGTGACATGCATGTAGATTGCTCTTGCAAAGCAAATTAAGTAGCATATTTGTCAATAAGGCTTCAATTCTTTTGTATTAGGATACTCTTGAAGAATCAATTGAAATTTCAAGTGAAGATGCAAAAAAAGCATTCCAATTATTGCTTGGCAAAGAAAAGTACGGTAGAGTGCGTTAGCATGGAAGAACTATGACTCCATCAATAATGAAGAAAAATGAAGAAATTGCTTCGGTAAAGAAGCAATATTCTAGTAAAATTACAGCCTTGGAAAGGAAGATGCAAGCATATGATGCTCTTTTAAAAAGTGTGTTGATGCAACAAAATCCAAATTTAAGTGAAGAAGCTGTCAACACATAATGCAGTGTGCTTTTGAAAATGACAATAGTGAAGCACTGCACAATATTGATAACAATTATGTACTACGTTCTTTTACATCAACTAATGCTCCTCTTGAAAAGGTATGATATTCTAGAAGGTGTTTACAATGTTTGTAATGTTCTTGAATGTTATGTAACTTTTGTAATGTTTTATGTTTATAGGTAGGAAATGATTTTGAAGAAGATCTTGAAGATGATCTTGAAGGTTTTGAAGAGTGATGTGATGTGATGCAAGTGGAAAAGACTACTTTTTGCATTTTGAAGAACAATGTTGCTACAAGCATGAAAATTATTTTGTGGATTCTATTTTAATTAATGAACAAACATACTTTTTATAATTTTTGGTTTCAGTTTATGTTTCTATATTTTGACTATTAATGACACTTGACATGATGAATGTTGCTCAATGCATGATATTAAATTTGAAAATTTGTTTGTCAATTTTTTTATAATATAATGTTTATATTTAAAAAATTGATGTCTATTTTTTGTATGTTAAACAAATGTGATATGATTATTAAAATATTGTCTTGAATGATAGCATTTAAATAAAAGCAACTTATAGGCCACAATTGAAAAATCATAGCTTAATAGTGGTTCCCATGGTCGAAGGAGCATAGCTTAAAAGTATTGGACAACAGTTTTTAAACCGTGGCTTAAACTTATAGGCCACGGTTATTTAATTGTGGTCAATTCAAAACTGTGGCCGGAAACTATACTAATAAACCGTGGCCTGTTTTAATAACTCTAGCCACTGTTTTAATAATTCGTGGCCTAATGTGCCAAAACCGTGGACTAAAGGAATAGGCGACGGCCACCTAGACAGCGCCTAAAAAACCGTGGCAAACCCGTGGCCTAAAGTTCAGGCCACGGTTTTTTCACTTCTGGCCACGGTTTTGTCACTTCTGGCCACGGTTTTTTTGTTGTTGCCTAAACTACTTTTTGTTGTAGTGAGAGAAAGAGGAGGGCCATGTATTCCATTTATTATGTAAATTATATTGTATATTATATAATATAATATATGGAGGAAAGCACATACAATGTGCTCTTTTATGGAACAACACATCTCATACGAAAGTTTCTTCAGGGAAGATATTAACTCCAATAATGATATATAATTCTACTAAAAGTTAAAATTTAAATTAAAACCTGTAACATAATCACGGTCTAGCAAATAATGTGGTTTCCTCTAACAAACAGATGGGAAAAATACTTCTATGGGTTTAAATGTGTAACATAAATTTAAATCTATCAGATAAGATTTCTTATATTTAGCTTCAACCACAAACAAAATATTAAAACAGACGGGTCATAATTTAAATTTCTCTCTTCTTATTTTAATTTCTTCTTTCAATTTTGGATATAAAAACAAGAGAATATTCGTTTCAAACATAAAAGGCAAAACAAAGTTAAACACTTTTGTTGGCCAAGCATCTATAAACTAACTGAAATTGTTGCAAAAGTCTTTCATATGGTTTGGTGTGTGGATTCATTGTTAAACTTTATCAATGGATCAAAAGATATAAAAAATTTATGCATGAAATAAACTACATTAAAGTTGGCCAATTTTTAGTTTCACATGGTGTTCTTATTATTAGGCTGACGGCATAGGCATGCTGTCATTCATTATGTGTTCATTGTGATTAATATATAGATGTATATTGATATTTAATCTATTTATATAGGTAATTATTTTAATTTTTATGGTGATGCAGCACACTACATATGCGGTATGGAAAAAGGGTACGTATCCGGTTTCTACATCACTCCTATTACCATGGGATGTTAATTGCCCCGCCAAAACCCGCCCCGATTTAATGGGGGTTCCCGTTTTGACTGGGTTTGAGTTTGAGTTTTTCCTGAAATCAAAATATGGGGGCGGGGTGGGTAATGGGGATATAGGTACCCACCCCAAACCCGCCCCGAATATATGAAATTACAATATTATCTCTCTTAAATTAGAAACCTCAAAATCTCAAGTAAACCCTAAATGACTGTCATTGTTGGCACCTCACTTCATTATATAAAGTTACGCTTATAGTTTTAATTAAAAATAATGTCTTGATAAATTGCTTTATGGTGAATTGAGTTGATTTGTTGGAATATAACTGAGACGAAATCACAGTGGCATATATATACTTATCAAAAAAAAAAACAGTGGCATATATATATATATATATATATATAAAAAAGTTTTCTTTTTCGCGTAGATTGTGTATCTTTGATTAGTATCTTTAATCTTTGAATTAGCATTGAAATTTATTTATCACTACATTCCAATTTTATCAACTCTAATGTTTATATTTAACTTGTATTCAAAAAACTATTTGTTGAAACTATTTTGGGTTTGGGGACAAGTAAAAAGTATTTTTTTATTTAAAAAATTGATTCCGCTACTGGGACGGGGTTGGGGTGGTGATACCCGAAACCGTTGGGTACGGGGATGAAGATCAATAATTCATCCCCGTTGGATTTGGGTAGAGGAATGTAGAAATATATGGAATTCGGGGATGGAGAATGTAAAATCCGTCCCCACCCCGCCCCATTGTCATGTCTTTATTGCTCCTCGTTGATTGTGATGTAAACTGATTAGACATCTATCCGTAAAAATAGCTATTTTTTGATATTTTCTGAAAATGCCAAACACCTATTGTTTTTTTTTTACCAAACACCTATTGTTATATATTATAAAGATTTAAATAAAATGCTCACAATAAAAAGCCCATGATAAAGCTTGCCCAGCACACAAATTGATAGTGACATAATAGAACAAACAGAAAACAATCCAGTGTAACATTGAACGTGTATTTCCCAAGGTAATCAAAACCGGACCGGACATTGAACCGGAAGAGGTGGTGGTTCAGGGGTTCTTGGGTTCAACCGGTTGAACCGGGGGTTCAACCGGAATTAATTAAATATATTATTTAATATTTTTATTACAATATATAAACTATAAAGGATAAAAAACCATAATACCCAAAATTTCACACCACAAACAATTAAATTATGCTTAACTTAAGCTCAACAATATAATATCCAAGTCATTAGTTAAAGTTACACATAAAATTGGTAGGTATAAAAAAACTCAAAGTTTGACATGTTTAAAATATATATATTTTAATGCATTATTTAGAAAGAATCTAATGTCGCTTTATTTAGAAAATATCACATCATGTAAGAAAATTGCAAACAATGAAGCTAATGTTGTTGAAAGGTGAATATCTAGTCCCACATCGGATGGCAAATAAGAAGAATGAGCTATGTTTCTCTATAAATAGAGCTAGAGTGTGCACAGCAAAATATAAGTGAGATTCTTGGCTTTCATAATATATAAAATATATAAATAGAGTCCTGACACTCATTTTGTTTTACAAAAAATAGTTTAAATTTTTTTATTTCAGTTAAAAAAAATAAAAAATAAAAATAAAAAAAGTCATTTCTCAGAACCGGTTTCTGGCCGGTTCTTGACCGGTTCTTGACCGGTTCTGGCCGGTTTTGCCGGTTCTTGACCGGTTTTCCGGTTTTTCACCCGGTTCTTTGGCCATCCGGTTCTGGGGTCTAACTGGACCGGACAGGGGTCTGGTTCCCGGTTCAACCGGTCGAACCGGCCGGTTCGGTCCGGTTTTGATTACCTTGGTATTTCCTATCTGAACAATCAAAAAGTGACTATATGAATGATTTAACAATGGATGGAGATTCCCTCTTTACCCCTTACCGAGTTTACTTATCAAGTCAATTAAAATTTATTGGCCACCAAAATTTGGCCATTTGCTCAGGCATAACATGGTGTGGATGTTACCAACTTTATATTTTGATATTCAGTATTGTGAATAAAGAAATAAGGAAGTTTGTAAATAGTAGATTTCTTTATATATGTATTCGGCCCAGGCCCGTTAGGTTTTCACATAGAATAGCCTATTTATACTCCTTAGTGTTTGTACTCAATGACGATCAAAATACAATCAATAAAAGGGAACTACAGCTGCTCTGTAGTCGCAGCCGTAGGCAAAGTTTGGCCGAACTGCGTGATCAATATCGTGTCTCATCTTATGACATGGTATCAAACTAGGTCTTGATTCATTGGTTCCTGTTTCTTTTGCGAAATTGTTCTGTCCGATTTCCCATTTCTTGGTGTGCGCATCTTGTTTCTTGGTTTCTTGATCTGCGCATCTTGTGCCGTTCGTTATGCGCATCTTGCTATTCGCTGTTTGCTGTGTGCATCTTGTGTTCGCTGTTTGCTGGTCGGTTGCTGTTGTGCTGTTCGCATCTTGCTGTTCGCATCTGTGCGCATCTTGCTGCTCGCATCTGTGCGCATCTTGTTGTTCGCTGTGCGCATCTTGCTGTTCGCTTTGCCGTTCGCTGCCTGCTGGTGTGCGTGTGGTTCGCATCTTGCTATTCTGTGTGTTCTTGTTGTTCCTGATTTTCGGTGATCGCGGTTGGCTTCTCCGTGGGTCTCGGTTGCCTTATTGTACTGTAAGGTCAGTTGGGATTTTGTCAGACCTACTCTTCTCGTTTACGTTTTCTGTTCGTTACTTCTATTGATTCGCTATTGTTCAAAACTTATTGGCTTCAACTCGTTACTTGTTGCTTGTTGGCTTCAATAAGAGTGGTATTCTGATCTTGGCTTGGCGCTGTAATATATTTGAGTGCTTCTCTGTGGTTTGCTTGGCTACGTGTTGGTTGTTGCTTTTGTAAGTGTTGTTCTCATTATCAATTTTTTAGTAATTTTTTCAATGGTTTCGGAGAAAGAAAGGGATAATTTTTGTGTTCGTTTTACCGGTAAGAATTATGCTACTTGGGAATTTCAATTCAAGATGTATGTCAAGGGCAAAGGATTATGGAATCACCTTGATGAGGTTTCTAAGGCGTCGGAAGATAGAATTGCCTTAGACGCGTGGGAAGTCAAAGACGCTCAGATTATTTCTTGGATCCTCAGTACTTTTGATCCTCAGATGATCAATAATTTGAGATCATTTTCAATTGCTCAAGAAATGTGGAATTATTTAAAGCGTATTTACAACCAGGACAATACGGCCAAGCGCTTTCAATTGGAGTTAGAAATCGCAAATTACAAACAAGGTAATTTGTCAATTCAAGAATATTATTCTGGTTTTTTGAATTTATGGACAGAACACTCTGCGATTATCTATGCTGCTGTTCCCAAGCCGTCACTCGGCCGTCCAAGATGTTTATGATACTAGTAAACGGGATCAATTTCTCATGAAACTTCGTCCGAAATTTGAGGCTGTTCGAGGTGCTTTGCTGAATAGGAACCATGTTCCTTCCTTGGATATCTGTGTTGGTGAACTGCTCCGGGAAGAACAACATCTCCATACTCAAGGAACCATGTCTCATGATCCCGTCCTTAATTCAACACATGGTACTATCAGCTCTTTCTGCCTTGGGCATTACTGGTATGTCTTCTTTCATATTATGGTTACTTGACTCTGGTGCATCGAATCACATGACGGGTTCCTCTAAACTCTTGCACAATTTACGTTCTTATATTGGTAATCAGAAAATTCAAATTGCTGATGGCAGTACCCTTCCTATAACTAATATTGGTGACATAAATTCTAACTTCGGAAATGTGCTGGTAGCACCTGGGCTTGCTTCAAATTTATTGTCTGCTGGTCAATTAGTGGATGAAGGTTGTGATGTTAATCTTACTCAGGATGGTTGTCTTGTGCAGGAGCGGGTGTCGGGGAAGGTGATCGCGAAGGGGCCTAAAGTTGGACGAGTGTTTCCACTCCAGTTTATTCCAAATCATTTATCTCTTGTTTGTACTAGTGTTTTGAATGCATTTGAGGATTGGCATATGAAATTGGGCCATCCAAACTCTGTTGTTTTGTCTCACTTATTTAAGACTGGCTTGTTAGGTACTAAACCGATGGATTCTAGTACCTCTATTTCATGTTCTGTTTGCAAATTAGCTAAAAGTAAAACACTTCCTTTTCCGTCTGGTGCTCATCGTGCTTCTACTTGTTTTGAGATGATTCATAGTGATGTTTGGGGAGTCTCACCTGTCGCTTCTCATGCTCACTATACATATTTTGTCACCTTTATCGATGATTATAGCCGTTTTACTTGGATTTATTTTCTTAAATCTAAATCTGAAGTGTTTTCTATGTTTAAGACATTTCTGATGTATGTTGAAAATCAATTTCAAACCAGTAGTAAAATTCTTCGGTTTGATTCTGGAGGTGAGTATGTGTCTCATGAGTTTCAGGAGTTCTTACAGCAAAAAAGTTTATTGTCTCAACATCTTGTCCCAATACCCCTCAGCAAAATGGTGTTGCAGAACGTAAGAATCGTCACTTATTGGATGTGACACGTACCTTACTTCTCCAGGCTTCTGTTCCATCCAAATTTTGGGTGGAGGCTCTTTCCACAGCTGTCTTTTTGATCAACCGTCTTCCTTCCACAGTGATTGGGTTTGATTCTCCTTACTTTCGCCTTTTTAAAACTCAGCCTGATTACAGTAGTCTACATACTTTTGGGTGTGTATGTTTTGTTCACCTACAATCCACTGAGAGACATAAGCTTGGAGCACAATCTGTCCAATGTGCATTTATGGGGTATAGTCATTCTCATAAGGGTTTTGTGTGTTATGATGTCTCTAACCATCGTTATTGCATTTCTCGGAATGTGACACTTTTTGATAATCAGTTTATGTTTCCTTGCTCTTCTCCTGGTCTGAATGATATTGCTATACTTCCCCAATTTTCTACCCCGCGTTCACCTATAGAATGTTTTACACCAGGGCTCGTTCCCACTTCCCCTTCTGACGCTGATCCGCCACCTGATCCTGATCCTGATCCTGTACCGCCTGCACTACAGCGTTCTAGTAGAACGTCTCGAGCACCTGATAGATATTCCCCAGACAGGTTTGCTTCCTCACATACTGCTTTAACTGCTTCTCTATCTGGCACATCTATTCCTACTTGTTACTCGCAAGCTGTTAAAGATGTGTCTTGGGTAAATGCCATGTGTAACACACCATTTCTACCCGGTAAAATAATACGAAAATCAGAGTTATAAAAAAATTTCCAACAAATGAATGGAGCGCTACACTTTCAACTAAAAACAAAACAACGTAATCAATTCGCCTGTGAAATCAGATACATAACACGCTAACTTGGATGAACCAATAAACAAATCTTTTTAGTTTTTAAAACAAGTCGACTTTCAATACTACGCAGCGGATTCACAACAAAAGTCAATTCAAAATAATCGTGGCATCTTTAACTAACTTAAGACAGCTCAGATTTAGCAAAACTCTTAAGTGTTGGAAATGACCTTTCAAAGCAAAAGCATCAACAAAAAAAAGGGTAATATCTGAAAATCACACTTCAAGTGAAAAGGAGAAACCTAAGAAAAGGGTGGTTGAAGAAGATGAGTCAACGGCAAGGCAGGAAAATGTAGGCAAGAAGCCAAAAAGGATCTCGTTGTGTCGATCAACAACAATTGATGAGTTTCTTAAAGAAAACGGAGAAGTAAATGAGGAGTTGGAGAATGAAAGTGATGATGAAGAATATGATGTTACGGAAGAAGAAGAAGAAGAAGAAGAAGAAGAAGAAGAAGAAGAAGAAGAAGAAGAAGAAGAAGAAGAAGAAGAAGAAGAAGAAGAAGAAGAAGAAGAAGAAGAAGAAGAAGAAGAAGAAGAAGAAGAAGAAGAAGAAGAAGAAGAAGAAGAAGAAGAAGAAGAAGAAGAAGAAGAAGAAGAAGAAGAAGAAGAAGAAGAAGAAGAAGAAGAAGAAGAAGAAGAAGAAGAAGAAGAAGAAGAAGAAGAAGAAGAAGAAGAAGAAGAAGAAGAAGAAGAAGAAGAAGAAGAAGAAGAAGAAGAAGAAGAAGAAGAAGAAGAAGAAGAAGAAGAAGAAGAAGAAGAAGAAGAAGAAGAAGAAGAAGAAGAACAAGAAGAACAAGAAGAAGAACAAGAAGGAGAAGAAGAAGAAGGCAATGCGCCCAAAGGTGGCAATTCTGAAATTAATGGCAATGAAATTGAAGGTAAAATTCAGTTTCTTGAAAATGTGTAATGGTTAATTAAATTTTTTTCATTTGATAGTGATAGTGATTATTATTATCTTACTTCACACAACTTTAATGTAAAAATAGGGACAAGAAAGAAAAGAACAAGGGGACCAACAAGGTGTTTAAAAATACATGCAAGAACTAGCGAAGATCGTCAAGAAGTTACTTTAGATGAGGATGGAGAACCAATTGGACCCAATGACAAAACTGTATCAGACTTGAGCTATTTCCTTGGATCTATAGCAAGGAATGCGGAGTTTTGTCCCTTGATCTACACAAACTTTAAAGCTTTGCTCAAATATCACGAGGATCGTTTATGGAAATATGTCAATGTATGAGATCTAAAGTTTCGTATTTGTTTGAAATGATCAAATAATTGTCAAAGGTTTATGACTATTGTTTTTTTTCCAGGATAAGTACATTATTTCTGATAGAGGACAGATGTAACACCCCTCTTGAGTGTTACACATCAACGCAAGGACACCGACGACACCGACTCAGAATAGCGAAGGTACCTAAGCCTTCACTCGCAATCACCTGCACGTTACCAACATAGGGGTAACATTCAAACAGAAGGGGTGAGATATCTTCAATATAATAGCATAAAATGATAGGAGATATGCTAGAATATGATACTATATCTACCACTCCACTACACACATCAATTTATAAACATACGTCCAATTATAAACATCTCAACCAGTCACCAAATGTCATGACGATGCATGAATGCAACCCACACCAACGGGCATATGCATGTGGTACCAAAATCACCAAAAGTCTTGCCCGTAAATAGGGGCGTCACCAAAATTGAGAGCTTTCACACCAGGCTCACCAATTCACCAAAAATCGAGCTTTCACACCAGGCTCACCAGTTTTAGAAAAATTTGAGCTTTCACACCTAGCTCCAAGACCAAAGGTCTTCACCAAAATAAGTCATATGCTGTATGCGACACCATGAATGCATACAGACAATCACCAAATTCGTCACAATACACCAACAACAATCACCAAATATCACCAAAGTTGGGCTTTCACACCTAGCCACAACGACACCGAAAACACCAACCACCTGACACAACGGAACAACAAGACTTGGAACCTTCACACCTAGTTCCAACAACACCAAGGTTTGAGCTTTCACACCTAGCATCAAACCGCACCAAGGCACCTAGAGGACAACAATTTCCCAAAACAACACCAAGACACCAAGGAGACAACAATTTTCCAAAACAGCACCAATACACCAAGATGACAACAATTTTCTAAAACATTTGAGACACGAGGGTTTTTCACAACATCGGGGACAAACGACAATTTTTCCAAAATATTGGAGGCATGACAACTTCCTTTTTAAAACGTCAACATTTAACGATTACACCAAGGGTTAACAACTTTTCCAGAAAAATGGACTACTTTGCCTCAAAATAGAATATTCAGCTAGGCCTCTGAATAAGCTTTCCAAAACATTTTGAAACGTCTAAATCGGAGTCCCGAGTCAAAAGATATGTCAAAAACAAAACCGGGGAAAAATTGAGCAACATCCTGAAAATGGCGCCCAGGCACTGGGCGCCTAGCAGGGAAACGCAACACAGCAAACTGGAGCCCAGGAGCAGGGCGCCCAGTAACAGGCAACAAAACAGACTCTGGCGCCCAGGGGCGGGGCGCCTAGCAACAAACGCAACACACCTGGCTTTGGCGCCCAGGAGCAGGGCGCCTAGCAACAAGCAGCAACACAACATATCACATGGCAGGAAATGGCGCCCTTGGCGCCCAGACAACCCAGAACAAAACGCAACACAGATAGGACACGCCCAGACACAGCGCCCATGGCGCCCATGGCGCCCCTGCGCCAAGACAGCGCGCAACACAACACAGAACAGGCGCCCATGGCGCCCCTGCAGCCAGATACAGCAACACACACACGCTGGCACACGCACACACCCACCAGACACGGCGCCCATGCACTGGGAGCCAAAAACAGCAGCTTGACACCAAAACGCAACATTGGCACCCGGCGCCCAGCAGCAGGGCGCCAGAGACAGCAACACCCAACACCCAGCATGGCGCCCAGCGCCAGGGCCCCAAAATCAGCAACACACCAAATTCACCAAAACACCACATATGCACTTATATCACCAATTTAGCTCATCAATTCATAATCACCAATGCCAATCATCATAATTCGCTAATCACAACACCAAAAAAACATTTTATCGAACACCTAACATGCAATTAGGACTAACAACAATGAATCATCAAGTTCTAGAGCTACAACGATCACCAAATCAAGCCAACATCTCAACTAACATAATCATGATATAACAACCGTCAACTCAACATCAAAAATCGAACCCTAGGCATCATAGGACCTATTCCCACATAACCCCATCATAAAACCCCATTATAAGAAAGAACCCCACCCTTACCTTATAGTAGGAGAGCACCAATTCTCTTGATCGAGTCACCAACAGAACCTCAGCAACACATCTCCTCTCTGCTCCCTTGGACTATGCGAACTCCTCTTCTTCTCCTCCCTTGGGATTCGCGCCGTACTCTTTCTCTCTTCTCCTCTCTCTATTTCGCAACTTTCTTTCTCTCTTTCTCAAGCCAATTCGCAAATGCCACTAAACCCTAGCCTAGGCGCTTCTCCTATGCGCCTAACTAGTGGGCTTGGATCACGGGCTTTCCTCCAGCTTAAGCCCGATCACTAATGCCATCCCCTAATATTCAATTACACACCTCTTAATCCAACGTTAAAATAATTACACCAACTAAAATAAATAATTAAATAATTTAATTAAATATTTGGGCGTTACAACAGAAAGCTGTGTTTTCTGGCATAAATTATGCTTGGAGAAGCTACAAAAGCGAGATAAAAAGAAAGCACTTTTTGAAGTACAATAGTATGAAGGAAAGGTTAAAACACTGTCCCAAGAACATATCTGAGTCTCATTTCAAAAAATTGGTGGCATATTGGTCAAATGACACCGTTCAAGTAAGATAATAGCATTGCTTATTAATTTAAATTTATATTTAATTTTCAGAATATAATTTCTTTTTCCATGCAGAAAATTAGGCAAAAAAATGCAGAAAATAGGGCTAAGCAAAAGTACATGCATCGTGTTGGACCAATATATTTTGCTAGAATTCGTGCAAAATTGGTATGGTGGTAATCATGTGCTTTTATGTATCATATTATATATGTAAATAAATAGTCTCTTAATGAATTCTGATTTCAATCTATGTAGCTTGCAGAGAAGGAGGATGGAGAAGAAGTTACCCAAGCTGAAATGTTTATCCATACTCGCAAAGGCAAGAAAGGAAAAAAAGTGGATGATCAAACAGAAAATGCAATTGTAAGTTTCAAATATTTAGTTTCTGATTTAGTTTCATTGGCTGGATTTAGTTTCTGGTTAGTGTAAGAGAAAACAATTGGAATTTGGTTTAGTTTCTGGTTAGTTGCTGGTCAGTTTCTGGTTAGTTGCTGATTAGTTTCTCGTTAGTTGCTGGTTAGTTGCTGGTTAGTTCTGGTTAGTTGCTGGTTAGTGTAAGAGAAAACAATTAGAATACAATTTAGTTTCTGATTTAGTTTTTGGTTAGTTGCTGAGATTGTAACAGATTTGTAAACTTAAAGATGCTTAGTCACAAGATTGGTATAATTGCTGAGTTGCTGAGATTGGTATAATTTCTGAGATGGTTAGTTGCTGGTATAATTGCTGAGTTGCTGAGATTGGTATAATTGTTTGAATTGAAGTTTGAATTTTGTGTTTCAGTGTGGACTTTCGGGTTCTAGTGAAAGTGTGTGCTGCATTGAATTGTTTTCTTGTTGTGTTATATATATATAATGTGAATAATAATGAATTGGGTTCTCATATTTATTTGTCAAGAAAAAGAGTTAGTTTCTGATTTAGTTTCATTGGCTGGATTTAGTTTCTAGTTAGTGTAAGAGAAAACAATTGGAATCTGGTTTAGTTTTTGGTTAGTTGCTGGTTAGTTGCTGGTAGGGATGTCAATTTGGGCCCGGCCCAGTGGGCCGGCCCACTGGCCCGATTTTTTGGGCGGGCCTGGGCTCTAAAAATAGTAGCCCAAAATGAATGGTATGTTTTTTGGCCCGGCCCGATTGGCCCGATGATTTAATTGGGCCGTGCCGGGCTGGCCCATGGGCTTCGGGCTGGCCTGTTTCTTTTTATTTTATTTTATTTTTTCCTTCACAAGCACCTCTCTACAAACCCAAATTAGAAACCCTAAAACTCTATTCTCTCACTCAACTCTCAAGCGCCTCTCACTCTCTCATGAGCAGCCTCACGCACGCTCTCCCTCAAACTTCACAGAACGCTCACTCATCTTCCTCTTCCAAGCTCACTCTTCTTCCAAGCTTCCTCTTCCGCTCTCAGTCTCAGCGATCTTCCTCTTCCAAGCTCACTCATCTCCTCTCTGTCGCTCTCTCCTCTCCCACTCATCTCCTCTTCACCAAGGCAAATTCTCTCTCTCTCCCACTCATCTCTTTCTTGAGGATGGATGTCTCCACTAGGTGGAATGCTACATATATGATGCTTCAAAGTGCCATTAAGTATCGACGTGCATTCATTAACTTGAGTTTCAATGATAAGAACTACAAGATTTGCCCAAGCCTTGAAGAGTGGGATAGAGCGGATAAGATATGTGCTTTCTTGGCACCATTCTATACTATTACTAACTTAATATCCGGGTCATCTTATCCAACCTCAAACTTATACTTCACACAAGTTGCACTTATAGAGATGGGATTGAAAGAAAATCTGAATAGTGAAGATATTGTGATCAAAGATATGGCTACAAGGATGAAGCTCAAATTTGATAAGTATTGGAGTGAATATTCGGTCAATGTTGCTCTTGGATGTGTTTTTGACCCAACATCAAAGTTTGATTTTATAACTTTTTGTTTTAAAAGACTTTATCCAACTGGGTATGAAGATAAGGTGAAGTGTTTGAAGAAAAGTTTGTATGATCTCTTTATTGAATATGCCAACAACACAAGTGCATCACAATCATCTTTACCTAGTTCATCAAGAAGAGGCACTCAATCCTCAATAAGCAACTCATCACTACTTGAGGTAAATAGCTAGTTATTATCTATTATTATTATTATTCATTATACATTTCTGGTTAAGTGTAACCTGCTGTTTTGTGAGTGCATTTTGGTTAAAGGCTATTGTTTTATGTTCTGCATCTCTGCTTGTTTAGATAATGGACATGTTCACTTGATAACTTTGTGTACGTTCTTGTGTTTATCTTATGATGATATGCTATTTATACTCAGCAATTGCTTTGTGTGATGGACAAGTTTAAGCATAGTGAAGTGTGGTGATAGAGAGCAATTATTTGTTATGATATTTCGTTAGATGCTTTTGGTTGTAATTAAATATTTTATTATTTGTTTTTGTAAAGCATGCTTGAACCAAAGAATAAACTAGTTAGCATGTTGAGCTTTTGGCTTTTTATCTGAAGTTCAGTAAGTTCAGTTCAATGCTTTTGGCTTTTTATCTTTTGCTTTTAGTTTACTTTACATATTTTCATGTTGAGCATTTATATGAGTTCATCACACTGTTGGAATTGGTATTTATATTTTCTGTTTTCTAGGAATACCATCAAGAAAGGAGACAAAAGACTTCTAATGCTGGGAAGTCTCAATTGGAAATATATTTGAATGAGCCATGTCTTGATGAGAATAATATTGACATCCTCCAATATTGGAAGATAAATAAGAGTCGGTTTCCTCAACTTGCAATTATGGCTTGTGACTTTCTTAGCATTCCAATCACAACAGTAGCTTCTGAATCTTCGTTTAGTATCGGAGGTCAAATATTGGATAAGTATAGAAACAGGTTACTTCCCGAAACTGTGCAAGGCCTCATTTGCACGCGTAATTGGTTGCACGGCTATACGGAAGTTGGACCATCGATCTGGTATTAATAAATTAAAAATATCTTTTGTTATTGATTTTTGGTAATTCTTGCATTATTTTTGTCATTGACTTCTTTTATATTATTCATTGTAGATGTGTCGGAACTTGTTGAGGAGATAAAGTTGTCGGATATTTGTTAGATGTTGTTCGTTGCTGGCTTGCTGCTGAATTTGTTGATGTGATCGCTGAATTTGTAGTATATTTTGGTTTAGTTTTTGGACTCTGATATATTGCGTAGTTGAGCTATTTTGGATTATGGACAAAATGTTTTGTAAAACCAAGACGAATATATTTATCTATGCTATTTTGGATTATGGACAAAGATATATTGTGCTGCTGAATTTTGTTTATGTATGTTGTTCATTGGTAGAAAATATATATAGTTAAAATTTTAAAACAATCGTTTGTGGCCCGTTGGGCCTGCCCATTGGGCTGGCCCGTGGGCCAGTGTTGGGCGGGTCTGGGCCTTGAATTTCGCAGCCCATTAGAATATTGGGCTGGCCCGACCCTGCCCATATACACGGTTTGGCCCTATGGGCCGGGCCGGGCCGGCCCGAGCCCGGCCCATTGACATCCCTACTTGCTGGTTAGTGTAAGAGAAAACAATTAGAATACAATTTAGTTTCTGATTTAGTTTCTGGTTAGTTGCTGAGATTGTAACAGATTTGTAAACTTAAAGATGCTTAGTCACAAGATTGGTATAATTGCTGAGTTGCTGAGATTGGTATAATTTCTGAGATGGTTAGTTGCTGGTATAATTGCTGAGTTGCTGAGATTGGTATAATTGTTTACTGAGATTGGTATAATTGTTTGAATTGAAGTTTGAATTTTGTGTTTCAGTGTGGACTTTCGGGTTCTAGTGAAATTGTGTGCGACATTGAATTGTTTTCTTGTTGTGTTATATATATAATGTGAATAATAATGAATTGGGTTCTCATATTTATTTATCAAGAAAAATAGTTAGTTTCTGATTTAGTTTCATTGGCTGGATTTAGTTTCTGGTTAGTGTAAGAGAAAACAATTGGAATCTGGTTTAGTTTCTGGTTAGTTGCTTGTTAGTTTCTGGTTAGTTGCTGGTTAGTTGCTGGTTAGTTTCTGGTTAGTTGCTAGTTAGTGTAAGAGAAAACAATTAGAATACAATTTAGTTTCTGATTTAGTTTCTGGTTAGTTGCTGAGATTGTAACAGATTTGTAAACTTAAAGATGCTTAATCACAAGATTGGTATAATTGCTGAGTTGCTGAGATTGGCATAATTTCTGAGATGGTTAGTTGCTGGTATAATTGCTGAGTTGCTGAGATTGGTATAATTGATTGCTGAGATTGATATAATTGTTTGAATTGAAGTTTGAATTTTGTGGAGATTTAATTCCAACCATTCATTTTACTTTTATCTTACTGTCAACAATACATTAAAGGTTCACCAAATAGTTGTCTATGTTCACGAATCAAACCTTGTTTGTTTCTGTGCAAGTAACATCATCTTAATGAATTATATTAAAGATTAGAGAAAGCAAGGAAGAGGTTACCAAAGAAAACAACAACCAACTATCAAATAATGTTTCTGCTGGGGGAATAATAAGTCTAGAAGGGAATAATGCTTTAGATTCAAGAGATTCATGTAGATTGCCAAAAGTGTGTGACATGCATGTAGATTGCTCTTGCAAAGCAAATTAAGTAGCATATTTGTCAATAAGGCTTCAATTCTTTTGTATTAGGATACTCTTGAAGAATCAATTGAAATTTCAAGTGAAGATGCAAAAAAAGCATTCCAATTATTGCTTGGCAAAGAAAAGTACGGTAGAGTGCGTTAGCATGGAAGAACTTTGACTCCATCAATAATGAAGAAAAATGAAGAAATTGCTTCGGTAAAGAAGCAATATTCTAGTAAAATTACAGCCTTGGAAAGGAAGATGCAAGCATATGATGCTCTTTTAAAAAGTGTGTTGATGCAACAAAATCCAAATTTAAGTGAAGAAGCTGTCAACACATAATGCAGTGTGCTTTTGAAAATGACAATAGTGAAGCACTGCACAATATTGATAACAATTATGTACTACGTTCTTTTACATCAACTAATGCTCCTCTTGAAAAGGTATGATATTCTAGAAGGTGTTTACAATGTTTGTAATGTTCTTGAATGTTATGTAACTTTTGTAATGTTTTATGTTTATAGGTTGGAAATGATTTTAAAGAAGATCTTGAAGATGATCTTGAAGGTTTTGAAGAGTGATGTGATGTGATGCAAGTGGAAAAGACTACTTTTTGCATTTTGAAGAACAATGTTGCTACAAGCATGAAAATTATTTTGTGGATTCTATTTTAATTAATGAACAAACATACTTTTTATAATTTTTGGTTTCAGTTTATGTTTCTATATTTTGACTATTAATGACACTTGACATGATGAATGTTGCTCAATGCATGATATTAAATTTGAAAATTTGTTTGTCAATTTTTTTATAATATAATGTTTATATTTAAAAAATTGATGTCTATTTTTTGTATGTTAAACAAATGTGATATGATTATTAAAATATTGTCTTGAATGATAGCATTTAAATAAAAGCAACTTATAGGCCACAATTGAAAAATCATAGCTTAATAGTGGTTCCCATGGTCGAAGGAGCATAGCTTAAAAGTATTGGACAACAGTTTTTAAACCGTGGCTTAAACTTATAGGCCACGGTTATTTAATTGTGGTCAATTCAAAACTGTGGCCGGAAACTATGCTAATAAACCGTGGCTTGTTTTAATAACTCTAGCCACTGTTTTAATAATTCGTGGCCTAATGTGCCAAAACCGTGGACTAAAGGAATAGGCGACGGCCACCTAGACAGCGCCTAAAAAACCGTGGCAAACCCGTGGCCTAAAGTTCAGGCCACGGTTTTTTCACTTCTGGCCACGGTTTTGTCACTTCTGGCCACGGTTTTTTGTTGTTGCCTAAACTACTTTTTGTTGTAGTGAGAGAAAGAGGAGGGCCATGTATTCCATTTATTATGTAAATTATATTGTATATTATATAATATAATATATGGAGGAAAGCACATACAATGTGCTCTTTTTTGGAACAACACATCTCATACGAAAGTTTCTTCAGGGAAGATATTAACTCCAATAATGATATATAATTCTACTAAAAGTTAAAATTTAAATTAAAACCTGTAACATAATCACGGTCTAGCAAATAATGTGGTTTCCTCTAACAAACAGATGGGAAAAATACTTCTATGGGTTTAAATGTGTAACATAAATTTAAATCTATCAGATAAGATTTCTTATATTTAGCTTCAACCACAAACAAAATATTAAAACAGACGGGTCATAATTTAAATTTCTCTCTTCTTATTTCAATTTCTTCTTTCAATTTTGGATATAAAAACAAGAGAATATTCGTTTCAAACATAAAAGGCAAAACAAAGTTAAACACTTTTGTTGGCCAAGCATCTATAAACTAACTGAAATTGTTGCAAAAGTCTTTCATATGGTTTGGTGTGTGGATTCATTGTTAAACTTTATCAATGGATCAAAAGATATAAAAAATTTATGCATGAAATAAACTACATTAAAGTTGGCCAATTTTTAGATTCACATGGTGTTCTTATTATTAGGCTGACGGCATAGGCATGCTGTCATTCATTATGTGTTCATTGTGATTAATATATAGATGTATATTGATATTTAATCTATTTATATAGGTAATTATTTTAATTTTTATGGTGATGCAGCACACTACATATGCGGTATGGAAAAAGGGTACGTATCCGGTTTCTACATCACTCCTATTACCATGGGATGTTAATAGCCCCGCCAAAACCCGCCCCGATTTAATGGGGGTTCCCGTTTTGACTGGGTTTGAGTTTGAGTTTTTCCTGAAATCAAAATACGGGGGCGGGGTGGGTAATGGGGATATAGGTACCCACCCCAAACCCGCCCCGAATATATGAAATTACAATATTATCTCTCTTAAATTAGAAACCTCAAAATCTCAAGTAAACCCTAAATGACTGTCATTGTTGGCACCTCACTTCATTATATAAAGTTACGCTTATAGTTTTAATTAAAAATAATGTCTTGATAAATTGCTTTATGGTGAATTGAGTTGATTTGTTGGAATATAACTGAGACGAAATCACAGTGGCATATATATACTTATCAAAAAAAAAAACAGTGGCATATATATATATATATATATATATATATATATATATATATATAAGTTTTCTTTTTCGCGTAGATTGTGTATCTTTGATTAGTATCTTTAATCTTTGAATTAGCATTGAAATTTATTTATCACTACATTCCAATTTTATCAACTCTAATGTTTATATTTAACTTGTATTCAAAAAACTATTTGTTGAAACTATTTTGGGTTTGGGGACAAGTAAAAAGAATTTTTTTATTTAAAAAATTGATTCCGCTACTGGGACGGGGTTGGGGTGGTGATACCCGAAACCGTTGGGTACGGGGATGAAGATCAATAATTCATCCCCGTTGGATTTGGGTAGAGGAATGTAGAAATTTATGGAATTCGGGGATGGAGAATGTAAAATCCGTCCCCACCCCGCCCCATTGTCATGTCTTTATTGCTCCTCGTTGATTGTGATGTAAACTGATTAGACATCTATCCGTAAAAATAGCTATTTTTTGATATTTTCTGAAAATGCCAAACACCTATTGTTTTTTTTTACCAAACACCTATTGTTATATATTATAAAGATTTAAATAAAATGCTCACAATAAAAAGCCCATGATAAAGCTTGCCCAGCACACAAATTGATAGTGACATAATAGAACAAACAGAAAACAATCCAGTGTAACATTGAACGTGTATTTCCCAAGGTAATCAAAACCGGACCGGACATTGAACCGGAAGAGGTGGTGGTTCAGGGGTTCTTGGGTTCAACCGGTTGAACCGGGGGTTCAACCGGAATTAATTAAATATATTATTTAATATTTTTATTACAATATATAAACTATAAAGGATAAAAAACCATAATACCCAAAATTTCACACCACAAACAATTAAATTATGCTTAACTTAAGCTCAACAATATAATATCCAAGTCATTAGTTAAAGTTACACATAAAATTGGTAGGTATAAAAAAACTCAAAGTTTGACATGTTTAAAATATATATATTTTAATGCATTATTTAGAAAGAATCTAATGTCGCTTTATTTAGAAAATATCACATCATGTAAGAAAATTGCAAACAATGAAGCTAATGTTGTTGAAAGGTGAATATCTAGTCCCACATCGGATGACAAATAAGAAGAATGAGCTATGTTTCTCTATAAATAGAGCTAGAGTGTGCACAGCAAAATATAAGTGAGATTCTTGGCTTTCATAATATATAAAATATATAAATAGAGTCCTGACACTCATTTTGTTTTACAAAAAATAGTTTAAATTTTTTTATTTCAGTTAAAAAAAATTAAAAAAAAATAAAAAAAAATAAAAAAAGTCATTTCTCAGAACCGGTTTCTGGCCGGTTCTTGACCGGTTCTTGACCGGTTCTGGCCGGTTTTGCCGGTTCTTGACCGGTTTTCTGGTTTTTCACCCGGTTCTTTGGCCATCCGGTTCTGGGGTCTAACTGGACCGGACAGGGGTCTGGTTCCCGGTTCAACCGGTCGAACCCGCCGGTTCGATCCGGTTTTGATTACCTTGGTATTTCCTATCTGAACAATCAAAAAGTGACTATATGAATGATTTAACAATGGATGGAGATTCCCTCTTTACCCCTTACCGAGTTTACTTATCAAGTCAATTAAAATTTATTGGCCACCAAAATTTGGCCATTTGCTCAGGCATAACATGGTGTGGATGTTACCAACTTTATATTTTGATATTCAGTATTGTGAATAAAGAAATAAGGAAGTTTGTAAATAGTAGATTTCTTTATATATGTATTCGGCCCAGGCCCGTTAGGTTTTCACATAGAATAGCCTATTTATACTCCTTAGTGTTTGTACTCAATGACGATCAAAATACAATCAATAAAAGGGAACTACAGCTGCTCTGTAGTCGCAGCCGTAGGCAAAGTTTGGCCGAACTGCGTGATCAATATCGTGTCTTATCTTATGACATGGTATCAAACTAGGTCTTGATTCATTGGTTCCTGCTTCTTTTGCGAAATTGTTCTGTCCGATTTCCCCTTTCTTGGTGTGCGCATCTTGTTTCTTGGTTTCTTGATCTGCGCATCTTGTGCCGTTCGTTATGCGCATCTTGCTATTCGCTGTTTGCTGTGTGCATCTTGTGTTCGCTGTTTGCTGGTCGGTTGCTGTTGTGCTGTTCGCATCTTCCTGTTCGCATCTGTGCGCATCTTGCTGTTCGCATCTGTGCGCATCTTGTTGTTCGCTGTGCGCATCTTGTGCGCATCTTGCTGTTCGCTTTGCCGTTCGCTGCCTGCGGGTGTGCGTGTGGTTCGCATCTTGCTATTCTGTGTGTTCTTGTTGTTCCTGATTTTCGGTGATCGCGGTTGGCTTCTCCGTGGGTCTCGGTTGCCTTATTGTACTGTAAGGTCAGTTGGGATTTTGTCAGACCTACTCTTCTCGTTTACGTTTTCTGTTCGTTACTTCTATTGATTCGCTATTGTTCAAAACTTATTGGCTTCAACTCGTTACTTGTTGCTTGTTGGCTTCAATAAGAGTGGTATTCTGATCTTGGCTTGGCGCTGTAATATATTTGAGTGCTTCTCTGTGGTTTGCTTGGCTACGTGTTGCTTGTTGCTTTTGTAAGTGTTGTTCTCATTATCAATTTTTTAGTAATTTTTTCAATGGTTTCGGAGAAAGAAAGGGATAATTTTTGTGTTCGTTTTACCGGTAAGAATTATGCTACTTGGGAATTTCAATTCAAGATGTATGTCAAGGGCAAAGGATTATGGAATCACCTTGATGAGGTTTCTAAGGCGTCGGAAGATAGAATTGCCTTAGACGCGTGGGAAGTCAAAGACGCTCGGATTATTTCTTGGATCCTCAGTACTTTTGATCCTCAGATGATCAATAATTTGAGATCATTTTCAATTGCTCAAGAAATGTGGAATTATTTAAAGCGTATTTACAACCAGGACAATACGGCCAAGCGCTTTCAATTGGAGTTAGAAATCGCAAATTACAAACAAGGTAATTTGTCAATTCAAGAATATTATTCTGGTTTTTTGAATTTATGGACAGAACACTCTGCGATTATCTATGCTGCTGTTCCCAAGCCGTCACTCGACCGTCCAAGATGTTTATGATACTAGTAAACGGGATCAATTTCTCATGAAACTTCGTCCGGAATTTGAGGCTGTTCGAGGTGCTTTGCTGAATAGGAACCATGTTCCTTCCTTGGATATCTGTGTTGGTGAACTGCTCCGGGAAGAACAACATCTCCATACTCAAGGAACCATGTCTCATGATCCCGTCCTTAATTCAACACATGGTACTATCAGCTCTTTCTGCCTTGGGCATTACTGGTATGTCTTCTTTCATATTATGGTTACTTGACTCTGGTGCATCGAATCACATGACGGGTTCCTCTGAACTCTTGCACAATTTACGTTCTTATATTGGTAATCAGAAAATTCAAATTGCTGATGGCAGTACCCTTCCTATAACTAATATTGGTGACATAAATTCTAACTTCGGAAATGTGCTGGTAGCACTTGGGCTTGCTTCAAATTTATTGTCTGCTGGTCAATTAGTGGATGAAGGTTGTGATGTTAATCTTACTCAGGATGGTTGTCTTGTGCAGGAGCGGGTGTCGGGGAAGGTGATCGCGAAGGGGCCTAAAGTTGGACGAGTGTTTCCACTCCAGTTTATTCCAAATCATTTATCTCTTGTTTGTACTAGTGTTTTGAATGCATTTGAGGATTGGCATATGAAATTGGGCCATCCAAACTCTGTTGTTTTGTCTCACTTATTTAAGACTGGCTTGTTAGGTACTAAACCGATGGATTCTAGTACCTCTATTTCATGTTCTGTTTGCAAATTAGCTAAAAGTAAAACACTTCCTTTTCCGTCTGGTGCTCATCGTGCTTCTCCTTGTTTTGAGATGATTCATAGTGATGTTTGGGGAGTCTCACCTGTCGCTTCTCATGCTCACTATACATATTTTGTCACCTTTATCGATGATTATAGCCGTTTTACTTGGATTTATTTTCTTAAATCTAAATCTGAAGTGTTTTCTATGTTTAAGACATTTCTGATGTATGTTGAAAATCAATTTCAAACCAGTATTAAAATTCTTCGGTTTGATTCTGGAGGTGAGTATGTGTCTCATGAGTTTCAGGAGTTCTTACAGCAAAAAAGTTTATTGTCTCAACGATCTTGTCCCAATACCCCTCAGCAAAATGGTGTTGCAGAACGTAAGAATCGTCACTTATTGGATGTGACACGTACCTTACTTCTCCAGGCTTCTGTTCCATCCAAATTTTGGGTGGAGGCTCTTTCCACAGCTGTCTTTTTGATCAACCGTCTTCCTTCCACAGTGATTGGGTTTGATTCTCCTTACTTTCGCCTTTTTAAAACTCAGCCTGATTACAGTAGTCTACATACTTTTGGGTGTGTATGTTTTGTTCACCTACAATCCACTGAGAGACATAAGCTTGGAGCACAATCTGTCCAATGTGCATTTATGGGGTATAGTCATTCTCATAAGGGTTTTGTGTGTTATGATGTCTCTAACCATCGTTTTTGCATTTCTCGGAATGTGACACTTTTTGATAATCAGTTTATGTTTCCTTGCTCTTCTCCTGGTCTGAATGATATTGCTATACTTCCCCAATTTTCTACCCCGCGTTCACCTATAGAATGTTTTACACCAGGGCTCGTTCCCACTTCCCCTTCTGACGCTGATCCGCCACCTGATCCTGATCCTGATCCTGTACCGCCTGCACTACGGCGTTCTAGTAGAACGTCTCGAGCACCTGATAGATATTCCCCAGACAGGTTTTCTTCCTCACATACTGCTTTAACTGCTTCTCTATCTGGCACATCTATTCCTACTTGTTACTCGCAAGCTGTTAAAGATGTGTCTTGGGTAAATGCCATGTGTAACACACCATTTCTACCCGGTAAAATAATACGAAAATCAGAGTTATAAAAAAATTTCCAACAAATGAATGGAGCGCTACACTTTCAACTAAAAACAAAACAACGTAATCAATTCGCCTGTGAAATCAGATACATAACACGCTAACTTGGATGAACCAATAAACAAATCTTTTTAGTTTTTAAAACAAGTCGACTTTCAATACTACGCAGCGGATTCACAACAAAAGTCAATTCAAAATAATCGTGGCATCTTTAACTAACTTAAGACAGCTCAGATTTAGCAAAACTCTTAATTGTAACGACTTTTAGTTTCAACAATAAAAATAACATAGCAAATAAGGAAAACAAGTGTTCATCCCCCCCCCCCCCCCCCGAGTGTTACGTATCAGAGCGACGACACCAACTCGAACTAACGAAGGTAAGCAGCCTTCATTCGTGATTACCTGCACGTTACCAGCGGGTGGGTAACATTCAAACAGAAGGGGCGAGATATCGAACCATATAATAGAACATATGAAAAACAATACATTAGAATCAGAAAATATGAATTCACCACTTCGCAGCCCTCAAACAACTTCAATCAATCACAAGTCATCAACATAATCACTTAAGTATGCAATATGAATGCGACTCAATACTATGCACAAGCATGTGGTACCATTGGAGCAGAACTCCCGTCGTCGTCGTAAAAATCTGCCAGTAAATAGAGGCATCAACAAGGCATAAGCCTTCACGTCACTTTGCCAGTCCAGGCCATCGTGTTTTGAGCATAGCTCCAACATGAAAATGCTATGTATGCGACGCGATGTGAATGCACAAACAATCAACAATGATTACATACAAACACAACAACAACGAAATTCAACGTTGGCCATAGGCCTACAACATAATATCTTGCCAATAAATAGAGGCGATCCAACCAGATACACGTCGCCAACTTCACACAATGGTGATCACAACTAGGTGCAACATCATCAACAAATCAACAACTGAGCCAACAATTTAGCAACTTAACAAGTTAACAGTTTAACAACTCAACCAACGGTTACCAACCCAACAGTTAACGATTAACAAATTAACGACATAACCAACAATTAGTCAACCGTGGGCCTAATGCGCCTATAGCGCCCAACAACCCACAAGACGGCGCCCAATGCGCCCAGCAAACGAACGAGGCAGCCACACATGGCGCCCATGGCGCCCAGTGCGCCCAGCAACCAACAGCCAACAAGCAATAGGCAGCAACACATGGCGCCCATGGCGCCCAGTGCGCCCAACAACCAACAGGACAGCCACATACGGCGCCCAGGAAACAACAGGAAACGGCGCCCTATGCGCCCATGGCGCCCTTCGCGCCCAGGAAACAATAGGGCAGTCACATACGGCGCCCATGAAACAACAGGAAACGGCGCCCTATGCGGTCATGGCGCCCTTCGCGCCCAGGAAACAACAGGGCAGCCACATACGGTGCCCAGGAAACAACAGGAAACGGCGCCCTATGCGCCCATGGCGCCCTATGCGACCATGGCGCCCTTCGCGCCCAGTACATCATCAACGGCACCCTATGCGCCCAGGGACCCAAATTTTGTGCATCATTGTGTTCAAAAACCCCTAAACTGATTTCAATCATCAACAGATATATTCAAACATTGACAAATAGTTTTCAAACATCAACAATAGTTTTCAAACAACAACAATAGATTTCAAGGATTAAACAAACACATAGGATCCCTTATTTTCCCACATAAAGCCCTTCATGTACCCTATTATAGAGTTAGAACCCCACCCTTATCTGATATCGAAGCGTCTTCCAAGGGCAAATCTCTACAGAGACGAATTACGAGTTCTCAAGCGTGAATCAATTCCAGCAGGAATACGATTGACTCGAATGCGTACAATCGTGCAACAACAACAATGACAGTACAAAAGTCATATACTAAAAATATTGACTATAATTAATAGCTCGATAAATGAATTAACGTGTTTCGAAAAGGGAGTACCTACGCGGAGACGATGTCAACGATTGAGAACTAATTGTGTAAAAAGGCTCTAGGCCTCCTCATGAATTTCGTGATGCCTTGCCGAAGGAGGATGATACGAACACAAACTCGAAGGGTGGACTACATGCAGATCCGGCACGACTAGATTATTTGCGAGTTGCGAATGGAAGCAAACACCGGTTGTAGTGGCGACAATAGTGGCGGTGGTGACATGGTCATGACGGTGGCTCACGGTTTAGCACACAACATGATAAAAATCTAGGAACAAGAAGGAGGAGGAGGGCCAAGGTAGGGGTTTCTCAAATTGTGGTGTCTACGACCAATATCCTGTCGAACCAGACACGGCAGTTGGTGGTTAGTGGCTGAGGTGGTGATGACGAACAGAACACGGAGCCTATGCTAGCAGAAGCATCTCCCCCACTAGTCCTCTTACCTCCAGCAGCCCTCTGATAACTCTTACCCGCAGGAACCTCATACGGCTTGCTTCGACTCGGAAATTTACCCTTTTTCTCAGACACAGCTTTGTAATGTGCAGTACTGTACTCCTCGAAGATCCTACAACTATCAACCAGATCAGCGAACACACGGATCTTCTGGTAACCAATGGCCTTTTTGATGTCAGGCCTCAAACCATTCTCGAACTTGATGCATTTTGAGAACTCAGCTGTAGCCTCACTATAGTGTGGATAGAATTTTGCCAATTCCACAAACTTCGCCGCATATTCAGTCACAGACATACCACCCTGCTTCAGTTCCAGGAACTCTATTTCTTTCTTTCCTCGAACATCTTCAGGAAAATACTTCCTCAGAAATTCTCTGCTGAATACCTCCCAGGTAATCTCTGTAACACCCCTTTTCTACCCGTTATTTATTATTATAAAACAAGAGTTTACAGAAATCTTTTTCTTTTATTTCAACAAGAGGAGTGTCACATTTTCGTCAAAACGCTAATAACTTAATTACGTCATTTTCCGAAAAGCTAATACATAGCACTTTAATTCTCATTTATTCAAGCAGTGGAAAAATCATTAAATCATCGATGAGTCATAACAGTTAAACAGTCATAAGAAAACTAAGGTACATCCCTCCCCACTGAGTGCTACGTATCAGAGCATGACGACCCGACTCCAAATAGTGAAGAGTACGAATACCTTCACTCGTGATCACCTGCGGTTACCACATAGGGTAACATTCAACAGAGAAAGGGTGAGTTCAATCTAACCATATAATAGAACATGTGATAAGTCTCAGGCTAGAATTACAGGACTAGAACAACCATACTACAGTCATCACATAATCACTCGAAAGTCACTCATTAAGGCAATCCGTCACTATGGCATGTGGATGTATGAGAATGCAATATATATATGTGGATCCATCATCACCGCAATAAGCCTTGAGGGCACATCACCGCTTTGGCCGAAGCCTACTCACCGCATGGCCGAAGCCTACATCACCGCTGAATACACATGGATGCATGCGACACTATGAACATGCATCAATCACATTACATCATCATCATCAATTATATCACATCATCGCTAAAAATATCACATCAGTATTTATATCATCATCGCTAATCATCATCGCTAATCATCATCGCTAATCATCATCGCTAATCATCACCGCTAATCATCACCGCTAATCATCACCGCTAATCATCATCGCTAATCATCATCGCTAATCATCATCGCTAATCATCATCGCTAATTATATCACATCATCGCCAATTATATCACATCATCGCTAATCATGTTACTCACCCATTGGCCGCTAAGGGCATTTTTGTCAACACAACTAGCCACTAAGGGCATCATCATCAAAACACTCACACATTGGCCACCAAGGGCATTTTCGTCACCTTATTCATAAAATTTCATTATTCATCCGGGACAGCCACACGGGCGTCCATACAACAGCAACTAACATTGTTTTCCTCAGAATGATTCATTTTCCAAAATGATTGCGACTCGACAGTTTCTCAAAATGACAACTTTTAGGGTTTGAGTTAATCATCAACATTTCTTCCAGAAAATACTTTACTGAGCCCCAAATTAGAATATTCAGATGGGCGTCTGAATAAGCTTTCCAAAACATCTCGGAACGTCCCGATCGGACTCCAGAGTCAAAAGATATTTAGAAAACAAATTTGGGAACAACAGCGACACCCTGGGCTACGCGAACACGGCAGCCAGAATTCGGCGAATTAGTTAAAATAGTAAACGACATCGGAAAATTACAAAAGACCCCTCGTTTGAAAGCTAAAGATGTGTAGTTTCTGAACATATATTTAAAGTTTCAAAACAATGAGCCAGTTAGTACAGTTTTTAGAAACAACCCGAATGGTTCCCAGAATGGACAGATTCTGTCCTTCCACTTCAAATCACTCTAAACTGACTTACACTTGACCAAATGGAACAAAAACTTAGCCTTAACAAAAGAAATTTGAGTATAGTTTCTAATGGAAAAAGAATCGTTCAAATCAGAGTTCAATTGAAGACACAAGACCTGAAACACTGAACCTATACCTAGTTTAAGTCCAGAAATTTGACCTGACTTGGGACGCTCATAAATCGAGATACACTACTCCAAATTTAACCAAACCAGTGCCAAAGTGACCAAAATTAAGTCTGTTTTCTAACAAAAAAAGTCCCATAATTTTTTGACGAACAGAAAGTTCCCAGTTTTAAAAATACCGAACCTATGTCCAGAATGCTTCCAGAATATTACCCTAACTTGTGGAATTCATAACTCGATCTTCACAGCTCTAAACGCAACCAAACCAGCGTCAAATTAACAAGCATTCAATCAAGTTTTCGAAATGACAAACCACATAATTTTTCAATTAGTAAAACGTTCTCAGTCACTGAAATACTAAACCTATGTCAGAACATCTCAAAACAGTGAATTCAACAACACAAACAACCATCACACTTCAGCCACCAATTCAAACACTATCAATACATTCATCAACAACACATATATGATCACATCATTAATCTCAATCAACATGAACATAATCAAAAACACATAAACATCAAGAAATCACCAAGATCATAAGTCGCATATATTCATCAAGATAGCAAATGATTATGGATCAACAATAATATGGATAGATCTAGGCTAAATCCCATCCTAAAACCCATCACATAATCTATTATAGAGAAAGATGATCCCCCCTTACCTTATGTTAGAAGAAGTAGGAGTTCTTGAGAGGAAATCACCACCAAAAATTCAGCAACAATGGAGGCCCCCTCCTCTTCATGATCCTCGCCCTTCCTTCTTCTTTCTTTCTTGAAGTTTTGCGTTTTTCTCTCATTTCCTTTGCTCTCCAAAACGGCTCACTCTCTCAACTCTCTCTTAGGGATTTCGCCAATGCCAAGCCTCAACCCTAACCCCATTCATCTAGCCAAACTCGCCTATGTTGGGTATTGGGTCATGGGCTTATCCAACTCAAGCCCTATGTGCGCTCCAAGCCAACATCATGCCCTAAATAATAATATGCACCCACTCAATTATTTTCTAAATTTAATTAAATCACTAAATAAAATAAATCCCTAATAATTTAATTAAATAAATTAATTAAATTACTTGGGTGTTACAATCTCTTCCTGCACAGTCTCCAACCTCTGCCTAGTAGCCAACCACCAGTCGTCGGCCTCCTCAGCTAACATGTGAGTACCAAAACGGACCTTCTGCTCAACAGCGCAGTCCATCACCCTGAAAATCCTCTCGATCTCTTTCAACCAAGCCATAGCACCATCTGGATCATATTTGCCCTTAAAAGTGGGCGGATTCTCTCTCTGGAATGTAGTCAGACTCCGAAAACCAGCGTTCTCCCCAACATTCTGCTGATTCTGCACAGCCTGAGCCATAGCTTGCAGCGCAGCACCAAGATCAGCATCGTTTCTCCCAGCCATTTCAAATTATCACTGCAGCACAAACCAAAAATTTAGAACTAATCTAACAATTTCTTAATTGTCATAAGACACTATGACAGGACAACATTGGCCGGACAGACCGAACTGCTCTGATACCACTAATGTAACACCCCTTTTCTACCCGTTAATTTATTTGTAAAAATCAGAGTTCAAAATTTCTTTCATCGCAAGGAATGTTACACATACTTCGAATAAAACATCGTACTTCAATAAAACAGTTCAACATCAATAATTGTGAAATACGTAGCACGCCCCCAATGGGGAAAACCTCAAGCATCAGTCATCGTCACCACAACCGTGACATCAATAAAACCAACTACGCAGCGGAAAGTAAAATAAAGAGAAACCATCAAATAACATATAACAACCAAAATAGTCTTAAAACATCGAGTTCGTTTCCCCCCTGAGTGCTACGTATCAGAGCATGACGACCCGACTCAATTTAGTGAAGATACCTAGGTCTTCACTCGTGATCACCTGCGTAGGGGTAATATTCAAACAGAAGGGTGAGTCCAATTCAATCCATATAATAAATCATATGATACGCAATAAGTCAAAGTCACAGCACTAGAGTAACCACATCACAATCATCAATTACGTCATTACAACAACTCGTCACGATGTCATGTAACTATATGAAATGCAACCCACTCGCGGGCATATGCATGAGGTACCTTTCATCATCGTCGCTTAGCCTTTATGGCCTCATCGTCGCTTAGCCTTTATGGCCTCATCGTCCCTGGGTTCATGCACATGGAATACATGAGACACTATGACATGCACCACACACACAAACACATAATCACAGTCAACTATGTGACCCGTCACTTACCAATTTGCCAAATAAGTGGCACAGCACCTGTCAATTTATAATTACACACAACCACGTCGCTATATTTTATCGTCGCTTATTATCATCGTCGCGTAGCCTTTTGTGCCTCATCGTCACTTATTCATAATCGTCATCAATCAAACAATAGCCACTAAGGGCAAAACCGTCATTTTAACTAGCCGCTAAGGGCATCATCGTCATTTACACATCATCATCAATAATAATGGCCACTAAGGGCAAAAACGTCATTTAACTAGCCACTAAGGGCATCATCGTCATTTACACATCATCATCAACAAGATTGGCCACTAAGGGCAAAAACGTCATTTAACTAGCCACTAAGGGCATCATCGTCATTATCACCCATTTTGACACTAAAGCGTTAAAACTGTTGGTTATACGCAAACAGAATTTTTAAAGGACTCAATACGGCTTTACAACGTCACTGTAATGACCACCGGGGACAGCCACTTGGGCGCCCAGAAACCACCAGAAAATAATAAGTTTTTATTTTAAAAATAAGACACACAGGTAGACAACTGAAAAAGCTTCCCAACACTTTTTGAAACGTTTAAAACGGATGCCCGAGTCAAAAGATATAGCGAAAACAGTTTTTATAAAAAAATTGGGAACATCCTGAAAATGGCGCCCAGGCACTGGGCGCCTAGACACAAACTTAGACATCGCAAGCAACACAGCACACGGCGCCCATGGCGCCCAGCGCCCAGCACACACGCAACACGCACACACGCACACTGGCGCCCTTGGGGCCCAGCGCCTAGCACACAACACACACACGCACACACGGCGCCCTTGGCGCCCAGCGCCCAGCACACAACACACACACGCACACACGGCGCCCTTGGCGCCCAGCTCCTGGCGCCTGGCACCCAGCGCCCAGCACAATATCAAACATATGGCGCCCTAGGCGCCCATACCGCAACCAAAGGGATTTTTCAGCCACCAATCATGAAGATCACGCATACATCATCAACAAAACATGAAATCACTTACACATTAATGATCATGAATAGATCTAGGCTAACCCTACCCTAAAACCTGTCATAAACATCTATTATATAGAAAGATAGAACTCCCCTTACCTTGGATTTGAAGAACGGAAGCCCTAGAGACAGTCACGAACAGAACCTCAGCAACGGATCACGTCCCTCTTCCTCCTTGAGCTCGCGACCTCTCCCTTCTTTCTCTCTTCTCCACGGCGCTCTCACTCTCTCTATTCTCTTCTCCCAATTCGCAAATGACAACCAAAACCCTAACTCCACTTGCCTAGCCACTTCGCATAGCTTATGGATCATGGGCTTGGGCTTTTCACTTAAGCCCAAGTTCATTCAAGTGGCGCCTCCTTTTCCTAATACCACCAACATAAAATTAATATAATTTTAATTAATTAAATTATATCCAACTAATTAAAATAAATTCCTAAATACTTAATTAAATAAATTAATTAAATATTTAGGGTGTTACATATAGGCGGTGGTTGCGCGATTTGGGAGAGGGACAATTCGGTGGTGCCAAAAACGGTGATTGAGGAGCGATTCATACTTGCGAAACAATACCATAATCAAACAAACTAAGGCCATAAACAGAATCAGTGGCAAAATCTGAGTGGGAAGGTGGAGTTTCAAGGTCTGCCGTGGAGAGAGGAGTGGGGGCGCGAGGAGATAGGGAGCTGCTGTTTCACGCAGCTTTTCTGCGAAGGAGAAGGGTAAGGGAACCGGGTCAGGTTTGGTCCGGGTCAGAGATTGTGGGTCGCGCTTTGGGCTCTTTTTCGAATGGGCTGGCGCGAATCCTTTAGTTGAGGGGTGCGGGTAGCAGGAAATGGAGGTGTATGCGAGTAGTAAAACCCAAAATCTGTTTTTCTCCATTTTTAAAGCCAATTTTAATTATAGATATCATTTTAACACCTCCATAACCCAAAATAATTTTTAAAATAATAACATCTAAAATACTAATATTTATAAAAACAAAATAAATATATAATAACAATTATATTTTACCAATAGCATATAAAAATACATTCAAATATGATTTTTAACTATTTTTAATAACACAAACACACAATAAATTAAAATAATTTGATCTTATCAATGACAAAATAATTCATACAACAAGCACACACTAAGAGAACCACAACCACGAAAATCGGGGTGTTACACCATGAATGTGGAACTTCAGGCCCTTCAGGACAATTTCACTTGGGATATTGTTCCTTGCCCTCCTAGTATCAAACCCATAGGCTGTAAATGGGTTTATTCTCTGAAATTGAATTCTGATGGATCTCTCAATCGGTACAAGGCTCGATTGCTTGCTTTAGGCAACAAGCAGGAATATGGTATTGATTATGATGAGACATTTGCACCAGTTGCTAAAATGACTACTGTTAGAATGGTGCTCTCTATAGCTGCTTCTCATGGGTGGTCTCTCCACCAAATGGATGTGAAGAATGCATTTCTTCATGGCGACCTGACTGAAGATATTAATATGACTCCCCCTCATGGCCTATTCTCTTCATCTAAGTGGGTGTGCAAGCTCAAACACTCTCTATATGGTTTGAAACAGGCGCCTAGAGCATGGTATGATAAAATCCGTTCCACTCTACTTGGGTTCTCTTTTACTCAATGTCAGTATGATTCGTCCTTGTTCATTCACCACACATCTACGGGCATTGTTCTGCTCCTTCTTTATGTTGATGATATGATCATTACTGGTTTTAATGCCGCATCCATACAAAAAGTTAAACAAAAGCTTCAAGCCTCATTTCAAATGAAAGACCTTGGTCTTTTACATTATTTTCTTGGACTCGAGGTTCATTCTACCTCCAAGGGTATATTTCTCCATCAGCATAAGTATGCCACTGACCTTATTGCCATGGCTGGCCTCCAATCCGCTAATCCTGTGGATACTCCTTTTGAAGTTAATGTCAAATACCATCGTGACGAGGGTGAACTTTTAACTGATCCTTTATTGTATCGACAGCTCGTGGGTAGTCTTAACTACTTGACCATTACACGACCCGACATTTCATTTGCTGTTCAGCAAGTAAGTCAGTTCATGCATTCTCCTCGTCATCTTCACTTGGCAGCGATTCGTCGCATAATTCTCTACTTGAAAGGTATCTCTCAACGGGGTTTATTCTTTCCTAGTGGGACCCCTCTTAAGTTGATTGCCTATAGTGATGCTGATTGGGCTGGGTGTCCTGACACTCGCCGCTCTGTCACTGGTTGGTGCATGTTTCTTGGTTCTTCGTTGAGAGATACCTTTAGTCCTCTTTAGTCCTCTAAGTCCTCAACCGAATCAGAGTATCGTTCTATGTCTACGGCATGCTCCGAAATTCTGTGGCTTCGTGGTTTTTAGGTGAACTTGGATTTCCTCAAACCGAACCGACATCTCTCTATGCTGACAATACAAGTGCCATTCAGATTGTTGCAAATCCGGATTTTCATGAGCGTACTAAGCATATTGAAGTTGATTGTCATGCTATTCGTGAAGCCTATGATAATCATGTTATATCCATCCCTCATATCAATACCCAGTTTCAAGTTGCAGATATTTTGACCAAAGCTCTTCCTTGTCCACGCCATAAGTTTCTTGCCAGCAAATTGATGCTCCTTGATGATCCGCATCAATTTGAGGGGGGATGTGAATAAAGAAATAAGGAAGTTTGTAAATAGTAGATTTATTTATATATGTATTCGGCCCAGGCCCGTTAGGTTTTCACATAGAATAGTCTATTTATACTCCTTAGTGTTTGTACTCAAGGACGATCAAAATACAATCAATAAAACGGAACTACAGCTGCTCTATAGTCGCAGACGTAGGCAAAGTTTGGTCGAACTGCGTGATCAATATCGTGTCTCATCTTATGACAAGTATATCTTTGCATCTTTGATACAACAAATATCGTTCCTCTATCGGTCGATAATGTCTGTGGAATTCCGAATCTGTGAACAATATTTTCTTCGATGAAGTCAATAACATCAACTTGATCTATTTTTCTAAAAGGTACATCTTCTACCCACTTCGAGAAATAATCAACGGCCTCTAAGATATATTGATGTCCGAGTGACGAGGAAGGATTGATTTGGCCTATTATGTCTAGACCCCAACCTCGAAATGGCCATGGCTTAATGATGGAATGTAGTTCATCTGTCGGGACATGTTGCATAGGGGCATGTTTCTGGCATTGTTCACAACCTTTCACAAAGGAGAGACAATCTTTCATCATTGTTGGCCAGAATAGATTTTGCCTTTTCAAAACCCACTTCATCTTCTCTGTAGCACGGGTCGGTATTCTAGTATATCTACTACCTATATATACCATTAACCTACTACCAAAATACCAATCATACCCTTTTCTCAACTAAACAATTTTAGGATATTTATGTAATTTCATTTTTTCTCTTTTTCAAACTTTTTCACTCACTCTCGCATATTTTTTCAAACTTTTTCACTCTCTCACATTTTTTTCAAACTTTTTCACTTTTTCACTCTCTCCTCCTCTTTCTTCCTCTAACTCTATCTCAATTTTCTATTTTTCATAATATATCTACTTGAATTTCATCTACATGTCTCATTCATTTTTAATATTTAAATTTTCTCAATCAATAAGTTTTATTTTGTGTCTACAGGAAATATTACAATTTGTAAAATTTGAAACTTTACTACAATTTTGTTTTCTAATTTCTACAGGAAATATTAGTTATCACTCTCTCTCATATATTTTTTTTAAACTTTTTCGATCTTTCTCACACATTTTTTCACTCTCTCCTCCTCTTTCTTCCTCTAACTCTATCTCATTTTTCTATTTTTCACAATATATCTACTTTAATTTTACATATTGCTGGTAAATGTTCTCGGGGTAAGGTTCGGACTAACTCAATTACAATTTGAAACTATTTGTTTATCTACTTTAAATTAGTCTTGATTTTCACGGGGTAATGTTCGGACTAATTAAATTATGTTTAAGTCTATTAATAAAAATAACACGATAACACCCGTGCAGATTCACGGGTATACTGCTAGTATCTATCTCTCTCTCTCTCTCTCTCTCTCTCTCTCTCTCTCTCTATATATATATATATATATATATATATATATATATATATATATATTGACAAGGAATTCACAAAACACATGCTTTAGATCCATGTAGCAATTTATTTAACATTCGTTAGTGTTGCTACCGAAATGTAGTCTTAAACGTTGGTACTTTTGTACTAGCTTTTATGGTATATGGCATATAAATCACAACATACTCATTTAGGACTGATAATATTTGTGAACTACTAAAGATAAAATGCAGTAACACATATTCATCCCTCTCTGTGCATGACGTAATTGCTTTGACATTATCTGTTCATTTTATTTTTCTCATCGACTTTACATTATAGGATTTTTACAGACCTACTCTTTCTTGTAAATGTATCATTCCATTTCTTTAACAAATGACTAGATAGATTAGATTTATTAAAATCTCTTGCATCAACCATCAACACTATGTGTGGCTGTGCTATGATATGTTAAATATAAGATAGATTTATTTTTTTATCTCTTCATGTGATCTTCTGTGTGATGGAGGACCACTTCTTAAAATACTCAATAAAAGTCTTTTCCTTCTGTCTCTAAAATCAATATAGTCAACAGAAATATAAAATTCTTACTCCAACAACACTTTGGCCTAACGTGGTGTAATCACAACCAATGTTTTAAAAACCGGCTCGGCCCGGCCGGTTGGACCGGTCGAACCAGGAACCGGGGAGGTAACCGAGCCGGGCAAGGTTTTGGATCGGCCATGCAGCAAACCGGTGGGAACCGGTGTGACTCGGCCGGTTTTTGGAAAAACCGGTGACCCGGCTCGAACCGGACCGGGTTGTGCATTTTGTTTTTTTTATCAAATCTTTGAACTGTAATTGGGAGGGGCCGCGCGAATGCAGGCCCCCACTAGTGATTGTCATCTAGGTAAGTATGTTTCCCATTGACATATGCCTTGCTTTTATATCTCATTCTCCTCCTGTTGGGGTTAACCCTCAACAAAATGCCATTAGTGGGGTTTGAACCCCTGACCTGTTGAAAGCAAATGATGAGCGCTACCATGAGGCTACCAATCTTATTGAGGATATTATTCATTTGAAATATATATAATTGGTACCTCTTTTCCAAAAAGTCAAGTACGCTCATCCTCATAGCATTAGCTTGTAATATTAATATTATGCTTCAACAAACTTATTTAATATTAAGTATTTTTTTAAAGATTTATTTAATATTAAGTTGTTAACTTATGAAATTTGTTCTAAATATTTATTGAAGCATGATATGAACTTTTAAAATTTATTTAATATATACCAAGCAAATAAAAATAAAATAGGCATGGTGTGTAATTTTAGCAAATTAAGCTTTACAAGTATGAAATATATAGGTCCTGAAAATTTGGGAATTTTTTATATTTTAATAGATATAAAATAAACATAGTTATTAATTTTACAGGGACGAAATTTATATTATATACTATATAGGTATTGAAAATTCTCGAAATAGAGACCGGGTCCGAGTCATCCGGTCCCGGTTTTGGCCATACGGTTCAACTGTCAACCCCTCGGTCCGACCATTGACCCACTGACCCGGTACCTTCACCGAGTCGGTCACCGGTCCGAGTTTTAAAACATTGATCACAACTACATCTTAATATTTAAACCTATAATATTTTTTTAAATTTTTTTGAAAAATAAGTATAAATTCTTAGGCATGGTAGCTGATTTGACTATCCAAAAACAAACTTAGTCGTTTTCTACCTTCTATTGGTTTTTGAATTCGTCATTCAAGAAGTTCATGCTTTTATTAACCCTACACAAGTCATATATTCACAAGTACATTTCAACTACATGTATATTACTAAGGAAATTTGACATAAGGACAAAAATTATAGACTACTAAAACAAAATAGATCTTAAAATTTGTTGTTACTTATAGACTACTATCTTATGCTTATTTTGCATTTGAGTCCCTACGGGGAGACATCATATGGTCTCCAGAAATCATTACATATTAGCGGGAGAGTTTAACTTAATAAAAGCATTAACAATTGTCTTTTGTTTTTGAAAAGACGTCAGTTTTTTTGGTTACTTTAAAGGAAGTCTATTGTTTTTTTGACCAAAAGAAGTCAATTGTTATTATATATGAAATTTAGCTTCATTCTAAATAAACATTGTATTCTATATAAGTATCCGCTTTAACACATGCATAGAGAAAAAATGACCCGTATGAATGCACGGGTACATTAAAAAGGATATGCGACATTATAGGGTTTAGTGGTGGATATGCGTGATCGTGTTGTGAATATTGAATGGGGGATTAATTAGTGAAAAGCTCTTCTTGATGTAGTGGTTAGAATTCATATTCCTAAGTGACGCTTCAAACAAGGGAGAAAAACTGCACTCTTTCTCCGTTTGTCATGGTTTTGTCCCATTGAGTTTTCTTGGAAAGGTTTTTAACGAGGTAGTTCCCTCAGAAAGGACATTGCACTATTTTTCCTTCATTAGATTCTTTCCCACACGATTTTTTCCCACTAGATTTTTTCTAGTAAGACTTTAAAGAGGCGTATCCTCGATTGACATACAAGGAGGAGTGTTATGAATAATATGATATTATGTCCACTATCTTTCCTCCACATTACCATTACTCCCTTTAGTAATTGGATTGTTAGTGTCTTTTGGTGATTGACCATTCATTTGCCAATCTACACTTATGTGTAGGGATATACTTGTGTTGAGAGAATAATACAATGACTAATCTTCTCTCGTTCTCTCATGCTTCATCTTTCTATATTTTTAGTTTATTTTCATAACATATAATATCTCATCAACATGTTTTTTATTTAGCATTTGCATTAATTGTGAGGAGAGAGAAAATAAAGCATTAAATACAAAGAGAGAGAGAGCATATAGTAAAAAGGTTCTAAATACCCAATCATTTAAGTTTTCTAAAAGTAAGTGTGATATTTTTGTGCAATTGAAAATGAGGTTGGTAACACACATTCATATTTTTTAGCGTAAATCAATAGTCATATATATATATATATATATATATATATATATATATATATATATATAAACAAAGTATCTTAAAAGATTGGTAAGTAAAAAAATGAGAGAAAAAACTTTTTAGTTATATTCATAAAGAAGAAAAACAGAGTTATCATTATAAAACTTTTGATGAATCTTATTTCCAATCATGTGGACGCAAAAAATTAAATTTAGCGGACCTCACAAACTTTATCACTCCATCCCCTATTTTGATAGTTTCATGTTGGAGGGCAGTTGGTGTTGAGTCCACGGTCACTGGTTGCGCAGCACTTTCTACATCAGCCGGTGGCTGGTATTTTGAGGTGTTGTATCAATTGAATGGTGATGAGAGGCTTGCTTGGTGTATGACTCTTTGGAGTATTTGGTCAAGCCGAAACAATCTGGTGTGGAACGATTCTCGGGAGACGATTGCTGCAATTATTCTTCGTGGTAGCCAGCTCAACGATCTGTACCTTATTTCCTTCCTTGTATCCGACCTTGGATACCACGTCCGATCCGAGATAGTTGGTAGTAGTGTTTTTGGTCAATTCGAGTTATGCTCCTATCCGAGGTGGGGCGATACCTGCAATGATACTCCGACGCTCAAGTCAGCGAGTGAATCAGTTGCAAGTAAGAGATTTGGGAAATGTCTACCTTTAATGCTAGTATTGAATGCTTATTTATAGGTTTTCGGGATCAATGTGAACCATTGGATGTAGGTCTTTGATATCCACCATTGGTTAATGGATTTGACCTTTGTAAAATTTACTATAATTCCCTTTTTGATGTATAAAATGATTTTATATAAGGTATATTACAATATATACTACTAATAATTTAAGGGTAGTCTTCAAGGGAGACTCCTGTGCTTACCACCCAATTTTTATCTCCTTTTCTCTTTATGCATTCAAAGGCGACATGTTGAATTCTTAATGAGATATGAGTGGTGGTTTTGATTATTTAATGATAAGGGTGATGAATTGAAGTCTTCATTAAATATCCCAACAAGAGTTGGCGAGCTAAGCGATATTGAAAGAGTATAAAAAGGAGGTCCCGGGTTCAAACTTTAGAGACTAACATTTCCACCAATACTCCTCTAACAATTAACAACTAACAATGTCTATTCGATATTTGTTTTTTTTCTGCTAGCCTTCTATCAATCGAATTATGAATTGTTTTTTGTTTTAATTGTTTCTTAGGAAGAGGCTTTACAATGACGATATGGCACCAAATCGATGAAAATATTTAATACTAGGATAAGCACCAAATTGGCGGAAGTTTGAATTATTGTTTTTAGTGGCACCAAATATTTAATAGGCAAAATTACACTAGATCGAGGTCCTTTAAGTTATTTTTTTTTTGTAACAAGTCGATTCTTCAATATCACATTGTGTGCATTATGTCGTCCATTTCCCATGAGACCTTCAAACCATGATAAGTGGGCACGGCATCGTTAATTTATAATAAACTAATTTCCTTTCATTTAAACCAATATGAAATAACAATATGGCCCAATAACATGTTTTAGAATTGAGTTAGAAATATTAATTATTTGAATATTATAAATATGTTGAGTCAAACATTTATTAATAATATTTGTATGTCAAATATTTTAATACTATTAAAATCATTAAAAATGTAATGTATACCCGTGCAACGCACGGGTCATGCACACTAATATATAAATATATGTGTATGTATATATATATATATATATATATATATATATATATATATATATATATATATATAAAGTAGAATATCTGTTTTTAAACACACTAAAGTCGTGGAATAACTTCTGGGATCAATAATTTGTATTGATGTATGATTGTAAAGGAAGAATTATTTGTTATACTAATATAACCTGTCAACCAGTACAACAGTTTTAAAGAAAGCTAACCAATTTTTATTCATGTGGAACATGAAGGCCAGCCACATTATCAATCTCAAAATTAATGCACTGTTGTATACTCACACATAGTGGCATAGAGTTAGGTATTGTATGTGGTTTGTTTGATAACACATTGTCAACGTAAAGGGTCCATTTCAAAAATTAAGAAATTCACTATAAAAAATATGAACAAAATTATAAGTTTTTTCTCAACATTCTAGATATAATTTATATTACTAAAGTAGTTGATCTGTGCCATGCACAGGTATAATTATGTCATGATATATAAAATGATTTCTACTTTTTAAGTTAGGTAATTGATACTCAATTTCTTTCAGGAAATTTAGTGGATATCTACTCCACTAAATGTATGTTCCTACCACTAACTTAAAGAGTAGAGATCCACTCAATTTCATGAAAGAAATTGAGTGTTAATTACCAAATTTTTTGTATATTAATGCACATAATTATAAAATATATATCATATATTTAAGGGATGTGTATTTTTATACACCCAAAACTTTAGTAGTTGATCATAAATTTATTTTAGGAAATTGAGAGGATTTTTTTTAGAGGATCTTTACCCCATTTAGTGTACTACTTATATTTTCCTAAAAGTAAATAATACAATGTATTCAATTTAAAAATTATATATTAAAAAATATTATTTACATAATAATAAATTTTTGGCCTCTATAAATTTGAGTTTTTTTGTTTTTAGTCCTTCAATACTTTTAAATGAGTTTTTTTTAAACTTTTATAAGCGCTCTTAAAAGTCTTGATGAGCTATTAAAAGTCATGAGTAACTAAAAATAAAAAATTCAGACTTTATTGGGAACAAAAATATATTTTATCCTAATAATAATAACCATAATAATAATAATAACAATAACAATAATATTAATACTAAAAATAACATTAACTACAATACTAATGTTGTCAAAAATAACGACACTAGTAACATCATTAATGAACTATTTTAAAACTAATTTTTTTTCATAGGCAGAGTGGTTAGTAATTAGTGTATTAGTTTTTAGAGGGGATGGGAGAACGGGGTTCAAACTCTGTATGCCTACGTTTTTTCCACTAACGATGTCCTTTCACTAAACTATGTGAGCTTGTTATTGCATTATTTAGTGTTAAATAAATAATATTTGTTTCTTTGACTTGTCAACGACATTTATTGGTAGTAACACCTGCCTGTCAACCAGTGCAATTGTAATGTAGCCAATTTTTCATGATATCAGCCTCAAAATTATTGCCTCGATGATATTAAACGATAGAAATTTTTCAGTTGAATTTCGAAATTATCGCATTGTTATAACAGTAGAAATATGCGGTCTTTGTAATTTGTTTTTGATATGGACCATTGCTGGCTACCCACAGAGTGTCCTAACGCTTTCAACGAAAGATTAATCTCCGCTCGTGCTTAGGATCGAATATCGCACTGACTAACACCGAGTTTGTCCACTGCGGAAATCGAAACTGGGAGCACCGGGTCAACCTCCCATTTCCTATGGTAGATTAAGCTATTGGGCCAACGGTGTTGGTTGTAATAATAACATATCAAATCCATTTACAAAATTAAGAAACTAACCAAAAAATCTTAAAAAACGTATAAGTTTTTTCCCAAAATTCGAGAAATAATATATTTTTAGATTAATTATATGCCATGCACGTATGGTTAAATTTTTGAAGTAAAAAATAGTTTATAATATATATATGTTAATAGTAGGTGAAAAACATATAATGTGTTACTTATATTGAATAACAAGCAAATAATAATACATCTTGTGTTTAAAAATATATATTCGAAAAAAATTTATTTACATAATATTAATAATAATATTAATAAATTTTTAAAATGAAATGAATTATAAATACTAAAAAAATTGTTTAACATTAAAGAAATAGAGTTTTTTTTCTTTGAAGATTGCGAAGCTATTTTTTGCATGGTGTCGCGATATTCAACCAAAATATAACATAATATTATTACTTTTAGCAATTAAATTACTAACTACATAAAATATAAATTTGGTACATACATACGGCAACAGAATCCTAATTTTTAATGACGTAAATTTAGAAAAATATTATATTTGTTTATTACTTAATTTGACAAGAACAGATAATAAGGTTATCTGTTAAAATATGTTATAGGAAACTATGCATTAAAGAAATTTGAGCATAATTTTTAACCTCTTAAAATAGTTACAAAAAGGATATAATCAATATTAAGGAAACAAATTTTGATGTGAAATAGCAACAAAAAATGGGTCTAGAAGAAGACACTAGTGGAAAAAACATTTTATAACAGTCATTCATATCGGTTGAAAACGACCTGATGTTAAAAGTGACGCGGTGGCAGTTTTGTAATTAAAATTATAATTTTTACATCGGTTGTCACACGAACCGTTATAGAAAGTGCAAAAACCATCTTTCATATCAGTTCCATTCCATAACCGTTATAGAAAGTGTAAAAATTTAGGCTTCCATTACGGGTCACAAAACCACCCGTTATAGAAACGAAACAAATTAGGCTTATGTCGCATCTCGCTCCCCTCTCCTTCGTATCTCTCTCTCCCTCTCGCATCTTCCTTTCATCAGCTTCCTTTCCCCTCTACACCCAATCTTTGACTCTTCTTCCTCGGCTCTCTCTCTTTCTGGACCTTCTGTGTTTCCTCACCAAAACCCCTCAGCCACGAGCTCCGGCGAGTTCCCATGATCTGAGAAGACACGCACGCTACAGAGAGAACTGAGAAGACACGCAGATCTGCTTCTCACTGCGATTTTATCCAGGTACGATTTGAAATCTCTCACTGCTTCTCACTGCAATCGTTCCCTTCTGTTTCCCTTTTGTTTTTCATTTCGCTCTTCTTCGGTCCATCTTCTTTGTTTAGGGTTTGTGGGATTTGGGATTTGAGAACTGAGTTTAGGGTTTTCGTTTTCGTTTTCCTTCTTCGTTCTTCTTCGTTTTCGTTTTTGCTCCGACCCGAGAAGATCTGAATAGTGACATGGTCGGTTCGGAACAGAGAGAACCTGCGGCAGTGAAGGCCCAAGAAGTAGGTCATCTCTAACCTTTTAAGTGTGGATAGGAGTAACAATGTTAGATACCAGTTATGTAATCTCTAATGGAACAATAGACAGGGTGATGAAATGGAAAGTGAATGGTGTATTATTTCAGAGAAGAGGATATAAAGAGGAAAATATTTCCTACTGCCAGAGCTGAGCTCCTACAGAGATGAGAGCTAGAATCCTTCCAACGTTATGCAGAGTTGTAGAGAGTCTTAATCATAAATATCAAAGATATAGCCTTTGTATCTTTACCTAGGAGAAGTTTTTAAGTTTTCTATTTGCTCCCCAGGTACAAGAAAGAGATATATGAACTTGTGAAGAAGAGGACAGAGGAAGCTGACAATGTGAATGAGGTAATCAATAAGTTTGTATTTCATGGGTGTGGGATTGGAATCGGTTTATTTGTTCACTCATGGATGATTATTGTCGAAATGTAATTACTTTTTTTATGCATTTGAGATATGTTGTTTGCCAGTTCTTGTTATATCTGATTCTACTTTTACTTACTGTTGATGATTAGCCTGGAACTGTGTAGTTTTATAATATGGTGCTGTCCTCCTTTGCAATAGAATTTGGTGTAAAGATATTTTTGTGGAAAGTCTCCAATCCTTTTGGGATCTGATCGTTGACAAAGGAATCATCTGCGGTTATTACAAGTTAAATGCGCTTCTATATGTGTCTTCGCTAAACACCCATGTTCTTCTTCACTTGCAGTATAAGATGCCAGAAGCTTATGATCAGGAAGGTGGTGTTGATCAAGAAAAAAGATTTTCGGTGGCTATACAGCGTTACAGGTTTTCACTTACTACATGATCTCCACTACAATTTAAAATTTATAAAAAGTAAAAGAATGGGAAATCACATCAGCACTATTAAGTGGGCATGAAAATCTAAAAGGTACTTCCCTAATAAAACATCTGTTGTTTGATTTAACTATAGGGATCTGAATGACGAGGAGAAGATGAATCTGTTTGCTGAAGAAGAAGCGTGGGAGGAACATCAAATTGGTAAACATTTCTTAATTATTATGCTCCTGAAATCTGTCCTTTTTAAAAAAGATCCTTGTCCCTTTTCTGTATTAATCATACTTGTGGTTTCTTGATAATATCTTTCAGGAAAGGCAACTTTGAAGTTTGGTTCAAAAAATAAAAAACAAGCCTCTGATGATTACCAGTAAGCTTGTTCATTTAAAAACATTTGTTGCCCGATGTTATATTCTAATCTGGTTTTGTTTTACTTTGGATACTCACGAAAGAACACTCTCAACTGATATTTTGTTTGGACTAGTAAAGGTGAGCTGAAAACTCTAAGGCCGAGTAAAATTTGTATGCTTTATAATTCAAGTGGGTTGAATGGTAGACAATTGATTTTTTGTAATTGAACAATGTATCTTAATTGTGATATTCAAGACAATTTGGTTTTTTTATTTTGCAATTATTTGCTTGGCTACTGATTTGAAGTTGATTGCATGTAGTCTTTTTGGTCTAAATTGTAGTGAAAATGTGCAATGATTCTTATTTGGTTTCTTTCGATCTGTAACTCATCATTACATGTATTTGCTTATATCTGGATGTATTTGAAGCACACACTCTGGTTAATTAAATAAATAATCTTATTTGTGACAGGATATTTCTCGTTTTCGGCCGGATCTTAAGTTGCTAATATCAAGTGCTACACTTGATGTAGAGAAGTTCAGTGACTACTTTGATTCTGCTCCAATATTCAAAATTCTAGGGAGACGGTATCCTGTTGAAATACACTTTACCAAAGCACTAGAAGCTGACTACTTAGATGCAGCTATTGTCACGTCACTTCAAATCCATGTCACTCAACCTCCTGGAGATATACTGGTATTTCTTACTGGTTAAGAAGAAATCGAAACAGCTGAAGAAATCTTGAAGCATCGAACTAGAGGTTTGGGGACTAAAATTGCCGAGTTAATGATATGTCATATATATGCCAACCTACCAACTGAACTACAAGCTAAAATATTTGAACCCACCCCTGAAGGGGCACGAAAGGTTGTCCTTGCTACTAATATTGCAGAAACATCGTTGACAATAGATGGGATCAAATATGTCATTGATCCAGGATTTGTTAAAATGAAAAGCTATAATGAGTCTTTACTAATAACTCACATCTCAAAAGCCTCGGCAATGCAAAGAGCTGGTTGTTCTGGAAGAATAGACCCTGGAAAGTGCTTTCGGCTGTATACTGCATACAATTTTAACAATGATGTGGATGATAACACTGTACTTGAAATACAGCGGACTAACCTTGCAAATGTAGTTTTGAGTTTAAAGAGTCTTGGTATTCATGACTTGTTACACTTCGATTTTATGGATCCTCCCCCTGCCGAGGCCTTATTGAAACCCCTGGAGTTATGTATATGAATTTGAATGTTATATTGCTTAGCATCATTTGTTTAATGAATTTGAATGATCTGTGGTGGAGTATATGTAACAGGGTGTTTGTGTTGTGTTTCTATCATTTCGTTGCTTCTATGTACAGAATATTGTTCCATGTATATTGCTGAACAGAAACCAGTTTTTTTTAAAAAAAAAACCTGACTTTTCATATCGGTTCTGATAGAAAACCGATGTTAAAAATCAGTATTTCATATCGGTTCTGATAGAAAACCGATGTTAAAAATCAGTATTCATATCGGTTCCCATATAAAACCGATGTCAAATATAAGCGAAAACTGACTTTTCATAACGGTTCTAGGGGAAACCGATATAAAAACAACTTTTCATAACAGTTCAGGAACCGATATGAAATGTCCCTATTTTTTATATCTCCTTTTTCGGCATCGGTTCCAGAACCGATATGAAATGTCAATTTTAACCAATATAAAATGTCTTTTTTCATTAGTGAGAGGTCAAGTCTTTCACTAAACAGAATAGAGTCATCTTTAACAATATTAATGAGTTTTACTGCTCATTGTGGTCCTACCCAACTCGAGAGATTATTCTCTACAGTTGTGCGCAGAGGATACCCTGTTTATACAAAAAAAAATCAATATAACAGTTTTAAAGGATGCCAATCAATATTGCAGTACATGATGCATTGCTACGATATCAACGTAGAGTATTGTATGTGGTCTCTTTGATAGCACCTTGTCAACATACATGGCCCATTTAAAAATTTAAGAAATGTGATATAAAAAATCTAAAAGTTTTTTTCACGACATTCTAGATATAATATATTACTAAAATAATTTGTGTCATGGACGAGTATAGTTATCTCATGAGATATAAAATGATTCATACTTTCTAAATTAGTACTACGAAAATACATTTAGTGTACCGCTTATAGTTAACTTAAAGTAAATAATACCATGTATTCAGTTTACAAACCATATATTAAAAACTTTGTGTTTACATAATAATAATAATAATAATAATAATAATAATAATAATAATAATAATAATAACAATAATAATAATAATAATAATAATCTATCTATTATCTTATAATCAAAACACATACTAGGAAATTTACAAATTTAGAGTCCTTAGTTGATTGCCATTTGTCAATTTTTAAGGGTAAATTCGACATTTTAACCAAAAAGCACTGTCTGCGCTGACAGCTGCAATCAGTTTTTTCAGCTTTTCTGAAATGTCTGTTTTTTGCAAAAAAAAATTGTCAGCGTTTTAACAGGCAGACATGACAGAAAAGAAAACAGCAACAAGACTGACAAAAGAGAAAGTGAGAGGCACATTGGGACAGGAATAAAAAAGCAGAAACGAAAAAAAAAATAAAAAGACAGCAGGCGAAAAGCTGCCGCGGGCCAAGAAGAAAGCAAAAAAAGGGGAGACAAAGACTGACTAAAAAAAGTTGTCCGCCAGGTAAACAAAAACAACAAAAGATAAAATGACTCAAAAAAGTAGATACTTTAATAACTTAATTATATTTTAATAAAAAAATATAAAAGTTGTCCGCCAGGGTAAACAAAAACAACAAAAGATAAAATGACTCAAAAAATTAGATACTTTAATAACTTAATTATATTTTAATAAAAAAATAACTTAGTTATATTATTTAAATAAATATTAAATAATCTACAATTTAGTTTACTACTACTATCTACTTCAATATAATAAAACACAATACCACCAAAATGTCCATTTTAGACACATTACCAGCTTGCCACGTGTCCAAAAATGGGGGCAAAATGGTATATGTGATGCCAAAAAAAACAAGCAGCAGAAGTTAAAAAATTTGAAAAAAAAACTCTACTTCAATATAATAAAACACAATACCACCAAAATGTCCATTTTAGACACATTACCAGCTTGCCACGTGTCCAAAAATGGGGGCAAAATGGTATATGTGATGCCAAAAAAAACAAGCACCAGAAGTTAAAAAATTTGGAAAAAAAACTGCGCAACAATTCGCGCTACAGTGCGCAAACAGTAAAAGTCAGAATTTATTTAAAATTTTTTTTCTTTTTTATTTTTAAAACACTTTTCTCTGATTTCTTTTAAATAAATTTTTTTCATTTTTTTAAAAAATCACTTTTTTTAAATCACTTTTTTAAAATCACTTTTGTCCAACTTTTTTTTTGAATTTTTTTTTTCAATTATTTTTCAAAAATTTCATTTCTTTTCTTCAATTTTTTACTAAAAAAATCATTTTTTTTGTCATTACAAAAAATTATCAAATAACTATTTTATAATTATTAAAAGGGAGTAAAATGTCAATGGGAATGCCAACGGTAGTGGCAACTAGAGCGCCAACGGGAGTACCGACTTTTTTTAAACTTTTAACAACACAACTTTATAAAAAAAAATTATTCATTTTTATAATTTACTCACTAAAATTAATCAATTTAACCACTATTAATTGTCAGAAAAACCTATACGTTTAACAAAATTTTCAAAGACTAAAATTTCCAAATAACTAAATTATTAAATTGATATTATACTCAATAATTGAATAATCTAAAATATTTTTATTTACTATAATCTCTCTACTAAAACTACTAAAATCAATCAAATTTTTCATAAAAAATAAAATCAATCAATTTAACCACTACAAAAAATTACCAAATAACTATTTTATAATTACTAAAAATGCGTAAAATGCCAACGGGAGTGCCAACGGGAGTGGCAACGAGAGCGCCAACGGGAGTGGCAACGAGAGCGGGACTGCCAACGGGACTGCCAACGGGACTGCCAACATGAGTGCCAACGGGAGTGGCAAGGAGAGCGCCAATGGGAGTGCCAACAGGAGGACCAACGAGGATGCAAACGGGAGGCCCAACGGGGATGCATATTTTACCTCTAATGTCCAAATACATTATTATGGATCAATGTAATTCTGATTGTCAATGGGGATGCATATTCCACTTTGAATTTCAAATCATACATTTTAGACATTGTTCACAACTTATGAATTATGAATATCTTCCAAACTACTATTATGACTTCATGACAATACACCGACTATACAGTATCACCCGTGCGTATGCACGGGTAAAATACTAGTAATATTAATAATAAGAGTAATGTTGTCAAAAATAACAACACTAGTAACAATGTTAATGAATTGTTTTTTTGTTACCATGCCATTGGTGCGTAGTTTCCACCGGCTTTGCCGGTGACTAAACTACGTCGGGGAACCTGGCTGACACCACGAGTTTCCGGCCGGGCCGTGTAGTTCTCCCCTCCCAATAGAGTTTTTGCCACACCCAAAATTCGACCCCGAGACCTTGAGGTGGGATCCAAGTCCAGTTACCACTTGAAACAACCCTAATTGGTTTAATGAATTGTTTTATAGCAAGTTAGGTTATTAAGTGTTAAATAAATAATATTTTTATCGTTGACATGTCAACGACATTTGTTGGTAGTAATGGTAGCCAATTTTTTATGACATAGTCCATTATTCCTTGCGATTATATCAGCCTCAAAATTATCGCATTGTTATGACTTTAGACATAATGGATTAAAATAGAGGTAGTTCAGTTGACGTGTTAAAAGACATAAAGGAGTTGTAAGAATGAGGTTTAGGGTTAAAACCCCGGAAACTAAAATGTTTGGATTAACATTAAAATATTTCTAAACAAAAATGAAGTGTGATTAACAATGTTTTATCATTAACTATCATGTTATTAATTCAGTTTTTTAAAATCTCAAATAGATGTTAAAATATAGGTCCCAGTAAGGTAGTTCAGTTGGCGAGTTAAGAGAGATGAAAGAGGTCCAAGGTTCAAACCCCGGAAACTAACATTCTCCTTCCCTACTAATATTTGCTTATAAAAAAAAAGATGTTAAAATATAGCCCAAGCCCGGCAAACCCCTCCCCTCCAAAACCCTCCCAAACATACCCTAACATTCGCCATCCCTACTAACATTTGTCTATAAAAAAAAGAGGGTATTGTAGGTGGTCTTTGTAAAAATAACATGATAACTGCGGACAACACTCCCTTTTACACACTCTCTCTTCAATACTTACTTCATGTATGTTAATAGTAGGTAGAAAACTTTGTTAAAAAAAATAGTAGGTAGAAAACATATAATGTACCACTTATATTGAATAATAAGTAAATAATAATACATATTGTGTTTAAATTTTATATATTAGAAAGTTGCAGTTTACGTTTAATAATAATAATAAAATTTTAAAAATAAATTAAAATATTAGTACTAAAAATATTGTTTATCGTTAAAGAAATAGTATTTTTTTTCTTTGAAAGATTTATAAAAATTGTGAAACTTTCTTTACATTGTGTTCCGCACGATATTCAACAGATATATAAAATAATATATTAAAATGTTATGACTTTTAGCAATGAAGTACAGAATACATAAAATATAAAATTCGGTACATGCATACAGTAACAGAACCCATATGTTTAATGACATAAATTGAAAAAAAAATTATATTCGTTATTTACAAGAACAGATATAGTTTTCAGTTTAAATATGATTATAGAAAACTCATGATATCAAAGAAATTTGAGCAACATTTTTAACTTCTTAAAATAATATGCAACGGATACATTTTTTATTAAGAAAATAAAAAATGATGAGGTGAAATAGCAACAAAAATTGGGTCTAGAAGATGGGTACATGATATATTGACATCAGGTGTCAAACTTAACGACTTACACCAATTAATAACATTGTCTATACAATGAAACTCATCAGCCGACCATTCGATAATGTGATAATTAATTTTCCTAATAGGACTAAAAACAGAGTTTGCTTTTATCAAAACTTTATACATATATACTGATCAAAACTTTATACATATATATTGAGTATTAACGGTGATAAACCCATTACACCTTAACAGAATTTAATGATATAATATAGTGAGATGTGACAAAGAACTCCGGTGGCAACATTAGCCCACCCAAAATGAATTTACGCAGACACTACAATACCCATAGCTCATATTCTGGATATATAGGGAGTCCAGGGTAATCTCTTCCTGCACAGTCTCCAACCCCTGCCTAGTAGCCAATCACCAGTCGTCGGCCTCCTCAGCTAACATGTGAGTACCAAAACGGACCTTCTGCTCAACAGCGCAGCCCATCACCCTGAAAATCCTCTCGATCTCTTTCAACCAAGCCATAGCACCATCTGGATTATATTTGCCCTTAAAAGTGGGCGGATTCTCTCTCTGGAAAGTAGTCAGACTCCGAAAACCAGCGTTCTCCCCGGCATTCTGCTGATTCTGCACAGCCTGAGCCATAGTTTGCAGCGCAGCACCAAGAGCAGCATCGTTTCTCCCAGCCATTTCAAATTATCACTGCAGCACAAACCAAAAATTTAGAACTAATCTAACAATTTCTTAATTGTCATAAGACACTATGACAGGACAACATTGGCCGGACAGACTGAACTGCTCTGATACCACTAATGTAACACCCCTTTTCTACCCGTTATTGTAAAAATCAGAGTTCAAAATTTCTTTCATCGCAAGGAATGTTACACATACTTCGAATAAAACATCGTACTTCAATAAAACAGTTCAACATCAATAATTGTGAAATACGTAGCACGCCCCCAATGGGGAAAACCTCAAGCATCAGTCATCGTCACCACAACCGTGACATCAATAAAACCAACTACGCAGCGGAAAGTAAAATAAAGAGAAACCATCAAATAACATATAACAACCAAAATAGTCTTAAAACATCGAGTTCGTTTCCCCCCTGAGTGCTACGTATCAGAGCATGACGACCCGACTCAATTTAGTGAAGATACCTAGGTCTTCACTCGTGATCACCTGCACGTTACCGCATAGGGGTAACATTCAAACAGAAGGGTGAGTCCAATTCAATCCATATAATAAATCATATGATACCCAATAAGTCAAAGTCACAGCACTAGAGTAACCACATCACAATCATCAATTACGTCATTACAACAACTCGTCACGATGTCATGTAACTATATGAAATGCAACCCACTCGCGGGCATATGCATGAGGTACCTTTCATCATCGTCGCTTAGCCTTTATGGCCTCATCGTCGCTTAGCCTTTATGGCATCATCGTCCCTGGGTTCATGCACATGGAATACATGAGACACTATGACATGCACCACCCACACAAACACATAATCACAGTCAACTATGTGACCCGTCACTTACCAATTTGCCAAATAAGTGGCACAACACCTGTCAATTTATAATTACACACAACCACGTCGCTATATTTTATCGTCGCTTATTATCATCGTCGCTTAGCCTTTTGGGCCTCATCGTCACTTATTCATAATCGTCATCAATCAAACAATAGCCACTAAGGGCAAAACCGTCATTTTAACTAGCCGCTAAGGGCATCATCGTCATTTACACATCATCATCAATAATATTGGCCACTAAGGGCAAAAACGTCATTTAACTAGCCACTAAGGGCATCATCGTCATTTACACATCATCATCAACAAGATTGGCCACTAAGGGCAAAAACGTCATTTAACTAGCCACTAAGGGCATCATCGTCATTATCACCCATTTTGACACTAAAGCGTTAAAACTGTTGGTTATACGCAAACAGGATTTTTAAAGGACTCAATACGGCTTTACAACGTCACTGTAATGACCACCGGGGACAGCCACTTGGGCGCCCAGAAACCACCAGAAAATAATAAGTTTTTATTTTAAAAATAAGACACACAGGTAGACAACTGAAAAAGCTTCCCAACACTTTTTGAAACGTTTAAAACGGATGCCCGAGTCAAAAGATATAGCGAAAACAGTTTTTATAAAAAAATTGGGAACATCCTGAAAATGGCGCCCAGGCACTGGGCGCCTAGACACAAACTTAGACATCGCAAGCAACACAGCACACGGCGCCCATGGCGCCCAGCGCCCAGCACACACGCAACACGCACACACGCACACTGGCGCCCTTGGCGCCCAGCGCCCAGCACACAACACACACACGCACACACGGCGCCCTTGGCGCCTAGCGCCCTTGGCGCCTAGCGCCCAGCACACAACACACACACGCACACACGGCGCCCTTGGCGCCCAGCGCCCAGCACAATATCAAACATATGGCGCCCTAGGCACCCATACCGCAACCAAAGGGATTTTTCAGCCACCAATCATGAAGATCACGCATACATCATCAACAAAACATGAAATCACTTACACATTAATGATCATGAATAGATCTAGGCTAACCCTACCCTAAAACCTATCATAAACATCTATTATATAGAAAGATAGAACTCCCCTTACCTTGGATTTGAAGAACGGAAGCCCTAGAGACAGTCACGAACAGAACCTCAGCAACGGATCACGTCCCTCTTCCTCCTTGAGCTCGCGACCTCTCCCTTCTTTCTCTCTTCTCCACGGCGCTCTCACTCTCTCTATTCTCTTCTCCCAATTCGCAAATGACAACCAAAACCCTAACTCCACTTGCCTAGCCACTTCGCATAGCTTATGGATCATGGGCTTGGGCTTTTCACTTAAGCCCAAGTTCATTCAAGTGGCGCCTCCTTTTCCTAATACCACCAACATAAAATTAATATAATTTTAATTAATTAAATTATATCCAACTAATTAAAATAAATTCCTAAATACTTAATTAAATAAATTAATTAAATATTTAGGGTGTTACATATAGGCGGTGGTTGCGCGATTTGGGAGAGGGACAATTCGGTGGTGCCAAAAACGGTGATTGAGGAGCGATTCATACTTGCGAAACAATACCATAATCAAACAAACTAAGGCCATAAACAGAATCAGTGGCAAAATCTGAGTGGGAAGGTGGAGTTTCAAGGTCTGCCGTGGAGAGAGGAGTGGGGGCGCGAGGAGATAGGGAGCTGCTGTTTCACGCAGCTTTTCTGCGAAGGAGAAGGGTAAGGGAACCGGGTCAGGTTTGGTCCGGGTCAGAGATTGTGGGTCGCGCTTTGGGCTCTTTTTCGAATGGGCTGGCGCGAATCCTTTAGTTGAGGGGTGCGGGTAGCAGGAAATGGAGGTGTATGCGAGTAGTAAAACCCAAAATCTGTTTTTCTCCATTTTTAAAGCCAATTTTAATTATAGATATCATTTTAACACCTCCATAACCCAAAATAATTTTTAAAATAATAACATCTAAAATACTAATATTTTTAAAAACAAAATAAATATATAATAACAATTATATATTACCAATAGCATATAAAAATACATTCAAATATGATTTTTAACTATTTTTAATAACACAAACACACAATAAATTAAAATAATTTGATTTTATCAATGACAAAATAATTCATACAACAAGCACACACTAAGAGAACCACAACCACGAAAATCGGGGTGTTACACCATGAATGTGGAACTTCAGGCCCTTCAGGACAATTTCACTTGGGATATTGTTCCTTGCCCTCCTAGTATCAAACCCATAGTGTAACAGTCCAAAATAATTAGTTAATTTATTTAATTAATTATCTAGGGTTGGTGTTTGAGAAAAATAAAATGATAGGAATAATTATTTAGGGATTTTATGTGATAGAATATTAGAAATAATTAGTTGTTAGTATTTGTGGATAGGTGGTGGCGAATTAGAGGTGTTAGTGGAGGCCCATGATTAAGTCATAAACTAAGAAAGCCCATGATTGGTTAAGTGAGCCTATAAATAAGGAGTTTTTAAGTTAGGGTTTCATTAGTTGAGAAAATTAGATTTTGTGAGAGAGTGAGAGCTAAGGAGTGGCGGCCAAGGCAAGGAAAAAGAGAGGAATTTCGTGGCTTCCATAGAGAAAAAGAAAGAGAGGAAGATTTCGCATGCACCAAGGAAGGAGAGGAGGATCTTAGTTGCTGAATTTTGGTGGTAGCTTGCTCACCAAGAGATAGGTGTTCTTCAATTAATAAGGTAAGGGGGCTCTCGTTCATAGTTAATAATTTATAAACCACGAAATCATGGGGATTAGGTGTTAGGAGTAGTTGTTTAAATTGGTTCATAAAGTATTTGAGTGATTGGGTGATTGCTTGATGTTTATAATATCTATATGTGGCTGAAGTGTGATGGTTGTTTGTGTTGTTGAATTCACTGTTTTGAGATGTTCTGACATAGATTTAGTATTTCAGTGACTGAGAACGTTTTACTAATTGAAAAATTATGTGGTTTGTTATTTCGAAAACTTGATTGAATGCTTGTTAATTTGACGCTGGTTTGGTTGCGTTTAGAGCTGTGAAGATCGAGTTATGAATTCCACAAGTTAGGGTAATATTCTGGAAGCATTCTGGACATAGGTTCGGTATTTTTAAAACTGGGAACTTTCTGTTCGTCCAAAAATTATGGGACTTTTTTTGTTAGAAAATAGACTTAATTTTGGTCACTTTGGCACTGGTTTGGTTAAATTTGGAGTAGTGTAGCTCGAGTTATGAGCGTCCCAAGTCAGGTCAAATTTCTGGACTTAAACTAGGTATAGGTTCAGTGTTTCAGGTCTTGTGTCTTCAATTGAACTCTGATTTGAACGATTCTTTTTCCATTAGAAACTATACTCAAATTGCTTTTGTTAAGGCTAAGGTTTTGTTCCATTTGGTCAAGTGTAAGTCAGTTTAGAGTGATTTGAAGTGGAAGGACAGAATCTGTCCAGTCTGGGAACCATTCGGGTTGTTTCTAAAAACTGTACTAACTGGCTAATAATGTAAAGGTGATGTTTATGACGATGTCGTGATGTGATTGTGATGTTTATGATGCATATAAATGGTGAATATATCTTGGTGATTGGTGAGTATATAATTATTGGTGAATGGGGTCTATGATCCTCTTTTGGTGTTGGTGAATAAGTAAAACTATTGGTGAACATGCTATGGCGTACTTTGGTGATTTTGTTGTGCTTGATGCATTGTCATGGTGTCACATAATCATATGCATTTCTGGTGAATAGGCCTCGGCCTCCTAAAATATTTTGGTGTTTGGTGAATGCCCTCAAGGCAATTTTGGTGAATGGATCCACATGCATATGCCCAGTGGAGTTTTGGGTTGCATCTCATACATTGCATACACGTCCTGTGTTTGATTGCGTCTTCTTGAACTAATGGTGTAACTGTATTCTGGGTGTAACTGTATTTGGTGTGACGGTACTTGGTGTAACAGTATTCGGCGTAACTGCATTTGGTGTAACTGTATTGATGGTGTAGCTAAATTGATGGTATCCCTGGTGTGCCTATTATACTGTGTTTCTTGTTTTATCTATTATTATCTATGTATTGAGACTCACCCTACTGCGTCGTGTTGCCTCGTATGTCGGCAACCTGCAGGTGACGGTGACTGAAGGTGGCTAGAGATTCTTATTCTAGTATGGTCGAGTCGGCTCTGATACGTAGCACTCGGGAGGGTTGTCCTTGTGTCTTTCCTTATGTGTTATGTATATGCCTTTCTAAGTTGTAAACCATTTGAAGTATGATTGCCAAGTTAAACCTTTTTAATTCCGCTGCATGTTTTTGAAAAGAAGTTAGTTATAATTAAAGTACTCTGTTTGCGAAGTGGTTTTCCGGTTCGAAAAATGTGACACTCTTTTGGCGCGAAAAACTCTGATATTTTTTTTAATAAACCGTTGGGTAGAAAAAGGGGTGTTACACATAGGCTGTAAATGGGTTTATTCTCTGAAATTGAATTCTGATGGATCTCTCAATCGGTACAAGGCTCGATTGCTTGCTTTAGGCAACAAGCAGGAATATGGTATTGATTATGATGAGACATTTGCACCAGTTGCTAAAATGACTACTGTTAGAATGGTGCTCTCTATAGCTGCTTCTCATGGGTGGTCTCTCCACCAAATGGATGTGAAGAATGCATTTCTTCATGGCGACCTGACTGAAGATATTAATATGACTCCCCCTCATGGCCTATTCTCTTCATCTAAGTGGGTGTGCAAGCTCAAACACTCTCTATATGGTTTGAACAGGCGCCTAGAGCATGGTATGATAAAATCCGTTCCACTCTACTTGGGTTCTCTTTTACTCAATGTCAGTATGATTCGTCCTTGTTCATTCACCACACATCTACGGGCATTGTTCTGCTCCTTCTTTATGTTGATGATATGATCATTACTGGTTCTAATGCCGCATCCATACAAAAAGTTAAACAAAAGCTTCAAGCCTCATTTCAAATGAAAGACCTTGGTCTTTTACATTATTTTCTTGGACTCGAGGTTCATTCTACCTCTAAGGGTATATTTCTCCATCAGCATAAGTATGCCACTGACCTTATTGCCATGGCTGGCCTCCAATCCGCTAATCCTGTGGATACTCCTTTTGAAGTTAATGTCAAATACCATCGTGACGAGGGTGAACTTTTAACTGATCCTTTATTGTATCGACAGCTCGTGGGTAGTCTTAACTACTTGACCATTACACGACCCGACATTTCATTTGCTGTTCAGCAAGTAAGTCAGTTCATGCATTCTCCTCGTCATCTTCACTTGGCAGCGATTCGTCGCATAATTCTCTACTTGAAAGGTATCTCTCAACGGGGTTTATTCTTTCCTAGTGGGACCCCTCTTAAGTTGATTGCCTATAGTGATGCTGATTGGGCTGGGTGTCCTGACACTCGCCGCTCTGTCACTGGTTGGTGCATGTTTCTTGGTTCTTCGTTGAGAGATACCTTTAGACCTCTTTAGTCCTCTAAGTCCTCAACCGAATCAGAGTATCGTTCTATGTCTACGGTATGCTCCGAAATTCTGTGGCTTCGTGGTTTTTAGGTGAACTTGGATTTCCTCAAACCGAACCGACATCTCTCTATGCTGACAATACAAGTGCCATTCAGATTGTTGCATATCCGGATTTTCATGAGCGTACTAAGCATATTGAAGTTGATTGTCATGCTATTCGTGAAGCCTATGATAATCATGTTATATCCATCCCTCATATCAATACCCAGTTTCAAGTTGCAGATATTTTGACCAAAGCTCTTCCTTGTCCACGCCATAAGTTTCTTGCCAGCAAATTGATGCTCCTTGATGATCCGCATCAATTTGAGGGGGGATGTGAATAAAGAAATAAGGAAGTTTGTAAATAGTAGATTTATTTATATATGTATTCGGCCCAGGCCCGTTAGGTTTTCACATAGAATAGTCTATTTATACTCCTTAGTGTTTGTACTCAAGGACGATCAAAATACAATCAATAAAACGGAACTACAGCTGCTCTATAGTCGCAGACGTAGGCAAAGTTTGGTCGAACTGCGTGATCAATATCGTGTCTCATCTTATGACAAGTATATCTTTGCATCTTTGATACAACAAATATCGTTCCTCTATCGGTCGATAATGTCTGTGGAATTCCGAATCTGTGAACAATATTTTCTTCGATGAAGTCAATAACATCAACTTGATCTATTTTTCTAAAAGGTACATCTTCTACCCACTTCGAGAAATAATCAACGGCCTCTAAGATATATTGATGTCCGAGTGACGAGGAAGGATTGATTTGGCCTATTATGTCTAGACCCCAACCTCGAAATGGCCATGGCTTAATGATGGAATGTAGTTCATCTGTCGGGACATGTTGCATAGGGGCATGTTTCTGGCATTGTTCACAACCTTTCACAAAGGAGAGACAATCTTTCATCATTGTTGGCCAGAATAGATTTTGCCTTTTCAAAACCCACTTCATCTTCTCTGTAGCACGGGTCGGTATTCTAGTATATCTACTACCTATATATACCATTAACCTACTACCAAAATACCAATCATACCCTTTTCTCAACTAAACAATTTTAGGATATTTATGTAATTTCATTTTTTCTCTTTTTCAAACTTTTTCACTCACTCTCGCATATTTTTTCAAACTTTTTCACTCTCTCACATTTTTTTCAAACTTTTTCACTTTTTCACTCTCTCATCCTCTTTCTTCCTCTAACCCTATCTCAATTTTCTATTTTTCATAATATATCTACTTTAATTTCATCTACATGTCTCATTCATTTTTAATATTTAAATTTTCTCAATCAATAAGTTTTATTTTGTGTCTACAGGAAATATTACAATTTGTAAAATTTGAAACTTTACTACAATTTTGTTTTCTAATTTCTACCGGAAATATTAGTTATCACTCTCTCTCATATATTTTTTTTAAACTTTTTCGATCTTTCTCACACATTTTTTCACTCTCTCCTCCTCTTTCTTCCTCTAACTCTATCTCATTTTTCTATTTTTCACAATATATCTACTTTAATTTTACATATTGCTGGTAAATGTTCTCGGGGTAAGGTTCGGACTAACTCAATTACAATTTGAAACTATTTGTTTATCAACTTTAAATTAGTCTTGATTTTCACGGGGTAATATTCGGACTAATTAAATTATGTTTAAGTCTATTAATAAAAATAACACGATAACACCCGTGCAGATTCACGGGTATACTGCTAGTATCTATCTCTATATTTGTGAACTACTAAAGATAAAATGCAGTAACACATATTCATCCCTCTCTGTGCATGACGTAATTGCTTTGACATTATCTGTTCATTTTATTTTTCTCATCGACTTTACATTATAGGATTTTTACAGACCTACTCTTTCTTGTAAATGTATCATTCCATTTCTTTAACAAATGACTAGATAGATTAGATTTATTAAAATCTCTTGCATCAACCATCAACACTATGTGTGGCCAGTGGCGGACCCAGGACCCCAAGGTCAGGGGTGTCAAATTTTTTAAGACTGGTGTCAAATGGGTGCAAAACTTGGTCTACTAGTACAATTTCAAATTTTTAGGGGTGTCAAAATTAAAATTTCAGAAAATTTAGGCTATTTATATAGGGTGTTTAGTGCAAAAAAAAAATTCCAGGGGGTTCAACTGAACCCCCTGGCTTGTAGCCAGGTCCGCCACTGTGTGTGGCTGTGCTATGATATGTTAAATATAAGATAGATTTATTTTTTTATCTCTTCATGTGATCTTCTGTGTGATGGAGGACCACTTCTTAAAATACTCAATAAAAGTCTTTTCCTTCTGTCTCTAAAATCAATATAGTCAACAGAAATATAAAATTCTTACTCCAACAACACTTTGGCCTAACGTGGTGTAATCACAACCAATGTTTTAAAAACCGGCTCGGCCCGGCCGGTCGGACCGGTCGAACCAGGAACCAGGGGGGTAACCGAGCCGGGCAAAGTTTTGGATCGGCCATGCAGCAAACCGGTGGGAACCGGTGTGACTCGGCCGGTTTTTGGAAAAATCGGTGACCCGGCTCGAACCGGACCGGGTTGTGCATTTTGTTTTTTTTATCAAATCTTTGAACTGTAATTGGGACGGGCCGCGCGAATGCAGACCCCCACTAGTGATTGTCATCTAGGTAAGTATGTTTCCCATTGACATATGCCTTGCTTTTATATCTCATTCTCCTCCTGTTGGGGTTAACCCTCAACAAAATGCCATTAGTGGGGTTTGAACCCCTGACCTGTTGAAAGCAAATGATGAGCGCTACCATGAGGCTACCAATCTTATTGAGGATATTATTCATTTCAAATATATATAATTGGTACCTCTTTTCCAAAAAGTCAAGTACGCTCATCCTCATGGCATTAGCTTGTAATATTAATATTATGTTTCAACAAACTTATTTAATATTAAGTATTTTTTTAAAGATTTATTTAATATTAAGTTGTTAACTTATGAAATTTGTTCTAAATATTTATTGAAGCATGATATGAACTTTTAAAATTTATTTAATATATACCAAGCAAATAAAAATAAAATAGGCATGGTGTGTAATTTTAGCAAATTAAGCTTTACAAGTATGAAATATATAGGTCCTGAAAATTTGGGAATTTTTTATATTTTAATAGATATAAAATAAACATAGTTATTAATTTTACAGGGACGAAATTTATATTATATACTATATAGGTATTGAAAATTCTCGAAATAGAGACCGGGTCCGAGTCATCCGGTCCCGGTTTTGGCCATACGGTTCAACTGTCAACCCATCGGTCCGACTATTGACCCACTGACCCGGTACCTTCACCGAGTCGGTCACCGGTCCGAGTTTTAAAACATTGATCACAACTACATCTTAATATTTAAATCTATAATATTTTTTTAAATTTTTTTGAAAAATAAGTATAAATTCTTAGGCATGGTAGCTGATTTGACTATCCAAAAACAAACTTAGTCATTTTCTACCTTCTATTGGTTTTTGAATTCGTCATTCAAGAAGTTCATGCTTTTATTAACCCTACACAAGTCATATATTCACAAGTACATTTCAACTACATGTATATTACTAAGGAAATTTGACATAAGGACAAAAATTATAGACTACTAAAACAAAATAGATCTTAAAATTTGTTGTTACTTATAGACTACTATCTTATGCTTATTTTGCATTTGAGTCCCTACGGGGAGACATCATATGGTCTCCAGAAATCATTACATATTAGCGGGAGAGTTTAACTTAATAAAAGCATTAACAATTGTCTTTTGTTTTTGAAAAGACGTTAGTTTTTTTGGTTACTTTAAAGGAAGTCTATTGTTTTTTTGACCAAAAGAAGTCAATTGTTATTATATATGAAATTTAGCTTCATTCTAAATAAACATTGTATTCTATATAAGTATCCGCTTTAACACATGCATAGAGAAAAAATGACCCGTATGAATGCACGGGTACATTAAAAAGGATATGCGACATTATAGGGTTTAGTGGTGGATATGCGTGATCGTGTTGTGAATATTGAATGGGGGATTAATTAGTGAAAAGCTCTTCTTGATGTAGTGGTTAGAATTCATATTCCTAAGTGACGCTTCAAACAAGGGAGAAAAACTGCACTCTTTCTCCGTTTGTCATGATTTTGTCCCATTGAGTTTTCTTGGAAAGGTTTTTAACGAGGTAGTTCCCTCAGAAAAGGACATTGCACCATTTTTCCTTCATTAGATTCTTTCCCACACGATTTTTTCCCACTAGATTTTTTCTAGTAAAACTTTAAAGAGGCGTATCCTCGATTGACATACAAGGAGGAGTGTTATGAATAATATGATATTATGTCCACTATCTTTCCTCCACATTACCATTACTCCCTTTAGTAATTGGATTGTTAGTGTCTTTTGGTGATTGACCATTCATTTGCCAATCTACACTTATGTGTAGGGATATACTTGTGTTGAGAGAATAATACAATGACTAATCTTCTCTCGTTCTCTCATGCTTCATCTTTCTATATTTTTAGTTTATTTTCATAACATATAATATCTCATCAACATGTTTTTTATTTAGCATTTGCATTAATTGTGAGGAGAGAGAAAATAAAGCATTAAATACAAAGAGAGAGAGCATATAGTAAAAAGGTTCTAAATACCCAATCATTTAAGTTTTCTAAAAGTAAGTGTGATATTTTTGTGCAATTGAAAATGAGGTTGGTAACACACATTCATATTTTTTAGCGTAAATCAATAGTCATATATATATATATATATATATATATATATATATATATATATATATATATATATATATATATATAAACAAAGTATCTTAAAAGATTGGTAAGTAAAAAAATGAGAGAAAAAACTTTTTAGTTATATTCATAAAGAAGAAAAACAGAGTTATCATTATAAAACTTTTGATGAATCTTATTTCCAATCATGTGGACGCAAAAAATTAAATTTAGCGGACCTCACAAACTTTATCACTCCATCCCCTATTTTGATAGTTTCATGTTGGAGGGCAGTTGGTGTTGAGTCCACGGTCACTGGTTGCGCAGCACTTTCTACATCAGCCGGTGGCTGGTATTTTGAGTTGTTGAATCAATTGAATGGTGATGAGAGGCTTGCTTGGTGTATGACTCTTTGGAGTATTTGGTCAAGCCGAAACAATCTGGTGTGGAACGATTCTCGGGAGACGATTGCTGCAATTATTCTTCGTGGTAGCCAGCTCAATGATCTGTACCTTATCTCCTTCCTTGTATCCGACCTTGGATACCACGTCCGATCCGAGATAGTTGGTAGTAGTGTTTTTGGTCAATTCGAGTTATGCTCCGATCCGAGGTGGGGCGATACCTGCAATGATACTCCGACGCTCAAGTCAGCGAGTGAATCAGTTGCAAGTAAGAGATTTGGGAAATGTGTACCTTTAATGCTAGTATTGAATGCTTATTTATAGGTTTTCGGGATCAATGTGAACCATTGGATGTAGGTCTTTGATATCCACCATTGGTTAATGGATTTGACCTTTGGTATTGGACCTTTGTAAAATTTACTATAATTCCCTTTTTGATGTATAAAATGATTTTATAAGGTATATTACAATATATACTACTAATAATTTAAGGGTAGTCTTCAAGGGAGACTCCTGTGCTTACCACCCAATTTTTATCTCCTTTTCTCTTTATGCATTCAAAGGCGACATGTTGAATTCTTAATGAGATATGAGTGGTGGTTTTGATTATTTAATGATAAGGGTGATGAATTGAAGTCTTCATTAAATATCCCAACAAGAGTTGGCGAGCTAAGCGATATTGAAAGAGTATAAAAAGGAGGTCCCGGGTTCAAACTTTAGAGACTAACATTTCCACCAATACTCCTCTAACAATTAACAACTAACAATGTCTATTCGATATTTGTTTTTTTTTCTGCTAGCCTTCTATCAATCGAATTATGAATTGTTTTTTGTTTTAATTGTTTCTTAGGAAGAGGCTTTACAATGACGATATGGCACCAAATCGATGAAAATATTTAATACTAGGATAAGCACCAAATTGGCGGAAGTTTGAATTATTGTTTTTAGTGGCACCAAATATTTAATAGGCAAAATTACACTGAATTATTATTTTTTTTTGTATATATATATATATATATATATATATATATATATATATATATATATATATATATATATATATATAAAGTAGAATATCTGTTTTTAAACACACTAAAGTCGTGGAATAACTTCTGGGATCAATAATTTGTATTGATGTATGATTGTAAAGGAAGAATTATTTGTTATACTAATATAACCTGTCAACCAGTACAACAGTTTTAAAGAAAGCTAACCAATTTTTATTCATGTGGAACATGAAGGCCAGCCACATTATCAATCTCAAAATTAATGCACTGTTGTATACTCACACATAGTGGCATAGAGTTAGGTATTGTATGTGGTTTGTTTGATAACACATTGTCAACGTAAAGGGTCCATTTCAAAAATTAAGAAATTCACTATAAAAAATATGAACAAAATTATAAGTTTTTTCTCAACATTCTAGATATAATTTATATTACTAAAGTAGTTGATCTGTGCCATGCACAGGTATAATTATGTCATGATATATAAAATGATTTCTACTTTTTAAGTTAGGTAATTGATACTCAATTTCTTTCAGGAAATTTAGTGGATATCTACTTCACTAAATGTATGTTCCTACCACTAACTTAAAGAGTAGAGATCCACTCAATTTCATGAAAGAAATAAAGTGTTAATTACCAAAATTTTTGTATATTAATGCACATAATTATAAAATATATATCATATATTTAAGGGATGTGTATTTTTATACACCCAAAACTTTAGTAGTTGATCATAAATTTATTTTAGGAAATTGAGAGGATTTTTTTTAGAGGATCTTTACCCCATTTAGTGTACTACTTATATTTTCCTAAAAGTAAATAATACAATGTATTCAATTTAAAAATTATATATTAAAAAATATTATTTACATAATAATAAATTTTTGGCCTCTATAAATTTGAGTTTTTTTGTTTTTAGTCCTTCAATACTTTTAAATGAGTTTTTTTTGAACTTTTATAAGCGCTCTTAAAAGTCTTGATGAGCTATTAAAAGTCATGAGTAACTAAAAATAAAAAATTCAGATTTTATTGGGACCAAAAATATATTTTATCCTAATAATAATAACCATAATAATAATAATAACAATAACAATAATATTAATACTAAAAATAACATTAACTACAATACTAATGTTGTCAAAAATAACGACACTAGTAACATCATTAATGAACTATTTTAAAACTAATTTTTTTTCATAGGCAGAGTGGTTAGTAATTAGTGTATTAGTTTTTAGAGGGGATGGGAGAACGGGGTTCAAACTCTGTATGCCTACGTTTTTTCCACTAACGATGTCCTTTCACTAAACTATGTGAGCTACTTATTGCATTATTTAGTGTTAAATAAATAATATTTGTTTCTTTGACTTGTCAACGACATTTATTGGTAGTAACACCTGCCTGTCAAACAGTGCAATTGTAATGTAGCCAATTTTTCATGATATCAGCCTCAAAATTATTGCATCGATGATATTAAACGATAGAAATTTTTCAGTTGAATTTCGAAATTATCGCATTGTTATAACAGTAGAAATATGCGGTCTTTGTAATTTGTTTTTGATATGGACCATTGCTGGCTACCCACAGAGTGTCCTAACGCTTTCAACGAAAGATTAATCTCCGCTCGTGCTTAGGATCGAATATCGCACTGACTAACACCGAGTTTGTCCACTGCGGAAATCGAAACTGGGAGCACCGGGTCAACCTCCCATTTCCTATGGTAGATTAAGCTATTGGGCCAACGGTGTTGGTTGTAATAATAACATATCAAATCCATTTACAAAATTAAGAAACTAACCAAAAAATCTTAAAAAACGTATAAGTTTTTTCCCAAAATTCGAGAAATAATATATTTTTAGATTAATTATATGCCATGCACGTATGGTTAAATTTTTGAAGTAAAAAATAGTTTATAATATATATATGTTAATAGTAGGTGAAAAACATATAATGTGTTACTTATATTTAATAACAAACAAATAATAATACATCTTGTGTTTAAAAATATATATTCGAAAAAATTTTCTTTACATAATATTAATATTAATATTAATAAATTTTTAAAATGAAATGAATTATAAATACTAAAAAAATTGTTTAACATTAAAGAAATAGAGTTTTTTTTCTTTGAAGATTGCGAAGCTATTTTTTGCATGGTGTCGCGATATTCAACCAAAATATAACATAATATTATTACTTTTAGCAATTAAATTACTAACTAGATAAAATATAAATTTGGTACATACATACGGCAACAGAATCCTAATTTTTAATGACGTAAATTTAGAAAAATATTATATTTGTTTATTACTTAATTTGACAAGAACAGATAATAAGGTTATCTGTTAAAATATGTTATAGGAAACTATGCATTAAAGAAATTTGAGCATAATTTTTAACCTCTTAAAATAGTTACAAAAAGGATATAATCAATATTAAGGAAACAAATTATGATGTGAAATAGCAACAAAAAATGGGTCTAGAAGAAGACACTAGTGGAAAAAATGCATTTTATAACAGTCATTCATATCGGTTGAAAACGACCTGATGTTAAAAGTGACGCGGTGGCAGTTTTGTAATTAAAATTATAATTTTTACATCGGTTGTCACACGAACCGTTATAGAAAGTGCAAAAACCATCTTTCATATCAGTTCCATTCCATAACCGTTATAGAAAGTGTAAAAATTTAGGCTTCCATTACGGGTCACAAAACCACCCGTTATAGAAACGAAACAAATTAGGCTTATGTCGCATCTCGCTCCCCTCTCCTTCGTATCTCTCTCTCCCTCTCGCATCTTCCTTTCATCAGCTTCCTTTCCCCTCTACACCCAATCTTTGACTCTTCTTCCTCGGCTCTCTCTCTTTCTGGACCTTCTGTGTTTCCTCACCACCACCCCTCAGCCACGAGCTCCGGCGAGTTCCCATGATCTGAGAAGACACGCACGCTACAGAGAGAACTGAGAAGACACGCAGATCTGCTTCTCACTGCGATTTTATCCAGGTACGATTTGAAATCTCTCACTGCTTCTCACTGCAATCGTTCCCTTCTGTTTCCCTTTTGTTTTTCATTTCGCTCTTCTTCGGTCCATCTTCTTTGTTTAGGGTTTGTGGGATTTGGGATTTGAGAACTGAGTTTAGGGTTTTCGTTTTCGTTTTCCTTCTTCGTTCTTCTTCGTTTTCGTTTTTGCTCCGACCCGAGAAGATCTGAATAGTGACATGGTCGGTTCGGAACAGAGAGAACCTGCGGCAGTGAAGGCCCAAGAAGTAGGTCATCTCTAACCTTTTAAGTGTGGATAGGAGTAACAATGTTAGATACCAGTTATGTAATCTCTAATGGAACAATAGACAGGGTGATGAAATGGAAAGTGAATGGTGTATTATTTCAGAGAAGAGGATATAAAGAGGAAAATATTTCCTACTGCCAGAGCTGAGCTCCTACAGAGATGAGAGCTAGAATCCTTCCAACGTTATGCAGAGTTGTAGAGAGTCTTAATCATAAATATCAAAGATATAGCCTTTGTATCTTTACCTAGGAGAAGTTTTTAAGTTTTCTATTTGCTCCCCAGGTACAAGAAAGAGATATATGAACTTGTGAAGAAGAGGACAGAGGAAGCTGACAATGTGAATGAGGTAATCAATAAGTTTGTATTTCATGGGTGTGGGATTGGAATCGGTTTATTTGTTCACTCATGGATGATTATTGTCGAAATGTAATTACTTTTTTTTATGCATTTGAGATATGTTGTTTGCCAGTTCTTGTTATATCTGATTCTACTTTTACTTACTGTTGATGATTAGCCTGGAACTGTGTAGTTTTATAATATGGTGCTGTCCTCCTTTGCAATAGAATTTGGTGTAAAGATATTTTTGTGGAAAGTCTCCAATCCTTTTGGGATCTGATCGTTGACAAAGGAATCATCTGCGGTTATTACAAGTTAAATGCGCTTCTATATGTGTCTTCGCTAAACACCCATGTTCTTCTTCACTTGCAGTATAAGATGCCAGAAGCTTATGATCAGGAAGGTGGTGTTGATCAAGAAAAAAGATTTTCGGTGGCTATACAGCGTTACAGGTTTTCACTTACTACATGATCTCCACTACAATTTAAAATTTATAAAAAGTAAAAGAATGGGAAATCACATCTGTTGTTTGATTTAACTATAGGGATCTGAATGACGAGGAGAAGATGAATCCGTTTGCTGAAGAAGAAGCGTGGGAGGAACATCAAATTGGTAAACATTTCTTAATTATTATGCTCCTGAAATCTGTCCTTTTTAAAAAAGATCCTTGTCCCTTTTCTGTATTAATCATACTTGTGGTTTCTTGATAATATCTTTCAGGAAAGGCAACTTTGAAGTTTGGTTCAAAAAATAAAAAACAAGCCTCTGATGATTACCAGTAAGCTTGTTCATTTAAAAACATTTGTTGCCCGATGTTATATTCTAATCTGGTTTTGTTTTACTTTGGATACTCACGAAAGAACACTCTCAACTGATATTTTGTTTGTACTAGTAAAGGTGAGCTGAAAACTCTAAGGCTGAATAAAATTTGTATGCTTTATAATTCAAGTGGGTTGAATGGTAGACAATTGATTTTTTGTAATTGAACAATGTATCTTAATTGTGATATTCAAGACAATTTTGTTTTTTTATTTTGTAATTATTTGCTTGGCTACTGATTTGAAGTTGATTGCATGTAGTCTTTTTGGTCTAAATTGTAGTGAAAATGTGCAATGATTCTTATTTGGTTTCTTTCGATCTGTAACTCATCATTACATGTATTTGCTTATATCTGGATGTATTTGAAGCACACACTCTGGTTAATTAAATAAATAATCTTATTTGTGACAGGATATTTCTCGTTTTCGGCCGGATCTTAAGTTGCTAATATCAAGTGCTACACTTGATGTAGAGAAGTTCAGTGACTACTTTGATTCTGCTCCAATATTCAAAATTCTAGGGAGACGGTATCCTGTTGAAATACACTTTACCAAAGCACTAGAAGCTGACTACTTAGATGCAGCTATTGTCACGTCACTTCAAATCCATGTCACTCAACCTCCTGGAGATATACTGGTATTTCTTACTGGTTAAGAAGAAATCGAAACAGCTGAAGAAATCTTGAAGCATCGAACTAGAGGTTTGGGGACTAAAATTGCCGAGTTAATGATATGTCCTATATATGCCAACCTACCAACTGAACTACAAGCTAAAATATTTGAACCCACCCCTGAAGGGGCACGAAAGGTTGTCCTTGCTACTAATATTGCAGAAACATCGTTGACAATAGATGGGATCAAATATGTCATTGATCCAGGATTTGTTAAAATGAAAAGCTATAATGAGTCTTTACTAATAACTCACATCTCAAAAGCCTCGGCAATGCAAAGAGCTGGTTGTTCTGGAAGAACAGACCCTGGAAAGTGCTTTCGGCTGTATACTGCATACAATTTTAACAATGATGTGGATGATAACACTGTACTTGAAATACAGCGGACTAACCTTGCAAATGTAGTTTTGAGTTTAAAGAGTCTTGGTATTCATGACTTGTTACACTTCGATTTTATGGATCCTCCCCCTGCCGAGGCCTTATTGAAACCCCTGGAGTTATGTATATGAATTTGAATGTTATATTGCTTAGCATCATTTGTTTAATGAATTTGAATGATCTGTGGTGGAGTATATGTAACAGGGTGTTTGTGTTGTGTTTCTATCATTCCGTTGCTTTTATGTACAGAGTATTGTTTCATGTATATTGCTGAACAGAAACCAGCTTTTTTTAAAAAAAAAACCTGACTTTTCATATCGGTTCTGATAGAAAACCGATGTTAAAAATCAGTATTTCATATCGGTTCTGATAGAAAACCGATGTTAAAAATCAGTATTCATATCGGTTCCCATATAAAACCGATGTCAAATATAAGCGAAAACTGACTTTTCATAACGGTTCTAGGGGAAACCGATATAAAAACAACTTTTCATAACAGTTCAGGAACCGATATGAAATGTCCCTATTTTTTATATCTCCTTTTTCGGCATCGGTTCCAGAACCGATATGAAATGTCAATTTTAACCAATATGAAATGTCTTTTTTCATTAGTGAGAGGTCAAGTCTTTCACTAAACAGAATAGAGTCATCTTTAACAATATTAATGAGTTTTACTGCTCATTGTGGTCCTACCCAACTCAAGAGATTATTCTCTACAGTTGTGCGCAGAGGATACCCTGTTTATACGAAAAAAAATCAATATAACAGTTTTAAAGGATGCCAATCAATATTGCAGTACATGATGCATTGCTACGATATCAACGTAGAGTATTGTATGTGGTCTCTTTGATAGCACCTTGTCAACATACATGGCCCATTTAAAAATTTAAGAAATGTGATATAAAAAATCTAAAAGTTTTTTTCACGACATTCTAGATATAATATATTACTAAAATAATTTGTGTCATGGACGAGTATAGTTATCTCATGAGATATAAAATGATTCATACTTTCTAAATTAGTACTACGAAAATACATTTAGTGTACCGCTTATAGTTAACTTAAAGTAAATAATACCATGTATTCAGTTTACAAACCATATATTAAAAACTTTGCGTTTACATAATAATAATAATAATAATAATAATAATAATAATAATAATAATAATAATAATAATAATAATAATAACAATAATAATAATAATAATAATAATAATAATAATAATAATAATAATATTAATAATAAGAGTAATGTTGTCAAAAATAACAACACTAGTAACAATGTTAATGAATTGTTTTTTTGTTACCATGCCATTGGTGCGTAGTTTCCACCGGCTTTGCCGGTGACTAAACTACGTCGGGGAACCTGGCTGACACCACGAGTTTCCGGCCGGGCCGTGTAGTTCTCCCCTCCCAATAGAGTTTTTGCGACACCCAAAATTCGACCCCGAGACCTTGAGGTGGGATCCAAGTCCAGTTACCACTTGGAACAACCCTAATTGGTTTAATGAAATAATATTTTTATCGTTGACATGTCAACGACATTTGTTGGTAGTAATGGTAGCCAATTTTTTATGACATAGTCCATTATTCCTTGCGATTATATCAGCCTCAAAATTATCGCATTGTTATGACTTTAGACATAATGGATTAAAATAGAGGTACTTCAGTTGACGAGTTAAGAGACATAAATGAGTTGTAAGAATGAGGTTTAGGGTTAAAACCCCGGAAACTAAAATGTTTGGATTAACAATAAAATATTTCTAAACAAAAATGAAGTGTGATTAACAATGTTTTATCATTAACTATCATGTTATTAATTCAGTTTTTTAAAATCTCAAATAGATGTTAAAATATAGGTCCCAGTAAGGTAGCTCAGTTGGCGAGTTAAGAGACATGAAAGAGGTCCAATGTTCACACCCCGGAAACTAACATTCTCCTTCCCTACTAATATTTGCTTTTAAAAAAAAAAGATGTTAAAATATAGCCCAAGCCCGGCAAACCCCTCCCCTCCAAAACCCTCCCAAACATACCCTAACATTCGCCATCCCTACTAACATTTGTCTATAAAAAAAAGAGGGTATTGTAGGTGGTCTTTGTAAAAATAACATGATAAGTGCGGACAACACTCCCTTTTACACACTCTCTCTTCAATACTTACTTCATGTATGTTAATAGTAGGTAGAAAACTTTGTTAAAAAAAATAGTAGGTAGAAAACATATAATGTACCACTTATATTGAATAATAAGTAAATAATAATACATATTGTGTTTAAATTTTATATATTAGAAAGTTGCAGTTTACGTTTAATAATAATAATAAAATTTTAAAAATAAATTAAAATATTAGTACTAAAAATATTGTTTAGCGTTAAAGAAATAGTATTTTTTTTCTTTGAAAGATTTATAAAAATTGTGAAACTTTCTTTACATTGTGTTCCGCACGATATTCAACAGATATATAAAATAATATATTAAAATGTTATGACTTTTAGCAATGAAGTACAGAATACATAAAATATAAAATTCGGTACATGCATACAGTAACAGAACCCATATGTTTAATGACATAAATTGAAAAAAAAATTATATTCGTTATTTACAAGAACAGATATAGTTTTCAGTTTAAATATGATTATAGAAAACTCATGATATCAAAGAAATTTGAGCAACATTTTTAACTTCTTAAAATAATATGCAACGGATACATTTTTTATTAAGAAAATAAAAAATGATGAGGTGAAATAGCAACAAAAATTGGGTCTAGAAGATGAGTACATGATATATTGACATCAGGTGTCAAACTTAACGACTTACACCAATTAATAACCTTGTCTATACAATGAAACTCATCAGTCCGACCATTCGATAATGTGATAATTAATTTTCCTAATAGGACTAAAAACAGAGTTTGCTTTTATCAAAACTTTATACATATATACTGATCAAAACTTTATACATATATATTGAGTATTAACGGTGATAAACCCATTACACCTTAACAGAATTTAATGATATAATATAGTGAGATGTGACAAAGAACTCCGGTGGCAACATTAGCCCACCCAAAATGAATTTACGCAGACACTACAATACCCATAGCTCATATTCTGGATATATAGGGAGTCCAAGCACCATCTATCAATACAATTTTACTATGATTTTATTTTAGGAAATCCTATCATTTCTGGTTTCCCTAATAACATGCAGTGACTAAAAAGAGAGTAAAATACATTTTTTTCTTATTAAAACTGTATTTTTACAAAAGGTTGAGATATAACCTTTTGGTAGTATTTGTAATAATGAACCTATAAATAATTTGAAAATTGTAAAACTTTAATAAAAGATAGATGAAAAATTTAATAAAAAGACTATTTCAACTTGCTTAAAAAACTCGTGTCTCAAAAATTTTAAAAAAGTCAGTATTTTCTTCTAATCTTAATAACGGAGTAAAAATCAAAAAAAAGAAAATGAGATCTAATATAATATATACCCCCGTTGTAACTCCCGGTTGACACTCTCTGAAATATATATATAATAATATTGAGAGAGAGAGAGAGGGAAAGATATGAGTGAGAGAGAAAAGAGAAAAGTTTGTTTTAAAGATGAAATAAAAAATTAGAATATAATGTGAGAGTAGGACCCACAAAAGATAAAAGTGAGAGAGAGAAAGGAAAAAGTGAGATAAAATAATTGGAAAAGACATATTTGTCATTAAAGTTGATGATGTATCAAATTTTTAAAAATGGGTAATTTAATAAATTTTGTAGTGGTTTGTTTGATTATATATATATATATATATATATTAGGGTATATATATATAATAGATATAGTAGAATAGTAGATGAATAATCTGAGTAGCTGATTTGTTTTGACAAAAAAAATTATTTTCGTTTTAAATAATTGGGAACAAACAAGTATATTTGAAAGCAAATATTACAAAAATAGAGAAGTCGAATGCCCAAAAGAAGATTTTTTTTGACACCATTTATTGTGGGGAGCTCGTGTCCGATGCCCAAAAGAAGAACATGCTAGATTCGCTAAATGCCTTAGAGTCTGTCGCTACTTCTAATCTAGTAGTAGCATATGAGATGCGAATATTATGATAGCTTTGAGGGTGATGTGTTAGATGATGTTGGTGATCTGGCAACCGATAGCCAAAGAACAGTTGCGTGATATGATAATTTCGAAGCCCAAAAAAATAAATTGAGGCCAAAAAAGAAATTGGTCGTTAGATATAATACCCGTTCAATAGCAAATTTCGTCTTTGCCTCCTTATTATTGTTTTGACTTTATTTTCTTTTCATGCCAATGGTATTGGTCTAGTCCCCCCCCCCCCCCCCCCCCCGATTTTTTTTTGTCTTATTTTTTTTATCTCTTTTATTAATAAAATCAGAGGGAAACACTCTTTTTCCTTCTTGATGTTTTTTAACATAAAAAAGTTTTAATGAGGCGATGAAATGAGTATTGAAACCAAACCGCACCGCGAACACCCCTAGGGGTTTGTGCCCATGCAATACAAGTTGCATGCATTAGTAGGAAACTTGCATAAATACCAGGGGATGAAATGAGTATTGAAACCAAAATATTCATAAGTATTCCACCTTTAGTAGCATTTTAGTTAGTAACCGGCTATGAAATGAATACTGATACCATATCCCAAAAACTCATCAAATAACCTTTATCTTGTATAACTCTAGCTACTCACTTTACTAGTTGATTTTGTCTCCATTATGGATTCTCATATCGTTGACTTAGTAGCCCTCGTGATGTCCTTTAGTCTCTTCATGCTCGTGGCACTGAGAATAGGGAGAAAGTTAAAGAAAAGAGGCTCAACTCTAAACATACCCCCAGGGCCATGGAAGCTACCTATTATAGGACACATACACCATCTTGTTTCAGCTTTACCACATCAAAAATTAGCAGACATGGCCAAAAAACATGGACCCTTGATGCACCTACAACTTGGTGAGATCTTTGCAATTGTTGTTTCCTCACCAAAGTATGCTAAGGAGATAATGAAAAACCATGATGTCATTTTTGCTTCTAGGCCTAAAATTATGGCAACAGAAGTATTGTTATATGGATCCACAAATATTGGTTTTGCACCTTATGGATCCATATAACAATACTTCTGTTGCCATAATTTCCTAAAATTATGGCACCTAAGAAAAATATGCAGAATGTAGCTTCTCACACAAAAACGTGTCAATTCATTCCAGCCAATAAGAGAGGAAGAGTTTAACAATCTCATTAAATTGGTTGGTTCAAAGGAAGGGTCACCCATCGACATTACTCAAGCTATACTTTCATCAATATTTGGTGTCATTTCACAGGCTGCTTTTGGCGACAAATGCAAAGGCGCAGAAAAATTCGCAACAATAGGAGGAAATGGAGAATCATATGCAGGAGGTTTTGACATTGGTGAATTGTATCCTTCTGCTAAATGGCTTCAACATGTTTCTGGTTTGAAGACTAAGCTTGAGAAATTGCATAGAAAAATTGATGATATACTAGTAAGCATCATCAATGAACATAAAGAGGCAAAATCAAAGGTAAAAGAAGGCCATGGTGAAGAAGTGGAAGATTTGGTAGATGTTCTCCTAAAATTCTAGCACGAGAATGACAGTAACCTAGATATTCGCTTAACAGATGACAATGTCAAGGCTATAGTCCTGGTAAGGATATTAAATCCCTTGATGTAGAACTTTTTGATTAATTGTGCTTTGGTTTTTTAGATTTTAAAAAATGCTAGAGAAAATAATTCTAATTTTATAAAATTTAAAAAATTAGTTTAATAAGAGAATCAAATAGACCCTTAATACTTCACTAGCTCTTTGTTTTGCTGATTCATTAGCTCTTTTGAATTAGCTCGGCTTCTCTTTTACAAAAAACCTGTTTTAGAGTTTTTGTTTGAATGCGTTGCAATTGACTTACTTGAATTTTCGTTAATGTTGACTTACTTAAAAGTAAAAGAACCAATATGGAAAAAAATTTAAAGGGCCAATTCGAAATTTTAAATTAAGTTAAAGGACTGTAGGAGCAAATTTGTGTTTTGGAAAACTGTTAAATAGTTTTACAAAATATGTTAACCAAACTAGTTCTTTTGTTATTAAATTTTTAGAAACTGAAAAACATATTTTCATAAGTGAATCAAATATTTTCATATTTTAACTATCAATTTTATCCTTGCATTTTTTGTTTTCAGGATATGTTTGGTGCTGGAGGTGAGACATCGGCTACTGCCATAAACTGGGCAATGGCAGAGATGATGAAGAATCCTAGAGTGATGAAGAAAGCACAAGATGAGGTGAGAGAAATATTCAACACAAAAGGAATTATTGGTGAAACATACTTAAATGAGCTCAAGTATTTAAAATTAGTTGTGAAGGAGACATTAAGGTTACACCCTCCGGTTCCTCTTTTACTTCCAAGAGAATGTCAAGAAGCATGTGAGATTGATGGGTATCATATACCATTCAAAAGCAAGGTCATAGTAAATGCTTGGGCAATTGGAAGAGATCCAGACTACTGGATTGACCCTGAGAAGTTTTATCCAGAGAGATTTATTGATAGTTCGATTGACTACAAAGGGGCCAACTTTGAGTACATTCCTTTTGGTGCTGGAAGAAGAATATGCCCAGGAAGCACATCTGGTTTAACAAATGTGGAGCTGCTTCTTGCTTTGTTGTTGTATCACTTTGATTGGAGTCTTCCCAATGGTATGAAAAATGAGGACTTAGACATGACTGAGCAATTTGGATTGGTCGTTAAAAGAAAAGATCCTTTGTACTTGATACCCACTGCTCTTCGTCCTTCTCTGGTAGGATAAACATTTGAATTTGTCATTTGAAATAAATCAAAAATAAAAAGTTGCCATCTGTATGTTAGGTTGCAACTGTGTTAAGAACCTTCCATGTTTATGAGTGGTAAGTTTTATTGGTTCAATAAATTACATAAAGCATTGTGAGCTAGAAATGGGGAGCTTATTTATGTAATGATGGAAATGATACTCTTCTTATTTGAAAATTCAAACCTTCCATTTACTTATATATCTATAATTTCTTTTTTCAAACGTAATTTTGATCAAAAATTTATTTTGTGCTTTAAATGGGAAAAATGACGTATAAGGGCAGTCATTGCATATAAAGCACGAGAAAGGTAGTAGCCTCGTTAAAACCTTTTCATCCATAACCTACCTCCTTAGAGAAAATTATTAGCAACGAAAAAAATTATTCCTCCTCACAATTGGCAAGTTTATCTGCACAATAATTGACTTCGACCACTAGTGCAAAATTGACTTTAGAAAGCACCATTTAGAATCGGTTCTTTGAACAGCCGATGCTAAATGTAGACGCGGTGGCAATTTTGAAATTAAATGGAACATTTCAATTTTGGCGCCTACATTTAGCATCGGTTGTTTAAACAACAGATGTTAAAAGTACATGTGTCAGACATTTAGCATCGGTTGTTTATACAACCGATGTTAAATGTGTATGTCTAACATATTTAGCATCGGTTGTATAAACAACCGATGCTAAAGGTCCCATTTTTTCCAATAGCTCGTGTTCTCTCGTATTCTTTCAGTCTCTCACTCTGGAACTTCAAGCGCTCTTCTCGCCATCTCTGCTCTCTCCACTCTCGCCGTCTCTGCTCTCTGAACGTCGCCATCTTTGAACGTCGCCCTATAGAGCATCCTCGTCGTCATCCCCGCCGTCAGAAGAAGCTTTTGAATTTTCCTTGCCGTCAATGCTTCTTCTCTCACCCGATGCTCTCGCTCTGTCACACGACGAACACCTAACTTTTCCTCCCTGTCACTGCTCTCAACTCTCTTCGTCGCCTTGCTCACCGCCGCCTTCCTCGCCGTCGCTTTCAGTGCTAAGAACTTCAAAACCCTATGTTTTAAGAACGACCTCCTTTTCAACACAGCCTCCATGAAGTCTTCTCCGTCGCACCTGGTTTGTATTCTTCTCCTATTTTATTCTGAAACCCTAATTTTCTCTAATTTTTCTGATTCGTCATCTTTGTGTGTTGATTTATGAGTATATTGAATTGTTCTTGAAAGAAATAGAACTGACCAAAGTATGGATTGTTAGCTCATTCGTCCCTCTTTTCATTTTTGAACGAATGTAGAATATTCAATTTGATATTAAGATTTCTGTTTCCACTTTCATAATGTTGTGGTTAAATCACACCGCGACGACCGCAATCTGTAACGCAACAGGCGAAACGGCCGAAATCCCGAAAGCCTTAACGCGACCGTGACCGTGACCGCGACCGTTATTTAGAATCTTGCTTCCTTCAAAGTTTTCTCTGATTCCTTGGAGAGTGGGGGAGTTATTAAAGCGCTTGGTGTACCTTCTGGTGCAAAAAAGTACTCAAATTCAACTCTTAAAAAAGGGGATATTTACAATGAAGCACTCAAATCTGGTGAAAAAGGGTTTACCTTTTCTCAATACTTAATTTATGATATTAAGAGATATGTTTCTTATATTCCATTGTTTATCGTGTAAAGCTTTGATTTCAGGAGATATTGAGAGAATTTCTGCTATAGTATCAAGTATGGATCCTAAAAGTAAAGATAATTTGTTAAGGCAATGTTCTGCTGGACCGGGGGATCTTATTCTGTAAATAAAACTCTCGATCTTCTTAGAATTTATGTGGCACATGACTTAGGTTTGATTGACTATGTAAGTTTGTGATCTGCATTTTAGAGAAAAAGAAATGCTCTCTTTCTCCACTATTTCTTTCCATATTATCATCTGGTTATTTTTATTTGAGTTTTAGGGAAGAAATTCAATTTTGTGGATCACTGACTTTCCAATGTTTGAGTGGAATGATGCAGAACAGAGGCTTGAGGTCAGTTCAGTTTTTTTAATAACATCCAACAAAGTATTCCTCAATATAATTAGATGTCTAGGAATAAGATGTGTTTGGGAGGGTACTGAATGTTATTTAATTCATTTGTATGGTAGGGAATTGGGGATGGATGCTGAGATTTTGATCTTGAGAGAACAATAAGCCTAAATCTAGAAATAACCAATACCGCTAAACAAATAAGCCTGGCTTGTAAGTCTTATTAGCATGTTTGAAGTTCAGGTATTTTGTTGCTGTGTGTTACATTGCATCAGTGGATCTCACAGCCATTAATATAGTTCCTACCCTTATACTGCATTCCTTCTTGTTGTTTCATTGCAATTAGATGCTGACCATCATTAGTTAAATAGAAATAAGTTATTGAATATGTGAATGAGAGCAGGTTGCTTCCTGTGTTCAGGTTATTTTTTTTATTCTTGTGTGGGATCCTTGTGTTCAGGTTAGAGCAGGTTGCTTCTCTGAGATTTCTCCGGGAACATTGTCAGCTCACCCGCTTCTGAATTTTGTATTCACCTCATTGCAGGTAATCCAGTTCTCATGCACTTGTTTCTAAAGATGTAGTATTCATCACTACCCAAGATTAGTTCATATTCACATTCCTTGTGTAGGATTTTTCATCATTTGATCTGGCCATTGAAGTTCTTGTTGAACTTGTGACTAAACATGAGGTATGGATGTCGACTTTGATGGATTGCCATTCAAACTCTCATGTCTTGATCTGTTTAGCTTAAAGTGCATGTATATTTAACTGTTTAAAAAAATTATTGTACTGTAAATGTGTGTTTAATCTACTTTCTCATACTTACATATTATATTTTGTTCAAGACTTAGAGTTATATAAAAAGTTATATAGTCAGTTGGTCCTTAGAATTGTCATACGTAACAAAGTTATCATCTGTGAAAAAGATTGATAAAAGTGATGCATTTTTACTATTATTGTTGCATAGTTTTGTTTGATCTAATTGAACCCAAGATCTGATGAACCCAAGATATGTATTGAATATTTCATGCTTCAAGTACCTGTAATTTGTATCATCAAAAAACTGTAAAAATAAGTTTGGTTAAAAAGATGAAAAAACCTGCTGTTTTTTTAAATAATCTATGTAGTTTAACACTTGTATTTGATATGGATAATCATTAGAATTAAGTATATAATCAAAATTTGATATGGATACTTACTTTGTTTTGTAGGAAGATAGTATGGAGCTGCTTACAAGATCTCAAAGAAAAAAAATTAAGAAGTTGCATTAGTGGTAAGTTTTCCAAAACGTTATTTTATCAAATTTTATTTTCTTAGCTACTCTGATACAGTTAAAGTTCAAACTTGTAAATAACTATTCATTTTGTTGTGTAATTTACTTATAGTGTTGCTATTTAGATGAACTAAGCTCATTTGGACTATCTTAAGGGGGAGGGATATATAGTAGTGTGTGGTAAGATGTGAATTGAGAACCATTTTTAAAAAAAAAAAAAATTGACATTTAGAATCGGTTGTTTTAATCAACTGATGCTAAATGTCTATTTTTTTATAATTAGGCATTTAGTATCGATTGTTTAAAACAACCGATGCTAAATGTCTATTTTATTTAGAAAAAATAGACATTTAGCATCGGTTGTATTAAACAACTGATGCTAAATGTCATTTTTCAGGACATTTAACATCAGTTGTTTCAAATAACCGATGCTAAAAGTCATTTCCAGGACATTTAGCATCAGTTGTTTCAAATAACCGATGCTAAATGTCATTTTACAGGACATTTAACATCGGTTATTTAAAAAACCGATGCTAAAGGTGGCTTTTAGTATCGGTTAAATAACCGATGCTAAATGTCCCACTTTTAGCATCGGACCGGGGATTTAGCATCATCGGATAACAAATGCTAAAAATCCAAAACAACCGATGCTAAATGTCTTTTCTGCACTAGTTCTCTGAAAATATGAGTAACTCAGAAATTCATACTTGAAGCTTTAAGTAAACAATTCCTCCATTTAGTTTGAAGCTTCCTAGGGACAATAGATGTGTCTTTAGAAGCAAGCACCATAAAATTGGGAAACACACTCGAGTTAAATAATATGTCAATCGTTCTCAAAAGCAATCTCACAAGAGGGTATATTCTCGAAATATGGATGAGGTTGAGGTCTATTTCTGCATGCTTCAAAATTTTTGTGAGGAAGGAGTAAAAAGATAAGGAAGAAAGAAGGTGCAAAGAGCTTTTTTGATTAGCGCGAAGCGCCATGTATCACCTAACGGCAGGTTAGCCTCTTCAAACCGTCACATCAAGTCATATCAAGTTTTTTTATGTACCATCAGTCACCCAATAATAATTAAGTCGTGGGCCGAGGGATGAGAGAAAAGAGAAAAGGGATCAGGGTGTTGAGGCAAGCCATTAGACAAAATCATAAGAGATGTTTGCTGAAAGAATGGACTCAAGAAAGGGCCTCGGGGCAAATCACAATGTAAACTCCCCGAGGAAGGGGTAAGCCCGAGGGATAGTAAACAAAGGCGAGGGAGAGTAAAGTCTCAGCCTATAGAGTACCACGACCATGATGGCTCGGGTGTCTAGGTTCATGGCTGCAGACCTAGGACAGGGGCCAGCCGAGGAACTAAATGGACGAGGTAAGGCAGGCTTGCTTGGAAGGAAAGAGATAGAAAGCATGTGGGCAGAACGGGGGACCAGTTGAAGATCAAGCGAAGGAGCGAAGCCTTGAAAAGCGGAGCGAGGGAGTTTTACCCCACTAACCATGCTAGTGGGATCGTGGGTAAGTACTTCGCCTCTTTAGGGCTTAGGAGCGGTGATAGGCGTTGATATTTAATTGATCCAACGGAAGGCAAATGTTGGCTCGGATAGTGGCCGATGAGGGCCTATGTATATATATAGGAAGAGGAACTATTGTAAAGACACACATCAACACAAACAAACTCTACTTTTTTTTTATCTTCTTTTACCGCACTTTACTTTTATTTTTATGCATTAGGCCTGTAGATAATCCAACCCTCGCGTCCCATTCACTCAACCTGACCCTTTCTAGAGGAGTCAAGAAACCCACAGTCGAAGAGCAGAGTTCCCTCCTCGGCACAATTGCTTGAAGAACAGGAGAACCAAAGACTGTCCAACCTCTGGCCGATCCCATGGCTAGGACCTAAGAGTTTGACGACAACAATACCTTTTGTGGCTATGCGAGCCAGTATTTATAGAGATCTGTGCTAGCTCTAAGCTGTTGGACCGATCGGGTGAATCTGAGTCGTCGAGGCTTGATGGATCTGGCCTAGGATGCGGATACAAGCGTTTGGGCCGGCCTATGTCTAACTAGGCGCATGGACCTCATGGCCCAATGTGAAATGCAATGTCATGTCCCAAATAAGTCCTTTATCTTTCAAATTTTTGACACATAAATCCTTTTCCGTTAACAGTGCTGATTTAAGTGTCAAAAAAAAGGATTTATGTGTTAAAAATTCGAAACATAAAGGACTGATTTGGGACAGAAAAGGATTTATGTGTCAAAAATTTAAAACATAAAGGACTGATTTGGGACAAAAAAAAAGATAAAGGACCAAATTGTTACTTTAAATAAAGATAAGGGACCCCGGGAGCACTTTAACCTACATTATAAGTGTGAGTATTCACTGTAGTAGCAATATTTTTTGCCACACCAAGAAGAGTATTTGGGTTTCCTTCCATTTCCTGAAGTGATAGAACAATATTATTAATACCCTTGAAACGATTGGGATCATTCTTCTTCCACTGAGATAACCACAACAGTATCCTGTGGAGTCTTAGATTAGTGTATTTTGGAGGGACCAACGTCTAATTTAGTCACGCGCTTAACATTTTGGTCCAACACAGTTTCCTTCCCTTTATCCTTCTTAGGAACATATTGGACAACAGGTTGAGAAGGGACATGATTGACCTTTTGCGACACATCCTTATTTCCTCTAAACTTCTCTACAACCACTTCAGACACCTGTTTTGGTCGAGGAGCAGGTTTTGGGATTTGTTCCTTGTTAGAAAATTGATCAGATCCATTACTATGTTTGTAGTTTTGGAGCGAATGACCAATGCATTTACAGGATTTGCAAAATAAAGGAACGCGCTCATACTCTACGCCGATGAGAAATGCATATCCCTCTTTTTCCACTAGCAATTGATCTTGTAGCTTGTCTGTTAAGTCAATATCTATTAAGACTCTAGCGAAGTGACCAAAAGTTCTTTTTGAAGTGGTTGCATCCAGGGCAAGAGGGACCCCTAAACTGGCACTAATCTCAAACCAAAATTTTGGCCTCTCGTAGTCAGACCCAACATTGAGCAGTAGTGTGTTTAGTGGTGAAGGGATCAACATCAGGTGTCCAAGCTGAGAGGCGTAAGAAACTAGGATTCAAATTGCAAGATCCCTGAGACCAGACACGTCTAAGGTCTACATCCGAGGAGAAGTGAATCTCAAAGAAACCCAAAGTAATTTCTAATTAATTTGATTGCTAAGTGTTCTTGATTATTGTGTTTGTTTGATTTTAAATGTTGTGTCGATTTTTGTTATTGAGAGTTATTGAGTTAGATTAGTTCAGGATGAGAGTTATTGAGTTAGATTAGTGAACTCATTAGAATACGAAAACCTTATTTAGGTGGCTTTAACCCTTACACACCAAAAAGACCTTCATGTCCCTCATTAAAAAACAACTCATAAGACAAAAGGAGTTGAGGGATATAGAACACACACACTCTAACACAAACTGATTTTTCAGAAATTAGAAGAAGAGAGAAGGGAGAGAGAGAGAACTCGAAGAAGAGAGAAGAGAGAGCACATCCATACCTTTAGTTGTAAACTAGAGACCGCGGTTCGGAAAGGATATTTGCTCTATAGCATTGTTGAAGCACTCCTCACCAACTTCAAGAGCCATGTCCGCTGTCTCCTTCTCACTTGCCACTGCTCTATCCTTTTCTCCTTCCAAACGGGTCATTGCAGATTTTGACTCCGAGATTGCTTCCTCTAACTCAGTCTTCTTCCCCTCAATTGCCGTAGTCAGCTTAGTGACCTTTTTCTCTGCACTTGCCTTTTCGGAAGTCAAGCGAGTAATCTCTCCCGAAGACTTCTCCTAAGCAGAACTAAGAGAAGCTACCTTGTTGTGAAGTCTCTCTGCCTCCCGCGATGATGCAACGACCTTCTCGGTAAGTTCCTTATTCTTCCCCTCGGCGAAAGAAAGAGAATCCCTCAGGGTATTAAGCTTTGCCAAAGCATCATCCCGCTCCTTCATCAGTGCAAGGTACTCTACAGAGTCAAAATCCCAAATTTCAAGGTCAGAGCCATTTAAAAGACTGGACTCAAGCCAATTTGCAAAGGTAAAAAGAGCAAAAAATAGAGGCCCCGAAAGAGTGCGACCCAATTGATCCAAAACAATATGATAGGCACATAGGAAAGCCCAACCGTTAGGGTGTAACTGGGGTGGAGCCAACATGAGGTCGCACAAGATGAATTGCTTGAACGTAGTGTAAGGAGGACGAGCGTGGATCTTCGCTAAAGTTTCAGCATAGATGTAGAAGGCGTATTTTTCGAGGGTCAGCTCACATACCCGCTCTTCACAGGATACTCCTTGGACCACCCATTGCTCTCCTTGGACATGACATAAATGGTAGACAAGAAGATCTAGAAGAGGATTATATGGGTCTATCTTGCTGACCTTACTATGGACTTCTCGGTTATCCACATCTTCAACGACGTGATCGTCCTCTCTCCCCGAGTGATCCAAGGCGTTCCTGTGAGGCGTCAGTCCAATCCCTGGAATAATTTTCATCCGGCCCAACAAACCGAGGTGAGGAAAGTTACTTTGGATTACTTTTGCAACGAACCATTTCGTTACCTACAAGGAGGGAGTTCACTCAGCAAATCGATCACTAAACCTTCAAATATATCTCTTCTCGAGACCAAACCAATGTTCAGTCTCTAAGGGACCATCGACATACCCCAAAGAGAAATTTGAAGTTATGTAAACTCCCTCCTCCTAAGAAAGATCTCGTAAAAGGCAAGAGGATCTCGCTATGAGGGAACCGACCGATGTCTAGCCAAAAGAAGCTAGAACGAATAACCAACGGAGGGAGATGAAATAAAAGTAAGAGATTGAGGGAAAAACATGTTCAAAGAAAAAAGGCTAAATATCACTTTTGGTCCTTTCTCTTTGCTCTAGGTTTCACTTTGGTCCTTTATCTTTTTTTTTGTCCGTTTTGGTTCTTTAACTTTCATTTTCGTTTCATTTTGGTCCCTGCCGTTAGTTTTTTCTAACGGATGCCACGCTGGCAGTTAACTGCTGACGTGGCATCGATCTTCTTTAAATGACGTGGAAAAATTAATATTATTTAATTCCAATTAACAAAAACTAAAAACATCAAAATAAATAAATAAAAACAGAAACAACCTTCAAACCCAGATTCTTAAAAAATCTTCAAACCCAGTTTTGTTTTTCTCGTACATCTTCTCAAACAGTTCTGTTCATCTTCCCCTTCTTTTCGTTTTTGGTTTTTCAGCAAAGAACCCTAACAACCATCATCCCTCTTCTTCACAAAAGGGGAAAACGAAACTGGGTTTGAAACCATCATTCCTCTTTTTCGTTTTTGATTTCGATTTCGATTAGTTTCTTGATTTCGATTTCTATTGGAACGATTGCAATAGATATCTGGGTTTGAATTGAATCTGGGTTTGAAACGAAACTGAAGGATCTGCCATGGATGCATGGAACTCTGGGTTTGAAACGAAACTGAAATTGAATGGCAGAGATTCATGAAATCGAAACCCACTCTCTCCCATTCTTTTTCTTCTTTTTCCAAAATCTGCGAACTTGAGAAACTAAAATCGAATGGCAGAGATTCATGAAACTATTGTTGTTGTTGTTCGAAACCCAAAAAAATTAGTCCCCATTTCTCTCACTTTGTCATCTTCGCTATTGTTGTTGTTGTTCGAAACCCAGAATCGCAATAACTAGAAAAAATGGGTTTCGATTTCTGGGTTTATTGTTGTTGTGTTGAAGATGCTGGGTTGAAGATGATGAATCAGAGATATCTGGATGACTGGGTTTATTGTTGTTGTTGTTTTTGTGTTGAAGATGCTGGGTTGAAAATGGGTTTCGAATTCTGGGTTGTTGTTGAAGAATTGTTGTTGTTGTTGTTGTTGTTGTTGTTTATTTATGTTTTGTTTTTTTAAAAATTCAAAAATGAAATTGCTTATGTGTAAAATGTTAGCCAATTAAATAATACATGTTTTGCCACGTCATTTAATGAATTTAAGACGCCACATCAGCATTTAACTGCCAGCGTGGCGTCCGTTAGAAAAAACTAACGGCAGGGACCAAAATGAAACGAAAATTAAAGATAAAGGACCAAAACGGACCAAAAAAAATATAAAGGACCAAAGTGAAACCTAGAGCAAAGATAAAGGACCAAAAGTGATATTTAGCCAAGAAAAAAAGATTTGACTACCGCGATGACCCTCGAAAAATCTCGGCTTCCAATTTCACGGTCACTCAATATAACACAGAGCCGAAATGTACAAAGGAGGAAAGGCTACTGCTATTTATACTAAAGTAATAAAAACGAAGCGACAACACCACTCACGATGCAACCCTAACTAGCAATAATGATGAAGCACTACAAGCAAGGGCTACACTAGGAGGCCATTATGATGCGACGCTTCGGTAAACCTAAAGGCTACCTTCCACGAGGCACATTGGGAAGCTAAGACCATCATCTATCACCAATCATTGATGACAAATTTACGGCTGGGAAATTTCACACACTCATCAAACCCAAAGGACTGGATAACTACAGCTCTTCTCGCTAGCCCAAAAGTCGACGTAACCATCTGATATTATCAAAGACTCAGCTAATCATCTCGACATCATACACTGGCATAGACAAGTTAGTATAAACTGATATGCATTCTTAAAGTCGAGGCTCTTCCTTCGAATGAACCTCGACTTGGGGGGCAACCGTTCTGGATCAGCCAAATATTTAGGCCCATTCCAACAAAGCCCACGATCCAATCAAATTAACGTTGTGGATGTGTCATTCTTCCATCTAACGGTTCAGGCCCATCCACACAAAGGCCTATCATGGCATGCCACGTATAGGCACTATTACCTAAAAAAGCGTTGTCCCATCAGACTAATAGATACGCATTTATTACCTCACATCACCTATTCTCAAGGTTGACTTCCGCATCGGAGTGTGTGCAAGTGCCACCCCCCTCACTGGATCAATGCGAGATGAAGCGTCTCGGCAAGCAACTTGGAGCGAGCTAGCTAGCTTCTCGGCTTGGTGGGCATCTCAGCCCTCAGTCCGACCGAGATCTGTAGCCACTACAGTTCACTTACCTGCTGAGCAAACTATGTATTAGTGAGGGATCTCTTTGCCTTATACACATGAGTGGGGTCAATAACCACTAGACTAGGGCTTTCAACGAAGTGGAGATGGGCAGTAGTCCCCTGTTACTCGTCCATTGGATAAAAAATCTCTCGTACCAGCCTCATCCATGTGCTTGTTTTTGCGGGAAAAGTATATTCGTGGGTAGTTGTGAATATCCACAGTTATTTATTAAATTACAATTTTCAATAATAAAATAATTTTGCATACAAAAGTAGCATTTTTACACAACTTTTACTATCATATAAGAGAATTGAACATTAAACTTCATAAAATATTTGATGACTTATATTAATTGATAAAAGAGATAAAACACACTTAAATATATGTAATTATGTATTAAATAAAGATTATCAATTAATTTTAGCATTAAGTGTACCGACGGTAAAGGTACCTTATTACTTGTCCCTTGGAGATACAACTACCGATTTATATTACTCGCGGGCACTCGTCTGATCCTATAATGAGTTCTATCTGGGGGTGCCTGTAAGTATAAATTTTTTATCCAATTTTCATCTCATTTTTTTTAACAAGAATTTTCATCCCTGCTTAATCACTTTTGTATGCATTGTATATAGAAAATAACAGTATTACATTTTCCTTTACCATTGTTTTGAAATTCTAACATTTATTTAAAAAAAACTGTGTATGCATCTCTTACTTTGTGTGTATTTGTTTTACATTTTTTTTGGGTAAACCCGGATATCCACCGCACGGATAGTAGTGACTAATCCCTCGCTCATACGAGGTGCCTCGAGGGGCAGGAGAGTTCGCCCAGAGTTTTAACGCTGCTCCGTACCCAAGGTGGGGATCGAACCCTCGACCCTTGGTTAAGGGAGGATCAGCCTCAATCGCCCCAACCGCTGAACCTCACACTCTGCGTTATTTGTTTTACACTTTGCTTTCTCGTTGTTTTGAAATTGTAATTTTGCTTGTATAATAAATAAATCTGTGCATTATCTTTTTGTATAAAATAAGGATCCGGATTCTCTCCATTAGGGAATAACCTCCTGTCACCGCTGTCGATCAATTCGCACCGTTGATTGAATCTAATAGTCCAAAAAAATTCTCCCCAAAACATAAACCACCTGTTCCCTTAAATCATTTATGTTTGCTTTGTTAAACTAGAAGATTTTGATGCTTGCTTTGTTTGGACACAAATAATCCGTGAGTTATCCCGTTTTTTCTAATTGTTTATGCAAGAACTAATTGTTAACGAAAATAGCTTGGATTATTTTTGAGTGATTTGAATAATTAAGAAGCATTGGATTATATCAACCGTGCAAATTGGCTAACAGCAGTGACAGGATATTTTGAATGGGGAGAATCTGGATCCATAAAATAATACTCAAGTATTATTATAACATTTCCCTACTAAAAAACGTATGTGTATTATTTTTTTTAAACCAATGTATCCCTTGCACGAGGTATGAGATCCATTTAAAGGATTGATCTCTCCCGCTAGGTATTTTTCAATATGCACCGGCCAAGAATCGAACCCGTGACCAAATGGTTAAGGAGTCCTAGTATCTACCACTTGTGTTATACCATATTGGTAGTATTATTTGAGCAAAGTACTTAAAATATATTTTCAACATGTTTTTTATTTTGTATTTGCATTAATTATGAGGAGGGAGAAAATGATACATTAAATACAAGGAGAGAGAACATAAAGTAAGTGTTGAGTTTTTTGTGCAATTGAGAAGGAATATGTGGCTAACACACCTTCATATTTTTCATATGTTTATGAGACTCTAAATTAGCATATATATATATATATATATATATATATATATATATATATATATATATATTATATATATATATATATATATATATATATATATATATATATATATATATATATATGTATTTATTGGGAACGACTCGGTTGAGAACACTTGGTTATGGTGAGAACATTAAATAATAACCATCAGATTATAATTAACAGTTCAGATTACGTTATTATTTAAGGATCTTCCGTGATCTTTAATTAAAAAGGAAATAATCGTACGAGATCTTATAATTAATGACATAAACTAAACCATTAATTTTAATCTAATGGTTATCATTTAATGTTCTCATATTCTCATAATAACTAAGTGTTCTAATCCGAGTCGTCCACTATATATATATATATATATATATATATATATATATATATATATAGAGAGAGAGAGAGAGAGAGAGAGAGAGAGAGAGAGAGAGAGAGAGAGAGAGAGAGAGAGAGAGAGAGAGAGAGAGAGTGTGTGTGTATCAAGTCAGAGCACTTTTATTATGAGAGGATGAGATGAGTGAATCGTATCCATAGATTAAATGGTTAGTGGTTGATATTAAAACAAAAAGTCAATATGATAACTACCCACCTTTTAATCACAACCATATATGTATTTTTATACGGTCTAGATTTACTCCTCTCACATTCTCTTAACAAAACTTCTCTCACTTGATGCACCCTATATATATATATATACACACACATACGTTAGAACATTTTATTATTATGAGAAATGAGAACATTTAATTATAAGCGTTACATTATAAACAATGGTTCAGATTGCGTCATAAATTACAAGATATCCCATGGTATTCAATTACAAAGGAAACAAACAAGCATGATCTGTTAATTAATTGACGTAATTTGAATCATTAACTTTAATGTATGTTCGTATCTCTCATAATAACCTATTTTACTCACCACAATAGTCCCTTTAATATATATATATATATATATAAAAAAGAAAACTAACGTTATCACTATAAGACTTCGATTTCTTTCTCATTTCCTCCAATGTGGGCGCAGAAAATTTATTTTGGTGGACCCCATAAATTTTATCACTACATCCCCCATTTCATAACAACTAAATGATGGAAGAAAAATGATACTTTTTTTTTTTGCAAACCAAGGTATCTACCGCCGAACGCAGTGACTAATCCCCTCACTGGATTGGAGGCACCTCGAAGGGTGGGACAGCTGGCCCAAGGATTTAAAGCTGCTCGATACCCAAGACGAAGATTGAACTCTCGACAGTTGATTAAGGGAGGATGAGCCCCAACCACACCCCCTGGGTTTGAAGAAAAAATAAGAAAAATGATACTTTGATTAACTACTCCCTTCATTCTTTTTTTAGTAAGAGAAGGCGTAATAAGAAAGAATAACTAAAGATATTCTAACCCATTACAAGAGGAAACATATCAAACATAAGCATAAGATAGGGTTAGACCACGAAACCGTTACACTAAATTGTAAAATCCTTCTTGACTTACAAGCAAACCACCCTAAAGAAATACATTTATTTGATTGAAGGATTAAACCAAAAAAAAAAAAACCCAAATTTTTTAAGAACCTGTTGCTTCTCAAACTCTTTGGTCCTAGCCATGGGATCGGCTAGAGGTTTGGGAAGGTTTTTGATTCCTCTGTTCTTCAAGCGATTGCGCCAAGGAGGGAATTCTGCTTCTTGACTGTGGGTATCCTGACTCCTCTAGAAAGGGTCAGGTTGAGTGATTGGGACGCGAGGGTTGGATTATGCTATTGGCTAATGCATGAAAATAAAGATAAAGTGCGATATCCCAAGTAGGTAGCTCAGTTGGCGAGCTAAGGGATATCGATGGAGTGCACCAAAAGAGTGCAAGAAGGAGGTCCCGGGTTCAAATACTAGAAACTAACATTCCCCCACCCCCACTGCTTATAAAAAAAAAGAAGATAAAGTGCGATAAAAGCAGATAGATAAAATAAACGTAGAATTTTTGATTGATTGATGTGTGTCTTTTCTACACAATTGCTCTCCTATTTATATACATAGGCCCTCGTCGGCCACTACTATAGCCAACATTGGCCAAAGCCCTACGGAGGCGGAGTAACCACCCACGATTTCACTAGCACGGTTAGTGGGGTGAAACTCCCTCACTCCGCTTTTTGTGCTTCTTACCGGCCTTCCAAGCAAGCGTGCCTTACCTCAGCCACTTGGCTTACTCAGCTAGCACTTGTCCTCGGACAGTAACCCAGGCACCCGAGCCCATCTTGGCCGTGGCACTCTATAGGCTGAGGCTTTGCTCTCCCTCGGCCTCGCTCATTGCTCCTCGGGGTGACCCCTTCCTCGGGGAGTTGTCTAGTGATATGCCCCGAGGGCTTCTCTTGATTCTTCTTTTTGGCAATTACCTCTTAAACCTTTGTCTAGTGGCCTGCCTCAGCACTCCAATTCTACTCCCTTCCTTCATTCAGCCCTCGGCCTACGACTTAGTTATTTTTGGGTGTTAACAATTTTCCCCCTTTTTGTGCTGTCGTATGACCGCGAGGACGTGACTGATAGTGCAAACCCTTTGACATGACTTGATGTGACCTTTTGAAGCAACTAGCCTTCTGTTTTGTGACACTTGGCGCTTTGCGTTAATCGAAGCGACTGTGCGACGGTTTCCAAGGACACGACGGCGGTTGACAAAGGCTATAAATAGCAATGATGCCCATTTCGCAAGGTTTCTTTACGCTTTCATCGCCATTCTCCCAACAAAACTCCCCATCTTCCTTGCGATTTTCTCTTTCAACCAACCATGGCTTCTTCTTCTCAGAGCACTGTTCCTTCTATCTTTACCTCCATTGGTCCCTTTTCTGCTCTACGGCCTACTGCTACCAACGTTGATCACGGCTTCATGCTCTTTCAATAGAGGTGTGGCTCCTGCGACCTCCCTCTTAAGTTCACCTGGTACAACGCCAAGGTGAAATTCGTCGATCTCAGGGGGAGGCCGAAGGACAATGCTGAGTACAACGTCTGGGTAAACCGTTTGGTTACGCACAAAGGTGCTTCCTGGAAGGAGTGGGGAATCTATGATAAGATCATGGTGTCAACCCAAGAGGTTTCACACGCTGCTAACCTCTTGTTTCCGTTGATGTCCTCTTGGTCGACCACCATCAACGCCTTCGTCTTCCCTTGGGGCATTCTGACCCCCACTCTATTGGATGTGGCTACCATTCTGGGGTTCCCTACTGGCGGCCTAGAGGTCCATGCCATTCCTGATTTCATGGGCGAAGACCCCCTTTTACCTTTGCTTCTTCCTTCTCAAACCTCCTGTCAAAGAACGCCATGTCTGTGGGGCCTGTCACCGATGGAGAACACCACGCCTTCCTGATGTATTTCTTCAACATATTCTTCTTCAGCACCAAATCTTTTGGTGTTGTCAAGGAACTCCCCGTGTTTGTCCAGTTGCTGCAAGATAATTTTGACATTATAATACATTGGAGTCAAGTGCTTGTGGCTCTTGACCTGGTTGCCGAGCCAGACTCTCTTCAAACACCAATCCTCTCACCGTCGAACCTTATCATCCAAACTTTGTAGCTCGGCAGTTCGGTGTAGCTCAGCATGTTCCTATCCCCTACGACTCCATGGCTGCGGGGCGTTGCCGTGTGAAGATCTTCCCCTCCGATATCACTAGACTCATTGCAGATCAGGATATCTATCGCAACAAGATTGGCGAAACCAGCAGCCACATTTCCTGGTGGTTGCAGGTACAGGCACATGTCTTTCCTCGCTCCAACATCGAATACCTTCAAAGCTATTTGGGCTCTACTGAGGGGCTTCCTATTCAACCTAGCTCAATGGTTGCTCGAGTGAGTCCACCACCTCACTCGACTGTCCATTCGACGGGTAGGGCGACAGAGGCAAAGAAGAAGAAGCAACAACTAATTTCTGATCCTCCTCTACGTTCTTCCCCTCGACCGAAGTCTACTGGGCAACCTTCTGCTACCACTGCTAAGCTCCTGACCTTGGTTTATTTACTTCTGTTGTTTGGCACGAGCTTATTGGCCAATGCCCTTGTGCAGCTCAACCTCCTGCACCAATTCTCTTAGATGATGACGACGATGATGATGAAGATGATAATGTCCCTATCCTCCAACGAAAACGAACCCGAGAACTACTCCACTCGCCTCCTTCTGCCGCTCTAGTCACCGAGGCATCACCTCCACCTCTCAAACAGTTAAGAGTAAGTTCTTTTCTTAGTGCAGCGAGGGCGCTTCACCGTTTATTCTGTTTTTCCTTATTGAACTTTCTTTTAATAACTCCGCAGAGGCTTCGTACGCCAACCGAATCACCACAATCTTCTCAGGCTCCACCCTCCGACAGTCCAATTTCTACCACTGTAGGTTATCTTTCTTAGGCTGCTCAATGTTTCTACCGCAGTCGTCCTCCTTTCTCATTATTTGCCTCTTTTTCGCAGGAACCTGCTGGTGACCCTGCGGTGGCCGAGCCTCCTACTTTTGCGTAGGCTGATCCCCCTGTTGATCAAGCTGAGGACCTCTCTTCGCCAGCAATCACCGATGAGGAATTGCAGCGTTATTTTATGAGTTTTGAAGCACCAGAATCGACCCCTTCTTCTACAGAGGTTGACCTCACCCAAGTGGAGGTGGCCTTGGCTGGGGAAATCCCCACTGATCCTGACCAAGTGGCGGCCCTTCAAGAAACATTGTTCCGGGTTTCTAATTCCCTAGATGTCCCCTCTGTCAAGAAAGATGCTCTTAAGGAGATAGCTCTGCAACTTGGGGACATCTCCAGTTTATACGGCCGAGCCAAAGCTACTCGGGATTGGGCCTTGGCTTCCCTGCAACGACTGGACTCCCTTCGTGCTGAGAAGGATGGTTACTGCAGGGCTACCTTTGTCTCCCTTAGTCAAACCAAGCAGCAAACCATAACCGAACAGGAAAGAATCTCCTGTAGGATCAAGACTATTGAAGACTAAATATCCTCCCTTCAAGCCGAACTCGCTTCTCTCACCCCTCAGCACTCTGTGGCCACAGATAACCTTGCTGCTATCTCTTCTGACATTGTTCAATTGTTCTGTCGCAGCTCCGCATTAGATCCTCCCCTCACACACCTCCTCCCCCTGCGACCTGCCTTAGAGGCGGATCTGGATAAGAGCCTTGCTGCTCTTCGTCAAGTCGTCGAGGGATGGGGAGCCCTGAGGTCATCTTATGAGCAAGCCCTCGCCCATGTGGATCAAGAGAATGTTGAGGCCCCTACTGAAGTCGTACTTGATGAGCCATCACTATCTCTTGACCCTCCAACTTCCAGCAACGCCCCTATTGCCGAGGTAAGTATACACCTCAGGGACAACGTTGCAGGTGAAGCGGGGGCAACAGTATCAGAAACATTCCCGTCGATGGATTCCCCCTCTGAGGGTTTGGAGATATTGGGAGAAGCTGCTGCTGAGGCGGATGAAGTTATTGCAAGTGAAGTCGTTGCCGCCGATACATATGAGGTTATAGCGGGTGCAATTGCTGCTGCGGTGGTGGATATCGTGACAGATGCTTTTGCGGCACAGGGAGCGGAGGTTGCTTCAAATGAGGCTGTATTGGAGCTTGAGGCCACTGTGGGGACCTCCGATGTAGTTATTGTGCCTAGTGAGTAGGATTGAGGCTTTCCTTGTTTATTACTTTGTAAATCTTATCACCAAGCCGCCGGTGTGTGGCGAGCCACCATGACAATTTTCTTCATATAGTTACCAACTTTCTTTCCTTTGCATACTTGCCCAGAGAGTAGGATAATATGCCTTGAGATATTTTCTGTTTATTTTTGTTTCGAACTCTTCGCCGTCGAACGTAATCAAACGGTATGCTCCACCGTTGTCATACCCTAATTCTGTCCGACTAATCAAAAACAAAAAATCAATAAAAGTTTTTACCCCCGTTGGGTCGCTATCGTTTCGAACGCGCGTGTCTTTTGCACTCTTGTGCAACGATTTGTTTGACGCTCGTTCTCATCTTATTTTGTAGTTATTATTATTAATTAGGCTAGTCTATTGTTGTTAGTGCAAAAATATACAAAAGTAATGGGGAGCATAATGAACTTTTGGAGCTGAATAGTCAAAGTTTTATTACATAACCAAGTTTTACATATGGACGAAAACAAAAGGAAAATAGTACATAGTTTTTAAAACAAAATTCAAAAAAAAGAAGAAGGAGGCGCAGCTCCTTTGCTTGCTGCACTAGCTGAGAATCATATTAGAAATGGTCCAATATGCTCTTTCCCCTTTCTTTTGGCTTTTCCCATTTCAAGCAAAATAGTGCTGTCCTTTTTCCTCACACCCAATTTGCCTCCACCTTGTTGCTGTCTTTCCCCAAATCACCTCCACCCAGCCAGCTGTCCTGGGTCCTTTCTCTAATTGTTGCACGTCACCTCCATCACACCAATTCAGCCATAAATACCCAATAGTGATAAACAGTAAGGGGGAGAAATACAAAGATACCACACACGTAATAACAACAAACAAACAACCATCATCCTACCAAAAAGCCACTACCAAACAGCACCCTCTATCTCCCTCTCTCCCTTCCCACGGCCTCAAAAGAACACCAAACATCCCTCCCACGTCCTCACTTTCTCTCTCCTTGCGAAACACCCCACACCACCGTAAACCACCACAGTGCGCCATTCCTCTTCTTCCTCCCCCTCCCTGCCAGTTCCTCCACCGTACGCACCACAAAACCACCAAACAACCATCACCACCAACGCACACACAGTCACAGAAAAACGCAAATTAGCAAAAAATAAAGGGGAGGGGTCACCGATCACACAAAAAAACAACACAGTAACAGTGAGAGGAAAAGAGAAGAGAGATGAAAGAAGTTCTACCTCCGACCACTGTTCATGGTGGCCGCCGCCGTAACCTCGCCGTGAACCACCACTTTTAAAACCCATCAACAATCACCACCGGGACCCCCTCCGCTCTCCTTTCACTATCGTCCCTCTCCTTCTCTCCCCCCCGACTCCGTTTCTCCACAACGTCGCCGGAGCCCACCAAGGCCTCCCTCCGGCGTCGTCTCCCCCATCGCCACAATCACCCTCACCTCTCTCATTTTCCTCCGGCCACTGTACACCGCCATCTCCCTCACCATCTCGCTTGTAGGCACGTCCTCCTCCTCTCACGATCACCGCCATCGTCCCGTTCACGCCATCAGCGCACCATCGCCTGCCTATATCCTCTTTCCGTCGCGATTTTCGTGGCCATCATTGTTGAAGCCGATTTGTTTTCATCAATGACGCAACAACATCGCCGTCGTTCACATCGCCACCGCCATCTTCATTTTCTTACTCCCTCAACCTCGCGAATCTCGCCCACTCTCTTTCCCTCACCACCGGCGCCTCTCTTTCTCTCTCCACTGTGAGCTTCTCGTTCTCTCTCTCTCCCTCCTCTTTTTCTTATGCGGCGCTAGTGTTTGGAAAGATTAGGGTTTGTGAATCCGTTTTATATTCTGTTTACATGTATTTGTTTTAATTTAGTTTTTTTAGTTGGATTACTTCTCGCACCCTCCTTTCTTTTGACTTAACCCCCCGAGCCCATAGTTCGTTGGTTTATTTAATGGGTCTGAAACAACAACTGGGCTGCTACTCGTACCCCGTTTTGATAATTTAACCCCAACGCAGCCCAGCTTACAAAAGCAAGCTGGGCTCGCTGTTTACACCTTAGTATTGCTCTTCGCACCCCCCGTTGTTAATACAATGCTCTTTCTTGTTAATTGCACCTGTTTTTAAATTATAACCCATTGTTTTTTTTACATCATAATGCTTGCAAACCAGTGTTTTTCAAACAATTAAACTCACAAAAATGGTTTGTTACTAATGGTCACTCTGAGTTTAGCTTGTTTGACCGTTAGTAACAACTTTGGTTTTCAAACGGGCTATGAGGGATGACAACTCTGAGTTTTACTTGTTTGGTCATTACAAATACCCCCCCCCCCCCCCCGATTTCAAAAACAAATAAAAAAAACACCAAACACGCAAGCATTTTCTAACCAAGAACTACGTGTGATTTGATTCTCTACCAGGAGATACGTAGGAGCAGAGGGCGGCCGACCTCTATCAATTGCATTAATAAAAAACCTTTTTTTTCTTTTAATCCATTTCTCTCCTATTTCTCAAAAAGTACAAAAATAACTAACCGTTTAGTGAGTCTTTTTTATAAGGGTAAGAACATTATTTTTGAGTTAATAAATGTTTGCACATTTAGTTAAAAGGTAACCTTCCTTAGGAAGGATGTCGTAGGGTGCTAATACCTTCCCTACGCATAAACGACTCCCGAGCCTAAACCTAGTCCGCAAACCCCCCTTATCCACTCAATAGGGATTTTCCAATGTTTGCCCTTAAACTAAACTTTTGTGGCGGCTTCATTGTAAAAACGTCGAAGAATCCCTCCTCCAGATTTTTCGGTCGCTACAACCGTCGTATACTTCACTTACAATGTAGGGCTCGTCCCAATTCGGGGACCACTTGCCGAACTGAGGATCTTTCCTCCCAAGTGGCAGAATAGTATTCCATACGAGGTCACCCTCAACAAACTTCTTTGGCTTAACGTGTTTGTTGTAGGCTCAGGCCGTTTTGGCTTTGTTCATCTCAATTTTGCTGAGGGCAGTCAGCCTGTCATCGTCCACCGAGTCTAGTTCCATCCACATGGCCTGCTGATACTCATCTATGCCAAGGGCGTGTTGCCGAGCCACCCTTAATGACGCCACACTGATTTCCAATGGTAACACGGCATCCTGCCGATACACTAGGCGATAGGGAGTTACCCCCGTGGCTGTGGACTTAGAGTTCCTCATTGCCGATAGGGCCTCATTAAGGGTCTCGTGCCATCGTCGAAGCTTGTCCTCTATATTCTTCTTGATGAGCTCAATGATGATTATGTTGGTAGCCTCTGCCTTCCCATTGGCTTGAGCATAATATGGGGACGAGTGTCTCATCTTGATGCCATATTCTTGGGCAAAGGCCACCACTTGTTCCCCGGTGAACATTGTGCCTTGATCGGCCGTGATGGTTTCAGGAATGCCAAATCTGTATATGATTTGGTTTTCTATGAACCTAATCACCGCAGCCTGAGTGACACTTGCTAAAGGCGCAGCTTCCACCCATTATGTAAAGTAATCGGTGGTCACAATAATAAAGTTATGCCCCTTTGAGCTCAGAGGGTATATCTTGCCAAGGGTGAGAAAGCTTTCATAAATATCCTCTGTGTTCTTTATTCTCAACAAGGGTGAGAAAGCTTTCATTTTTCCGGCCGAGTTGGAGATAAATCTACTTAGGAAGTTGATCCTGCCTAATAAACTCTGCAGCTCCTTCTTGGTTCTAGGGGGTCTTGCCTCCAGGATAGCTCGAGCCTTGTTCTTGTCCACTTCAATGCCTTGGTTGTGCACCAAGAAGCCTAGAAAATTGCCTGCAGACACGCCAAAAACACACTTAGCAGGGTTCATTTTGAGATTGTGGAGTCTTGATAAGTCTATTTTTAGAGTCTTTTTAATAGTTATTTTATTAAGTCTTTTTAGTATTTTAATTATATTTTTGATCTATTTTACTGCAAATGTTTACTTTTTATTTTCAGGTATTATTTTGAAGCAAAAGAGAAAATATGAGCTAAAATGAGGAAAAAAGGAAATATTTAAGGAGGAGCAATTTTTAAGGCACTAGACACCCTCATGGGCGCCAAGGGCCCCAAAAACCCAAAACAGGAGAAAACTGGCAAAACTGGCGCAAGACAGGGACCCATGGGCGCCAAAAACGCAACACAGGCGCAACACAGAAACTGGCGCAGGCATGGGCGCCAAAATGCTGGAAAATTTGGCTACGGCCACTTTTTGATGGCCACCTTTGCCAACTTGATTTTTTTCTTCTTTTTGACCATTTTGCCCTCAACCTAAGCCCTTTGTCAACTTGTTGATGGCTATGCTTTGTTGATGGATATTTTTGCCCACTTGTTGATGGCTTTGCCTTGCCCACTTGTTGATGACCATATCTTTGCCAAAACATGTAATTTACTATTTTGCCCCTCCCTCATATTTTCCTATAAATAGGACCTTGATCCTCACTTGTAAAGCACTTGAATTTTGTGACAAAGTTCATCTCAAAAATTTTCTAAAGATTGTTCTTCATGTTCTTCATGTTCTTCATGTTCTTCTACTTTCTTGTTATTTAAATTCTTGCAATTTATTTTCTAAGTCTTTTATTTTTCTTGCACATTTACTTTCTTGCCCCTTTATTTTCCAAGTCATTTACTTTCTTGCCCATTTATTTTCCAAGTCATTTATTTTCTTGCCCTTTATTTTCCAAGTCATTTATTTTCCTACCCTTTATTTTCCAAGTAATTTACTTTCTTGCCCCTTTATTTTCCAAGTCATTTACTTTCTTGCCCCTTTATTTTCCAAGTCATTTACTTTCTTGCCCCTTAATTTTCCAAGTCATTTATTTTCTTGCCCTTTATTTTCCAAGTCATTTATTTTCTTGCCCTTTATTTTCCAAGTCATTTATTTTCTTGCCCTTTATTTTTCAAGTCATTTATTTTCTTGCCCTTTATTTTCCAAGTCATTTATTTTCTTGCCCATTATTTTCCAAGTCATTTATTTTCTTGCCCTTTATTTTCCAAGTCATTTATTTTCTTGCCCTTTATTTTCCAAGCCATTTATTTTCTTGCCTTTTATTTTCCAAGCCATTTATTTTCTTTTCTCCTCTTTTGTCTACAATGATCATGAGTGAGTAGACTTTACTAAAACATTCCTTCTTTCTAAAAACACTTTCTTTTCAGTTAATCAACTTTGAAAAATTAAATTGGTAATCACCTAGGCTCTCCCTGTGGATCGATAACTCTTTTTATTACGCGATACGACTCGTGCACTTGCGAGCCTATCAAGTTTTTGGCGCCGTTGCCGGGGAGGCAGTGATATTAATTAAGTTTTTCGAAATCGGTTAGACTGAAGTTTTATTTTCTTTATTTTTACTTTTTCTTCTCTTGTCCCTCGAATGCGAAGAACCAGAAGTTTCGGAGAAACTGTTCAACAAATTCCCGAAATCGAAAGGTTCTTACATAGAAGGAGGAGAGAAATTCCCGATAACCAAATGGCGGCTAATGAAAATCGTGCTCTCAAAGAGTACGCAACACCTTCAGCAGAGCCATCGGCTGCCATTGTACATCCGAATGTGGAAGCAAATAATTTTGAACTCAAAACATCTCTGCTTTCAATGGTTCAACAAAACCGATTTTCTGGTTCTCCCACGGAGGACCCAAATCTTCATATTTCAATTTTTCTAGAATACTGTGGAACTCTCAAATTAAACGGGGTACCTCCAGATGCCATAAGACTAAAACTCTTCCCTTTTTCATTAAGGGATAGAGCAAGAGCATGGCTACATTCTTTGCCTTCGGAATCCATTACCAGCTGGGGCCAGTTAAAACAAACTTTTCTTGCTAAGTTCTTTCCCCGAGTAAAACAGCTCAAATGAGAAATCAAATTACTCGATTTTCTCAAAACGACGGGGAATCTCTTTATGATGCTTGGGAACGTTTCAAAGAAATGTTAAGGCTATGCCCCCATCATGGACTAGAGAAATGGCTCGTTGTTCACACTTTTTATAATGGATTACAATATGCAACAAGAATGACTGTTGATGCAGCTGCAGGTGGAGCTTTAATGAACAAAAATTTTACTGAAGCTTATGCACTCGTTGAAGATATGGCTCAAAACCATTGTCAATGGACAAGTGAGCGAGCCATAACGAATAAACCAGCCTCATCAAAACAGCCAGGTGTTGCGCCCGAAAAAGTCCCCGAGGGAGAACCTTCCTCGTTCACAACTTTTCCTAAGACAATGAAGCCGCCACCAATATTTATTAAGGAAAATATTAGGAAAACCTTTTTTGGAAAGGGATTGGTCTTGCGAAACTAGAGAATAGGGTTCGGGGGTCGGTTACGCGTGGGGAAGGTGTTAGCACCCCACCCGTCCTCTCTACTGAGAGGGAACCTTTAATTAAATGTGTGGTTTTAGTGTGTTGACTTGAAAATACTTGATTTTGCCTCTCTACTTCTTATGGAAAAATTCTTAATGAAAATCTTTATTTATTATGAAAAAGGGGGAAAAAATGGTTTTTTAGATAAAGCGCTTGACGGGACGAGGCCCGCTCCTACGTATCTCCCGGTGCGATGGAGAACTCAAAGCTACGTAGTTCTTCTTTGTCCTGAAAAGGTTTTTGTCTTTTATCTTTTTAGTGAGTTTTTGAAATAGGACGAGCATTAGCGAATGATTAAACTAGCAGAGGCTATGATGAATCACTACTAAATACTCAAAAAGAGAGTTGTACCTCTAGTCAAACGAACAAAGGTTCTGATTGACTATTAGTAGCGACTCGTTTTTATTACCTTTTTTGAAAGTGATTTTCGAAAGAGATTGATTAGCACGAATGATCAAACTAACAACAGTTATGGGTGATCATCGCTTGTTGTTCTTTTGGGGAAAAAGACATCGCCACCAATGGCTAGACGAACAAAGGTTCTGATTAACCACTAGCGGCGATGGGTTGAAAATGATTTTAGAAAGGAAAAGGTTTTGTTCTGAAAATGATCTCAGTTTGCGAAAGTGATTCTTTTTGTTACGAAAATAACTCTTTTCTTTTTGTTATGCAAATGCTAAACTTTTTATGAGTGCGCTTGACGAGAATGTGACTCGCTCCTACGTATCCCAAATGGGAATCAAAGCGACGTAGTTCTAACGAGCCTCGAAAGTGAAAGTCTCTTTGCTTAGGTTTTGAAAAGTGGAGGGTGCTCATAATGATCAAACTAACAGAGGTTACGGGTGATCATTACTAACACTTGCCGTGATTTTTGATTCTTGGGAAAATATCTTTTGAAATTGAAAGCATTCATGATAATCAAACTAACAAAGGTTATGGGTGATTATCACTAGCACTTCATTGTTAGTAATCATGCAAGCAGATGCTTCGCAAGACTACTAATAAAGTTTCGATTTTGAAAAGTTTTCGCAATTGGATTAATTTTTGTTTGGGGAAACATTTATCCATTATTGGGAAAAAAAAGGTTTGCAAAAAAAAAAAAAAAGTTCGCTTAGGGAAAAGAAACGAAATGAAAAAAAAAAGAAAAGGGGGTGCAGCAGTAAAATATGGGTGTAAATAAAAGGAGGGCTGTATTATCAAAAGTGGGGTGTAAACAGCGAGCCCAACGTGTTTTTGTAAGTTGGGCTGCGTTCCTTTTTTAAAACGAAAAAAAAGAATGGGCCGTTTCCAAAAAGCAGAACCGTGGGCTTCAGAAAGGGGAGGGGCGCGCTGATGAAACACAAGGGGTGCGAATAGGGATCTGAAAAAAATAAAAGTGAAAGGACGAAAATGCCCCTGGGTCCCTAATATAAAAGCCTAGACTAAAATGGAAACCCTAATTCCATTCAGTTTCCTCACGCTGCGCCTCCACCCAAAATAACCAAAACCTAATTTGCTCTCTCTCTCTTTCCTTGGCGCCGTGCACACCCCCCTTCCCCTTTTTTTTTCTTACACCGCCACCCTCAATCTCCTCCCTCTCCTCTTCTCACCATCGCTCCCTACTCTCTCACCAATAACTCGCCTCTCTTTCTCTTCCTTGCTGCGGCGGATTCCCACTCCCCTCACCCCCTAGCTTCGATTTTCTCCTCGCCGCCCTAAACATCAAACTGAAACTCTCTCTCTCAACCGATCTACTCTCTCTGATCGGGTTTCCATTGGTGGTGCGATTTGGTTCTGTGGCTGACTGTTTTGGGTGCGGTGGTGGAGGAAAGGACGGTGGCTAGTTCGGTTGAGAGAGATCGGCTCTGTTGGTGGTTTCTCTTTCGTCCGATCTGGACTTGTTTTGCGACGGGAATGGCGAACTCACGGTGGCCTACGGTGGTCTATGGTTGCGGAGTTGGATCGGTGGTTGCGAAGTGGGAGAGAGGGAAGACAGTGGTGGCGAAGTGGGAGAGAGGGTTACGGTGGGTGGTTGACGGCGTGGGGGGTTTGTCCGTTGGGTGGTTGGTTTTGGCGTTAAGGGTTTGACAGTGGTGGTGGTGTCCTTCTAGTGGTGGACGGCCGTTTGGTGTGGTGGTGTTTGCAGAGGGGTGTTCGGTGGTGAGGAGAGGGAAGGAGGGCGGTGGTGTATGGGCTGTTGCGGTGGTTCGGTGATGGCGTATGGTGGTCACGTGGTGGCTGCAATGCTTTTGATGAGAGCAGAGAGAAACGGAGGAGTGAGAGAAGGTTTTGGCGGTGAGGGGGGTTCAGTTCGCGAAGTAAGGGCGAGACTACGGCGGTGCTTGGGGCGGCGGCGACCACCACACACGGTGGTCGGAGTGGAGGTCAGAGCTACAGGTACAAAACCGTTTGTTCCTCCTCTATTTTCTTAGTTATTTATTTTTAAAAAAAACTGCCTTAAAATCAGATAAGCCCATTTTTTATGATTTGTTAGAAAACGGTTTCTTCTCTTTCCCAGGACCTCCTGGTTCTTTTTTTTCTTTATTTTTTTTTTCTGTTTGTTTCTGCAACATTCATTTTTTTTGCACATATACATATGTATGTTTTTAACTAAAAGTGTACCGTTTGAAAATGATATACATGGCAACATTTGCAGAACATGCATTATTATTTATCAATAAACATCTATATAAGATTACCCTGTAATGAATGAAAAGTTAAACATACCTTTGTGTTGTCTTTCCTCTGATTTCCGCTCCAGCCCCTGTCCCTGAACTCTCAAAACCGGAATGTCTTCAAAAATATTTTTTTAGACTCTATCTATTCAAGAACAGAACTCAGACTCCCCCTCCCACTTTGACTCTGTGTACTGCTTATTTATATTGAAAAACTAGGGTTGGCATTTAATTGGTTTTTGACTGGGCCTTGATTGCTTTGCAGATCTGGACTGTTGAGAGCTGTTGGCCCAAGTTAGCTGCTGAAGCTTGGAGCAGACCAGGAGACTGTTAATGCTACTTCTATTTAATTTTCCTTTTTTATATTTTTTGTATTTTTTATTACTATTTTTTGGACATTTTGGACTCTAAACATTCCTAAATTGTAAATGAAATAAAATTTGATTTTTTGACATTTTTGGACTCAAAACAAATTAAATAGACAAAATAAAAATAATAAAAGAAGTTGAGCCAAATACAAAAGCGAAATCGGGCCCAACTAGACAAATGCGCTAGAACGAGACTCAAATAGAACAAATAGGCCCGCTAACTGATAAACACTAAAAATTAACTAGGAACCACGTTCGTGGGCCCAACTCAAAATGATAAGCCCAATTTGTATATGTGTAGACAGAAAAGGTAAAATGGGCACTTGGCGTGCAGACAGAAAAGGTAAAATGGGCACTTGGCGTGCAAAAAGCGGTAAATTGCCCAGGCTGCCCTAAACATCAAACTGAAACTCTCTCTCTCAACCGATCTACTCTCTCTGATCGGGTTTCCATTGGTGGTGCGATTGGGTTCTGTGGCTGACTGTTTTGGGTGCGGTGGTGGAGGAAAGGACGGTGGCTAGTTCGGTTGAGAGAGATCGGCTCTGTTGGTGGTTTCTCTTTCGTCCGATCTGGACTTGTTTTGCGACGGGAATGGCGAACTCACGGTGGCCTACGGTGGTCTATGGTTGCGGAGTTGGATCGGTGGTTGCGAAGTGGGAGAGAGGGAAGACAGTGGTGGCGAAGTGGGAGAGAGGGTTACGGTGGGTGGTTGACGGCGTGGGGGGTTTGTCCGTTGGGTGGTTGGTTTTGGCGTTAAGGGTTTGACAGTGGTGGTGGTGTCCTTCTAGTGGTGGACGGCCGTTTTGTGTGGTGGTGTTTGCAGAGGGGTGTTCGGTGGTGAGGAGAGGGAAGGAGGGCGGTGGTGTATGGGCTGTTGCGGTGGTTCGGTGATGGCGTATGGTGGTCACGTGGTGGCTGCAATGCTTTTGATGAGAGCAGAGAGAAACGGAGGAGTGAGAGAAGGTTTTGGCGGTGAGGGGGGTTCAGTTCGCGAAGTAAGGGCGAGACTACGGCGGTGCTTGGGGCGGCGGCGACCACCACACACGGTGGTCGGAGTGGAGGTCAGAGCTACAGGTACAAAACCGTTTGTTCCTCCTCTATTTTCTTAGTTATTTATTTTTAAAAAAAACTGCCTTAAAATCAGATAAGCCCATTTTTTATGATTTGTTAGAAAACGGTTTCTTCTCTTTCCCAGGACCTCCTGGTTCTTTTTTTTTCTTTATTTTTTTTTTTCTGTTTGTTTCTGCAACATTCATTTTTTTTGCACATATACATATGTATGTTTTTAACTAAAAGTGTACCGTTTGAAAATGATATACATGGCAACATTTGCAGAACATGCATTATTATTTATCAATAAACATCTATATAAGATTACCCTGTAATGAATGAAAAGTTAAACATACCTTTGTGTTGTCTTTCCTCTGATTTCCGCTCCAGCCCCTGTCCCTGAACTCTCAAAACCGGAATGTCTTCAAAAATATTTTTTTAGACTCTATCTATTCAAGAACAGAACTCAGACTCCCCCTCCCACTTTGACTCTGTGTACTGCTTATTTATATTGAAAAACTAGGGTTGGCATTTAATTGGTTTTTGACTGGGCCTTGATTGCTTTGCAGATCTGGACTGTTGAGAGCTGTTGGCCCAAGTTAGCTGCTGAAGCTTGGAGCAGACCAGGAGACTGTTAATGCTACTTCTATTTAATTTTCCTTTTTTATATTTTTTGTATTTTTTATTACTATTTTTTGGACATTTTGGACTCTAAACATTCCTAAATTGTAAATGAAATAAAATTTGATTTTTTGACATTTTTGGACTCAAAACAAATTAAATAGACAAAATAAAAATAATAAAAGAAGTTGAGCCAAATACAAAAGCGAAATCGGGCCCAACTAGACAAATGCGCTAGAACGAGACTCAAATAGAACAAATAGGCCCGCTAACTGATAAACACTAAAAATTAACTAGGAACCACGTTCGTGGGCCCAACTCAAAATGATAAGCCCAATTTGTATATGTGTAGGCCCAATAACCCAACTTTTGGCCTAATTATACAAATGGCATCTTAACGACACTCGCATGACACCGACACGCGTTAACAGGACTCGAGACTTGCAAAAAAAAATGCGACCTAGTAAATAAAAACGCTATTAACAGGAGCTCGGACAAAATTGGGGTATAACACCAGGTAAGTATGAAATATCTTTTGTTGATCATCTTACCTCAAAAGTGGACGCACTTTTTCAAAAATTTGAAAAATTAAATGTAAGTGTCGTCTCACAAACTTCTTCTCCTATTACTCCACCATGTGAATTATGTGGGGTTGTTGGCCATATTGGAGCTGAATGCCAGCTTGAGGCATCTAGTGCTGGAAACGAGCAAGTTAACTATGCTCAAAAAGAAGATCCGTTTTCAAATACTTATAATCCTGGGTGGAGGAATCATCCAAATTTTTCTTATAAAAATCCTCCACCCAATCCAGCACCTAGACCACCTCCTGTCTTTCAAAATCAAAGGGTTTTTAACAACCCACAAAACAACCCACAAAAGTCGAACTTGGAATTTTTGATGGAAAAATTTGTGTCATCTCAAACAAAACAAAATGAAGAATTCAAAAATCAAACTGGTTATTTGAATGACACACTTATCAAATTAGTATCAAAAGTCGACTCTATCACCACTCATAATAAAATGCTTGAAAATCAAATAACTCAAGTGGCAACACAGGTAGCTTCATCCTCTAAGACTTCGGGGGTATTTCCTGGGCAACCAGAACAAAATCCAAAAGGCCAAATAAATGCCGTCACCCTTAGAAGCGGAAAACAATTAGAGGAACCAAGAGCAAACCAAGAAAAAACTGTGAGTGAAAAACATAATTTACCAGGTGAGCTAGAAGAGAAAGAAAAAGGGAAAGAACCAGAAAAAGAAAGAGAAGAACCACACATCCCCCCTCCACCATACAAACCACCCATTCCTTTCCCCCAAAGATTTGCAAAAAACAAAATTGACGAGCAATTCAAAAGGTTTGTCGACTTGCTTAAAAAGCTTTACATCAACGTTCCTTTCACTGATGCATTGTCTCAAATGCCGTCTTATTCTAAATTTTTGAAAGAAATTTTATCCAAGAAAAGAAAAATAGACGACTATGAGACGATTGCATTAACAGAGGAATGTAGTGCAATTATCCAGAACAAGCTGCCACAAAAACTCAAAGATCCAGGTAGTTTTTCCATACCTTGTGTGATTGGAAGTGAAACTATAAACAGAGCGATGTGCGATCTAGGAGCCAGTGTAAGTTTGATGCCTCTTTCTCTTTGCAATAGACTAGGGGTAGGCGAACTTAAACCCACAAAAATGACAATACAGTTGGCAGATCGTTCCGTTAAATACCCCACTGGAATCTTGGAGGATATCCCTATCAAGGTAGGGCAAACTTTTATACCGGTGGACTTTGTTGTAATGGAAATTGAAGAAGACTCCCAAATTCCTATTCTTCTAGGGAGGCCTTTTTTAGCTACTGCAGGGGCAATAATTGACGTTAAAAACGGTAAGTTGGTTTTTAATGTGGGGGATGAAAAGGTTGAGTTTGAAGTTTCAAACTTCATGAAAAGTCCATCTGTAAAAGACTCATGCTGCAGGATGGACATTGTAGACTATTGCGTGCGAGAGTGCTCTTTAGCATCATCTTCACAAGATAGTCTGGAAGACTGCCTTTTAGGCAACACAAATGCAAATGCAGCAGGGGAAACCCAATTCTACATAAAACTTTTGGATGAAAATCCACCATCAAAAGAATTGGGTACTGAAACTTTGGGTGAGGAGAAACCTCGACCTCTCCCAAAAGAAACACCAAAAATAGAACTGAAGCCCTTACCATCATCTCTCAGGTATGAGTTTCTTGGCCCTAATTCTACTTTTCCAGTAATTGTAAATGCAAATTTGAAACAAAATGAGACTGAAAAATTACTTAATGTTCTCAAGAAGTATCCCAAAGCCATAGGGTATACTATTGAGGACATTAAGGGAATAAATCTGTCAATATGCATACACAGAATACTACTGGAAGAGGACTATAAACCTTCTATCGAGCATCAAAGAAGATTAAACCCAAACATGAAAGAGGTTGTAAAAAAAGAAGTTTTAAAACTCCTTGATGCTGGGATAATATATCCTATTTCCGATAGTAAGTGGGTTAGTCCTGTTCAAGTAGTACCTAAGAAGGGAGGCTTAACAGTTATTAAAAATGAAAAGGATGAATGCATTTCCACAAGGACAATCACGGGATGGAGAATGTGTATTGATTACAGAAAGCTTAACAAAGCTACCCGGAAAGATCACTTCCCTCTCCCGTTCATTGATCAAATGCTAGAAAGGTTAGCGCGGCACTCACATTTCTGCTATTTGGATGGTTATTCGGGATTTTTCCAAATTCCCATCCACCCTAGCGACCAAGAAAAAACAACTTTCACATGTCCTTTTGGCACTTATGCCTATAGAAGGATGCCCTTTGGTCTATGTAATGCTCCCGCTACCTTTCAAAGGTGTATGATGTCCATATTCTCAGACTTTGTTGAAAACATAATGGAAGTGTTTATGGATGATTTTTCCGTCCATGGGTTAAATTTTGAAAACTGTTTAGCCAATCTGGAAAAAGTCTTAGAAAGGTGTGAGAAGGTGAACCTAGTTCTAAACTGGGAAAAGTGTCATTTCATGGTCAATGAAGGAGTTGTCCTAGGACACTTAATTTCTCACAGAGGTATTGAGGTAGACCGTGCAAAAATTGAAGTGATTGAAAAAATGCTACCTCCCACCACAGTAAAAGAGGTGAGAAGCTTTTTAGGCCATGCGGGTTTCTACCGTCGGTTCATAAAAGACTTCTCAAAAATTTCAAAACCTATGACAAGTCTGCTCCTTAAGGATACAGCATTTATTTTTAACGATCTTTGTCTTGAAGCTTTTAACAGGTTGAAAAAGGCTTTAGTTACTGCCCCGATCATACAGCCACCAGACTGGAATCTTCCGTTTGAAATAATGTGCGATGCAAGCGACTATGCAGTTGGGGCAGTCCTAGGACAAAGAAAAGAAAAAAAATTGCATGCCATATACTATGCAAGCAGGACCTTAGACGAGGCACAAATGAATTACGCCACAACTGAAAAAGAATTATTGGCAGTAGTTTTTGCCGTTGATAAGTTTCGATCATATCTGGTAGGTTCAAAAATCATCATTTTTACTGATCACTCGGCCATAAAATATTTGTTAAAGAAAAAAGATGCCAAGCCGAGATTGATCCGATGGGTTTTACTCCTACAAGAATTTGATCTTGAAATAAGGGATAAAAAAGGCGTTGAAAATGTTGTGGCTGATCATTTGTCTCGTCTACAAGGAACAAAAGAAGAAGAGTTGCCGCTTAATGATACATTTCTGGATGATCAACTCTTCTCATTGATCAAATCTGAAGCACCATGGTATGCAGATTTTGTAAACTACCTTGCAGCAGGAGTACTCCCCCCAGATTTAAATTATCAGCGGAAGAAGAAATTCTTCCATGATCTCAAACAGTATTACTGGGACGAGCCACTGCTTTTTAAAAGGGGAGCTGATGGGGTGTTCAGAAGATGCATTCCGGAAGAAGAGGTAAGTAACATTCTATACCATTGTCATTCTTCTTCCTATGGCGGCCATGCCAGTTCTTCAAAAACTGCTACGAAAATTCTTCAATCTGGTTTTTATTGGCCGTCCCTTTTTAAAGACGCGCATCAATTCATTTCTAAATGCGACCAGTGTCAACGCACCGGAAATATTTCAAAAAGAAATGAAATGCCCTTAAATAATATCTTAGAGGTTGAAATTTTCGACGTCTGGGGTATCGATTTCATGGGACCGTTTCCTTCTTCTTTTGGAAACCAATATATTCTGGTAGCCGTTGACTATGTGTCAAAATGGATCGAAGCCATTGCTTCTCCTACAAACGATGCAAAGGTAGTCATAAAACTTTTCAAAAAAATAATTTTTCCAAGATTCGGGGTCCCTCGTGTTGTCATAAGCGACGGAGGATCCCATTTCATCTCAAAACATTTTGAAATGTTACTGCAAAAGTTTGGAGTAAGGCACAAAATTGCAACGCCTTATCACCCTCAAACAAGCGGTCAGGTTGAGGTATCGAATAGAGAAATTAAAAGTATTTTAGAAAAAACTGTTTCGACTTCAAGGAAAGAGTGGTCGGTAAAGCTTGATGATGCTCTCTGGGCTTATCGGACTGCGTACAAGACTCCCATAGGAATGACTCCTTTCAAATTAATTTATGGGAAGTCTTGCCACCTTCCGGTAGAGCTAGAGCACAAAGCTTACTGGGCAATTAAACGCCTTAACCTGAACATGGAATTAGCCGGAGAAAAAAGAAAACTCCAACTAAACGAATTGGAAGAACTGGGAATGGATGCTTATGAGAATGCCAAACTTTACAAAGAAAGAACAAAAAATTGGCATGATAAGCGTATTATTCGTAGAGAATTCAAGGAGGGTGACCTGGTGTTATTGTTCAATTCCAGGCTAAAAATTGTTTCCGGGAAAATTAAAGTCAAGATGGACCGGTCCTTTTGAAATCCGTAAGGTTTACCCCTTCGGATCTGTAGAGATCTGGAGCGAGAAAACTGGATCGTTTAAAGTCAATGGTCAAAGGTTGAAAAATTATTTAATTGGTGACCCAATTGAGAAAGGAACTAGTTTAGTTCTACACGATCCCAATTGAAAAATTCTTTTTGACCGTCAAGCTAGTGACGTTAAAAGAGCGCTGTGTGGGAGGCAACCCACGGCTTAATGTATTTTTCGATTTACTGAAAAATAAAATACCCCAGGGCCGAGTTTCCTGAACCAGACAGCCAGGTGAGCTCTCCTAACCCCTTTTGTTTTATTTGAAAAATCATTGAGGACAATGCCTAGTCCAAGCATGGGGGGGGTATTTTATTACTTTTATTAAGAATGTCTTTATTGCTTTGCCAAGTTTTTATCTTTTTTTACTTTGAGTTGTATCTGCTCCCTCCATCACGAAACTTTGTGAACCCTAAAGCATGTTTTAGATAAGCCTTTTCTGGACAAAAATAATTTTTCAATTTTTTAGCAATCATCTAGGTGGACTGGTTGGGAACAACAACAAAATTGTATCATGGTTCGATTTCTACTTCTAGGGCTTTTTCACACACACACACACACACACACACACACACACACACACACACACACACACACACACACACTATTGAGACTGTTTTCAGTTATTAAAACAATTAGAGGGACTGAAAAGAAACTAGTAACCTGGTTCTCTTGGTGACATTTACTAGATGCGCGGTTACTGGAGAAAAACGTCTGAGTTGGGGTATTCAAATATATATATATATATATATATATATATATATATATATATATATATATATATATATATGTATATATGCAAAACCAATTCAAAAATGCAAAAGTGAGTGCATTTTAAAATGTCAAATAAATGGTTAACATATAAAATCAAAAAGAAAAGAAAAATGCTTGAATACCCAACGTATAAAGACCCTCCTTTGAGACCCGGTCTTAGTAAATGGAGGACCCTAGCTTAAGAATATTGGGGAACCGGTTCTATGATGACATTGATATCCTCTCTAGAGTACTGATACTTTAAAGTTGTCTCTCAATTCCACAAAAAGCCCAAAATAGTAGCTCTCAAACCAAAGTGTTAGAATTGCCCCACAGTTCACTTAAGGTTTCGATATGAAAATAATTTTCCTTTAGAATTGGCCTAAAGATTTACACTGTTTTTGCTTGAGGACAAGCAAAGGTTCAAGCATAGGGGAGTTTGATAAGTCTATTTTTAGAGTCTTTTTAATAGTTATTTTATTAAGTCTTTTTAGTATTTTAATTATAGTTTTGATCTATTTTACTGCAAATGTTTACTTTTTATCTTCAGGTTTTATTTTGAAGCAATTTGGGCTGCTTAAGTCTCAGCAGGTCAGAATTCGACTGGATCTCCCAGAATTCGACTGCATCTTCTAGAATTCGACTGCATCTGTCTTCCAGAATTCGACAGCATCTGTCTCAGCAGGCCAGAATTCGACAGCATCTGTCTCAGCAGGCTAGAATTCGACAGCATCTGTCTCAGCAGGCCAGAATTCGACTGCATCTCCCAGAATTCTGCTGCATCAGTCGAATTTGCCTTGCCCACTTGTTGATGGATATTTTTGCCCACTTGTTGATGACCATGTGCTTTGACCACTTACTCATGTGCTATGTCCACTTGAGGATGGCTTTTTGATGACTACCTTGGCCAACTTGATTTGCCACTTTTTCCTCTTTTGGACCATTTTGCCCCTCATATTTTTTCCTATAAATAGAGGCTTGATCCTCACTTATAACTAAGCTTGAATTTTGTTAGAAAATCAATGACAAAGGCTCTCTAAAGATTCATGACTTCAATTTACTCTTCATGCTTTTTATGATTCTTGTTTATTTACTTTCTTGCCCTTTAAATTCTTGCTATTTATTTTCTTGCCCTTTTTCTTTCCAAGTCATTTACTTTCTTGCCCTTTAAATTCTTGCTATTTATTTTCCAAGTCATTTAGTTTCCTTGCTATTTAATTTCTTGCACCTTTATTTTCTAAGTCATTTACTTTCTTGCCCTTTAAATTCTTGCTATTTAATTTCTTGCACCTTTATTTTCCAAGTTATTTACTTTCTTGCACCTTTATTTTCCTTGCTCTTTAACTTTCCAACTCAAGTAAATTACTGGCAATTTACTTTTCAAGCAATTTACTTTCTTGTCATTTACAATTCCGCTATTTATGATTTTGCACTTTACCGCTTTCTTTTATTTTTCTTGCTCTTTAACTTTCCAAGTCAAGTAAATTACTGGCAATTTACTTTTCAAGCAATTTACTTTCTTGCCATTTACAATTCCGCTATTTATGATTTTTGCACTTTACCGCTTTCTTTTATTTCTCGCTATTTAACTTTATGTTTTCTTCTTCTATTTTCTTTTCTTCTCTTTTGTCTACAATGATCATGAGTGAGTAGACTTTACTAAAATATTCATTCTTTCCAAAAACACTTTCTTTTCAGTTAATCAACTTTGAAAAATTAAATTGGTATTCACTTAGGCTCTCCCTGTGGACCGATACTCTTTTATTACGCGATACGACCCGTGCACTTGCGGGGCTACCAAGTTTTTGGCGCCGTTGCCGGGGAGGCAGTGATATTGATTAAGTTTTTCGAAACCGATTAGACTGAAATTTTATTTTCTTTATTTTTACTTTTTCTTCTCTTGTCCCTCGAATGCGAAGAACCAGAAGTTTCGGAGAAACTGTTCAACAAATTCCCAAAATCGAAAGGTTCTTACATAGAAGGAGGAGAGAAATTCCCGATAACCAAATGGCGGCTAATGAAAATCGTGCTCTCAAAGAGTACGCAACACCTTCAGCAGAGCCATCGGCTGCCATTGTACATCGAAATGTGGAAGCAAATAATTTTGAACTCAAAACATCTCTGCTTTCGATGGTACAACAAAACCAATTTTCTGGTTCTCCCACGGAGGACCCAAATCTTCATATTTCAATTTTTCTTGAATACTGTGGAACTCTCAAATTAAACGGGGTACCTCCGGATGCCATAAGACTAAAACTCTTCCCTTTTTCATTAAGGGATAGAGCTAGAGCATGGCTACATTCTTTGCCTTCGGAATCCATTACCAGCTGGGACCAGCTAAAACAAGCTTTTCTTGCTAAATTCTTTCCCCCGAGTAAGACAGCTCAAATGAGAAATCAAATTACTCGATTTTCTCAAAACGACGGGGAATCTCTTTATGATGCTTGGGAACGTTTCAAAGAAATGTTAAGGCAATGCCCCCATCATGGACTAGAGAAATGGCTTGTTGTTCACACTTTTTATAATGGATTACAATATGCAACAAGAATGACTATTGATGCAGCTGCAGGTGGAGCTTTAATGAACAAAAATTTTATCGAAGCTTATGCTCTCGTTGAAGATATGGCTCAAAACCATTGTCAGTGGACAAGTGAGCGAGCCATAACGAATAAACCAGCCGCATCAAAAGAGCCAGGTAAGTATGAAATATCTGTTGTTGATCATCTTACCTCAAAAGTGGACGCACTTTTTCAAAAAGGGTGAGAAAGCTTTCATAAATATCCTCTGTGTTCTTTATTCTCAACAAGGGTGAGAAAGCTTTCATAAATATCCTCTGTGTTCTTTATTCTCAACAAGGGTGAGAAAGCTTTCATAAATATCCTCTGTGTTCTTTATTCTCAACAAGGGTGAGAAAGCTTTCATTTTTCCGGCCAAGTTGGAGATAAATCTACTTAGGAAGTTGATCCTGCCTAATAAACTCTGCAGCTCCTTCTTGGTTCTAGGGGGTCTTGCCTCCAGGATAGCTCGAGCCTTGTTCTTGTCCACTTCAATGCCTTGGTTGTGCACTAAGAAGCCTAGAAAATTGCCTGCAGACACGCCGAAAGCACACTTAGCAGGGTTCATTTTGAGATTGTGGAGTCTTGATAAGTCTATTTTTAGAGTCTTTTTAATAGTTATTTTATTAAGTCTTTTTAGTATTTTAATTATATTTTTGATCTATTTTACTGCAAATGTTTACTTTTTATTTTCAGGTATTATTTTGAAGCAAAAGAGAAAATATGAGCTAAAATGAGGAAAAAAGGAAATATTTAAGGAGGAGCAATTTTTAAGGCACTAGACACCCTCATGGGCGCCAAGGGCCCCAAAAACCCAAAACAGGAGAAAACTGGCAAAACTGGCGCAAGACAGGAACCCATGGGCGCCAAAAACGCAACACAGGCGCAACACAGAAACTGGCGCAGGCATGGGCGCCAAAATGCTGGAAAATTTGGCTACGGCCACTTTTTGATGGCCACCTTTGCCAACTTGATTTTTTTCTTCTTTTTGACCATTTTGCCCTCAACCTAAGCCCTTTGTCAACTTGTTGATGGCTATGCTTTGTTGATGGATATTTTTGCCCACTTGTTGATGGCTTTGCCTTGCCCACTTGTTGATGACCATATCTTTGCCAAAACATGTAATTTACTATTTTGCCCCTCCCTCATATTTTCCTATAAATAGGACCTTGATCCTCACTTGTAAAGCACTTGAATTTTGTGACAAAGTTCATCTCAAAAATTCTCTAAAGATTGTTCTTCATGTTCTTCATGTTCTTCATGTTCTTCTACTTTCTTGTTATTTAAATTCTTGCAATTTATTTTCTAAGTCTTTTATTTTTCTTGCACATTTACTTTCTTGCCCCTTTATTTTCCAAGTCATTTACTTTCTTGCCCATTTATTTTCCAAGTCATTTATTTTCTTGCCCTTTATTTTCCAAGTCATTTACTTTCTTGCCCCTTTATTGTCCAAGTCATTTACTTTCTTACCCCTTTATTTTCCAAGTCATTTACTTTCTTGCCCCTTTATTTTCCAAGTCATTTATTTTCCTGCCCTTTATTTTCCAAGTCATTTACTTTCTTGCCCCTTTATTTTCCAAGTCATTTACTTTCTTGCCCCTTTATTTTCCAAGTCATTTACTTTCTTGCCCCTTTATTTTCCAAGTCATTTATTTTCTTGCCCTTTATTTTCCAAGTCATTTATTTTCTTGCCCTTTATTTTCCAAGTCATTTATTTTCTTGCCCTTTATTTTCCAAGTCATTTATTTTCTTGCCCTTTATTTTCCAAGTCATTTATTTTCTTGCCCTTTATTTTCCAAGCCATTTATTTTCTTGCCATTTATTTTCCAAGCCATTTATTTTCTTTTCTCCTCTTTTGTCTACAATGATCATGAGTGAGTAGACTTTACTAAAACATTCCTTCTTTCTAAAAACACTTTCTTTTCAGTTAATCAACTTTGAAAAATTAAATTGGTAATCACCTAGGCTCTCCCTGTGGATCGATAACTCTTTTTATTACGCGATACGACTCGTGCACTTGCGAGCCTATCAAGTTTTTGGCGCCGTTGCCGGGGAGGCAGTGATATTAATTAAGTTTTTCGAAATCGGTTAGACTGAAGTTTTATTTTCTTTATTTTCACTTTTTCTTCTCTTGTCCCTCGAATGCGAAGAACCAGAAGTTTCGGAGAAACTGTTCAACAAATTCCCGAAATCGAAAGGTTCTTACATAGAAGGAGGAGAGAAATTCCCGATAACCAAATGGCGGCTAATGAAAATCGTGCTCTGAAAGAGTACGCAACACCTTCAGCAGAGCCATCGGCTGCCATTGTACATCCGAATGTGGAAGCAAATAATTTTGAACTCAAAACATCTCTGCTTTCAATGGTTCAACAAAACCAATATTCTGGTTCTCCCACGGAGGACCCAAATCTTCATATTTCAATTTTTCTAGAATACTGTGGAACTCTCAAATTAAACGGGGTACCTCCAGATGCCATAAGACTAAAACTCTTCCCTTTTTTATTAAGGGATAGAGCAAGAGCATGGCTACATTCTTTGCCTTCAGAATCCATTACCAGCTGGGGCCAGTTAAAGCAAACTTTTCTTGCTAAGTTCTTTCCCCGAGTAAAACAGCTCAAATGAGAAATCAAATTACTCGATTTTCTCAAAACGACGGGGAATCTCTTTATGATGCTTGGGAACGTTTCAAAGAAATGTTAAGGCTATGCCCCCATCATGGACTAGAGAAATGGCTCGTTGTTCACACTTTTTATAATGGATTACAATATGCAACAAGAATGACTGTTGATGCAGCTGCAGGTGGAGCTTTAATGAACAAAAATTTTACTGAAGCTTATGCACTCGTTGAAGATATGGCTCAAAACCATTGTCAATGGACAAGTGAGCGAGCCATAACGAATAAACCAGCCTCATCAAAAGAGCCAGGTAAGTATGAAATATCTGCTGTTGATCATCTTACCTCAAAAGTGGACGCACTTTTTCAAAATTTTGAAAAATTAAATGTAAGTGTCGTCTCACAAACTTCTTCTCCTATTACTCCACCATGTGAATTATGTGGGGTTGTTGGCCATATTGGAGCTGAATGCCAGCTTGAGGCATCTAGTGCTGGAAACGAGCAAGTTAACTATGCTCAAAAAGAAGATCCGTTTTCAAATACTTATAATCCTGGGTGGAGGAATCATCCAAATTTTTCTTATAAAAATCCTCCACCCAATCCAGCACCTAGACCACCTCCTGTCTTTCAAAATCAAAGGGTTTTTAACAACCCACAAAACAACCCGCAAAAGTCGAACTTGGAATTTTTGATGGAAAAATTTGTGTCATCTCAAACAAAACAAAATGAAGAATTCAAAAATCAAACTGGTTATTTGAATGACACACTTATCAAATTGGTATCAAAAGTCGACTCTATTGCCACTCATAATAAAATGCTTGAAAATCAAATAACTCAAGTGGCAACACAGGTGGCTTCATCCTCTAAGTCTTCAGGGGTATTTCCTGGGCAACCAGAACAAAATCCAAAAGGCCAAATAAATGCCGTCACCCTTAGAAGCGGAAAACAATTAGAGGAACCAAGAGCAAACCAAGAAAAAATTTTAAGTGAAAAACATAATTTACCAGGTGAGCAAGAAGAGAAAGAAAAAAAGAAAGAACAGGAAAAAGAAAGAGAAGAACCACACATCCCCCCACCACCATACAAACCACCCATTCCTTTTCCCCAAAGATTTGCAAAAAACAAACTTGACGAGCAATTCAAAAGGTTTGTCGACTTGCTTAAAAAGCTTTACATCAACGTTCCTTTCACTGATGCATTGTCTCAAATGCCGTCTTATTCTAAATTTTTGAAAGAATTTTATCCAAGAAAAGAAAAATAGACGACTATGAGACGATTGCATTAACAGAGGAATGTAGTGCAATTATCCAGAACAAGCTGCCACAAAAACTCAAAGATCCAGGTAGTTTTTCCATACCTTGTGTGATTGGAAGTGAAACTATAAACAGAGCGATGTGCGATCTAGGAGCCAGTGTAAGTTTGATGCCTCTTTCTCTTTGCAATAGACTAGGGATAGGTGAACTTAAACCCACAAAAATGACAATACAGTTGGCAGATCGTTCCGTTAAATACCCCACTGGAATCTTAGAGGATATCCCTATCAAGGTAGGGCAAACTTTTATACCGGTGGACTTTGTTGTAACGGAAATTGAAGAAGACTGCCAAATTCCTATTCTTCTAGGGAGGCCTTTTTAGCTACTGCAGGGGCAATAATTGACGTTAAAAAGGTAAGTTGGTTTTTAATGTGGGGGATGAAAAGGTTGAGTTTGAAGTTTCAAACTTCATGAAGAGTCCATCTGTAAAAGACTCGTGCTGTAGGATTGATATAGTAGACTATTGCGTGCGAGACTGCTCTTTAGCATCATCTTCACAAGATAGTTTGGAAGATTGCCTTTTAGGCAACACAAATACAAATGCGGCAGGAGAAACCCAATTCTACATAAAACTTTTGGATGAAAATCCACCATCACAAGAATTGGGTACTGAAACTTTGGGTGAGGAAAAACCTCAACCTCTCCCAAAAGAAACACCAAAAATAGAACTGAAGCCCTTACCATCATCTCTCAGGTATGAGTTCCTTGGCCCTAATTCTACTTTTCCAGTAATTGTAAATGCAAATTTGAAACAAAATGAGACTGAAAAATTGCGTAATGTTCTCAAGAAGTATCCCAAAGCCATAGGGTATACTATTGAGGACATTAAAGGAATAAATCCGTCAATCTGCATACACAGAATACTACTGGAAGAGGACTATAAACCTTCTATCGAGCATCAAAGAAGATTAAACCCAAACATGAAAGAGGTTGTTAAAAAGGAAGTTTTAAAACTCCTTGATGCTGGGATAATATATCCTATTTCCGATAGTAAGTGGGTTAGTCCTGTTCAAGTAGTGCCTAAGAAAGGAGGCTTAACAGTTATTAAAAATGAGAAGGATGAATGCATTTCCACAAGGACAATTACGGGATGGAGAATGTGTATCGATTACAGAAAGCTTAACAAAGCTACCCGGAAAGATCACTTCCCTCTTCCGTTCATTGATCAAATGCTAGAAAGGTTAGCACAGCACTCACATTTCTGCTATTTGGATGGTTATTCGGGATTTTTCCAAATTCCCATCCACCCTAGCGACCAAGAAAAAACAACTTTCACATGTCCCTTTGGCACTTATGCTTATAGAAGGATGCCCTTTGGCCTATGTAATGCTCCTGCTACCTTTCAAAGGTGTATGATGTCCATATTCTCAGACTTTGTTGAAAACATAATGGAAGTGTTTATGGATGATTTTTCCGTCAATGGCTCAAATTTTGAAAACTGTTTAGCCAATCTGGAAAAAGTCTTAGAGAAGTGTGAGAAGGTAAACCTGGTTCTAAACTGGGAAAAGTGTCATTTCATGGTTAATGAAGGAATTGTCCTAGGGCACTTAATTTCTCATAGAGGTATTGAGGTAGATCGTGCAAAAATTGAGGTGATTGAAAAAATGCTACCTCCCACCACAGTAAAAGAGGTGAGAAGCTTTTTAGGCCATGCGGGTTTCTACCGCCGGTTCATAAAAGACTTCTCAAAAATTTCAAAACCTATGACAAGTCTGCTCCTTAAGGATGCAGCATTTATTTTTAACGGTCTTTGTCTTGAAGCTTTTAACAGGTTGAAAAAGGCTTTAGTTACTGCCCCGATCATACAGCCACCAGACTGGAATCTTCCGTTCGAGATAATGTGCGATGCAAGCGACTATGCAGTTGGGGCAGTCCTGGGACAAAGAAAAGAGAAAAAATTGCATGCCATATACTATGCAAGCAGGACCTTAGACGAGGCACAAATGAATTACGCCACAACTGAAAAAGAATTATTGGCGGTAGTTTTTGCCGTTGATAAGTTTCGATCATATTTGGTAGGTTCAAAAATCATCATTTTTACTGATCACTCGGCCATAAAATATTTGTTAAACAAAAAAGATGCCAAGCCGAGATTGATCCGATGGGTTTTACTCCTACAAGAATTTGATCTTGAAATAAGGGATAAAAAAGGCATTGAAAATGTTGTGGCTGATCATTTGTCCCGTCTACAAGGAACAAAAGAAGAAGAGTTGCCACTTAATGATACATTTTTGGATGATCAACTCTTCTCATTGGGCAAAACTGAAGCACCATGGTATGCAGATTTTGTAAACTACCCTGCAGCAGGAGTACTCCCCCCAGATTTAAATTATCAGCAGAAGAAAAAATTCTTCCATGATCTTAAACAGTATTACTGGGACGAGCCACTGCTTTTTAAAAGGGGAGCAGATGTGGTGTTCAGAAGATGCATTCCAGAAGAAGAGGTAAGTAACATTCTATACCATTGTCATTCTTCTTCCTATGGCGGCCATGCCAGTTCTTCAAAAACTGCTACGAAAATTCTTCAATCTGGTTTTTATTGGCCGTCCCTTTTTAAAGACACGCATCAATTCATTTCTAAATGCGACCAGTGTCAACGCACCGGAAATATTTCAAAAAAAAATGAAATACCCTTAAATAATATCTTAGAGGTTGAAATTTTCGACGTCTGGGGTGTCGATTTCATGGGACCGTTTCCTTCTTCTTTTGGAAACCAATATATTCTGGTAGCCGTTGACTATGTGTCAAAATGGATCGAAGCCATTGCTTCTCCTACAAACGATGCAAAGGTAGTCATAAAACTTTTCAAAAAAATAATTTTTCCAAGATTCGGGGTCCCTCGTGTTGTCATAAGCGACGGAGGATCCCATTTCATCTCGAAACATTTTGAAATGTTACTGCAAAAGTTTGGAGTAAGGCACAAAATTGCAACGCCTTATCACCCTCAAACAAGCGGTCAGGTTGAGGTATCGAACAGAGAAATTAAAAGTATTTTAGAAAAACTGTTTCGACCTCAAGAAAGGACTGGTCGGTAAAGCTCGATGATGCTCTCTGGGCTTATCGGACTGCGTACAAGACTCCCATAGGAATGACTCCTTTCAAATTAATTTATGGGAAGTCTTGCCACCTTCCGGTAGAACTAGAGCACAAAGCTTACTGGGCAATTAAATGCCTTAACCTGAACATGGAATTAGCCGGAGAAAAAAGAAAACTCCAACTAAACGAATTGGAAGAACTGCGAATGGATGCTTATGAGAATGCCAAACTTTACAAAGAAAGAACAAAAAATTGGCATGATAAGCGTATTATTCGTAGAGAATTCAAGGAGGGTGGAGTCTTGATAAGTCTATTTTTAGAGTCTTTTTAATAGTTATTTTATTAAGTCTTTTTAGTATTTTAATTATATTTTTGATCTATTTTACTGCAAATGTTTACTTTTTATTTTCAGGTATTATTTTGAAGCAAAAGAGAAAATATGAGCTAAAATGAAGAAAAAAGGAAATATTTAAGGAGGAGCAATTTTTAAGGCACTAGACACCCTCATGGGCGCCAAGGGCCCCAAAAACCCAAAACAGGAGAAAACTGGCAAAACTGGCGCAAGACAGGGACCCATGGGCGCCAAAAACGCAACACAGGCGCAACACAGAAACTGGCGCAGGAACTGGCGCAGGCATGGGCGCCAAAATGCTGGAAAATTTGGCTACGGCCACTTTTTGATGGCCACCTTTGCCAACTTGATTTTTTTCTTCTTTTTGACCATTTTGCCCTCAACCTAAGCCCTTTGTCAACTTGTTGATGGCTATGCTTTGTTGATGGATATTTTTGCCCACTTGTTGATGGCTTTGCCTTGCCCACTTTTTGATGACCATATCTTTGCCAAAACATGTAATTTACTATTTTGCCCCTCCCTCATATTTTCCTATAAATAGGACCTTGATCCTCACTTGTAAAGCACTTGAATTTTGTGACAAAGTTCATCTCAAAAATTCTCTAAAGATTGTTCTTCATGTTCTTCATGTTCTTCATGTTCTTCATCTTCTTCTACTTTCTTGTTATTTAAATTCTTGCAATTTATTTTCTAAGTCTTTTATTTTTCTTGCACATTTACTTTCTTGCCCCTTTATTTTCCAAGTCATTTACTTTCTTGCCCATTTATTTTCCAAGTCATTTATTTTCTTGCCCTTTATTTTCCAAGTCATTTACTTTCTTGCCCCTTTATTTTCCAAGTCATTTATTTTCTTGCCCTTTATTTTCCAAGTCATTTACTTTCTTGCCCCTTTATTTTCCAAGTCATTTACTTTCTTGCCCCTTTATTTTCCAAGTCATTTACTTTCTTGCCCCTTTATTTTCCAAGTCATTTATTTTCTTGCCCTTTATTTCCCAAGTCATTTATTTTCTTGCCCTTTATTTTCCAAGTCATTTATTTTCTTGCCCTTTATTTTCCAAGTCATTTATTTTCTTGCCCTTTATTTTTCAAGTCATTTATTTTCTTGCCCTTTATTTTCCAAGTCATTTATTTTCTTGCCCTTTATTTTCCAAGTCATTTATTTTCTTGCCCTTTATTTTCCAAGTCATTTATTTTCTTGCCCTTTATTTTCCAAGTCATTTATTTTCTTGCCCTTTATTTTCCAAGCCATTTATTTTCTTGCCATTTATTTTCCAAGCCATTTATTTTCTTTTCTCCACATTTGTCTACAATGATCATGAGTGAGTAGACTTTGCTAAAACATTCCTTCTTTCTAAAAACACTTTCTTTTCAGTTAATCAACTTTGAAAAATTAAATTGGTAATCACCTAGGCTCTCCCTGTGGATCGATAACTCTTTTTATTACGCGATACGACTCGTGCACTTGCGAGCCTATCAAGTCTCATCTGTTTTAGAGCTTGTTCAAGCTCCACGAGGTGGGCTTCGAAACTCTTGGACTTGACCACCACATCGTCAATGTATACCTCCATGCTTCTACCAATGAGGTCATGGACAATAGCATTAATGGCCCTTTGGTATGTGGCTCCTGCATTTTTGAGGCCAAAAGGCAATACCACCCATTCATAGATACCTAAAGCGCCAGGGCACCTAAAGGAAGTCTTATGGGTGTCAGCCTCGGCCACACATATCTGGTTATACCCAGAATAGCCGTCCATAAAGGACAAGATAGCATTGTTAGCCGCGAAGTCGACAAGCATATTGCCCACAGGCATACCATACTCATCTTTGGGAGTGGCCAAGTTTAGATTTTAGTAATCAATACAAACTCTGACCTGGCTATTCTTTTTGATAACAGAGACTATATTAGACAGCCACTCTACGTAGCTGGCGGTTCTTGTGAATCCTGCCTTGAGCAATCTTTCTACCTCTGCTTTGATCTGTGGCATTAGCTGCGGATTGAACCTCCTCGGTGATGTTTATGGGGCTTGCAACCTTCCTTGATTGGAAATCTATGCTCTACCAAGGCTCTATCAAGGCCTGGCATCTCATGGTAGTCCCACATAAAGTAGTCACGGTAATCCCTTATTAAAGCCACCACTTGATCTATTTGTTGAGGTTGTAATTTACCACTGACCTTGGTCATCCTTGGCTCTTTTTCATTGCCCAGGTTCACCTCCAGCAGAGGATCTTGCGCTTCAAACGTGGGCATCTTCCTTTGGATGGGTCCCAGGTAAGGAGGTTCGGCCAACGTCCCGTCAGCGGAGTCATCCGAAGCCTCTTGGTGGGAGTGTTCCTCAAGTTCGTGCTTTTCATTTATTGCACCAAACGTAGCCTCCTCAGTGCTGGATCTGTACTTCTGGTGGGATATTAATCATTATCGTTATTGCTAGGCTATGGGTCGGCCAACATCTTGAATTCAAAACCTCTTTTGGTCTAGTGACTTGACTCTATGCCCCCTTCCTCATAATCCCTAGGGATGGAAATAGGATGCAAATGAGGGGAGTAGAAGACGGCCTCAAACATCTTTATCGCTGCAGGGATTGGATTAGGGTCTGCTTCTACTATCTCCACTTTACCCCCTATCCATATCATTAATTTATGAAGCAGGGTAGAGGCGACACATTCACTAGTGTGGATCCAGTCTCTCCCCAGGATCACCGCATACGAGGGCTTTCCTTCTATGACAAAGAAGGCCGAGCGAGTCACCTTACTCCCAACTACCACATCGACTACCAACACTCCCAAGGCGTGGGATGGATGGCCCATGAAACTAGTCATGGTGGTTGGAATGAGATCCTCGGCATTATTCCCCAGCTTCTTCATAGTAGCTAATGGCATGATATTCAACACAGCACCACCATCTACGAAGACACGATTAAACAGCTTCCCATTCAAATGTGCTTTGATATATAATGGTTGCAGATGTCTAGTCATGTCTGCTGTGGGTTTTTCAAATAGCATTCCTTCTATAATTGCTCCCTCGGGCTCTGGGTTGATATTTATTACCCCAGAATTCTGGTGGAAGAAGGCTCACCATCTCTATGTCAGCCTAACATTCCCCATCGGCCTCGTCCATGATGTCATCAAGGATTGGCCCTATCGAGGAGTCTCCATCAAAGTTCAATGGGCCAAAGGGGTTCTCTTCATCTTCCCCCAATAAGTCGTCCTCGGCCAGCTCTTTTTCTGTGATAGCCCCTTCAACTTGGGGTGCATTAACTGGATGAGGAGGTTTGGGGCTGTTAGGCCCATATAAGCACTCTATCACTGCCACGGTCAATGGGCTATGAGGTGCATCCATCATCCCTATCATGACATTGTGTCCTTTTCTTGCCTCAGTGGGTGCACTAGGGCCATTTACGTCAAGGGTGTGCTGCTCTAGAGCTGTTTCCTCGGCCGGTTTTGGGAAGGCCTGTTTCAAACCCGTAGCCACAGTGGCTGCGGGGATGGTCCGGGCATTCGCTTCTCTAGCCAAAGTGAGCATCTGAAGCGTCTCCCTCATTCTATTGTAATCCCTCGCCCTTTGTTGCCTCCTCTTCAGTGAACGAGATTGGGAGGCAACTCCAGGTACCGATGCTCCCACTGCTGCCTGCGTCATCCATTGGTCTAGTGGCACCTCTGATGGTGGTTTCATTGTTCTGACAGCCCTTAATTCACAGTCATTCAAAATGGTGATATCCACTGATGTAGAGCCTCGAGCCTCGGTGATCTGTGCTACCCTTCTTTCCTCTCTAGGATGAGGCTCTTCGCCTGGATTTGGCATGGTGGTTTGCCCAATGCGATCATTGGCAGGCCTATCATGCCCCTAGGTGAGACACCCTGGAATCTTTCTCTCGTATTTTTGGTCCGAGGTGCTTTCCTCCCAAGGTTACTCTCAGGGTTAAGCTTGGATAGATGTAATTGTCTGAGATCATGAACAAGTTTTCCTGGCTTTGGGAGCTTCTTCTGCGTCCCTTGGGGTTGGCTCGGCCTTCCCAGTTGCAACTTTTCTTGCAACAGCGCCATGCGATCTACCACCGTAGATCCCCTAGGGGGAGATCCCAATCGGTCGAAGACAGATTCCTTCTTTTCTAGGGGAGCTTCCTGCTTGGGGACCCATATGTACTTCTTATTTCCCTTCCCTCGGTCGCTCCCTGAGAAGGAGACTGTAACGCCCCGATTTTTATTAAAAATTATTTTGAATTAGTATTCGAAGTATGAATAATTTTGGAAGTTATTTTAGTTTATAGAGTTGTAAGAAAATATTTGTTGTGAAATCGGGATTTAAAAATGAATTAAAATGAGTTTTTACTATATTTATGCGCATACACCCCCCTGTTTTGCTATTCGCACCCCCCTGCCCACCGTACTTACCGTGTGCGTCGCCCACCCCAGAGAAACCCGGGCACTATTCATTCTTCTCCTTCCTCGCTGAAACGCAGAAGCACAAAACGAAAACCCTCTCTTCTCCTCAAATTCGTTCTCCTTCCCTAGGCCACGGTTTGGCCTGAAAATTCACCTTCCCACTCGAAATCACGCTCTGAGTTCGATTTTGGCCTCGATTTAATCGATTGGTGCTTCGTTCAGCCAGTTTCAGACACGACCCTAAAACCCAACCGAACGGTTTTGCACCTATTCCGACCACCACAGACTCCGGTTGGAAAATCGGACATCATATTTGGATTCTACTCGTCGAGACCTTCAGGAAACACTAGTCCTTTGTTAGTTTCGGTGAAGTTGACATCGGACCTGTTCGTACCGTTAATTGCTCGTTTCCCAAGGAACCCGTAGACTTCCGGTGCTAAGTTCGTTACCGTGGACGATTCGGCTCTGTGCTCGCTATCAATATTAATATTAAATTACCCAGGTTAGGGGGCTCTACTTTATACCTATAATAATGCTTAAGTTAGGTGATATATGTAGGATTGGTTGTAGGAGTTAGATTGTTGAGTTAGGCTAGTTAAATGGTGGACAATTGCTACTGTTTGTGTTGTTTTGGTGAGATAGATTGAATTGTTGTTTTAGTTGAATTATTGAATAATTGTTACTGTTAGTGGTTGTTCCAGTCGAATTGTGCTTCCTTGTTGTCCTATGAATTGTTGTTTTAGTGAAATGGTTAAATAATTGTTTTAGTTGAATATATTTGTTGAATATGATAGCTACTGTTTTTGGTTGTTTTAGAGCTAAGTTGAATTGTTGAATATATTTGTTGAATATGATAGCTACTGTTTTTGGTTGTTTTAGAGATAGGTTGAATTGTTGAATATTATGGTTATTGAAATTAAGTGAGTTGATACTATGTTGGATATAATTATATGTAAGTTATGCTAATAGGTTGTGGTTGGATTAAGTTAGTTGAAGGGTGGAAATTGTTACTGTTTTGTGGTGTTAGTTGATGGGCATAATTGTTGAATGTAGTGTTAATATATATATGTTGGGGAAATGAATTAAATTGAAATTGTGGAGACTAGGCTACTGTTAGTGGTGTTGCGCAGGGGCGCCAAATTAGGCAGCCCTGTGCGCGTGTGGTGCGTGCTGGTGGTGTTGCGCAGGGGCGCCAATTCGGGCAGCCCCGTGCGGGTGTGTTGTGTGTACTGCGTAGGTGTGTAGTTGCGGGGAAGTGTAATTTGTGAAAATTAGATTACTAGCCTAAGGATGCAAAGCGGCGTGTACGGAGTTGTAATTAATTGGAGATGTGAAAGCGGTGAGGGACTTCGGTCCAAAGCGGTGTGTTGACCTTAAGGCCTTTATGTTGAATTATATTAAATTGAGAAATGCAAAGCGGTGAGTCTAATAATTGTTATGGTTTATGTGTGGTGTTGTGGTGCATAGTCATAGTGTCACATGATTCATGTTGCATAAAGCGGTGTGTCGGCTTCGGCCAAAGCGGTGCGGTGGCTTCGGCCAAAGCGGTGCGGTGGCTTCGGCCAAAGCGGTGAGTGCCCTCCAGGCTAATAGCGGTGATGATGGATCCGCATGCATGTTGCATTACATGCATTAGTCAAGCATTTGATGAGTTTATGGATGAATTATGAATATGATGATTGTTGTTGATAATGTGGTGAGTGGTTATGAATTAGTGTTGCTTGCTGCCTTCCTTATTATAACGCTTTTCTTAATCATTATTATTTGTGTAAAGAGACTCACCCTACTGCCTTTGTTGCTTCTTATGTCGGCAACGTGCAGTTGATAGCGAGTGAAGGTATTCACATGCCTTCTTATAGTCGGTTGTGTCTGCTCTGATACGTAGCACCGGGGGGCGATCAGTCTAGTAGCTGTTTTAATTAAAGTTGTTCAAAACTAGTTATTTGATAATGTATTCAAATATGTTTACGAAACATGTTATTTTCCGCGGTGTGGTGATTATGTAAACTTTGATGTAATTAAACGGATGTTTTTGGGGTTCATCCCGATCAAGTGCTATGTATCACATGCTTTATTGTTTTATGAGCTTCAGGTGTTGTCGTATGTTTTATTGGTGAAAATGTAGCACCCTCTCGGGTTGCGCTGAAAGGATTTTTCGAAAACTCTGATTTTATTAATTAAATACTAGTTGGTTAGAAGGGGGTGTTACATTAGTGGTATCAGAGCAGTTCGGTCTGTCCGGCCAAGTCGTCTAGTCGTAGTGTCCTTAATGATTGAGTAGTACTAGATTAGTTCTAACAATTGATTGTGTAGTAAGTGATGTTCCTGCAGGTAGAGGGCAAACCGAGTACTGCTGATGGTAAGCGAATAAGTGGGGGAGATACCCCTGCTGATGATGTGTGCTGTATTGTGTTTCCGATGTGTGAAATCTGTGTCTTTTGTTTTTGATTTCTCTGCTGATTTGGAAAATACTTGGTTTTCGAAAGATGCATTAGTTACTTCTTTTGAAACCGAAGGAAAATATTATTAGGATTAGGATGAATTGTCAATATTGTATTTCAGGTCATCCTAGTTATCATGTTAAAAGAGATATTTTGCCGCTCTAGGCTTTAACGTTCTTATAAACAATTACTACATGATTTGAGGAGCTGATGACACTTTTCACTTGCGAAAATCATTTCCAAAACTAAAATGTTGATTGTGCTGAAAAACAATTCTCACTCATTTTTCGCACTTCTACTTATAAATGTTTTTGGGGTAGGGGTGTCACATTTATTGATATGTCGATTGTGTGATTGTTATTTGACTTGGATTTTGTCCATGACTTGTGATGTTGTTGTTGTTGTTGTGTCTAATATTACTAGCGGTGTTGTTGTTGTTGTTGGGTCAATGTGACCAAAGCGTTGTTGTTGTTGTGTTGGGTCGAATAAGACCAAATGTTGATGTCGTTGTTCTCAGGTTAACTGATAGTGTATTGGTGAATTATATGACAGTGTATTTAATGATGGTGTGTTTATAAATGATGAAATTGTGGTGTTTGGTGTTGAGATGAATTATGAACATGTGTTGCCTACAAGTTGTTTGATGGTGTTACCTTATGAGTTTTGAAGGTGAAATTACTATGCTTAAGTAGTATATGATGTTGAAATTGGTATTTTGGTGGTTGGGTGAATTTGGGGTGTCTTAATGTTTTGATAGGATTGTAGTCAAGGTGTCGATAAAATGTATAAGTGAAGTTTAGAATGCACATAGGTGTTTGACCAAATGTCAATATGTTGATTGAATGCCCGAGTGTTGTTTGATAACATGAATTGTTGAATTTGAGTGTTGTTTGAGATTATTGTTTCGTGACTGAACATTATGAATTTTACTTGTTTACGGTTTTGTGCATTTCTGGACACTGCTTCGTTTTTCAAAAACTGGCACCGTTTAGTTGATCCAAAAATTTTCTGGTTGATTGTTTTTGAAAATAGATTTAACGCCGGTCGTTTTGCCACTGGTTTCGTTTAATTTGGAGTTGTGTAGCTCAAGTTATGATTGTTTCAAGTTAGGTCAAGTTTTTGGAATCACACTGTGAGTGGGTTCGGTTTTTGTAGGTTTTGTGTCATAAAATGAACTCCGTTTTGAATGATTCTTGTTTCTTTGGAAAGTAGACTTAATTCTCTACAATTTAGACACTGGTTTCATAAATTTTCATTAAGAAATGAGAGAGATAATTTGGTTACAAGTTGAGTAAGATATTCTGCCCAAGTTTGGTACCTCAGTGTAGTGTTTTGAAAAAACTGTACCAATTGGCTACTCATTTTGAAAAATAAAAATCATAGGTTGAAACTACACTCAGAGAGCTTTCCAACAAGTATTTATTTGTCGAAATCCGACGTCGTTTACTATTTTAATTAATTCGCCAAAGCAGGCGCGTAGTTGCAGAATTTTCTGCACCCGAGTTTATGAAGATTAGCAAAAACGTTTGAACCTTGATATTTATACGTTGTGGATTTGTAATTTAAAGGCGAAGTGATTTTTTTGAAGTTGCTTGTGAACCTTTAACCAACATATTGAACTGAATCGTGGTGTAGTTGTCTGAATTGAGGTGTTGTTTGTAAGCTGAGTATCATGTTGAACTTAAATTGTTGAATTCTACGTTAATTGGTGTTAAGGCGAATATGAGATTAATTATGCATGCTAGATGTTTGTTGTATCAAACCCAATAAAAATTGAGAGTGAGAATATGATGATTGTGGGTGCTTGTTAAGTTACTTGAATACAATTGGTGTTGAATTTAGTGCTTGAGGAGTTGTGCAATTAAGTGGTGTGTTAGATGCATATGTTGCGTGGTGTTGTTTGGTTGGGCGTGGGCGCCAAATGTGGCAGCCCATGCGCGTCGCGTACTGTTGTGGTTGTTGCGCGACGTTGCGCTTCGTGTGTGATGGTGAGAGTGAGGCGCGGCACGATGTTGCCTTGTGCTCACCTAGGAGCGCGTCTTGGTGTGTTGCGTGTTGTGTGTTTGTGGATGAGGCGCGGCCCGATGTTGCCTTGTGCTCACCTAGGAGCGCGTCTTGGTGTGTTGCGTATTGTGTGTTTGTGGATGAGGCGCGGCACGATGTTGCCTTGTGCTCACCTAGGAGCGCGTCTTAGTGTGTTGTTGTTGTTGTTTGTAGCCTGTTGAGTCCGATGGAGATTGCGTAGAGTTAGATATGTAAGAATGAGTCTGATTGTTAATTCTTGAGTTACCTGGCTGAACGAGTAGGAGGGACGGCCGCCCAATCACTTACCGTCGGTAATCAGGGAAATGATAATCAGCAGCTTAGATAGCGCTAGTGGTCTAGATAGCTGTAGTTGTTAGTGGGAGGGTGATAGTTTTGGTCGGTGGGAATTTTCGAGGACGAAAATATTCCAAGTGGGGGAGAGTTGTAACGCCCCGATTTTTATTAAAAATTATTTTGAATTAGTATTCGAAGTATGAATAATTTTGGAAGTTATTTTAGTTTATAGAGTTGTAAGAAAATATTTGTTGTGAAATCGGGATTTAAAAATGAATTAAAATGAGTTTTTACTATATTTATGCGCATACACCCCCCTGTTTTGCTATTCGCACCCCCCTGCCCACCGTACTTACCGTGTGCGTCGCCCACCCCAGAGAAACCCGGGCACTATTCATTCTTCTCCTTCCTCGCTGAAACGCAGAAGCACAAAACGAAAACCCTCTCTTCTCCTCAAATTCGTTCTCCTTCCCTAGGCCACGGTTTGGCCTGAAAATTCACCTTCCCACTCGAAATCACGCTCTGAGTTCGATTTTGGCCTCGATTTAATCGATTGGTGCTTCGTTCAGCCAGTTTCAGACACGACCCTAAAACCCAACCGAACGGTTTTGCACCTATTCCGACCACCACAGACTCCGGTTGGAAAATCGGACATCATATTTGGATTCTACTCGTCGAGACCTTCAGGAAACACTAGTCCTTTGTTCGTTTCGGTGAAGTTGACATCGGACCTGTTCGTACCGTTAATTGCTCGTTTCCCAAGGAACCCGTAGACTTCCGGTGCTAAGTTCGTTACCGTGGACGATTCGGCTCTGTGCTCGCTATCAATATTAATATTAAATTACCCAGGTTAGGGGGCTCTACTTTATACCTATAATAATGCTTAAGTTAGGTGATATATGTAGGATTGGTTGTAGGAGTTAGATTGTTGAGTTAGGCTAGTTAAATGGTGGACAATTGCTACTGTTTGTGTTGTTTTGGTGAGATAGATTGAATTGTTGTTTTAGTTGAATTATTGAATAATTGTTACTGTTAGTGGTTGTTCCAGTCGAATTGTGCTTCCTTGTTGTCCTATGAATTGTTGTTTTAGTGAAATGGTTAAATAATTGTTTTAGTTGAATATATTTGTTGAATATGATAGCTACTGTTTTTGGTTGTTTTAGAGCTAAGTTGAATTGTTGAATATATTTGTTGAATATGATAGCTACTGTTTTTGGTTGTTTTAGAGATAGGTTGAATTGTTGAATATTATGGTTATTGAAATTAAGTGAGTTGATACTATGTTGGATATAATTATATGTAAGTTATGCTAATAGGTTGTGGTTGGATTAAGTTAGTTGAAGGGTGGAAATTGTTACTGTTTTGTGGTGTTAGTTGATGGGCATAATTGTTGAATGTAGTGTTAATATATATATGTTGGGGAAATGAATTAAATTGAAATTGTGGAGACTAGGCTACTGTTAGTGGTGTTGCGCAGGGGCGCCAAATTAGGCAGCCCTGTGCGCGTGTGGTGCGTGCTGGTGGTGTTGCGCAGGGGCGCCAATTCGGGCAGCCCCGTGCGGGTGTGTTGTGTGTACTGCGTAGGTGTGTAGTTGCGGGGAAGTGTAATTTGTGAAAATTAGATTACTAGCCTAAGGATGCAAAGCGGCGTGTACGGAGTTGTAATTAATTGGAGATGTGAAAGCGGTGAGGGACTTCGGTCCAAAGCGGTGTGTTGACCTTAAGGCCTTTATGTTGAATTATATTAAATTGAGAAATGCAAAGCGGTGAGTCTAATAATTGTTATGGTTTATGTGTGGTGTTGTGGTGCATAGTCATAGTGTCACATGATTCATGTTGCATAAAGCGGTGTGTCGGCTTCGGCCAAAGCGGTGCGGTGGCTTCGGCCAAAGCGGTGCGGTGGCTTCGGCCAAAGCGGTGAGTGCCCTCCAGGCTAATAGCGGTGATGATGGATCCACATGCATGTTGCATTACATGCATTAGTCAAGCATTTGATGAGTTTATGGATGAATTGTGAATATGATGATTGTTGTTGATAATGTGGTGAGTGGTTATGAATTAGTGTTGCTTGCTGCCTTCCTTATTATAACGCTTTTCTTAATCATTATTATTTGTGTAAAGAGACTCACCCTACTGCCTTTGTTGCTTCTTATGTCGGCAACGTGCAGTTGATAGCGAGTGAAGGTATTCACATGCCTTCTTATAGTCGGTTGTGTCTGCTCTGATACGTAGCACCGGGGGGCGATCAGTCTAGTAGCTGTTTTAATTAAAGTTGTTCAAAACTAGTTATTTGATAATGTATTCAAATATGTTTACGAAACATGTTATTTTCCGCGGTGTGGTGATTATGTAAACTTTGATGTAATTAAACGGATGTTTTTGGGGTTCATCCCGATCAAGTGCTATGTATCACATGCTTTATTGTTTTATGAGCTTCAGGTGTTGTCGTATGTTTTATTGGTGAAAATGTAGCACCCTCTCGGGTTGCGCTGAAAGGATTTTTCGAAAACTCTGATTTTATTAATTAAATACTAGTTGGTTAGAAGGGGGTGTTACAGAGACCATATTAATGTTCATATTGGGGAAAGGATCAGTAGCAATACTCATCTCCTGTGTTCCCTTGTCGGCCATTCTGAATCTCCCCTTCTTTATGGCCTCTTGAATGGCTCGGTGGAAGATAATGCAATTAGAAGTGGCGTGATTGAATGAATTGTGCCACTTGCAGTACTTCTTCCCATTTATTTCTTCAAGAGGGGGTATCTTATGGCCGTCGAGGAGCTTAATCTGTTTATCCTTGAGGAGATAATAAAAATTTGATCGGCCTTAGAGATGTCAAAGGGGTACTCAACCTTGCGTTCTGCCTCCTTCCTTCTCCTTTCCCTTGGCAGGTTTAAGAGCAGGACAGAGGTATGCTTTACCTTTGACTATCTCGGCCACCATGATTCCTACCGTGTAATCAACTGATTCATCATAATCTGAGTCCTCGGCCGCATAAACTACTGATACCAACTGAGGCCCTCGACCACTAGTAGCTCTCTTCCTTTCTCTCTCTTGGATGAATTGTTCAATTTGTACTGCCCTGGAAGCCAAGCCATTGAGGTCAGTACAAGCTTTTCCGACAAGCTTTTCCTTCAATTGCGGGTGCATTCTAGAGATGGCCATGGAAGTAAGTTGTGATTCTGGAAAGGGTACTGAGCAATTTTCCGCCATCTTTCCGAATCATTCAATGAAGTCTGTCACAACCTTATCCACCTTCTGCCGTAAATTCATGAGATCGGCAGCCGTAACTTCAGGCGGTGGCCAATAAAATCTGTCATGGAAGCACCTTTCCATGTCTGCCCAGGTCTGTATAGAATCAGGTGGGAGAGAAGAATACCATGAGAAGGCAGTCCCTGTCAAAGACAAAGAGAACGGCTGCAACTCATGGAACTCATTTTGGTTTCCTTCCCACATTGGGTGGTGAATCGGCCGACATGCTCCATGGTAGACTTACCATCATCCCCGGAGAATGTGGCAAAGTCATGGGTTTTAAATTCTCTGGGCAGAGGCACCATTCTGTCCACCCACTCGGGGTAAGGCTTTCTGTACACTGGCCTATCGAGCGGTTGAACTGAACACCAAAGAACTTCTTGATGGTGTCAACTATCAAAATAGGATCTAGGAGTTGGTCCCCCGATGGTCTTTTAGGTGGAGTCGTTGGTCGCCACAGTGTATCTGGGGGACCCTGCGCCCTTGGCTGCGGTGGTACCTGAGGTGGAGCGTCTGTCCATGTCTGCCCAGGTACTACTTGGGTTGGGTTAATAAGGCTAGTTCCTAGTAATGGCTGCATGCCTCAGTGAGGTGGAAGTTGATTCCATGGCTGCTCGGCCGGGCAACACTCATCTGTGTCTGTATATAGGAACCCGCCGGATAGGTACTGAGTGCTCCGGGGTATGGCTGACTAGGAGGTAGGTACTGAGCTCTGGGCCCATGGCTACTGACTCGGGCAATACCCACTTATCCTGCCATTTCCTGATTCCAGGCCGAAGGCTTGCCCCTCTGCGTAGGCCGGGTAGTTTGCCGCGGCAGAGCATCCATAGGATGGTCCTTGTGACAAACCCATCGAGCCTACTGCCTCGGGCAGCCTTCTGGCCAATTGCACTTGTCCCTACTGAAGAGAAGCCGTATTAGTGACATTCCCCAAAAACTGCCCCCCAATGTTGGCAGTGGCAAAAGTACCAAACTGAGGAATTACAAGAGTAGGACATACCTGATGAGAGAACGCCTGCTAAGGCCCAGTCAAACTCCCACTCGGTGGACACTGATGCATACCTCACATAGAAGTATAGGAGGATGCCTGCTGAGGTCCATCCGGGTTGGTGTATGGCAGCGACTGATGCGTTCCTCCCAGAGAGTTAGGATGTCCTCCTTGTGATTGACCGAGGAAAATGGGGTTAGTAGTGCTGCTACCTTGCGTTGCATGCCTTTGTTCCAATTCCTTTGCCTGTTGCACCTCCTTGTGCACCATAGGTTTAACTATGTCAGCCAATTGTTGGGACACTTGGTACATTATGTCATGTATCCCCATGTCTATCTATTGCCGAATGAATGATGTGGTCATTATTACGGGCTAGCTCCTCCTCTTGGTGTGGTGGTTCATTCGATTCAGCAGTAACCCCTGCAGCATTATTCCCCGAAACACCTACTGGCTCCATGATTTTCCACTTGGCAGCCGTTGCCTTCTTTGATGAAGAAGGTGACTCCATGCTTAATTTCTTGCCAGACCGTAAGTGCATACGCCAATGATAATCCAGTTCGGGAGAATCAAACGCAATGGCCTGTTCAGCCGTTCCTGTCCCACCGGGCGTGCCAATTTGTTGCTTCGTCAAACTCTTTGGTTCTAGCCGTGGGATCGGCCAGAGGTTTGGGAAGGTTTTTTTATTCCTCTGTTCTTCAAGCGATTGCGCCAAGGAGGGAACTCTGCTCCTTGACTGTGGGTATCCTGACTCCTCTAGAAAGGGTCAGGTTGAGTGAATGGGACGCGAGTGTTGGATTATGCTACTGGCTAATGCATGAAAATAAAGATAAAGTGCGATAAAACCAAATAGATAAAATAAACGTAGAGTTTTTGATTGATTGATGTGTGTCTTTTCTGTACAATTGCTCTCCTATTTATATACATAGGCCCTCGTCGGCCACTACTATAGCCAACGTTTGCCTACCGTTGGATCAATCTAAGATCAACAACTATCATCGTTCCTATGCCCTAAGGAGGCGGAGTAACCACCCACGAATTCACTACCACGGTTAGTGGAGTGTAACTCCCTCACTCCTCTTTTCAAGGCTTCGCTCATTCGCTTGATCTCCAACTGCTCCTACGTTCTGTCTTCGTCCTTCTTACTTGCCTTCCAAGCAATCCTGCCTTACCTCAACCACTTGGCTTACTCAGCTAGCCTTTGTCCTCGGACAATAACTCAGGCACCCAAGCCCACATTGGCCGTGGCACACTATAGGCTGAGGCTTTGCTCTCCTTCGGCCTCGCTCATTGCTCCTCGGGGTGACCCCTTCCTCGAGGAGTTGTCTAGTGATATGCCCCGAGGGCTTCTCTTGATTCTTCTCTTTGGAAATTAGCTCTTAAACCTTTGTCTAGTGGCCTGCCTTAGCACTCCAATTCTACTGCCTTCCTTCATTCGGTCCTCGGCCTACGACTTCGTTATTTTTGGGTGTTAACAGAAACATAAACATATTTAACCTTATTATATTTTCATATCTAAAGAAATTGGGGTTATCATTGTAAAACTTCGATGCAAACTCTCATTTCCTCTCGTGGGGCAGCAAACTTACTTTGCTTTCTAATGATTTAATTAAAAAAATGAACGTGATTAAATTTAAGAATCAGCAATAGGAAATAAGAAGTCCTATCTGTCTTATATCTATCTACTATAAAACTAATCAAGCAAACCATTAGGAAAAACCCAAATCTACTCACTCCACTAATTTTGCCACATTTTTTTTTGGTAAAAAGGAAAAAGTTTCGCTAAAACATTCTTATACAAACCTTTCTTAAAGATAAATCATCAGAAAGCAAAAAGAGTACACTAGGCAAAACCCTTAAAAAGACTCTTAGGGTAAATTTGTAAATGATACACAAACGACAAAAAAAAAATTCAAACTTTTCTCACTTTTTTCATTCTCTCTCACAATAGTTCTTTTTGTAAAAGTATTTTTCACATGGTATTATTTTGAGATACTACATAAATTAATATTTTTACATTGCATCCAAAACATTTTTTTCATTAAACTTAGTTATAAATAAAGTAGATTAATGAATATTAAAAAAAATTGTCAAAAAAAACATAGATTAAAAATTAATTCCTTCTAATATGTTGCCAAAAACGTTTTTTATAAAATAAATGAATATTGAAAGAATAAAGAATGATTGTTACAAACATATATACAAAATAAGAAACTAACAATTGACACTCAAGACTTGATAGTAAAATTATTTGATGATATATGATTAACTAAAATTCATGAAATATTAAAAAAAAAATTGACCATTATTTTTAACTGTAAAAAATAATATGAAACCGAATTTACTTTTTATTCCGATGATAAAAATTATGAAGTGAAATTGCAACAAAAATTAGATCTAGAAGAAGTGTCTACTTTCGCATTTGCATGTATATTTTTAGAGCGGTGCTATTTGTCCCAAAAAGATAGGTAGCGGTGAATGAGTTTTTCATTATTTATTTTATTTAATTGATTACTAATAATTACACCCCCGTCCCAAATTATATGTCGTTTTGGGTCATTTCACACATATTAAAAAAGTAGTTAATTTTGTATGAGAAAGAGAAATTGTGAGTTAGTTTACCAAATTAACCTTCATTAATGACATTAGGAAGATAAATTAGTAGAGTTATGAAAGAGATATTATTAAATAATGAAAGGTATGGTCGTAAAGAAACATTAATGTTTCATTGGGATTCTAAAAAGTCATATATTATGGGACAATTTTTTTTTGCTAGCAAGTCATATAATATGGGACGAATAGTAAGATAGTACGTCAGGACCTTAGGCAATGTGTAGGGAAAGTAATTGTAGATTTCAATTCAAAATGAGAAGACACTCATTCGGGAGGTATTCGGGAGACAATTTGTTGGGAGACACTAATTAGCATTTTCCATATTTTTATCCTAAGTTGTCTTATTGAACACACTAAAGTTATGCAATAACTTTTGGGATCTATAATATGTGCGCGAGATTGTTTTCAAATATCATGAACATTAAATCACCTCGGGCATTGTTACCCAAATTTCATTCAGGAGGCACAAGAAGTACCTCCTCCCGTTAAAGATGACTCTATCACGGTTTGTCCATATGACCCATACGACAGCTACCCATATTAGATACTGTTCTCTCTTGTTACTTTTCCGGTCGTAATTGATGCCGTGGTGCATTAGATAGTGGCATGGAGCGAGGATTTAATAATATTGTGTAATTGCCCGTGGCCCATCTAATAAATTATGAAATTTTTGATAAAAGTTTTAAACAAAAATTTAAATTTTTTCCCCAAACTATAATGTCATAAAATAAAATAAAAGAATTATATTTTTTTTGGTAATTGTAGGAACTAAGATTTAGTGCACTGTTTAAATTTAATACAACGTAAATAATACAAGGTAATAAATTTAAAATATTAGATAATTATATTTTACATAATAATAACAGAAATAATTTTCTTAATAAATAATAAAATTAAAAATAAGAATAATAATAATAATAATAATAAATAATTTAACTTCAATTAGGTATAACAATATTTATAGTATTAATATATTAAATTTAAAAATAGATAATATTTTTTCTTTGACATTTAACAATATTTAGTATTAACATCTAGCAGTCAAATAACAAAATTGTTTATTGTAAAAAAAAAAACAAAATTGTTTTAAAGGATTTACCCAACGTGTTTTGATGTGGTCCTTGGTTGTTGGCAACGATATGACCCTCAAAATTAATGTATTGTTGTACGTGGTCCTTTTAATAATACTATATCAGCCTACGTGGTCCACTTTAAATAATTAAGATATTTGCTATATAAAACAGAACAAAAATATATAAGTTTTTATTTCGGATTGGGTAGAGGGCTCAATTCCTACTTTGGACCGGGAAGCGGCCCACCATTAAAAGGAGCTACTACACAACAGTTACCTAGGGAGCTTCATAAAGCGTTGTCCCGCCACTAGCATCGGCCCTCTAGGATACCATCACTATCCCGGCAGATGCGGTGGTGCTCGTCCAACAAGAAGGTATCCCCCGAAAAACTATACCCCACGAGGCGTCACAAATCCCCACCTCAGAGACGACTCGTTCATCGTTCTCCCCCTCGCCGGCGAGGAGGACGGGGCTCGAGATATCCCCCTCGAACGCCCCCATTCTCAACCGACTACACCTATTGGCCCGAGAAATCGACAACCAGAAGTTCATCACTAGAATCGTCTAACTCACTCGACACACTCAAAGTAGGTCTCCTCGCCGACACAAGGAGCCGTCCAAGTCTAGACGGTCCCCCAGCCGACGCGACTGCTGAAATTTCGATGAGTACCCAACCCCGCCCTCTTTGGAGAAGCCTGCAATGCTCAACATGTATGACGGGATTAGGGACCCGGACAATCATTTGGACTGCTTTGAATTTATGGCGCAAGGAGTTCGGTAAAATATAAAATTTTCCCTCTCACAATTCACAAGTTGGCCTTACCTTGGTTCAGAGAGCTAAGACCAGACTCGAATCTTCTCGGCTTGTTTTGCTCCATCACGATCGAAGCCCAAATCAGAGGAGGTACTTAGAGCAGTCTGACCAGGAGGAAAAGACACCCTCCAGAAGTATGTCGAGCGATTCGATAAAGAAGCCGCCAACGTCAGGAATCTGGAAGATAAAATGAGGCTCTTTTGGATGAAATATGACCTCATGAAGGGAAGTTTGTTCCAGTTTGACGTCGGGGTATACAAACCTTGGGATCTGGGATATTTCCTCCACAGATCACAGAAATACATGGACTATGAAGAAGACGATTTGGCATTCAAAGTCATCGGGAAGGACAGGACTGAAAAGGGAAGTAGAGTCTCTGGTTCATTGACTGAAGAAGGATTCAGGAGCCCTGTATCGTGAATTTTGACTCTCCCAAAGAGTTTCCCTTGAATGACCGATTAGGAAGAAGCCCGTCTTTTGGTTAGTGTTGCTTCTTTGGAATTGTTGTGCTCCACCCCTTCTTCAATATATTTGAGGATCTGGATGATCCAGCTCTTTTCGGGTTCTATAGTGCACACCATCGTGGTCGCCTCATTTTTGAGGGCCACACTTTGTTGATGTAGTGTTTCTTGATTCACACTTCGATGATGTATTGGCGTCTTCGTGCTGGCGAGCTTAGAGAGGATGTCAGCCCTAGTATTCTTAGTACAAGGGTACGTGCTTTACCTCAGCGTGGTCAAAGAGTTTGAGAAGTTCTTTGACCCTTGCCAGGTACCTCTGAAGGACAGGATCTTTGGCATCCAATAATTCCTTAATCTGGGCCCGAAAAACCATATTCATCATTCTCTGAGATGTTGCCTCGGCATTCTTCAAACCGAAAGGCATAACTCGGTAACCGGAATTACCCTTCTCTGTCATGAACACTGTCCTCTCTTGATCGGGCGGGTACATTAGGATCTGATTATACCCAGAGTAAGCGTCCATGAATGACGATAATCGGAAGCCTGAGGTGTTGTCCACTAATTTGTCCACACTCAGGCTTTTTCACAAGGACGACATTGGATAGCCACGTCGTATACTTGATCTCCTTGACGAACTCAGTTGCTGTGAGATCTTCTACTGCCTTTATGGAGACCTTGGCCTTGTCGTCTTTCTAAACCCGCCTACGTTGGGAGACCCCCTGGGCCTTTAGATCCACAGTGAGGTGGTGACAAGCCACTTCGGGCGGGATCCCAGGCATATTCACTTCACTCCAGGCGAAGAGGTCAGCATGTTCTTTTAAGCATCGAGTAAGATTTTGCTTTCACTTCGTCTGGTAGGTCGGCTCCTATCTTGATAGTCTTTGAAGCGCCGTCCCCTAGTTGGATTGGGATAAATTCCCCATCTAGCTCTGACCTCTTTATTCGCTTCTTGAACTCCTTCGTCAAGGCATCATTGCCCTCTTCTTAATCACTATCGAGGTCATAATGAGCTTCTAGGTTGGCGACATTTACCTCTCTCCCCTTTACTGATTTCTTCCCTAAGTCTTTCCCAGATTCAGGCTCGTGCTTCGTCTTGAGGCTCATATAGTGGCATCTTCGAGCTGACTCAAGATCTGCCTGCAGCGTGACGATCTTCCCTGTGGTGGAGTAGAATTTCATTTTCAGATGTAGTGTAGAATCGACCACCCCACGTCTCCCCAACGCCGACCTTCCAATAATGCATTGGTAGACCGATTTGCACGGGAGACCTAGGGAAGGAGTTTTTACAGTCCGAAATAGGGGTTTATCACCGTCTGCGTCTCCGTAAGTGGCTGCAAATTCAATGTATTCCAATGGTCTGGTAGTCGACCCGTTGAGTCATGTAAGGTCCGTTCGCCGATATGTGGTTAGGTCATTTCTCGAGAAGTTCAAAACTTTCCGTAGGTCTTCAAATATGATATCAGCTGAGCTTCCCTGGTCTACCAAGATCCTTCTGACCTCAAAGTTGGCCATTACAGCCGTAATCAAGAGCGGTATGTATTTGTTAGGTTTCCCGTCGAGCAAGTCTTGATCACCAAAGGGTAAAGGAAGTCTTGAGGGAGTGGTCTTTGGTGTTGATGTGGAGGCCATGTTCATTATTTCTTTCCATCTCTATTTCATGGACTTGTTGGTTTCACTGCCTTCAATTGAACATCCGCCCAAAATGACCAACGCTACCGGTCTTCCTTTAGATTTCCGGGTGTCTACCTCCTCCTTGGAGTCACTGTATTCCTCCTTCGAGGCTTTGGTAACCTCATTCACTACGGCCTTCCCCTTACGGGGTGACCAGGCTCTTTTCTTGTAATCTTGGGTGTCTCCCGGGACCTTCTTTATGTATTGACCGAGTTTTCCTTTCTGTATTAATTCTTCAATGTCGTCTTTGAGGGTAATGCATTTGTTCATGTTATGGTCGTTGTTTCGATGATATCAGTAGTACTTTCTGGATGGAGTCTGCCCCTCCCTTAGGACGAGGGGTTCAGGCCTTTTATTGTCTCTGAATTTCGTGTTGGCACACTGATCAGTGCATTTTAATGCACTCCTTATAGCTTTTCACTTGGTGTTTTCGATTGTATTTTGTGTCTAATATTTATGTCTTAGCGTGTTTCTAGACTTTGGGTCTTATTCGAGCAATATAGCAATTTTCTGACTAATTCTTGTTTTTATTGCATATTGACCCCTGTCTACTCTACCGTCCATAATTTGGCTATGGTTATCCGATGGAGACATGCAAGATTGTGTTGGAAAGCTAAGGAACAGAGCTACAATTCTCCTGTTGAGTATCGGTTTATAGGCCAATTGCCATTTTTATAGGGCTTTTATCCAAAAACCTAGTTAGTGGATTAGGGTTTTCGTTTTGTCCTAGTTATTTACGCTGGTTAGCAGCCGCTTTGAACTCTCTTACGCATTCCTTTTCAATTTTACGTCTTTGAGCTCTAACCTCCATGGAAGCTTAAGTCCTATTTCAATCTATTGGTGAAGGGTGCTGCTTGTAAAGATTTTGAGGTTCAGTGCTTAATGTTTATTTCGTTTTTATGGTTTTAATTCTTTCCCTATCAGTTCCATCTCCGTAATTCTTGCTGCAAATTCGATTTGTGTTTTGCTTAATTACTTAAACTCCAATTTGCCTATGTGATTCATTTTATGATTCGGTTTTGCTTAATCACTTAATCATGATTCTGTTTTGCAACTTTCATTATTCAAACTATTTTATCGCTTGTTTAATCTAGTTTGGATAGGAATTGATAGAGTCTATGACGCTTGTTTATAGGATTGATAGAATTCAGTTATGACGCTTGTTCACTATCACGATTGATTAAACACATTGTTTACACACTTGCTTTAAAACGGTGCGAGTTCGTATGAACTGATTAACGCTTGTTTAGTTAGTTTATGATCAATCAAGAATTATCAAACCTTGCACGAATTTTTATTTTAGAACCAATGAGAAACCCTAGAACCGCACCTGAAACCAATGGATTGATTGTTTATCTCTAATTGATTTTCTTCGTTACACATCAAACTCTTTTCCTAAAAAAACCCTCTTTTATTGTTACTTTCGTTCTTGATTCTGGTAGTCTTTAATTCAGAGGTCCTTGTGAGACGACCAAGGTTAAGTTCCTTGTACTATATTTTATATCTTTATAATTATTTTGACCCGCGTACGACCGCTAATCACACACTCAGCACGAATTTTAGCTTGAGATGTATTCAATAAGGTGTGCTCAAAATTTTCGGGGTCAGAATTCACGATGTGGGGCTCTGGAATCCTTCTTCTGTCGTTGATCCTGAGAATATGCTTCCCTTTTAGTCCCGTTCTTGGCGATGGAGCCCAACAATTCCAAAGAACGGGTGGAGCCCGACGATTCCAAAGAAACAACTCTAACTAGAAGACCTTCTTACTACTCAGTCCTTGAAGGGAAACTCTTTCGAAGATTCGGAATTCACGATGCAAGGCTCCTGAAGCCTTCTTCTATCATTGATTCTGAGACTCTACTTACTGAAAATACTAGGGTTGACATCCTCTTTAAGCTTGCCAACACGAAGACGCCAGAAAATGACCGAAGTGTGATTCAAGAAACTCTACGTCAACCAACTGTGGCCCTTGAAACCAGGATGATCACGATGGTGTGCACTATAGAATCTAGAAAGAGCTGGATCATCCTGATCATCAAATATATTGAAGAACGGGTCGATCCCGACGATTCCAAAGAAGCAACTCTAACCAGAAGATGTGTAACACCCCAAATTTTTGCGTATGACATTTTTTAATAAGTGATTACTTTGTGTATTTTGTGTTTTAGAAGTTTAATGATTTTTAAGGTCGCGTGTATTTGAATATCTAGCATGTGTTAAATTTGTATTTATTGGCATTTTTAGAAATTACTATTAATATATATTTTATTATTTAATTATTTTAGTTGTATAAAAATTATTCAATGTGTGTAATATTATTTAAAAAAATATTTGAGTTAGGAAAGTGTGAATGTGATTTTTTTTAACAAAATGAGTTTTAAAAATGGTTTAGAATTAGTAATCGGATTTATCATTGGTTCCAAATATTCGTGCAAGACTCATTCAAGGTTTCAGTTCTTGATTGATAATAAACTAATCAAGCAAGTGTCAATTAGATAATACGAATTCACACCGTTTTAAAGCAAGCATCAAAACAACGGGTTCAATCAATCGTGATGGTGAACAAGCGCTGATAAATTAGAATTTAGTGCATTTTTATAGATATATTTGGGCCATTTTTGGAGCAATTATTATTATCTAAATAAATAAGTGACTCAAATTGCTTTTTATTTTGTAGGAAAAAAGATAAATAAAGAAGTTGTTTCAAAGAGTTGTTTGAAGCAAAATGGGGGTGTCATTAGCAAAAGAAGCATTGAGCTTAAAATGGTTGGCACAAAAGAGTTGGGCTTGAAACAATACAAAAGTGATCCATTGGTTTAAAAGAAAAAAAAGGCCCAATTATTGGGAGTGGAGTGTGGCCGAAGAATTGGAGAATTAATAATAAAGGAGAAGAGAACCTAGGGTGTGATATACAGAGCCGCACACAACTAAAAGATACTTTTTTTTTATAATTAAAATCAACAGGAGCCACACACAGAAGGACAGAACAATTGAATTCAAAGGATAGCCGTACAAAGAAGAACAACATCCACATACACAAGGAAGCAGTAGCGCCGGCAACGTACGGAGAGAGTGAGGAGCAAGTTTTGGGTACCATTCTTGACACCGTGAAAGAGCTCTAGAGCAGAAAAATGAGACAAAAAATTCAAGATAAAGATTTTCTCTAATCCGGGTTATTTTTATCTCTGTAATTTATGACTCCTAATTTTATTTCATTGTTCTTGAAAACTATGGATAGCTAAATCCTCTTCTAGGGTCTAGGTCGATTTTGTTTGATTAGAGACCATTTTATGTTTTAATTTATACTTTGAGTCCCTAATTTTTATTCCAATTAATATTATCCTATTGCTTTATCACATAATTAGGATTGACAACCCTTTGCATGTTCATAATCAATTAGTTGGTGGACCTATAGGATAATTGAGACTATAATTAATGAATGACCGAACTTTAATTTAGTCTTTCAATCATTCAACCTTTTTGTACCTTATGCTTTCCTTCGATTTAAATTCTAGCGTGACCAAACTAGGGTTAATTTAGGGAAAAGAATATTAATCGCGAATGACCAAACGGGTTAATAGCTTTAGTAAAGGGATTGGTAATTGAATAAAATAAGGGGATTCAGGTAGAATTAGACATAGAGGAATCGAAACTTGCAAGTGAAACCGTGACCCTAGGCTTCTCTCCATTGGTTAAACTTTACAATTTGAGTTCGTGCTTTTTACTTTTTCTTAATTTAGTTTCTACAATCACCAATATTTGTTAGTCTAAATAATAATTAATCTCGAGTAGTTTGGTACTTATTAATTAATCCCTGTGGAGACGATATTTTTTATACTACTTCTGAGATAGAGTACACTTGCTCTAAGTGTGTCTTTGACGCAACAAGTTTTTGGCGCCGTTGCCGGGGATTAATTTAATAATATTAAACGAAAAAGATTTTTTATTGCTTTAGACATTTAATTTATTTCTTGCTTTAATTTAATAAAAAGAAAAAAAATTATATTTAGTTTTATTTTATTAGTTAGTTTAACTTTTACTACTATTACTCGTGCATGCTCACCCCCTCCGAGGAGCCTATTTTGGTTTTTGATCCAGAAATTGAATGAACTGCTCGAAGGATAAGAAAAGAGACAAGAGCGATGGCTGCCAATTCGAGAAGAACTCTCCGGGACTACTTTACTCCCACTGCGGTTATCACTACAAGCATAGTCAATCCACCTGTGCAAGCTACTAATTTTGAGCTCAAACCAAGCTTAATTCAAATGGTTCAGAATTCGACTATGTTCAGAGGTACACCAACAAAAGACCCGCACACCCATCTTAGAAACTTCTTGAGGGTGGCAGACTCAGTAATTTGTAATGGTGTCACTCCTGATGCCATTAGCGTGAGATTGTTTCCGTGGTCATTGGCTGACAAGGCTTCTGCTTGGCTAGACTCTCAACCTGCTGAGTCCATTACCACTTGGGATCAACTGAAGCAAAAATTCTTGACCAAATATTTTCCTCCAGGTAAGACTACTAAGACCCGAGGTGCAATAATCGGCTTTGCTCAACTCGAGCAAGAATCTTTACATGAAGCTTGGGAAAGATTTCAAGACTTACTCCGAAGTTGTCCACATCATGGATTTGAGAATTGGCAATTGGTTGAATATTTTTGCAACGGATTATCTTCTCAAAATAGGGGAATTGTTAATATGGTTTGTGGAGGCTCTCTAATGAATGGAGAACCTGCGACAGTATATGACTTAATTGCAGAGATAGCAGCCGATAATGCCCAATAGGAGACAAGTGACAGACACATCAAGAAATCAGCTGGGATCTACAAGGTTGAAGATGACACTATTGTTAACATAAAGCTGGATGCTCTCTCTAAACAGGTGCAATCTATAATGAAGGTACAAGCTCAATCTACTCCCGTAGTTACCCCCACTAGTGACAACACAAACAATCTTTGGGGAGGTCTATCTGAAGAAGTCAACTACCTTGGCCATAAGAAAAGTGAGTTAAGGCTTGGCATGCAAAAATCCCTGGTTAGGTACATGGAAAAAGTTGGACACCCGTGCATGGGTGTTTTAGCCAATTACTTGGACAGGACTGATGAGAGGTTGCAATCCATTGAAGAACAGATAAAAGCACAGGGTCGGCCAACAACTTCAACTGAAGAGGCCAATTATGTTCAGAATTCCAACCGGACCCAAAATGACCCTTATTCAAACACTTACAACCCGGGTTAGAGAAATCACCCTAATTTCTCTTGGGGAGGACAACAAAAGGAGCAAAGCTCGAACTCCCATAAGCCTCCACATGTGCAAAGGCAAGACGAGAAAACGTTGGATACCAATGATGTGTTGACAAGGTTTATGCAGCAGACAAATGAAAAATTTGGATGCCTGGAGGGCCAAATTGGAGCCATGAACAACGAATTTGGATGCCTGAAGGGTCAAATCTCAAATCTCATTACTGTGTTGTCTCAAAGGCCTCAATGCTCACTGCCTACCCAAACTGAGCCTAATCCAAGAAATGAGCATTGCAAGGCTGTCACTCTTAGGAGTGGCAAGGAGCTGGTTCAAGAAAACAATCAAGACGGGCGGGCGCCCCAAAAAGAAATACAAGCTCCTGCTGAGGGGAGCACTTCTGAGGAAAGCAAAAAGGAAAGGGAAAAATATGAGCAAGCAAAGGTAAATGTTCCTTATCCTCAAAGACTTAAAAATGAGCAGCATGATAAGCAATTTGCCAAATTTCTTAAAATATTTAGAAAATTGCATATCAATATTCCTTTTGCTGAAGCTATTGCTCAAATGCCTAAATATGCCAAATTTTTAAAAGAAATTATTTCTAACAAAAGGAAGTTCTGCTATAGTTCTAAAAAAGTTACCACCTAAGCTTAAAGATCCAGGTAGTTTTACTATCCCTTGTACAATTGGTAACTCTCATTTTGAAAAGGCTTTATGTGATTTAGGGGCAAGTATAAATTTGATGCCTTTTTCTGTTTTTAGAAAGCTTGGTTTGAAGGAACCACATCCTACTAACGTCACTTTGCAGCTAGCTGATAGATCCATTGCCCACCCCCGTGGAGTGGTGGAAGATGTTTTAGTTAAAGTTGATAAGTTTATTTTTCCTGCTGATTTTGTTGTATTGGATATAGAAGAAGATGAGGAAGTCCCAATTATTTTGGGGCGTCCTTTCTTAGCTACAGGAAAAAGCTTAATTGATGTTCAGCAGGGAAAATTGACTTTGAGATTTGGAAATGAGGAAGTTGTATTTCAAGTCTTGAACTCATTAAAAAATCCCTCCTCATTTGCTTCTTGTAATTTTATTCAAGCTATGGATATTAATGATGTGGTTACCTCTGAAAGTTTTGATGATTTTAGAATTCAGGACCCTCTAGAAAAAGTACTTACTTTGCAGGGACTTGGCATATTGCAGGGTGGTGAGGAAGAAGAGTTCTTAATGTTTTTGCAGGCTCACCACCCTCAAAAACTGGAGTAACTAAAGATTTGAGGAATTGGAATGGGGTAATACTCCAAATCCCAAACATTCAATTGAAGAGGCTCTTGAGCTTGAATTAAAGCCTCTTCCTTCAAATGTAAAATATGCTTTCTTGCATCCCCCTTCCTCTTTGCCTGTGATTATTTCTGCAGATTTGACAGATACCATGGAGGATAAGCTTTTGAGGGTATTAAGGGACAACAAAGAAGCTTTTGGATGGTCTATTCATGATATAAAAGGCATTAGTCCCTCAATTTGCACTCACAAGATTTATATGGAGGATGATTACGAACCTCGGGCACTACCTCAACGCTGCCTCAATCCTAACATGAAAGAGGTGGTCAAAAAGGAAGTTATTAAGCTTCTTGATGCAGGTATCATCTATCCTATCTCTGATAGTTAGTGGGTAAGTCCTGTTCAATGTGTTCCTAAAAAGGGAGGTACTACTGTAATGGAGAATGATAAAAATGAATTAATTGCAGTTGGGAAAACTACCGGGTGGCGTATGTGCATTGATTATAGAAAATTAAATGATGCCACCCGAAAAGATCACTTCCCCCTTTCATTTATTGATCAAATGCTTGAGAGAGTGGCAGGTCATGATTATTATTGTTGTTTGGATGGATATTCCGGTTATTTGCAAATACCAGTGGCTTCTGAAGATCAAGAAAAAACTACTTTTACTTGCCCATATGGAACATTTGCATAAAAAATGCCATTCGGCTTATGTAATGCCCCTGCCACTTTCCAAAGATGCATGATGGCTATTTTCTCTGACTTGGTTGAAAAATGCATTGAGATATTTATGGATGATTTTACTGTCTTTGGATCCTCTTATGAGGATTGTTTACATAACCTGAATTCAGTGTTGTAGAGATGCAGGAATACTAATTTAGTGCTCAATTGGGAGAAGTGTCAATTTATGGTACGAGATTGCATTATTTTGGGACACAAGGTGTCCACTAGAGGCATTGAAGTTGACCCCGCAAAGGTGGAGGTAATTGCAAAGTTGCCCCCACCCAATTCTGTTAAAGGGGTCCGTAGTTTTCTTGGCCATGCTGGCTTCTATAGGAGGTTTGTTAAAGACTTCTCAAAAACTGCAAAGCCTATGACTGACCTCTTGGTTAAGGAGGCCACTTTTGATTTTTCTGACACTTGTTTGAAGGCTTTTAATTGTTTAAAGGAAAAATTAATTAGTGCCCCTGTTGTTGTTGCCCCCGATTGGTCGCTTCCCTTTGAAATTATGTGTGATGCTAGCGATACTGCTGTGGGGGCTGTTTTGGGGCAAAGAAAGAATAAGGTATTTTATACCATTTACTATGCTAGTCGTACTCTTGATGATGCTCAAAGAAATTACACTACCACAGAGAAAGAGTTACTAGCTGTAGTATTTGCATTTGACAAGTTTCGTCATTACCTTGTTCTTTCTAAAGTTATTGTTTATACTGATTATGCTGCTATTAGATATTTGCTTGGAAAGCAGGATGCAAAACCCAGGTTAATCAGGTGGATTTTGTTGCTACAAGAGTTTGACTTGGAGATTAGAGACAAGAAAGGCTCAGAGAACTTTGTAGCTAACCACCTCTCAAGGCTTGACCATAGTGTGACGCAGGCCTCAAATGATGGGGAGATCAAGGAGGTTTTCCCTGATGAGAGACTTCTCGCAATTTCTACTATTCCTTGGTTTGCAGACATTGTCAACTATTTGGTGGGTAAGGTTTTTCCCCCTGATTTTTCTTTTCAGCAAAAGAAGAAATTAATTTCTGATGCTAGACAGTACTTCTGGGATGACCCTTACCTATTTAAAGTATGTGGAGACAAGGTTATTAGGCGTTGTGTGCCTATGGATGAGATAACTTCTATCCTTGAGCATTGTCACGCTAGAGAGGTAGGTGGCCACTTTGGCCCAAATAGAACTGCATATAATATCTTACAATGTGGTTTTTATTGGCCTACTATATTTAAAAATGCTCATGAATTTGTGAAAGCTTGTGATAACTGTCAAAGGAGTGGCAATATTTCTAGGCGTCAAGAGATGCCTTTAAACAACATTTTGGTTTGTGAGATATTTGATGTATGGGGTATTGACTTTTTGGGGCCCTTCCCTAAATCTTTTTCATATCAATATATTCTTGTTGCTGTAGATTATGTGTCTAAGTGGGTGGAAGCTGTAGCCTTACCTACTAATGATGCTCGGGAGGTGGTGAAATTTTTAAAGAAAAACATTTTCTCCAGATTTGGCACTCCCCGAGCCTTATTAGCGATGGTGGCACTCATTTTTGTAATAAACAATTTGAAAATCTTTTAAGAAAATATGGTGTCACTCATAAGGTAGCAACTCCTTACCACCCACAAACTAGTGGCCAGGTTGAAATTTCAAACAGAGAGCTAAAAAGGATTTTAGAGAAGACAGTTAGTGGATCAAGAAAAGATTGGTCTTTGAAACTTGATGATGCACTATGGGCCTATAGAACTGCTTTTAAAACCCCCATTGGTATGTCTCCTTATCGTCTTGTTTTTGGAAAATCATGTCATTTGCCTGTTGAATTAGAGCATAAAGCACTTTGGGCTTTAAAATTTCTAAACTTTGATGCTCAGCTTACTGGTGAAAATAGGTTGCTGCAGCTCGATGAATTGGATGAGCTCCGTCTGGGAGCTTATGAGAATGCCAAGTTATATAAGGAGCGGACTAAAAAGTGGCATGATAAGCGCATCCAGCAGCGTGAATTCCATGTTGGTGAAAAAGTTTTAATTTATAACTCACGTTTGCGTCTTTTTCCAGGAAAGTTGTGCTCAAGGTGGTATGGACCCTACACTGTTACTCAAGTTTTTCCTTATGGAGTGCTCGAGGTATCCCATGAAGATGGTACCACTTTTAAGGTCAATGGGCAGCGTGTGAAGCATTTTGAGGAAGGGCTAAGTCAAGTGAGCTATGTCACTGCCCTCAAGGATTGACTCTAGTACCGTCAGGCTCGGGACGTTAAACAAGCGCTTTGCAGGAGGTAACCTGTGTTTTATTTTCTTTCATTTTTGTTTGTTTTGTTTTTAGGGATAAGCTCGGACTACAAGCTCTCTTACGGAAGTCACCATTCCACTCTCTCTCTCATTTATTTCTTTTGGTGTCTATTTGATCATTTTGCATTGAGGACCATCTTCATGCTAGTGTGGGGGAGGAGAGTTTATTTTTTTGTCATTTGATCTCTATTAATGCGCCTACCCACCATATATGTTGATAGCATTTTTTCTCGCTTGTTTTGAATGAATTATGCTAAAAGTAAAAAAAAAATAGAGATTTTGCCTTTAGGGGATCCCATAATTAATTTACTTGACAGACTTGTGTTTGATTGTAACTGTGAGGATGTCCTTAGGAAGCTGATAATTAGCAATTGTCCATGTTGAGTACTTTTTGTGAATTAGCTTCTAAATGTGAGATCTGAGCCTTCATAAGGGGATTGATACTATATCATAAATTTTTACCCATCTTCTTTCTATGAGTGTGTTTCCCAATTTGCTACATTCTAGAATTTGTCTTTTGACCATTTCAAGGCGAAAATTGATTTGCATCATGTAAAAAGATTTGGGTAATTTAGGTATTTTTCTGGTCTCAGAGTTGTTTGTTGAATTTATCCCTTAGTTGCCCCCTTTGAGCTTAATTGTTATATTTTTTTCTTTGGTACCCAGATATAATTTTTCTCTTTTTTGCTTGTGGTAACCATTTGGAATTAAATGTGGAGCAACTATTGAAAATTACAATTTCGTCCTATATTTTTAGTTGTCTATATTGTTAGGACTGAAACATTCTCATATTCTTTAGTTGTCTATCCTATCAGGACAAAAAAAAAGAGAGTGAATCATGTACTAACCTTTTCCTCCAAAAAAAAATGAAAAAAAAATAGGAAGAAAATTTGAAAAAAAAAACAAAGCAACAAGGAGGAAAAGGCAAATCCAAAAAAAAAAATGAAAGGGCCTACTCAAGGAAAAAGGCAAATCAAAAAGATCTACTCAATAGAAAAAGAGTGAAGAAGGAAATGCAATTAATTTGGAGTTTGGGCAAAAATTGTAAAATAGATAGGAGCTCCATATTTGATTTCAAATATTACTATTCATTTCCTGTTTTTAGCCCTTTGATTATCCCTTCTTTCTTATTTCCTATCCTACATGAATTCACCCTAGCCCCAATACAACCCTTAACACCCAATCTTTTGCATGCATGTGAACTATTTAGTGGAGATTTGGTCAAATTACAAACATATGGTAATGTGCATTTTGTTGAAACTTGAGTGTATACTTTCCCTAGTCCCTAATTCCTTGGAAACTTGAGTGAGTGTCTTTGTTCACAAAAATGTATTCTTCAGGGACATGCAAAAGTATTCCTCATATGTGTCATATTGTCTATTGTCTGTCATTGTGCTTCTGATTGGGTCCCATATTTGGCTGTCTCTATTCCTTATTTGAAAATGTTGCTCAGCCAGAGAATTTGCTTGAGGACAAGCAAAAGTTAAGTGTGGGGGAGTTGATAAACTCCAATTTAGTGCATTTTTATAGATATCTTTGGGCCATTTTTGGAGCAATTATTATTATCTAAATAAGTAAGTGACTCAAATTGCTATTTATTTTGTAGGAAAAAAGATAAATAAAGAAGTTGTTTGAAGCAAAATGGGGGTGTCATTAGCAAAAGAAGCATTGGGCTTGAAATGGTTGGCACAAAAGAGTTGGGCTTGAAACAATACAAAAGTGATCCATTGGTTTAAAAGAAAAAAAAAGGCCCAATTATTGGTAGTGGAGTGTGGCCGAAGAATTGGAGAATTAATAATAAAGGAGAAAAGAACCTAGGATGTGATATACAGAGCCGCACACAACTAAAAGATACTTTTTTTAATAATTAAAATCAACAGGAGCCGCACACAGAGAAGGACAGAACAATTGAATTCAAAGGATAGCCGTACAAACAAGAACAACATCCGCATACACAAGGAAACGGTAGCGCCGACAACGTACGGAGAGAGTGAGGAACAAGTTTTGGGTACCATTCTTGACACCGTGAAAGAGCTCTGGAGCAGAAAAAAGAGACAGAAAATTCAAGATAAAGATTTTCTCTAATTCGGGTTATTTTTATCTCTGTAATTTATGACTCCTAGTTTTATTTCATTGTTCTTGAACACTGTGGATAGCTAAATCCTCTTCTAGGGTCTAGGTGGATCTTGTTTGATTAGAGACCTTTTTATGTTTTAATTTATACCCTAATTTTTATTCCAATTAATATTATCCTATTGCTTTATCACATAATTAGGATTGAAAACCCTTTGCATGTTCATAATCAATTAGTTGATCAGCGACCGTACTGCAATTAGTTGGTGGACCTATAGGATAATTGAGACTATAATTAATGAATGACCAAACTTTAATTTAGTCTTCCAATCATTCAACCTTTTTGTACCTTATGCTTTCCTTCGATTTAAATTCTAGCATGACCAAACTAGGGTTAATTTAGGGAAAAGAATATTAATCGCGAATGACCAAACGGGTTAATAGCTTTAGTAAAGGGATTGGTAATTGAATAAAGTAAGGGGATTCAAGTAGAATTAGACATAGAGGAATCGAAACTTGCAAGTGAAACCGTGACCCTAGGCTTCTCTCCATTGGTTAAACTTTACAATTTGAGCTCGTGCTTTTTACTTTTTCTTATTTTAGTTTCTACAATCACCAATATTTGTTAGTCTAAATAATAATTAATCTCGAGTAGTTTGGTACTTATTAATTAATCCCTGTGGAGACGATATTTTTTATACTACTTCTGCGATAGAGTATACTTGCTCTAAGTGTGTCTTTGACGCAACAGCCACTAAACACATTCAATATCATAATTGAATTCAATCAATCCTCTATCAATTCCTACTCGAATTAAATAAAACAAGCGGTTAAATAACCCCGAATAGAAAAGAGTTGTGAAAAGCAGATTCACATATAAACAACCGTCATATATAAATGATTCGCGTATTGCAAATAAGCCGAATCTGGGTAATTAAGCATCACACAAAGACGAAAATTTGCAAACAAAGAATTCTATTGTGGAATTGATAGAGAAGAAAGAACTAAAAACTAAAAAAAAAACGAAGTAAATGAATTAACATTAGACACCAAACCTCAAAATTCGTTGACGAAGCCTTTCACCAATGAATCAACTTAGGAGTTTAGGCTTCCATGAAGGCTAGAGCACAAAAGTTTTGTAAAGTATTTTATAATGTGTAAGAGAGTTCAAAGCGGCTGCTAACCAGCGTAAATAACTAGGACAAACCGAAAACCCTAATCCACAAACTAGGTTCTTGGATAAATGCTCGATAAAAAATAATTGGCCCATAAACCCGTAATTGACTAAACTGCTTCGGTAACTCGCAGTTTTGACCTTCATGACTTCAGAATTGGGTTTCGAGCTCAACAGACGAATTGTAGCTATGCTCCTTTGCTTTTCAACACATGTTCGCACACCTCCATCGGATAACCAGAGTTATGGTCGGCAGAGTAGACAGGGGTCAATTGGCAAAAAAACAAGAATTAGTCAGGAAATTGCTACATTGCTCAAATAAGACCCTTAGTCTAGAAACGCGCTAAGACTTAAATATTAGACACAGAACACAATCAAAAACACCAAGTGAAAAGCTATAAAGAGTGCATTCAAAGGCACTGATCACACACTAATTTCACATTTATACAATCAATTCATAAAATTATCATTCAATAACTAAGCAATTAACTCAATTATCAACCAATCCTCTATCCAAAAATAATTAAATCACTCAAACATCACAGTAATTAAAATCATTACTTTGGGATGTTACAATACACCCCAACTTGAAAAAATTTGTCCTAAAAAATTGTTCAAGTCCTATCTATCAAATACATCCACGAAATGGACAAATCAATTCCCCTCCTTTACTCTTAATTTATTCTATTGAGTGTAAACCTTTCACAAGATATCTTGACCAATAAATGATTGTTCCTAAGCGGTGTCACAACACGATCTAATGATTGAAACATGTTTTTGAAATGGAGACATATGAAAAAGACTTAGCAAAGATAACAGGTTCCAATGGAATCTCAAAACAGCGACATTCAAGGCCATTGCTCCATCAACACCTCAAAAAACAAGTCCACGACCCTGATTTCTCAGATTACATCTTTGATCTTCAGGGCTAGTGGTTCATTGTGGTGTTCTTGAGCTCTATCAATCGCAGGAAAGTGAGATCGTAGCAAAAGCGATGATAAGCCACCACATAGGAGGTGGCCTCCTATGGCGTTGAGCAGAGAGAATGTATCGAAAAGAGCGGAGAAACTAGAAGGAAGGACAAATCAACATGTCCATTTCGATCTCATATTTAAGTCATATATAGATCAGTTTTAATGCACTCTTTATAGCTTTTTCACTTGGTGTTTTTAATTGTGCTTTTTACCTAATATTTAAGTCTAAGCATGTTTCTGGACTTTGGGTCTTATTTGGTCTCTTACGCATTCTTACTTTTCAATTTTATGCTTTGAGCTCTAACCTCTAGGGAAGCTTAAAACCGAAGTCAATTCATTGGTAAACGGGTGTCGCTGTAAGGATTTTGATGTTCGGTTCTTTATTGTTTATGATACTTCGTCTTAGTTTATCATTCTTCTCTATCAATTTCGTTTTCGCTCTTCATGGTTGCAATTTCAGTTCTTCTTATTTCGCTTGAATCATTTGAATTCTGTTTTTGCAAAATGCGATTCGTATGTGTACGCGCTTGGTTGTATACAATCTCGTTTCGTAACATTTGATTATTTCGAGTTATTTGGATGCTTAATTTATTTAATTCGAGCAGAAATTGATAGAGGATTGACATGAATTCTGTTATGATGTTGATTACGCTTTGAACGGTGCTTGTCCGCTTTTGTGATCGATTGAACCCACTATTTTGCCGCTTGCCCAAAACTGTGTGAATTCGTATAAACTAATTAACGCTTGTTCTAGTTAGTTTATATAAATCTAGAATTGGAAATCCTTCGAGACGTTATTCTTTAGAACCTATGATAAATCCGAGAAGCGCACCCTGAAGCCGGTGAATTGATTGTCTCTCTAAATTGCTTTTCCCCTCAAACAGAAATCGTTCTTCAAAAACCCCTTTTTATTTTGTTATTTTCGTTCTTGATTTTGGAAATTTCAGTAGGTAGAGATCCTCGTGAGACGACCATGGTCTCTTACCTTGATACTGTATTTATCCTTTAAATTATTTTAACCCGCGTACGATCGTTGATCAAATTGGTGTCGTTGTCGGGGATCTCTAGATAGGGATTGCCAACTTCAGGAACTCATTAACCACTGACATTTGTTTTTATGTTTTGTTGCCTTGTAGGTTCTGTTTGTTTAAGCCCCGTTCAGTTTTGTCTCTGATTAGGTGAAAAAAAACGATTTTTCAGGAGGTCTTTTCAGATTGCTACGAAATTTGGCATGAAAATCAGAAATAAATCGAGGAATGGTACTCCCATAAATGGGAGCTGGAGCGTAAAAAAACTCAAATTCACTCGTTTTATATTTTTAATTAATTGTTTTAATATTTCATATCTCCGAAAAAATCAAAAAAAATTTCATATCTTTCTTTTGATTTGATTAGATTTGATTCGTTTTCTATTTTCTGCATCCATTTTAGCTTTAGGACATAGTTGGTATTTCTAAAATTGTTGCATTTTCTTACTTCTTGCTGCATATGGTGCATAACTAGGTCTAATACTGTTAACTTGCATTCCTTTGACCCTGAAATTGAGAAAACATTGCATCGTAGACTTAGGGGTCATATAGAGGATAGTGGTAGTGATACGGATATCATCTTTAGCCATAATCTCTTTGACTTTGATTCAGATCTTAATTCTGTTAACACGACTTGGAAACATCGATCCAAGTGGATTGACCCGTTTATTATTACTAATATTTTTCCTCATTTTACAGTGGAAATTAAAGTGAGGCGACAAATAAAGTTTTCAAAGTCAATTGACAACGCCTCAAAGTATTCCATGAGAGTTCCGCACTTGAAAATGCACCCATAAAAGAACTCTCATTGGAACATCCCACCTACACTGCAGATTGACCAGGGAGTCCCTCCTCCTTACTCTTATTTTATGCTTCTTGTTTTTATTGAGGACAATATATGATTTAAGTGTGGGGGGTGTCTTTTAGTAGCTTAGTAGTTTTTCTTTTTATTTTATTTTATTTTTTTGGTTTATTTTTCGGCTTTCATTATTTCAAAAAAAAATGTTATTTTAGCATGTTTTTCTATGAATTCTTAGTTTGTACAAGTTGTGAGTGATTTTACTATTCTAGGGCCATGGGTGTTTTGACATGACTTGATTGATTTCTTGTTGCTCTTGGTATAATAAGTTGGATATGAGCACTAGATTTTGCATCATTTGTGATAGTCAGTGTCCCTGGTGAGAATTGAGCTTTTTATTGTATGGACTACATTTTTACATTCTCTCCTTTCTTTTGTGTGACTCACTCATGTTTGTTAGTTACTCTAGAACTTGACTTGATTCTTGTTGAAGTACTTATTCTCAAGCATATTTGTTAGTTACCCTGGATTTATCCCTTTGTGTAAGCCTCTTTGAGCCTTTTTATCCCATTCTTTGTTTTATAGCTCATTACAAGCCCAAAAGTGAAAAACAATGTTATTACCCAATCTTAGAGGGTGAAGGAGCTTTGAATTGAAAATTGTTAAATCAATAAGTGTGGGAGTGTCCAAATTGTTGCAATTGTGGTTCTCACTTTAGTTCTTGGGGTTCTCAATAGAAAGTTTGGCAAGTACATTTATATAGAAAAATATTCCCCAAAAAGAAAAAAAGAAGGAAAAAAGAAAAAAAATGAAAAGTGTATATATCTTTTTATTGTTGTTCAAAAGCAATTGTGTTTGAACAATCATAAGGGTAAGAGATAAATTCATCTATTTTGAAAAGAACATTTTAGTTTGTGTCTAAAGGGTACCTCCGGAATTTTTATTCTAAACTATTTGGTTCCCACCCCAACATCGATTAATCTTAATCAAAAAATTTAATATGAGATACGCACTAGGAAGTCCAAGTTCAAAGATAAGGTTCACAAATACTGAAATTGCTTCGTTTGTTCCCAATTTTTCGAAATAAACTCTTTTACAAAGATGATGTAATGATTTACTAGAAACCTCTACATTAAGCATAGAAGTGGGTCATGTTGGCACCAGAGAAGTTTAAAGAATAATCAAAATTGTATTAAGGTTATTTTCAAAATAAATATTTCCATTTGTAGTGCAACCAATGCTCACACCTAAGCTTAATTGAACTTAGGAACACTTCTACTTCATGCAATCTCAGCTCATGACCTTATAATCTAGTTGGGTCTCACTATAAAAACTCTATCTATACACATAAGGTACTGAATATACATAAGACATAGGCACAGATCACACATTATCAGTGGATACTGATCCTAGAAGGTTAAGATAATAGCCAATTTATAACGTGGAGGGTGAGAATCACTGACATCTTTTGACACAAAATTCCGATCTTTCTTAAAAGGGAATTAACTTAGAGAGTTTGATTATGGTAGTACTACTTGTCAAGTTGGTAAGTACCAAGGTCTTTCAGTAGGTGGGATTTCATAACAGAGGGACGGTATTTTTGAGAAAGGAACACAATCAATGGCTACGGCTAACCGAAAGGAATCTTTCGGCAACTCGAACATGTGTTTTAGGTTAACTCAAATCACAGAAGAAAGGTGGCTAGAAAGGTGTACTAAGACCCTCAGAAGACATTTTTCTTGATAACCAAAGCCTCAAGATGCCCACTTATTTCGAACAAGTCTATGAAACTAACATTTCTGCTACTAGAAGTTTTTCTCAACTTATAACTCTCTAGGTGACCTTTTACGACTTACACGGCGACACAATGGTCTAATTGGCTACAAAGGGACAGTCGTCCACAATTCCTTGAACCAGCACGGATGCCCATTTCTCGCTCCTTAACCTCATCTAGCCCTCTATTTCAGCTACGCACTCTAATAATGGGAGAAGCCGGGGAATCCCATGGTCCATTGTTCGGGAGTTTTTGGGGCTAAGGCAATCGATTGTCATTGTTCTCAGTACGTTGCATGAAATATTGAGTTGATCAGGCTCAATGCATCACACAAAATGCTGAGAGGTTCTGACAATCGCCTGTCACAGTCCCTAACTGACTCGATCTATCTAATCCTTTTACCTTGAAATCAATAAGCCCGACTAGGTCGAACTGCTCTGATACCAAAATGTAACATCCTAACCTTTAGACGTCATAAAGCGTGAAATGTTGATCATTTCTATAAAATCAGAGTTATAAACCTAGTTTAGTATTTGGACACGACTTAAATTGACGGGAATTACCATCACCTCGTGTTCCTTAGGGTAAGATACCGGTATCGGAACTACATAAACATAACCGATAATAAAATAATTCAGTCATGATACCATAGATGTCCAAAAACCCAAAGTAAAGTTTATAATGCATCATAGCTTTGATTACAAAATCAAGGGTTACAATCTTAGGGTAATACCCAATTACATTTCGAAAAAGCTAAGCAAACATAAAAAAACTAATCCGAAAGGATCCCTCGATAACTAAGCAACTACAACTGCAGCTACTTCTCCTTGGCTTGCTTCGCTTTACCCTATCCATCTGAAAACACCACATATAAAACAGTCAGATTACAAATCTCATTGAGTTCCTCCGAGACCCCTCACATTTCCTCTTGGTGTTTTCTAAATTCAGTCGCTACCGTTTAACATTTTATCCTCTTTTACCTCTTTCCTTTTTTCCTCTTAGCACAACTCGAGAGATCACTTTCTCAATCTCAACGGAGAACCCAACTCGAATAGCTATACCGAGTAATGCTAGTTAGCTGAAAGTGAGGTGTGTGATTGTGTTTTATTGAAGTCAGTTGATCCCCTTGTGGGAGTGTGTGTGTTTTAAAGGTGAACTCCCTAAAATACACTCATTCGTACCTCAAATTTCCAAATGACGCCCAAATAAAAATCAAATCATCCATTTAGCAACAAGCACACATGGCACACTAATTTCACATTTATACAATCAATTCATAAAATTACCATTCAATAACTAAGCAATTAACTCAATTATCAACCAATCCTCAATCCGAAAATATTTAAATCACTCAAACATAAAAGTAATTAAAATAATTACTTTGGGATGTTACAAGTTCGGTCTTAACCAGGACTATGTTTGTGGTTCTTGTGTTTCTTTGTGTGAACTCCGTAATGTTGTCATTTGTTTTGCTATTTTCTTGTTTTTTTTATTTCACTCTGAATTCTTATAGTCTGAGCTCCTATGGTTTGACGTGTTTCTAATATTTTCTTATAAATGCTCTAGAGAGGGTGATTTAAAGAATTACTTTTTCTAATTATTTAAGGTTATTACTTGACGACTAACGTGCTGTGAAATTTTGATTACTATAAATATAATTTCCTCACTTAAGTTTTATAATTACTGATTATTTTTATTTTTATGAGTGAGATTAGATATAATAATTTTAAATATTAATTACTGTTCTGCGTGCCTAATTTTCCTTAACGTGTAACGTGTGACCTTTATACCTTTGTGAATTGTTTCATAACTTTCATGCTATATAGTATGTGACTGTGAATTCTGATCATGTACACTCTAGGTTTTTATGATTTAGTTTTGGTTGTTATTTTTTTTTATAATTTTTTGTTACGTTGTTTTGAAAACTTAGATTAAAAACAAATGTGTATTGAGAATGCTTATGCATTTCTATTTAATTAGCTTTTAATGCTAGAATTTTTTATAAGTATTTAATTTAATTTGGATAAATTAATATCCAGTCTTGTATAAAATTAACTGCTATACTCGTTTTTATTTTTGTCTTTTGATGCGCAGACCAGACTAATTAGTGCTTTGTGGAATTATTTTGCTAATTGTTTTTAGGTTCAATTCTTATACTAACATGTTGTAACGCGTTAGAATAATAATTTCCTTTTTTTGATGAAATTATTGCTTTCTTTTATTTTCACGAACCTTACAATTAGTTGTAAAGATTGTAACTGTTGAATAAATTTATATATTATTATATCTTCATTTACTTTATTTTGTTTCGCTCCATTTTCTTGATTTTTTTGGATGCATGATGTTGTGAACTTTCTTGAATATGAAATGACATGTACTACACGTGTAAAAAGTTTTAAAGTGTATCCTTGATTATTAAGGAGACAGGAACTAAAGTCTAGTTGATGAATTTAAAAAACAAAATGTTTGAAATTGTTTTTTCCTATTTCACACGGATTGTGGTTCAAACATGTTAATGAAGCTAACAATGAATTAATTGGGTGGCGTTTTCTAGACAAATTAACTAAATGCATTGCGTTACCTTTGTTTTTTTTGTTGTCTTATATAGAGGCCTATAGGTGTTGTAGTAACTTTTCCGAAACACAACTTTATGTGTGAAGCTTCTAAAGTTAGACGCTTAATGTTTGTGCTCGTGTTTTAATTATATTTGACAATGTGCAATTGATCAATGTTGTAGTATTCCCACAAAGCTTAGCAAAATAACATGTTAGTGGAATTTTTTAGATATACAAGTTAGTTTCTTCTTTAGGATGGAAATTTAAGAATTATGTTGATAGCCTCGCAAGTGCACGAGTCGTATCGCGTTATAAAAGAGTATCGGCCCACAGGGAGAGCCTAAGTGATTACCAATTTAATTTTCCAAAGTTGATTAACTGAAGAGAAATGGTTTTAGGAGATGTAAAATTTAGAAATAAAAACAATCTCAGGTTTATAGTTTCATCACAACAATGAGGAACCAAAATAATTCTTTAGACTATTCAACAAATTATAAGAGTTTTGTATTTCAAAGACAAGGCAGCGAATATAACTAATGTCTCCTTTCGGAGTACAAGAGCGTGTTTTGAACTAACAATCAAGCCTATTCTCATGGTTGATTGTCACCAAAACCCATTAAGCATAACACCTTTATAATGTCTCAAGAGTTTCAAAACTATTCTCATGTTTTGATTCCCTTGTCTAATTTCATAGTTCCAACATCAATACTTCACCTTTCGGTCCTTCGTTTGATGTTTAAAATAAGATTTGAAGGACAATGAAATTAGATTGAAATATAAAACGATTTGGAGTGGAGAATAGTCTTTGGGAATTATTAGGGACCTATCATTGGATTACTCCCAACAACCCAAGACTTTGTATCTACTCACTCATATTGTTTATAGACAAAAACAAACATGAGAGAAGAAGAAGAAGAAGAAGAAGAAGAAGAAGAAGAAGAAGAAGAAGAAGAAGAAAAAGAAGAAGAAGAAGAAGAATAAGAAGAAGAAGAAGAAGAAGAAGAAGAAGAAGAAGAAGAAGAAGAAGAAGAAGAAGAAGAAGAAGAAGAAGAAGAAGAAGAAGAAGAAGAAGAAGAAGAAGAAGAAGAAGAAGAAGAAGAAGAAGAAGAAGAAGAAGAAGAAGAAGAAGAAGAAGAAGAAGGAATGTAAATAGCAAGAAAGTGAAGGTTAGGAGCAAGAAAATAAAAGTTAGGAGCAAGAAAGTAAACAGCAAGGAAAGGAAATGAGCAAGAATTTAAAAGAGCAAGAATCATAAAAATCATGAAGAGTAAATTGAAGTCATGAATCTTAGAGGAAACCTTGTCATTGATTTTCTAACAAAATTCAAGCTTAGTTACAAGTGAGGATCAATGTCCTATTTATAGGAAAATATGAGGGCCAAGGCACTTGAGTGGAGGGGCAAAATGGTCCAAAAAAAAGTGGCAAATCAAGTTGGCAAAGATAGCCATCAGCAAGTGGGTGCAGCCAAAATTGACTTGTCTGGCGCCAGGGTCGTGCGCCCTGGCCAGTCCATTTTGGCTGCTCTGCGCCAGTTTTGCACTAGGGTCGTGCACCTATGGAGCCTGGGTCGTGCGCCTTGTGCTGGCAACAGCTGTTCTGCGTTGCTGGCAAGCATGGGTCGTGCGCCTATGTGCCAGGGTCGTGCGCCTATGGAGCCTGGGTCGTGCGCCTTGTGCTGGCAACAGCTGTTCTGCGTTGCTGGCAAGCATGGGTCGTGCGCCTATGTGCCAGGGTCGTGCGCCTTGGCCAGTCAATTTTGGCTGCTCTGCGCCAGTTTTGCACCAGGGTCGTGCGCCTATGTGCCAGGGTCATGCGCAGGCTCTGCGCCAGTTTTTGCTGCTTGGCGCCCTTTGTAACAGCCCAGGTCCACCGCAGCGGGCACCCCGGTCCCACTGTTACCTCACGGTCTTCTCTACCCCTCTTGTAGAGTTTTTGCCTTCCGTGGGAATCGAACCTTGCACCTGAGGCATAAGTGCAAGTTAAACCCCCTTCCCACTACCAATTGAGCGCGCGCTCAATTGGTAGTGGGAAGGGGGTTTAACTTGCACTTATGCCTCAGGTGCAAGGTTCGATTCCCACGGAAGGTAAAAACTCTACAAGAGGGGTAGAGAAGACCGTGAGGTAACAGTGGGACCGGGGTGGCCGCTGCGGTGGACCTGGGCTGTTACATAAAAAGCCATTATGAACTATCACTGCAGCACAAACCAAAAATTCAGAACTAATCTATTGTCATAAGACACTATGACAGGACAACATTGGCCGGACAGACCGAACTGCTCTGATACCACTAATGTAACACCCCTTTCTACCCGTCACTTTATTTATAAAAAATCAGAGTTTAAAAAAAAAAAATTTCGTTCATAGGGAATGTTACACATACTTCTGTAAAACGTCGCTTATCAATTTAAAACAGTTCAACTCAGTAATTATGCATTCACGTAGCACGTCACAAATAAAAGAATCTCAAGCCTCAATTTAACGTCGCTTATAAAACTCAACATAACAAAACCAACTACGCAGCGGAAAGTAATAAAATATAACAGAAGAGTCCAAATGGACATAACAGCCAAAAATCATTAATAAATGTCGAGTTCGTTTTTCCCCCCTGAGTGCTACGTATCAGAGCATGACGACTCGACTCAAGAAGTGAAGCTAAGGCATTCACTGGGAATCACCTGCACGTTACCAACACGGGGGTAACATTCAAACAGGAAAGGGTGAGCATCATTTCAATCCATATAATAGAAAATATGATAAGTACTAACCATAGGCTACACACTAGAGCAATCAGCATCCAAAACACTAAATATCCACATTACAGTCATCATTCACATCACTTACAATAACTCATCTCATGTCATGTAGGAATATGAAATGCAACCCACTCGCGGGTATATGCATGAGGTACCTCTTCACAAAACGTCGCTTAGCCCTTAAGGCCTCATCGTCACTTAGCCACTCAGGCCTCAAAATGTCACTGGGTTTATGCATATGGGCATGAGACACTATGACATGCACCACTCACAACACGCAAACACACAATTACTCAAATCATAGTCAACTATGTGACCCGTCACTTACCGGTTTGCTCGCAAAGAGCACAGCACCTGTCAAATTCATAATCAGCACACAACGTCACTTGGCCATTTAGACCTTAACATCACTTAGCCCTTCGGGCCTCAAACGTCACTGGGTTTTCATCTTCACTTACACATAAATATCAATCAACTCAAGCAACAGCCACTGAGGGCAAAAACGTCATTTACTAGCCCCTAGGGGCATCATCGTCAAAATCATCATTTTTGACACTACTTCGTTAAAAATCACTGATCGTACACAAAAGAGAGTTTTCAAAGACACCAAAAATACCTTTGTATTGTCACAGCAACGATCACCGGGAACAGCCACTTGGGCGCCCCAGCAACCTTCTGAAATTATAAATTTTTATTTTCAAAAAGGGAACACACAGATAGGCAGCGAAAAATGTTTCACAACGCTTTTTGAATCGTTCAAAACGGATGTCTGAGTCAAAAATTATGTCAAAAATAAGTTTGGGAAAAATTAGACAACATCCTGAAATTGGCGCCTTAGGCGCCCAGGCAACCAGGCAACACGCGCACTGGCGCCCAGCGCCCAGGCGCACAACACACACACACACGCACACGCCACAGGCGCCCAGCGCCCAGGCGCGCAACACACGCACACACGCACGCACACGGGCGCTCAGCGCCCAGCGCTGGCACCCAGCGCCTCAGCGCAACACGCAGGCAACACACACGCATGGGCGCTCAGCGCCCAGCAACACGCACAGACACAACGCACAGCGCCCTTGGCGCCCAGCACAGGGCGCCTGGCGCCCAGAAACAGCAGCAACACAACCGAGAATTTTTCCAACAACTTTTCAACACTAAAATTGATTCCTAACAATTTAAAAGTGTAAAAATTCATATTTTCCAGCAACCAAAAATGCACTTATTTTATTCAAGATCACCAAAACTCAATTTACCAAAACTCAATTGAAAAACATCACCAGCATCATCATGGCGCCCTAGGCGCCCAAACACCTACAACCCCTATGCGACCTCATCTCCAACAAGCCAAACACATATATCAAAATTATGGTTCACAACACATGCGCATATCACCACCAATAAGGCAAATTCATAGATCATACCCAAGCAATGAATCAAATTCGCATATACTCATAATGAACATATATAAAAGTTAACATCAAGAACATCAAGAAACGCAAAAGAACATCAAGAACATCATGGATCTAGTATAAACCTTAGATCTAGGACCTATCATAAGATCTATTAGATGGAAGGATAGAGCTCCCCTAACCTTTTCAAGAAGAAGAATTCGATGCCCTAGGATGCAATCACCAACAGAACCTCAGCTACAATGGAGATCTCTTCTCTCCTTGCTCTTCGAATTTCCTCTTCTCCTTCTCCTCTTGGCCGCCTCTTCCTCTCTCTTTCTCACGCTCCTCTCTTTCTTTTCTCTCTTGTCTCCAAAATTTCGTAATTGACCACCACAACCCTAACCCCTACTCACTAGTTCACTTCGCATACTTGTGGATCATGGGCTTGGGCCTTCTACTCAAGCCCAAGTCATGCAAGTGGCGCCTCCACTCCCTCCTAATACCACCAAAATTAATAAAATCATAATTAATTAAATTATATCAAATAAATTAATTTAAATTCTCGAATACTTAATTAAATGAATTAATTAAATATTTTTAGGGTGTTACAACTCTCCCCCACTTAGAATATTTCGTCCTCGAAAGTTACCTGATTAAATAACTCTGGGTAAGACTCCCGCATCTTGCTTTCCAACTCCCAAGTCATACTCTCGCCGGCAGCTCCTAGCCAGACCACTTTCACTAATGCAATCTCCTTGCCTCTAAGCGCCTTCACTTCACGGTCCTCAATCCGTACGGGCATCGTCTCCACAGTGAGATTATCCCGCACCTCCACATCATCCATATGGATCACATGAGATGGATCCGAAACATACTTCCGAAGTTGCGACACGTGAAACACGTCGTGCAAGTTCGAAAGATTGGGCGGTAAAGCCACTCTATAGGCCACATTTCCGATTCTTTCAGAAATCTGATAAGGACCAACAAATCGAGGAGTGAGCTTCTTCGATTTCAACGCTCGACCAACACCGGTAATAGGAGAAACCCTCAAGAACACATGCTCACCCTCCTGAAACTCTAAATCCTTCCTCCGCTTGTCATGATAACTCTTCTGACGACTCTGCGAAGCCTTCATCTTTTCACGGATCATCTTGATCTTCTCTGTAGTCTCCCGGACAATCTCCGGTCCCAACACTACACTCTCTCCCGACTCATACCAACACAATGGCGTTCTACACTTTCGACCATACAATGCTTCAAACGGTGCCATCCCAACACTGGAATGGTAACTGTTGTTATAAGTAAACTCAATCAACGCAAGGTAGGAATCCCATGAACCCCGCTGTTCGAAAACACAAGCCCTCAACAAATCCTCTAATGAGCTGTTACACCCTTGGCGCCCTGTGCTGCGCCAGTTTTGCTGCTTGGCGCCCTGTTGAGTGCCAAGCGGTCTTAAAAATTGTTCCTCCTCAAATATTTTCTTTGTTTCTTCATTTTTCCTCATATTTTCTCTTTTGCTTCAAAATAACACCTGAAAATAAAAAGTAAACATTTGTAGTAAAATAGCTCAAAAATATAATTAAAATACCAAATAAACTTAAGAAAAATAACTATTAAAAAGACTCTAAAAATAGACTTATCATATGTCTACATGCTTTTTTTTGTCATGCCGCATTGGTTATTATGCCTAAGTCGTAACCTTTGTGATGCAATTTAGTAAGTTGTATTTAATAGCATGGAAACTAATTTTTCTGCTTGTTAGTGAAATTGCTTAGTTTAGGATCTTTTATATTTTATGTCGCCACATGAGATGTTTGTTTACTCTTATAGCGACTATTGACCCATGATTTTGTGGGATATGGAGCCCTAATGTCCCATACTCTATTCTCAATACTATTTCTACACTTTTGAACTAAGCATTTGTCAAGATATGATCTTGTAACTCCCTTTCCAAAGATCACTAATTTATCTTAGATGATATTCCTACTTTCTATTCCTTGCAGTCTAAACAATTTTCCTTTTTGACTCTTCTTTTACTCGAGATTGTGTTAGAAGATCGAGCAATCATTGTCCATTATTAGTCCGAAAATAGTCTAAATGAGCTTTGGGCTTCTTTCCGCACCTGAACTTCGTTTCTTGAACTTTACAATCATGCACCCTATGTCGCCTATTACTTCTAAAAAAAACTTAGTTGGGATTTTTTTTTACCCCCATCAGATGACAATCTACCCCCATTGACCCTGCGAAAAGACACAATTGCCCTTCACAATGGTGGGCTACCATGGTAATGACGTATCCTGATTTCAATGTTTTTTTGGAAATCGGATTTATGTATCTGTGAGGTAAATCCGATTTCCACGAAAAATTTTAAAAAATTAAAAGCGGATTTATTTAAGATGGGGGTAGATCCGCTTTTAAAAATAACAAAGCGGATTTACCTTAGGTGGGGGTAAATCTGATTTTGTTATTTTTAAAAGAGGATTTACCTTATATGGGGGTATATCCGCTTTTAAATAACAAAATTGGATTTACCCCCACTAAAGGTAAATTCGCTTTGTTAACCTAATTAATAAATAAATAAATCAGTTAAAAAACTAGATACGAATTTCGACCGTCTTTTGGTTCTGTTTAGTGTGTAGTTCGTTAACACGTGATGATGTTGTACGTCGAGCGAATAATTTTGGCTAAAAAATCGGTTTTCGGGCAACTTACTCAAATTGTAATGAAATCACACCCATTAATTCCCTAATTCCATCGTTTACTATTTTTTATTAATTTTTTTAATTTTTCATACTTTCTAAAGAATCTAAAAAATTTTGCATAAACTTATTTTGGTTTTATTAGATTTTTAGTGGGGTTTTTAAAATTTTTGGATTAGTTTTGACTCTTTAACGGATTTTTTGTAGCATTTTTATAACCTTTTTTAAAAATTTAAATAAAAAACAATTATTTTTAATAACAAAATCAGATTTACCTTAGGTGGGGTAATTTCGAATTCCTTTTTTTAGGGAAATCGGATTTATCTACCCACTAGGTAAATCCGATTTGAAAAATAACAAAGCGGATGTACCCCCATCTGAGGTAAATCCGCTTTGTTATTTTTAAAGTCGGATTTACCTATTAGGTACCCACGTTTGAGGTAAATCCGCTTTGTTATTTGGGCAGGGGTATTTTTGAGTATATGGGATGTGATGGGGGTATATGGGATGTGATGGGGGTAAAAAAAAACCCAAGTTAGTTTTCCTCTAATTCCTTTCACCCGCAGCCGCCCCTACCTATCGGTTTCTCCTTTACCTTTTTTTTTGAAAAAACACATCTCAAATTTCAATCCACATGCTCTTTTACATGTGTTTAGTGGAAGGCTGCCTCATGTTTGCTCTTCCTCAGTGTACGAGATTTCACGCCACAGCATGTGAAGCCAATACCTTCTTTTATGTGTTGACCGTCATGGAGTTTTGGGCTCGGCACACTGCAAGGCAAACCATCTTTCAACTTCACATAAAGACCTCGACCCAATACAAGAAGAGGCCCGATGAACCAGACTAATTAGAGAACCCTTCAATACGTGCAGTGGCGGATCTTGAAAAAAAAATTACTAGTTACTTTCAGAGTTTAATCGATTCTTGTATCAAAAATATATGATCATATGTGCATACATTGACGGTTTGAAATGACGTCCTGTATATTTTTACTGCGTCTCTATGCATAACCAGTAATAACTACATGACTTTCTTTTATATGGTTCATTGATTGATATGATATTTTCATGAAAGTGTATGACGACCCATTCTTTTGCACCTGCATGCACTAAACATATTTTCTTGAACAATTTGCTAGTTTTCGACACCATTTTTATTTTCGATGTCTCATTGCTTCAAAGTTATCAAGTATTCGACAAAATCTTACTTGCTTATCAGCACCCTCAAAATCTCTTTGAAAACCTTTTGAAGGCAAACTGCATAGCAAGGTTAAATCTCCACAAACTACTCCCACTTGCTTCTATCGCCATTGAAGTAAGTAAACGTGAAAAGCAAGCAAAGACTTGCACAAGTCTCTATGAGACAAATGTTCGCTTCTTTTTTGAAGATTACTCCCACTCACTTCTACCACCATTGAAGTTAGTAAAATTAACCACTCGATCAGAATAAAAACTGAGGTCTCCACAAGATGGTTCAAAACCAACAAAGGTCAGTGATTACTCACCCAATTATAGGTCAAAGGAATGTTTACTCATAAACACAAAATCCTAGAACCTGGGGATAACGGCGTCATGCATGAACCTCTAAAAGCATATCAGTTAAACAAGTTGAAACTGTTCTTATACAAATCGGCCAAAATCACAATTACGTCAAGCTAACTTGTGAAGCTGAAATTCTCAAACACAACAAAGAAACTCAGTGTTCGAAAGTAAGAAAACTGAACAAAGAACTTTATTCCATTCAAAGAGCCCAGAGGCATTAATGAAAGCAAAATAGATACTAAGGCCGGAAGCATTACAAGAGGGCCAAAAGGCTTTGCAAAATAGACACCTCTAAAACACTCAGAGCATAATGCTCCTGTGTCTGAGGGGGGTTATACATATAAAGGGCCAGAATCCAAGATCTGAGCAAACACAATAACCTGACAAGCAAAAATAAAATAATTTACAAAGGTCAAATCTCAAGAAGATGCACCTTCTCGGCCCATGTCGAGTACAACACTATCTCAAAGTCAAATTCCTAGGAAACGCCTTCGTAACCTGTGTTAGGCAAAGCATGGCGAAATACCAGTAAAGGTCTCCATGAGATGCACATATACGATCTCCTATCAAGGACATAATAATTCCCCGTGAGACGGCCTACAAAAGACAACAAAAACCATCCGCACGCATATTAAATCCAGGCATGCAACTTCCTTAAAAACATCGCCTTCAACCTCAACATCATGGTTGATCATCCTAATTACAAACAAAGGCATACTTCATGAAGCCAAACTAGGCTAAGGAAATGGACTCTTGGGTTACTTACTCAGCACCTGAGGTAAACTACTCAAAAGGAAACTCACCACTCACCGTGTAAAAACCAGCGAAAGATGGGAAAAATGATCAAGGTGATTACGAGAACACCTGGATAATTTATCAAAACCATCATCGATGAAACACTCAACCTGACGAGTACTATGTTCTCTGGACGAGACTTACCCAGTTGAAAATTGCCATCATTTTCTACTACTCAAGTTCTCCCACTACGAAAATGAATTTGGATGTGTACGACGCCACAAACCACGACAGAGGTCAAATCCCCTTGGGATGAACCGAACCTATACAAAAAGGAAGGCCACAAGGTCGGGAACCATTATAAAGGAAAAAAGAGGCCAAATCTCAATGAGTTGCGCTGACTTAATACTACTCAACTATAAAGCAAGTCTCCAACAGCAAATAAGGCCAAGTCCCTGCGAGACAAGCCGACTTTGAGTCCTGCCCAAGGGAAAAACGATGCGCCGAACTCGATTCTAACAAGCCTTCAAAAAGATTCAGAGTTATACAACTCGGAAAATATGTCACAAGGGCAAGCCACTTGAAGCATCCCGACAAGACGAGCGGACTTTGAATCAACTTCAAGGATATAATAAGTCTCCAAGAGACAAGGAGGTGACTCGCTCCGAGTACATCCAACCTGAACGAGCTTTCCGCTAGAAGGCAAGAGACAATAATGAACCCGTGCTCAGGGGGCTCGTGACATGATTCATCAATTAAAGGTAGAGAAGCCTAAGACCAACCTATAGCCAACAAAACCGAATTGCGGAGGTCAATCACAACTTCAAGGTCGGAAATCAATATAAAGCGTACAAGTCAGTTTAGAGAACGCCTCATCAAGGCAGAATTACTTGTTCACACAGACTAAAACAAGTTACTGGAGAGCCAACCAAGTCGAACTCGCCTATGCAAGGAAGAGCTGAAGCAATCGAGTTACAAAAAAACTTGGAAACAAATTTATGCACTTGAGACCACTGTAGACCTTCCATAACCGTAATGAGAATGATAGAATTCAGTTAAAGGGTGCATTTCAAGACACAATATCAAATAAAGTTGGCGATGACACCAAAAGAACTCAACAACAATCAGTAATCTTAAGCGCTTCACCCTTGAGAGCTCGCGCTTGAGGGGCTACCGTCATGGAGTTTTCGGCTCGGCACACTACAAGGCAGACCATCTTTCAACTTCACATAAAGACCTCGGCCCAATACAATAAGAGGCCTGATGAACCGAACTAATTAGACAAGCCTTCAATACGTGACACGTGGAACTCGGCATGGAGGCCAACACATCAGATAAGGACAACATAACTGATGAGGTGTAAGGATCAACCATACACGTAGCAATGCCGGGAAGACTCCAAGGAAAACCGCCCAGAGAAGTTACACCAAAGCGCGGTTATAAAAGGACAAGCTCGTTGAATGGAAAAAGGGACACATTCTAATACACAAAACACATGAAAAATAGGCACGCCGACATAGCCAAAAAGATATCCGGCCTCCATTGTTACAATCCGAGTTCATCAATGAAAATCTATTCGAGTACAATGTGGAAATCCAATTCATTGAGTTGAAATGTAAAAGTCTTCTAAACTCATGCTATTCAATACCTGATTATTTGAATCAAAACATTTGTTCCTATTGGTTGGTTAGCAAATCCTTTAACTACGCGTCATTCATAGACTAAGGAGAAGAGAATGAACGAATAATTGCTACATCTACTAAGGTGAGTGGTCCCTCATTTAGGGTACCGAGTGACCCCGATCTCTATTTATGTGTTATGTGCTATGTCAGAACCAGAGCAATGGTCAACTTATGAATTGATGTAGGTTCATTGTAGAAGCAATGAAACAAACAGTTTAATATGTGTATAATGGCGATGATACCAAGCTTAAATTAAATATGACTCTAATTTATGTATTGTCATTGTGCTATGTGTAGATGCATGTGATCTCAGATGCGAAAATACCTTATTTGAATTCTTGATAAAGAGCCTGTGTCTATTAGATGATATATGGATGATTATATGCATTCAAGAAATCTGTTGTTGTTGGAGTTGTTGTTACCATTTGTGTTGTTGTTGTTGTTACTGTTGTTGTTGTTGTTGCTGTTGTTGTCTCTATTGTTGTTGCTATTGTCATTGCTGTTGTTGTTGATTGTTAAATATTATTGAAGAAGATAATAAAGTTGTTATTCCATTGAGAATATTTCAATAGAGGCTATTGAAGTTGTTGTTGTTGTTGTTGTCGTCGTAGTCATAGTCGTTTTTGTTGTTGTCGTCGTTGTTGTTGATGTTGACGTTGTTGTTGGTGTTGTTGATGTTGGTGTTGTTGTTGACGTCATTGTCGTTGTCGTTGCTGCTACTATTGTTGTTGTTGTTGTTAGTTTGGGCATGGTATCTTGGTCCTCATAGTTCTCTTATTGTTGTTCTTCAAGGCATTAATGCGCAAGGTATCCCGTTCAGGCATGGTATCCCAGTCCTTTTGTTCTTTGTAGGGCCTTATCGGGCAAGGTATCTCGTTCGTGCAAGGTATCCCGTTCATGCATGGTATCCCGATCTTCCTGTTGTTGTTTTGTTGTTAATTTGTAGGCTGTTGAAATTAATTAATTTGGTGTTGATGCCATAGAACTTGAGCGGTTTGTACGGTGTGCTAACAGCGTAGTTGTTGTATTCGTTGATTGCGCATGCTGCATGAATATTGCCTTTGCATTATTGCTTGTTAGTTGCCGGGTGCGTGCGTGTCGGGAACGCTCGCTGAGATTTTTATCTCATTCTTTCAATTCAATTTTTTTACAATTAACCAGCAAAGAGTATTGAAGACGAAATAGTAGTAGTTTTTAATAGAGTAGATGATGTGTAATTTGTAAACAATGTTTTAATTATGTAGAGTTAATTTGCATAAGATGGTATTTGTTCTATTGTATTTTTATCCAAGTAGAAAGCGACTCACACTATTATTTAGTACTTTACGATGTTCTAAAATCAATGTTAATTATTTTAAAAGGATAATGTTATTTTAGAAAATTTATTTGTACGTGTTTAGAAGGACCAAATGAAACTCCTTTTAGAAAGAAAAATAATTAATTATGAGTATTAGTTTTTTTAACCAAAAAAAGTAGTATTTAGTTTTCAATCTTAACGCACGAGTTTATGAAATGATAGTCTGGTTTAGTTTTCTCAAAATTTTCTGCAACAACATTTTTGCTTTGAAATAAGCAATATCTAAATAGGGTGTTACAGAGTTCGCAGGCAGAGTCGTAAACCAAGAGAAAGCATCTTTGGTTAAGGAACTTGGAAACTATTTCGTTTTCAAAAATTCATCATTGGCCGAATCACCACATTCTATTTGGTATCTAGCCACATGCTCCACTGTTCACTCTCCAGCCTCACCAGCAAATTTTGAAAACTTAGGGATCTTAATCCCTTAGGGCAGTTCAGTTTGTAAGACTTCCAGGGGAAAGGAGGACATGAAGTATGGCCAATTATCATAGCCAACATTGAACTCATGTCTGTTCAACACCCTTTCCACCATGTTTTCGACATATGCCCCACAGCATTTTGTTGAATTAGTTGCAACTTGTCATCAGGATTCTGATTCCTGTTAATAATAGCAAAATTTCGGGGACCCACCCCTTTTCTAGGAAGTTGAATAACGTCTTGTTCATGATTCTATTCATTATTAATTTGAGTTCCGTTTTCATTTACCCTTTCGGGTTCACCAAAGACATCAACAATTCTTCCCATTTAGGTAGCCAACTCTTGATAAGTATTGTTAGTATTTTTTATTATAGGATTGAATACTGCGGCTATTTGTCGAGTCGTCATATTTACCATATTGTGGTTACTCTCATCCATTCGTTGTCTGAGAGAATGCATGGCCGTGGTGGTCATCAAAGAACTAAGTACGTTGTCCGGGGCCACATCTTGGGGGTCATCAAAGAGATAAAAGACATAAGAGCATTGCACTCAATTTGTCGAAAAAGAAGTAATTGCATTGAATTGAAAAGGGGTTAGCTCAGACATACATTATTCACTGCTGTAACCAGAGATCCTGTGTGATCGGATTTGTTAGGCGTAATGGGATACTAAAATGCTCGAAGCTAAATCGTAGCATCCCGCAAATACAGAGCGACGCTAATTAGAGTCGGCCAAGCCCACTCTAAAACCGACGCTACTCTCAAGGCCGACGCTATAGAGTCAATGAAAAATAGTCCACAAATTAGTTAGCGTCGGCCGGGCGGACGCTAAGGTCAACTAAAAAATAGTCAACAAATTATTTAGCATCGGCAAACGGACGGTAAAGTCAATGGAAAAATAGTCAATAAATTATTTAGTGTCGGAGAGAATTATTATAAGCTCGTGAACGTCAATCCTGAACGTGCCAACCCAAGCTCTCCTAGGGCTACGTGGCGGCTCACCCCAGCCCCATCCCGACTCTTGCTCTGACCTGTGTTGGACCTCACCTTCAATGGAAAAATAGTGAATAAATTATTTCGCGTCGGAGAGAATTATTATAAGCTCGTGAACGTCAATCCTGAACGTGCCAACCCAAGCTCAGCTAGGGCTACGTGGCGGCTCACCCCAGGCCCATCCTGGATCTTGCTCTGACCTATGTTGGACTTCACCTCACCGTTAGGATCACTGTGTTACGAAATCACACGAAATGGTATGAACTAGTACGAACTCGAAAAAAATGGTACGAACTCGTACGAGTTTGTACAATATGGGTCAGATCGTACGATTCGGTCTGAACAGATACGAAATCACACGAAATGGTATGAACTGGAACAACAGGTACGAACTTGTACAAAATGGTATGAACTAGTACGAGCTCGAAAAAAATGGTACGAACTCGTACGAGTTTGCACAATATTGGCCAAATCGTACGATTCGGTCCGAACTGGTATGAAATCTCACGAAATGGTATGAACTAGTACGAACTCGGAAAAAAGGGTACGAACTCGTACGAGTTTGTAAGCCATGGGTCAAATCGTACGATTCGGTCTGAACTTGTACGAAATCACATGAAATGGTATGAACTGGAACAACAGGTGCGAACTCGTACAAAATGGTATGAACTAGTACTAGCTTGAAAAAAATGGTACAAACTCGTACGAGTTCGTACAATATGGGCCAAATCGTACGATTAGGTCCGAATTGGTACTAAATCACACGAAATGGTATGAACTAGTACGAACAGGTACAAAATCGCACGAAATGGTATGAACTAGTATGAACTCGAAAAAAAATGGTACGAACTCGTACGAGTTTGTACAATATGGTTTTCCTCAATTATAAATCCTATACCACCTTTTCGAGTCCCCCAAGCTACTCTTTATCATTTTCCTTCAGAACCAGCAGCTACTCCTTAGCATTTTGTTCTCTCAAATACTCACTCTGCCGCAGCTTCCGCTTCTAGGAGATCAAACAGAGCTCGATTAGTTTCTGCTAGTTGGGAAATGAAGAACATAACCAATACAAGGAACAATGGAATATCGGACCATATCTACTTTTGCACCATGACAATCTCACTCTATCACCACGTCCTTCTTTTCATACTTCACTCCCACCAAGTAGCTTATACGTACCTGCAAAACAAAGGTATTATACTCAAACGCTCTGTAGCTTATACTAAGCTAAGGGATTATACTTATACCTGCTTAGGATCGTAGACAGCATACTCATTATATTCCAAGGGACTATCTTCAGTTTCTGAGGCAATAATTCCACCACAAGGAACTTTTATCTCATCTTTCCAAACAAAAGTTCTTATTCATTTATTTTCTTCTTTCCCAGTCCCTTCACTCCAATCTTCTTTTCCTCAAAAGATTTCGTGTCCTGTCTCATTTCATTTTCGAAGCCATATTAGTAATATTTTTGTGACTGAAATCCATAAAGGTTAGGTTACCACTAGTGTGCCTACCTCAGGTGGGCTTTTCAACTCACTTCAAATAGTGGAGAGCAAATCAGTTTGCCATTGTCTAGGGAGGACAATGACAGCTAAGGGTATAGATTGACTGAAAGATTGGGAAATGCATTGGCCTTGGAGTAACAAGTGGCACAGGATGAATGGAATGGGTGGCAGTTTTGGGGCAATCATACATTTCCTACTTTTGGGGCAAACTTATCTCTCATAGGCGCGCTTGGGCAAATAATCTAATCCTTCGCTCCATTCATATGTCACATTTTTCCATACCCTATATTTTCAGAATCCCGAGCAGGCTGACACATTCATTTTGTATTCACACTGTTATACATATTTATTAAATAATGCTTCAAAGAGAGAGAACAGATGTTAATAATGCCATATTTATGGAGAGGCATCGCTTGGGAGGATACGCGGGTTTACCCAAAAAAGCTATAGTCTTCAAAAATGAAAATCTTGAGCTTACCAGAGTTCGAGTTCAAGCCATCAAAATTTTTTTCCAAGGAATTATCGATTCAAAATATTCTGCTCTCTGTTTCTAGCATCAAAAGTTCGAGTTCAAGCCATCAAAATTAATGCATTACACATGCCCTCCTTATTCTAGCATCAATACATGCATTTCATTGTACCTTCCACTTTCATAGAAGCTAGACTGTGAAATAATTGCAATTCTTGAATTCGACACTCAGTCTTTCATACTCTTACTTACAACAGTTTGGTACACTTGTTCGACACTCAGGACCAAATTGACCACCGAAATTTTTGTTAAGGACGAAATTGTATATTCACTAGATTAAACTCATGTTTGGATTTTTTCTTTTGTACCCCCTCTTCTCCCTTATACCCCCATAACCCATTTAATCCCCAAGATACCCCCTCAAAAAATTTAAACTTTCCGGAATTACCTCAAAAGAGGATAATTCCGAAAACCAATTTTTAGAACCTTCCGGAATCACCTCAAAAGAGGTATTTCCGGAAGTCAATTTTGATTTCCGGAAATACCTCTTTTGAGGTGATTCCGGAAAGTTCTAAACTAAAGATTTCTGGAATTATCCTCTTTGAGGTAATTCCAAAACACATTTTTTTTAAGATTTCCGGAAGTCAAAAAATGTGTTTCGGATTTATGTGTTTTGGCGTAATTCCGAAAGTCAAAAAATGTATTCCAGAATTATGTGTTTCCGAAATTTTTTTGAGGAATCAAAGGTAAAATCGTTTGTTTGGTGAATTATGGGGGTATAGGGTATTATAGGGGTAAAATGGGTTCATTTCTCCCGTCAAAAAAAAATCAGTTCACTTATTCCGTCAAAAGAGAAATATAAGTGACTCTTAACAAAGAGAAATAAGTAAATCAGTTCACTTCAGCCGCCGCCGACTCACTCCATCACAACAGCCGTCAGCTGCCAGCCGCAGGGCCTGATTTATCCCAGCGGCTGGCTTTGACAACGACTAGTAGTAGTATGTTCCCTGTTTCTGAGTTCCATCACTTTTTCATGAACACGAAGTTCTGAGTTATTTATCTTGCATTTTTTTTCCGTTTGTGTTAGTAGCATGCCTCGTCAGAATCATGTGTAATTTTTTCAGTTGATGTTTGATAATTGCGAGTGGCATTTGCTTATTTTGTGATTGTATAAAATTCAATACCAATTATTGCATTGCGTTGGAATTGGTCCTGAAAGAGGCAAATTGTTGAACATTCCTATTCATAAATTTTTCTACCATTGTTAATCTGGGTATTTCAACATTACCCCTGAGTTTTTCTTTTAATTTTCCTTTGTTTTCTTCCATTCACTTTCTATTCGGTGCCCTTTTGTAGAATGTCGATTAGTTCATTGCCATTTTGTATTCGTAGCATTTTTGTTGCAATGAGATTGGTGTTCAATTGATATTAATGTTTTTGTTAATCTCCTTTGTGCAGCTATTGCTCCTTTTCCCAAGGGAGGTGTCTGGTTTGGAATGGTGACGTTTTGATTGTTTTTGTTTTTATTTGGAATTACCCCCCTGTAAATTTAATATTAAGTGCTACTGCTGTGTTAGGTTACTTTACCATCTTAGATTGATCGATTCCTTTCCTTGCCTGTTTACTCAACGCGTAATTTGATTGTTGTCTTTAATGTGCAATAAGATGCTTTAGTGTTCATTTGGTTTGAGAAAATATTTTCTGTTTTCATTTCATGATTTGTTGATGTAAAACTGTTCTGTTTTCAGTCTGTACCATATGTTAATGTTAATAGCAAACATTGCGAAAACTGGATAGAGAATGATAATAAGGAAGTAGTTTTAAATCAAGAAATGAAAAAATTACAATGCTTTCTCAAACCAAACGGATCCTTGTGTTTGAATTGAGAATGTGCAATAAGCTACGTTGGGGCTTTGGGGGTGATAATTGTAGATAGGGATGGCAAAATGGGCTTGGCCCGCTATCCCGCCAAAAAATGGCGGGTTGGGTTGGTGATTTCACTCTGCCAACTTGGCGGGCCAACGACGGGTCAGGGCGGACTAGCCCACCAATTACCATCAACTCAAATATGTGAAGTTTCCAACACTCTCCCCATGAGTAATCTGTATGCGCTACGAACACTATAATATCAGACGATTTTGGCCACCGAATGTGTTGGAGAAAGCTTTGGAAATTAAAGACCCCCCAAAGTGAAGCATTTCTTGTGGCGTCTTCGTCAATAGGCGCTGCCTACGCGCAACAATTTGGTGCAGCGACATGTGGATATTGAGGATAAGTGCATGTGGTGCGATGTTTCATCAGAAATAGCAACACGTTTATTTATCCACTGCAGCAAGACTGTGGAATGCTGGATCAGCCTCAGTTTGCAGCCTCTAATTCTCGCAGCCGCGACCGGTTGTGACGACTTCAACAGTATTTTTTCGAGGTGTTGTCTTCGTCTAAGAAGCAGGATAAGATTGCGTGGTGTATGACAATGTGGAGTTTGTGGCTTAGCAGGAACGATCGGCTGTGGGAGAATAAACATGTTGACGCATCAACAATTGTTTGGATAGGTAGAAAGTTTTATATTGAATGGCTTGAGGCTCGTACTGGGGCGTTTTTTCTCCTGTTTGTGCAGCAACCCAATCTTGTGCAGACTCCTGATTTGTGGGTTAAACCACCAACTGGGAGGGTGAAATGTAATGTGGATGCATCATTTTCTTTGGCTGATAACAAGGTGGGATTGTTGTGTGTTTACGGGACGCTGGTGGTCATTTTATTGGTGCTCGAACTCATTGGTTCTCTCCTCTTATGGACGTGCTTTTAGGGGAAATAGTGGGTTTGTATCTTGCTATTCATTGGGTCTGTGAGCTGGGTTTCAAGGATGTGATTTTCACATTAGATGTCAAGTGTGTTGTTGATGCCTACAATTCCAATTGAATGGATATCTCGGAGTTTGACTCTTTAGTTTCTATTTGTATAGATCTTTTTTCATTTTTTAATTTCAACTCTCATGTTGAGTTTGCTAGGAGGAATGCTAATAAGATTGCTCATTCTCTTGCGGGGGTGGCTTTATTATCAGCTAGTCCTCGAGCATTTTATGATATTGCCACATGTATTTCCAGTTTGATTATTAATGAAATGCATTGAGTGCTTTTTGTCACAAAAGAGGGCCATTCTTTTTTTTGGCAAATATAAAGAAGGAAGCCTCATTAAAACCTTCTGAAGTAAAAAACATTAGGAAGGCAAAAGAGTACTTCCCCCTAATTTTATTAAAAATGATAAAGAAAAAAAGACAGAGGACAAGAGGGGATTAGACCAATGCCCATGACAAGGAAAAGAAAATAAGGACAAAGCAATAAGAGGGAACCTCTAACTTGTTATAGCGAAAGACCCCCTAAAACAATCCAACCTAGAGACAAATTATAAGACAATTTAAATGACTAAATTATAATAACCAAATCTAAAAGAGACGGAATTTGTCCTAGAACGAGTATTATATAGCCAACGACCAATTTCTTTATTTACCGCAATTAGTATCTTGCGCAATTGTCCCTTGAGGATCGGTAGTCGTTGGATTACCAATGACCGTGTTTTACATTGGCATCAATTGAAGATAACACATCTTTAGTTTTCTGCATGATATATTGCGCTTACACATTGACAAAGATATTAATATACTAGTGTCTTGACCGGTGCGTTGCACGGGGTAAAAGCTCTAGTTAATATAGAATTGTTTTTGGGTAAAATTTGTTTCTTAAAATGCATGAAAAAGCCTTGTTTAAGTTGAAGGTAGGTATGAATTAAAAAAATGTGTAATAAAAAAGTGTGCACTTAAAACCTAAAATAGAGTGTGTATAGATATATTCCAGACAAATTATTCCACACACATAATCTATAGTAAGAGTATTGGTTTATAAAATATATAGTCTAGTATATGTGAATACAAATAAAATTATAACCATAAATCAGATAAGAAGATTATAAAATTGAAATTGGTTATTCAGAGATACTAAAAAGAAATGAATTCAATAAACGAATTGGTAGTGACTGAATTAAATTAATTTAATAAATATTTTGTTTTCAGAAAGATAATAAGAAAAAGTATAAAAATAAATTAATTTTTTAAAGATTCAGAAAAATATGGTCTTAAAAATATAAAAAGAAATTGATTTTTAAAAGTCGTGGAATCACTAAAAGGGTAAGTCACATGCATGGGTTTGTGTCACGAAATTAGTTTTCTTTTCACCAAACCGATTATTGAGGTATGAAGTTTGGGTAAATGAAAAGCTAATTTTTTTTTTTGAATGCTTTACATATTTTTCACCAAACCCCAAAACACATTGTTTAGCATCACACTTTACATATTTGCCATGAAATTATTATTTGTTTCAACAAATCGGTTATTGAGAAATGAACTTTCAGTATTTGAACGGTTAAAAAATTTTCCGAACACAAAAGTACCCCAAAACACGTTGCTTAGCATCACACTTTACGTATTTTGTAACACCCTAAATATTTAATTAATTTATTTAATTAAGTATTTAGGTATTTCTTTTATTTAATTGGGTTTTAATTATTTATTGGAATTGTTTTAATTGAGGGGTGGTGTGATGCTAGGAGGAGGAGGTGCATTCGAATGGATTGGGCTTAATTGAAGCCCATGGCCCAATGGCTTGACCTAGGCGCATTTTGGTGAGGAGTCTTGCCTAGGGTTTTCACTTGTGATTTTACGAATTGGAAAGAAAGAAAGAGAGGAGCGTGAGAAAGAGAGAGCAAGGGGCGGCCAAGAGAAGAGGAAGTCGAACACAAGAGGAGAAGGAGAAGAGGGATTTCGAAGATCAAGAAGAGAGGAGATCACCGTTGTTGCTGTGGCTCTGTAGGTGACTACTCCTAGGGTTCAAGCTCTTCTTCTTTGAAAGGTTAGGGGAGCTCTATCCTTCCATCTAATAGATCTCATGATAGGTCCTAGATCTAGGGTTTAGACTAGATCCTTGATGCATGCCATGATTTCTTGATGTGTTCTTGATATGTTTTTGATGTTGATTTTTACATATATATATATATATATATATATATATATATATATATATATATATATATATATATATAGGCGAGTTTGATTTATTGTTTGAACATGCCTAAGATGTGATCTATGTGTTTGGCTTGATGATGATGGCACTTGTGTGTTCATGAAATTTCCATTGGGTGTGTTGGATGCTTGAAGGTTCGCATATGTGTGTGCATAGGCGCCTAGGGTGCCATAGTGTTGATGTTGATAATGAGTAAAAATGATTTTTGATGATGTGAATAAAGTTTGATTTTGGTAGTTGGAATTTTGGGTTGTGTTGGTCATGTGAAAAATTTTGAGAAAAATAATGTTTTGTGCTGAAATTGGGCTAAAATCTGGTGCTGGTACTGTTTCTGGGCGCCAGGCGCCCTGTGCTGGGCGCCAAGGGCGCTGTGCGTGTTGCTGTGCGTGCGTGACTGGAGCGCTGGGCGCTGGGTGCCAGCGCTGGGCGCTGAGCGCTCGTGTGTGTTGCGTTGCGTGTTGCGCTGAGGCGCTGGGTGCCAGCGCTGGGCGCTGAGCGCCCGTGTGTGTGTTGCGCATTGCTGGGCGCCAGGTGCCTGGGCGCTGGGCGCCCATGGCGCCCGTTTCAGGATGTCCCAAAATATTTTCGAAAACTGTTTTCGCTGTATCTTTTGACTCAGACATTCGTTTTGAACGATTCAAAAAGCGTTGTGAAACATTTTCAGTTGTCCATCTGCGTGTCCCATTTTTAAAAATAAAGACTTATTATTTCTGAAGGTTGCTGGGGCGCCCCAAGTGGCTGTTCCCGGTGATCGTTGCTGTGACAATGAAAAGATATTTTTGATGTCTTTAAAAACTCTCTTTTGCGTACGACCAGTGGTTTTAACGACTTAGTGTCAAAATGATGATTTTGACGATGATGCCCCTAGTGGCTAGTTAAATGACTGTTTTGCCCTTAGTGGCTAATATTATTTTATAATGACGTGTAAATGACTGTTTTGCCCTTAGTGGCTAATATTATTTTATAATGACGTGTAAATGACTGTTTTGCCCTTGGTGGCTAATATTAATTATAATGACGTGTAAATGACGATGATGCCCTTGGTGGCTAGTAAATGACGTTTTTGCCCTCAGTGGCTATTGTTTGAGCTGATGATATTTGTTGTATAAGTGACGATGAAAACCCAGTGACGTTTGAGGCCTGAAAGGCTAAGTGATGTTAAGGTCTAAAGGGCCAAGTGACGTTGTGTGTTGATTGTGAATTTGACAGGTGCTGTGCTTCTTGTGAGCAAACCGGTAAGTGACGGGTCACATAGTTGACTATGATTTGGGTATTTGTGTATTTGTGTATTTGTGAGTGGTGCATGTCATAGTGTCTCATGCCCATATGCATAAACCCAGTGACGTTTTTGAGGCCCATGTGGATAAGTGACGATGAGGCCTTAAGGGCTAAGCGACGTTTGTGAAAAGGTACCTCATGCATATGCCCGCGAGTGGGTTGTATTTCATAAGCCTACATGACATGAGACGAGTTATTGTAAGTGACGTGAATGATGATTGTGATGTGAATATTTAGTGTTTTGGATGCTGATTGTTCTAGTGCGTAGCCTACGATTAGTACTTATCATATTTTCTACTATATGGATTGAAATGATGCTCACCCTTTCCTGTTTGAATGTTACCCCCGTGTTGGTAACGTGCAGGTGATTCCCAGTGAAGGCCTTAGCTTCACTTCTTGAGTCGAGTCGTCATGCTCTGATACGTAGCACCTGGGGGGATGTATTTGATGCTTTGCTGATGTACTTAGATTTTTATACTGTTGATGGGTTGATTTACTTTTCCGCTGCACTGACGTTGGATTTTATGACGTAGTTTTCGATGTTTTGAGGTCTCCCTATTGTGGAGTGCTATGTATTGCACCTTTGACGACGTACTATTTTATTTGAGACTTGAGGTTTTATTTTGACGTATGTGTGACACCCTCGTGGTGAAACCGAAAATGATTTTTGAACTCTGATTTTCTTAATTAAAATAAAGGGGTAGAAAGGGGGTGTTACATTAGTGGTATCAGAGCAGTTCGGTCTGTCCGGCCAATGTTGTCCTGTCATAGTGTCTTACGACAATAGATTAGTTCTGAATTTTTGGTTTGTGCTGCAGTGATAGTTCAGAATGGCTGGGAGAAACGACGCTGCTCTTGCTGCTGCATCGCAAGCTATGGCTCAGGCTGTGCAGGGTCAGCAGAATGCTGGAGATAACGCTGGTTTTCGGAGTCTGACTACTTTTCAGAGAGAGAATCCGCCCACCTTTAAGGGCAAATATGATCCAGATGGTGCTATGGCCTGGTTGAAGGAGATCGAGAGGATTTTCAGGGTGATGGACTGTACTGTTGAGCAGAAGGTCCGTTTTGGTACCCACATGTTAGCCGAGGAGGCCGACGACTGGTGGTTGGCTACTAGGCAGAGGTTAGAGGCTGTGCAGGAAGAGATTACTTGGGAGGTATTCAGCAGAGAATTTCTGAGAAAATATTTTCCTGAAGACGTCCGAGGGAAGAAAGAGATAGAGTTTTTGGAGCTGAAGCAGGGTGGTATGTCTGTGACTGCCTATGCGGCGAAATTTGTGGAGCTAGCAAAATTTTATCCACACTACAGTGAGGCTACAGCTGAATTTTCTAAATGCATAAAGTTCGAGAATGGGTTGAGGCCTGATATTAAAAAGGCCATTGGTTATCAGAAGATCCGGGTGTTCGCTGATCTGGTTGACAGTTGCAGAATCTTTGAGGAGGACAGTACTGCTCATTACAAAGCTACTTCTGAGAAAAAGGGTAAGTTTCAGAGTCGAAGCAAGCCGTATGAGGTTCCTGCGGGTAAGAGTTATCAGAAGGCTGCTGGAGGTAAGGGTTCTAGTGGGGGAAATGCCCCTGCTAGCATTGTCTGTTATAAGTGTGGCAAGCCTGGCCACAAGAGTACTACATGCAGGTCTGATGAGAGGGTTTGCTACCGTTGTGGTAAAAAGGGTCATATGGCAGCCGAGTGTAAGGTCAAGGATGTGGTGTGTTTCAACTGTGGTGAGTCTGGGCATATCAGTACAAAGTGTACAAAGCCGAAGAAGGAAAGGTCTACTGGGAAAGTATTTGCATTGGCAGGAGAGGAGCCTGATGATAAGGATGGTCTGATTAGAGGTACGTGTTTTATTAATGGTACTTCTCTGAAATCTCTTATTGATACTGGTGCTACCCATTGTTTTATATCTGTTGATTGTTGTAAAAGATTGAGTCTTGTTTTATCTGCTATGTGTGGGGATATGGTTATCGATACTCCTGCGAAGGGGTCGGTGATTACGTCCCAGGTGTGTTCTCAGTGTCCCGTGTCGATCTTCGGCAGGGACTTTATTGTGAATTTTGTCTGCTTGCCGTTGAGAGGTCTGGATGTAATCTTAGGCATGGACTGGTTAGAGAATAATCACGTTCATATCAACTGTCGTAGCAAGTCGGTTAGTTTCGGAGAAGAAAATTTTGTTTTGGTATCTGCTGATCAGTTGAAGAAGTTGAAGAAAGAAGGGGTTCAGCTGTTTGCATTGATGGCATCGTTGTCTGCTGAGAGTCAGGCTGTTATTGAAGAACTGAAAGTGTTACGCGAGTTTCCTGAGGTTTTTCCTGATGAAATTCCGGGTGTGCCACCGGAAAGAGAAGTTGAGTTTTCGATTGATCTTGTACCTAGTACGAGGCCTGTGTCTATGGCACCGTACAGGATGTCGGCGTCGGAATTGTCTGAGTTGAAGACGCAACTTGAAGAATTGCTTGAGAAAAAGTTTGTGAGACCGAGTGTGTCACCATGGGGAGCTCCGGTATTGTTAGTGAAGAAGAAAGATGGGAGCATGAGGTTATGTGTGGACTATCGTCAGTTGAATAAGGTAACTATCAAGAATAAGTATCCGCTTCCGAGGATCGACGATCTGATGGATCAGTTAGTGGGTGCCCGTGTTTTCAGCAAAATTGATTTGAGGTCCGGATATCATCAGATTAAAGTAAAGGATGAAGATGTTCAGAAGACAGCGTTCAGGACAAGGTATGGGCATTATGAATATTCAGTGATGCCGTTCGGTGTGACCAATGCTCCTGGTGTATTTGTGGAATATATGAACCGTATTTTCCATAATTACCTAGATCGGTTTGTGGTGATCTTCATAGATGACATTCTAGTTTATTCTAAGTCAGAGGAAGAACATGCTGAGCATCTGAAGACAGTGTTAGAAGTTCTGAAAGAGAAAAAGCTATATGCTAAGTTATCAAAGTGTGAATTCTTGCTGAAAGAAGTGAGTTTCCTTGGGCACGTGATTTCTGGTAATGGTATTGCGGTTGATCCGGCAAAAGTAGAAGCAGTGTTGGAGTGGGAGGCTCCGAAGTCCGCAACAGAGATTAGAAGCTTTTTGGGTTTGGCGGGGTACTACAGGAGGTTCATCGAGGGTTTTTCCAAGTTGGCCCTTCCGTTGACTCAGTTGACTTGTAAGGGTAAAGTTTTTGTTTGGGATGCTTGGTGTGAGGAAAGTTTTATGGAACTGAAAAAGAGATTGACGACGTCGCCTGTTTTGACGTTGCCTAATCCGGAGGAACCGTTCGTTGTATATTGTGACGCTTCGAAAATGGGTCTTGGTGGTGTGCTGATGCAAGATGGGAAAGTCGTTGCGTATGCGTCGAGGCAGTTGCGGGTTCATGAGAAAAATTACCCTACGCACGATTTGGAATTAGCTGCTTTGGTATTCGTGCTTAAGATTTGGATGCACTACCTTTATGGTTCGAGGTTCGAAGTGTTCAGTGATCATAAGAGTCTAAAGTATCTGTTCGATCAGAAAGAGTTGAATATGAGACAGCGTCGGTGGTTGGAGCTCTTGAAGGATTATGACTTTGGTTTGAATTATCATCCCGGCAAAGCTAATGTCGTGGCTGATGCTTTAAGCAGAAAGTCTTTGCATATGTCGGCAATGATGGTGAAAGAATTAGAATTGATCGAGGAATTCAGAGATTTGAGTTTGGTTTGTAAAATGACACCTCGCAGTGTCAAGCTGGGAATGTTAAAGATCGATAATGATTTCCTGGGCAGCATCAGAGAGGCTCAGAAGTCAGATGTCAAGTTGGTGGATTTAATTAATGGGGTTGGTCAATCTGAAGAGGAAGATTTCAAATTAGATTCCAGTGGTGTGTTGAGGTTCTGGGGTAGGATCTGTGTTCCGGACAATGAAGAGATGAAAAAGGCAATTTTAGAGGAGGGTCACCGTAGCAAGTTGAGTATCCATCCTGGAGCGACGAAAATGTATCAAGATCTGAAAAAGATGTTTTGGTGGTATGGTATGAAGAGAGATGTGGCACAGTTTGTGTATGCCTGTTTGACCTGTCAGAAATCTAAGGTTGAGCATCAGAAGCCTGCAGGGTTAATGCAACCGTTGGAGGTTCCAGAGTGGAAGTGGGATAGCATTGCGATGGACTTTGTGACGGGATTGCCAAATACAGTTAAAGGTCATGCCGCTATTTGGGTGATCGTTGATAGGTTAACGAAGTCTGCTCACTTTATTCCTATTAATATCACTTATCCGGTGTCGAGGTTGGCAGAGGTCTATGTCAAAGAAATTGTGAAGCTGCACGGTGTTCCGAAGAGTATTGTGTCAGATAGGGATCCGAGGTTCACTTCTGAGTTTTGGAAGAGTTTGCAGAAGGAATTGGGTTCAAAGTTGAAAATGAGTTCGGCGTATTATCCTCAGACAGATGGTCAGTCGGAGAGAACAATTCAGTCGTTAGAGGATTTGTTGAGGGCTTGTGTATTGGAGCAACGGGGTTCATGGGATTCCTACCTTGCGTTGATTGAGTTTACCTATAACAACAGCCACCATTCCAGTATCGGGATGGCACCGTTTGAAGCATTGTATGGTCGAAAGTGTAGAACGCCATTGTGTTGGTATGAGTCGGGAGAGAGTGTAGTGTTGGGACCGGAGATTGTCCGGGAGACTACAGAGAAGATCAAGATGATCCGTGAAAAGATGAAGGCTTCGCAGAGTCGTCAGAAGAGTTATCATGACAAGCGGAGGAAGGATTTAGAGTTTCAGGAGGGTGAGCATGTGTTCTTGAGGGTTTCTCCTATTACCGGTGTTGGTCGAGCGTTGAAATCGAAGAAGCTCACTCCTCGATTTGTTGGTCCTTATCAGATTTCTGAAAGAATCGGAAATGTGGCTTATAGAGTGGCTTTACCGCCAAATCTTTCGAACTTGCACGACGTGTTTCACGTGTCGCAACTTCGGAAGTATGTTTCGGATCCATCTCATGTGATCCATATGGATGATGTAGAGGTGCGGGATAATCTCACTGTGGAGACGATGCCCGTACGGATTGAGGATCGTGAAGTGAAAGCGCTTAGAGGCAAGGAGATTGCATTAGTGAAAGTGGTTTGGCTAGGAGCTGCCGGCGAGAGTATGACTTGGGAGCTGGAGAGCAAGATGCGAGAGTCCTACCCAAAATTATTTGATCAGGTAAATTTCGAGGACGAAGTATTCTAAGTGGGGAAGAGTTGTAACACCCTAAATATTTAATTAATTTATTTAATTAAGTATTTAGGTATTTCTTTTATTTAATTGGGTTTTAATTATTTATTGGAATTGTTTTAATTGAGGGGTGGTGTGATGCTAGGAGGAGGAGGTGCATTCGAATGGATTGGGCTTAAGTGAAGCCCATGGCCCAATGGCTTGACCTAGGCGCATTTTGGTGAGGAGTCTTGCCTAGGGTTTTCACTTGTGATTTTACGAATTGGAAAGAAAGAAAGAGAGGAGCGTGAGAAAGAGAGAGCAACGGGCGGCCAAGAGAAGAGGAACTCGAACACAAGAGGAGAAGGAGAAGAGGGATTTCGAAGATCAAGGAGAGAGGAGATCACCGTTGTTGCTGTGGCTCTGTAGGTGACTACTCCTAGGGTTCAAGATCTTCTTCTTTGAAAGGTTAGGGGAGCTCTATCCTTCCATCTAATAGATCTCATGATAGGTCCTAGATCTAGGGTTTAGACTAGATCCTTAATGCATGCCATGATTTCTTGATGTGTTCTTGATATGTTTTTGATGTTGATTTTTACATATATATATAGGCGAGTTTGATTTATTGTTTGAACATGCCTAAGATGTGATCTATGTGTTTGGCTTGATGATGATGGCACTTGTGTGTTCATGAAATTTCAGTTGGGTGTGTTGGATGCTTGAAGGTTCGCATATGTGTGTGCATAGGCGCCTAGGGTGCCATAGTGTTGATGTTGATAATGAGTAAAAATGATTTTTGATGATGTGAATAAAGTTTGATTTTGGTGGTTGGAATTTTGGGTTGTGTTGGTCATGTGAAAAATTTTGAGAAAAATAATGTTTTGTGCTGAAATTGGGCTAAAATCTGGTGCTGGTACTGTTTCTGGGCGCCAGGCGCCCTGTGCTGGGCGCCAAGGGCGCTGTGCGTGTTGCTGTGCGTGCGTGACTGGAGCGCTGGGCGCTGGGTGCCAGCGCTGGGTGCTGAGCGCCCGTGTGTGTTGCGTTGCGTGTTGCGCTGAGGCGCTGGGTGCCAGCGCTGGGCGCTGAGCGCCGGTGTGTGTGTTGCGCCTTGCTGGGCGCCAGGTGCTTGGGCGCCGGGCGCCCATGGCGCCCGTTTCAGGATGTCCCAAAATATTTTCGAAAACTGTTTTCGCTGTATCTTTTGACTCAGACATCCGTTTTGAACGATTCAAAAAGCGTTGTGAAACATTTTCAGTTGTCCATCTGCGTGTCCCATTTTTAAAAATAAAGACTTATTATTTCTGAAGGTTGCGGGGGCGCCCCAAGTGGCTGTTCCCGGTGATCGTTGCTGTGACAATGAAAACATATTTTTGATGTCTTTAAAAACTCTCTTTTGCGTACGACCAGTGGTTTTAACGACTTAGTGTCAAAATGATGATTTTGACGATGATGCCCCTAGTGGCTAGTTAAATGACTGTTTTGCCCTTAGTGGCTAATATTATTTTATAATGACGTGTAAATGACTGTTTTGCCCTTAGTGGCTAATATTATTTTATAATGACGTGTAAATGACTGTTTTGCCCTTAGTGGCTAATATTAATTATAATGACGTGTAAATGACGATGATGCCCTTGGTGGCTAGTAAATGACGTTTTTGCCCTCAGTGGCTATTGTTTGAGCTGATGTTATTTGTTGTATAAGTGACGATGAAAACCCAGTGACGTTTGAGGCCCGAAAGGCTAAGTGATGTTAAGGTCTAAAGGGCCAAGTGACGTTGTGTGTTGATTGTGAATTTGACAGGTGCTGTGCTTCTTGTGAGCAAACCGGTAAGTGACGGGTCACATAGTTGACTATGATTTGGGTATTTGTGTATTTGTGTATTTGTGAGTGGTGCATGTCATAGTGTCTCATGCCCATATGCATAAACCCAGTGACGTTTTTGAGGCCCATGCGGCTAAGTGACGATGAGGCCTTAAGGGCTAAGCGACGTTTGTGAAAAGGTACCTCATGCATATGCCCGCGAGTGGGTTGCATTTCATAAGCCTACATGACATGAGACGAGTTATTGTAAGTGACGTGAATGATGATTGTGATGTGAATATTTAGTGTTTTGGATGCTGATTGTTCTAGTGCGTAGCCTACGATTAGTACTTATCATATTTTCTATTATATGGATTGAAATGATGCTCACCCTTTCCTGTTTGAATGTTACCCCCGTGTTGGTAACGTGCAGGTGATTCCCAGTGAAGGCCTTAGCTTCACTTCTTGAGTCGAGTCGTCATGCTCTGATACGTAGCACCTGGGGGGATGTATTTGATGCTTTGCTGATGTACTTAGATTTTTATACTGTTGATGGGTTGATTTACTTTTCCGCTGCGCTGACGTTGGATTTTATGACGTAGTTTTCGATGTTTTGAGGTCTCCCTATTGTGGAGTGCTATCTATTGCACCTTTGACGACGTACTATTTTATTTGAGACTTGAGGTTTTATTTTGACGTATGTGTGACACCCTCGTGGTGAAACCGAAAATGATTTTTGAACTCAGATTTTCTTAATTAAAATAAAGGGGTAGAAAGGGGGTGTTACATTAGTGGTATCAGAGCAGTTCGGTCTGTCCGGCCAATGTTGTCCTGTCATAGTGTCTTACGACAATAGATTAGTTCTGAATTTTTGGTTTGTGCTGCAGTGATAGTTCAGAATGGCTGGGAGAAACGACGCTGCTCTTGCTGCTGCATTGCAAGCTATGGCTCAGGCTGTGCAGGGTCAGCAGCATGCTGGAGATAACGCTGGTTTTCGGAGTCTGACTACTTTTCAGAGAGAGAATCCGCCCACCTTTAAGGGCAAATATGATCCAGATGGTGCTATGGCTTGGTTGAAGGAGATCGAGAGGATTTTCAGGGTGATGGACTGTACTGTTGAGCAGAAGGTCCGTTTTGGTACCCACATGTTAGCCGAGGAGGCCGACGACTGGTGGTTGGCTACTAGGCAGAGGTTAGAGGCTGTGCAGGAAGAGATTACTTGGGAGGTATTCAGCAGAGAATTTCTGAGAAAATATTTTCCTAAAGACGTCCGAGGGAAGAAAGAGATAGAGTTTTTGGAGCTGAAGCAGGGTGGTATGTCTGTGACTGCCTATGCGGCGAAATTTGTGGAGCTAGCAAAATTTTATCCACACTACAGTGAGGCTACAGCTGAATTTTCTAAATGCATAAAGTTCGAGAATGGGTTGAGGCCTGATATTAAAAAGGCCATTGGTTATCAGAAGATCCGGGTGTTCGCTGATCTGGTTGACAGTTGCAGAATCTTTGAGGAGGACAGTACTGCTCATTACAAAGCTACTTCTGAGAAAAAGGGTAAGTTTCAGAGTCGAAGCAAGCCGTATGAGGTTCCTGCGGGTAAGAGTTATCAGAAGGCTGCTGGAGGTAAGGGTTCTAGTGGGGGAAATGCCCCTGCTAGCATTGTCTGTTATAAGTGTGGCAAGCCTGGCCACAAGAGTACTACATGCAGGTCTGATGAGAGGGTTTGCTACCGTTGTGGTAAAAAGGGTCATATGGCAGCCGAGTGTAAGGTCAAGGATGTGGTGTGTTTCAACTGTGGTGAGTCTGGGCATATCAGTACAAAGTGTACAAAGCCGAAGAAGGAAAGGTCTACTGGGAAAGTATTTGCATTGGCAGGAGAGGAGCCTGATGATAAGGATGGTCTGATTAGAGGTACGTGTTTTATTAATGGTACTTCTCTGAAATCTCTTATTGATACTGGTGCTACCCATTGTTTTATATCTGTTGATTGTTGTAAAAGATTGGGTCTTGTTTTATCTGCTATGTGTGGGGATATGGTTGTCGATACTCCTGCGAAGGGGTCGGTGATTACGTCCCAGGTGTGTTCTCAGTGTCCCGTGTCGATCTTCGGCAGGGACTTTATTGTGAATTTTGTCTGCTTGCCGTTGAGAGGTCTGGATGTAATCTTAGGCATGGACTGGTTAGAGAATAATCACGTTCATATCAACTGTCGTAGCAAGTCGGTTAGTTTCGGAGAAGAAAATTCTGTTTTGGTATCTGCTGATCAGTTGAAGAAGTTGAAGAAAGAAGGGGTTCAGCTGTTTGCATTGATGGCATCGTTGTCTGCTGAGAGTCAGGCTGTTATTGAAGAACTGAAAGTGGTACGCGAGTTTCCTGAGGTTTTTCCTGACGAAATTCCGGGTGTGCCACCGGAAAGAGAAGTTGAGTTTTCGATTGATCTTGTACCTGGTACGAGGCATGTGTCTATGGCACCGTACAGGATGTCGGCGTCGGAATTGTCTGAGTTGAAGACGCAACTTGAAGAATTGCTTGAGAAAAAGTTTGTGAGACCGAGTGTGTCACCATGGGGAGCTCCGGTATTGTTAGTGAAGAAGAAAGATGGGAGCATGAGGTTATGTGTGGACTATCGTCAGTTGAATAAGGTAACTATCAAGAATAAGTATCCGCTTCCGAGGATCGACGATCTGATGGATCAGTTAGTGGGTGCCCGTGTTTCCAGCAAAATTGATTTGAGGTCCGGATATCATCAGATTAAAGTAAAGGATGAAGATGTTCAGAAGACAGCGTTCAGGACAAGGTATAGGCATTATGAATATTCAGTGATGCCGTTCGGTGTGACCAATGCTCCTGGTGTATTTGTGGAATATATGAACCGTATTTTCCATAATTACCTAGATCGGTTTGTGGTGATCTTCATAGATGACATTCTAGTTTATTCTAAGTCAGAGGAAGAACATGCTGAGCATCTGAAGACAGTGTTAGAAGTTCTGAAAGAGAAAAAGCTATATGCTAAGTTATCAAAGTGTGAATTCTGGCTGAAAGAGATTGACGACGTCGCCTGTTTTGACGTTGCCTAATCCGGAGGAACCGTTCGTTGTATATTGTGACGCTTCGAAAATGGGTCTTGGTGGTGTGCTGATGCAAGATGGGAAAGTCGTTGCGTATGCGTCGAGGCAGTTGCGGGTTCATGAGAAAAATTACCCTACGCACGATTTGGAATTAGCTGCTGTGGTATTCGTGCTTAAGATTTGGAGGCACTACCTTTATGGTTCGAGGTTCGAAGTGTTCAGTGATCATAAGAGTCTAAAGTATCTGTTCGATCAGAAAGAGTTGAATATGAGACAGCGTCGGTGGTTGGAGCTCTTGAAGGATTATGACTTTGGTTTGAATTATCATCCCGGCAAAGCTAATGTCGTGGCTGATGCTTTAAGCAGAAAGTCTTTGCATATGTCGGCAATGATGGTGAAAGAATTAGAATTGATCGAGGAATTCAGAGATTTGAGTTTGGTTTGTAAAATGACACCTCGCAGTGTCAAGCTGGGAATGTTAAAGATCGATAATGATTTCCTGGGCAGCATCAGAGAGGCTCAGAAGTCAGATGTCAAGTTGGTGGATTTAATTAATGGGGTTGGTCGATCTGAAGAGGAAGATTTCAAATTAGATTCCAGTGGTGTGTTGAGGTTCTGGGGTAGGATCTGTGTTCCGGACGATGAAGAGATGAAAAAGGCAATTTTAGAGGAGGGTCACCGTAGCAAGTTGAGTATCTGAAAAAGGAAAGTACCCCAAACACACTGCTTAATGTCGCACTTTACGTATTTTGCCATGAAATTAATTTTTAGATTGACGAACGATCTTCATGTATTTGTACATCTAAATATTTTTGAAATCTAAACTACCCCAAAACACACTGTTGCGTCACACTTTACATATTTTGTTGCAAAATCAATTATTTTTAACGAATTTGGTTATCGATGAACAAACTTTGTGTATTTGAACAGTTAATTTTTTTCTGGACTGTAAAGTACCCCAAAACACACTGACTAGCATCACACTTTACGTAATTTATCACGAAATTAATTTTCATATTCATTAGTTTATAGTTATATTTTTTAAAATAAAAATATGAAAAAAAAAGAGTGGGTGGGGGGGAGGGGGGAGGGGTAAGGAGGGTGAGAGTTTTGGAGGGAAAGTGGAGTGGGAGACTCCCTTAGATTTATATTCTTAAATAAAAATATGAAAAAAAAAAAGAGTGGGTGGGGGGGAGGGGGGAGGGGTAAGGAGGGTGAGAGTTTTGGAGGGAAAGTGGAGTGGGAGACTCCCTTAGATTTATATTCATAAGATAAGATTCATTAATCTATATCTATCTATATAACTATAAACAAATCGTATGTCAGCAAATTGACTAAAATAGACACTCACAAATTTTGCCATGTGTCACATTTTGGGGTCAAAATTATAAGTAACCCACAAAATTGCAAAAACTGACAACATTTTATATTTGTGTTTTCTCCATCCTATCTACTTTTTACGTTTACTTTTTCTTTCTTCTCACATTTCTTTATTTCCTTCCTCTCCCCCCTCTCTCTCATGTCTTCTTTCTTTTCAATCTCTTTGTTATTTTTTATTTTTTTCTCTTCCCCCTTCTCTCTCCTAAAGTCCCTTCTCTCCTATCTTTTTTTCCCTTAGTCTTTGATGTTAATCACTAATAAAAATTCCAAAGTAACTTTTTTTAAGTAATAAATAACTTAATTAAAAGGATTAAAGTAATATTAAATGATCTTGATTGATAAATATTTTTTAAAAATTATTTAATTAAAATGTTTAAATTCATTTTAAATTTGAAGCACAAATTAAATACAATTCAAAAAATATAAACATATGGCAACGAGAGCGGCAATTGGGAGCGACATCGGCACACAATAGGATCGACAACGGAAGCGGCAATGGGAGAGGCAATGGCAGAGGCAACGGGGGTGCATATCTTATATCAGATCTCAACTTAACCATTAGCAATTGTCGAAGAAATTAATCACTAACAAAAATTCCAAAACAACTTTTTTAAAATAATAAAATAATTTAATTAAAAGAATTAAAGTAATATTAAATGATCTAGAATGATAAATATTTTTTAAATCATTTAAATAAAATGATTAAATTTATATTAAATTTGAAGTGACAACGGGAGCGGCAAGTGAGAGTGGCAACGACAGACTAGACAACGAAATCGACAACAGTAGAGGCAACAGGGAGCGGCAACAAGATGCATAGCTTTTATTACATCTCATTTTCTTTTTTATGATTTTTACTTCATTTTTAAGACTAGACAAAAATACTGATTTTTTTTTGACTTTCTGCAACAAAAGTTTTTTAAGCAAGTTGAAATATATTCTTTCTATCGAGTTTCTCTATTTTCTTTTTTAAATTTTACAATTTTTAAAGTATTTATAGTTTCTTAGCAAATTATAACAATACAATATCACATGTGCGGATGCGCGGGTAAAATACAAGTTAATAAATATTACTAAATGTTACAAGCGAAGCGAGTCCCGTGTCTTTTCTTGATTGGTACAAAAACCAAATTTTGTACCCCCAAATACGTGTGCCTCTTCAAAAAGTGAGTAAATGTTAATAAATTTTGATAAGGTTGGTAGATCAGAATTAATTGGGTTTTTTTTACCCCCACAATTATACTTCATAACCCCCCTCCCCCCCCCACCCCACCCCAAATTGACAAAACGGACGATATTACCCTTGACTTCAAAACTTTTTTCCGGAATTACGTCCATAGCTATAAATTCGGAACTCAATTTATTGGAATTTTCGGAAATACCCTAAAATGAGATAAATCCGGAATAAAAATTTTTGGATTTCCGGAATTATCTCATTTTAGTGTAATTCCAGAACACAATATACCTTCCGAAATTACACTAAATGACGTAATTCCGGAAATCCAAAAAAAAATTATTCCGGATTTATCTCATTTTATTGTATTTCCGAAAATCCCAATAAATTGAGTTCCGGATTTATACCGTATTATGGAGTTTCCAGAATTCAAAAATAAGAAATTAAACATTTATTTTATGAATTAAAAACACCGTCTACATTGGCTGAAAATAACAGATTACACACCATTTTCACAGATTTCTCTTTTTAGAGGTTACCTGCTCTGGGGCTCCATCACCGTGCCATATATGCCAGACAAGGTCCGGTAGCAGCTTGGATACATCCAGCAGATCCTTGGCTAGCCGCTTTTGGTTGGTTCCTCACGTCCATCTACAACGGACATTTTACAGCAGTGGTTGTTCAACGCTGGCCCGGTGCGGACTTTCAGGAACACTTCTAAACGGACAGTCGTGGCGGGTCTCTGTGATGACGGTTACCTACCATGGTACTTGGAGGTGTCCATTCCCCGTCTGACTCCGGCTCCGCCTCTAGAGGATGATGTACCAGATCCGGAGGCAGCAGCTGAGGATATTGGTCCACTGACCGCGGAGGATAGGATGGAGAGAGCAGCTGCACTTCTCTGGGATGCCATGGTAGATGAGGGCATTCCACCTGCTGTATATGAGACCCTTTCGACTGCTTTAAGGCTTTTGACATTTGACCCTTAGTTGCATATTTTGTATATTTTGACGTATTTGATCTCTCGTATTGTATTGTTATCGTTTATCGTAATCGTAGTTTAGCGAGTTTCGTTATATATCGTTATTTATGGTAATAATTTAAATTTTTTTTAAAAAAATTAAAATACTTTCTGGAAATAGAGCTAAATTCGTAATGCAAAGTTTTAAGATTTCTGGAAGCCATTTTGCCTTCCGAAAATATCTCTTTTTGAGGTATTTCCGGAAATCTTAAATCTTTGCATTCCGAATTTAGACCTATTTCCGGAAACGTGGCTAATTTTTAAGATTTCCGAAAATACCTCTTTTTGAGGTATTTCTGGAAATCATAACTTTGCATTCCGAATTTAGACCTATTTACGAAAATTTTAAAGAAACCATTTTTTTTAAAAAAAATTAAGGGTATTTTGGGGATTTTTGGTAAAATAGGGTATAGGAGAGAAAGAGGGGGTACAAAATAAAAAACCCAAATTAATTTGGTTGATCAAAGTTTTGACATCATCTCATCACATCACATTTAATTTGGTAGATCAAAATTTAATTTTGACCTTCCCCTTAATAAATTTTGAGATCATCTCATCACATCACATTTAATTTGGTAGATCAATATTATATTTGGTAGATCAAAACGTAAAATTATTTAATTTGTTAAATTTTAAAGTTATAATATATAAAAAAAATTATAAGTCTTAAAATTATTAAACTTAAATATAAGTAATCAACTAAATTATATATATATATATATATATATATATATATATATATATATATATATATATATATATATTATTCTCAAGACATAACTAAAATTATTCTTTTACTTTTTCTTGAATACTCTCACCTTTTATTTTATTTTTTCACGCAAGAGCATAAAAGAACTAAATTTAATTATTATATATGTCATTTTAATGAACATAACCAAATATGGTAGAAAATAATGTTTTTTTCTACTTTTCTAACATTCAATTTTATCTTATTTTTCAAAACTCAAAATTTGCAAATAAAATAAAAAAATAAAAGACTGTTCAATGATGTCCGAATAACCAACACCATTGGCCCAATGGCTTAATCTACCTTGGGACACGGGGGTCGACCCGGTGCTCCTGGGTTCGATTCCCGCAGTGGACAAACTCGGTGTTGGCTAGTGCGAAATTTGATCCTAAGCACGAACAGAGATTTGTCTTTCGTTGAAAGCGTTGGGACACTCCGTGGGTATCCAGCAATGGTCCATACCAATGATGTCCGAATCAAGCTAAAATGTCATGAAGTCTAATATTAAAATATGGCAAACTAACAAATACAAAATTTTTTTTGATCAGAAAATTAACAAATACAGATTAATTTTAAATTAGAGAATAAGTGTGTCAAAACTAGCAAAGGTTTATCGCACCCTACGAGGATATGGATTTCAATATGCCACTAATATAGGATGTAAGTATCTTTGTAAGTGTCTGTTGAGTTTTGACACTTTACTTAACTCTAGTGAGACATCGATCGAAATTCAAGTCACTGAAAATTTCAATTAACTACATAAGAGTAAGTTGTCAAAAATAGAGAGAGAGAGAGAGAGAGATTTCTATAGTAAATGGTTAGCGAGTAGTTGGTGTGCATGTTCAAGAGTGTTGATCAAATATTAAGAACTCAAATTTAGAAAAGACCATTAATTCTTAAGCAAGCTTGAGCATGAGTAGTTGGAGCAACAGTACAAAGTAGTATAATTGGCGTTAAAAATAATATAATTGGCCTTTAGCCTTTTTCCCTGTACAGTATATTTTTCATGTGGGCACTTTCTCAAAAACAAATGTTAGTTCTTCTTTTCCGTTGTAAAATATGTATGTCTATGTATATAAGATGATAACTAGCTAAAAGCCAAGTACAAGTGGTTAGTCAAGTTCTCCGATGTAAATTAGTCACCTGCAAAGCTTGTGAATACTGCACATTAATAACACTGTAATCAAAAAGATGATGACTAGTGTACTTGAATAAATTTTCATTGATGAACTCGGATTGTAACAATGGATGCCGGATAGCTTTTTGGCTATGCCGGCGTGCCTATTTTACATGTGTTTTGTGTATCAGAATGTCTCCCTTTTTCCATTCACCGGGCTTGTCCTTTTATAACCGAGCTTTGGTGTAACTTCTCTGGGCGGTTTTCCTTGGAATCTTCTCGGCGTTACCACGTGTTGGTTGGTCCTTACACCTCATCAGTTCTGCTGTCCTTATCCGATGTGTTGGCCTCCATGCCGAGTTCCACATGTCACGTATTGAAGGCCTGTCTAATTAGTCTGGTTCATCGGGCCTCTTCTTGTATTGGGCTGAGGTCTTTATGTGAAGTTGAAAGATGGTCTGCCTTGTAGTGTGTCGAGCCCAAAACTCCATGACGGTCCACAGCCCCCCAAGCGTGAGCTCTACAAGAGTGAAGTGCTTAAGGTTGCTGATTGTTGTTGAGTTCTTTTGGTGTCTTCACCAAGTTTATTTGATATTGTGTCTTGAAATGCACCCTTTAACCGAATGCTATCATTCTCATTGCGGTTATGGAAGGTCGACAGTGGTCTCAACTACTTCAGCAGGATCACCTTGTGTTATCTCAGGCTTGATGAGTGTTGGAAGATCTCTTCCATACAATGCCTTGAATGGAGTGACTCCCAAGCTAGTGTGGAAAGAATAATTGTACCAAAATTCAGCCCAATTAAGTAACTGGTACCATGCTTTTGGATTCTCAAATGTAAAGCATCTCAGGTACATTTCTAAGGACTTATTCAAGTTCTCGTATTGCCCATCTGACTGAGGGTGATATGCTAATGTCATGGCCAAAGTTGTTCCTTGTAATTTGAACAAATGTTTCCAAAAAAGACTAGTGAAAACCTTGTCACGATCTGATACAATTGACATAGGCAATCCATGCAATTTGACAATATTCTGCATAAAACTCTCAGCCACAGATACACTTGTATAGTCAACTTTCATAGGGACAAAATGAGCATATTTTCACAATCTATCAATAACCACCATAATCACAGTGAAGCCATGTGAATTAGGCAAGCCAGTAATGAAATCCATAGCCACATCATCCCATACTAACTCTGGTATAGGGAGGGGTTGCAGTAACCCAGCTGGTGGAGCATTGAGTGTTTTAGGTTGCTGGAAGATTGAACAAGCTTGCACAAACTGCTTGACATCATCTTTCAATGATTTCCAGTAAAATTGAGCTGAAATTCTTGCAATTGTTCGTGTAATACCAGAGTGTCCTCCCACTGGAGAGCTATGATATTCTTTTAAAATTTCTTGAATCAATTCTTCATTGGCAGGAAGCACCAATTTCTGCTTGTAAAATAACAGGCCATCTTTCACTGCATAAGCTTCTGTTCCAGTTTTCTTTAGTTGGCAATCATGAATTAGTTGTTGCAATTGTGCATCCTGCTGCACCACTTGCTTTAATTTCTCAAGGAACATTGATTTAGGTTCTGACCAAGCCATAAACAAGACTCTAGATAGAGCATCGGCAGGTATATTATCTTTCCCTGGCTTATACTCAATAGTAAAGTCATAACCAATGAATTTATGTAACCAAGCCTGTTGTTCAGTAGTTTGTAGAGCATGATCCAACAAACTTCTTAGACTCTTCTGGTCTATCTTGATAACAAATTTGTGGCCCAATAAATAGTGTCTGAATTTTGCCAAAGCCTCAGTAATAGCATAAAATTCTCTAGTATAAGCTGACTGCCTTTGCATTCTAGGTACCATCTTCTTGGAAAAATAAGCAATTGGATGCTTATTTTGACTCAGTACAGCTCCTACAGCAACACTAGAAGCATCTGTTTCCAGGGTAAATGGTTGAGAAAAATTAGGCAATGCCAAGACAGGAGCACAAGTCATGGCTTCTTTCAATCTGCAGAAAGCTTTCTCACTCTCCTCTGTCCAATTGAAGGCTTCTTTCTTTAGCATATCAGTCAATGGGCTAGCAATGGCTGCATAACCTTTAATAAATCTTCTATAGTACCCTGTGAGCCCAAGAAATCCTCTTAACTCTTTCACAGTCTTAGGATTTGGCCACTGCTTCACTGCCTTCAACTTTTCAGTATCCCTTGATACTCCTTCACCAGACACTTGATGACCTAAGTAATCAACTTGTTGCAAGCCAAATGAGCATTTAGATAGCCTAGCATATAATTGGTGAGTTTTCAGCCTCTGTAGCACCACTTCTAGGTGAATCAGGTGCTTAGGCCAAGAGTCACTATACACTAGAATATCATCAAAAAAGACAAGGACAAATTTTCTCAGCTCCTGTTGAAATGTGAATCGCCCCAAATATTTAATTAATTATTTAATTAATTTATTCGATAATTAGGTGTGAGAATTGTCAAGGTGTTAAGGGAAGCCCGTGATGTTAAGTCGAATTAAGCTAAGAAAAACCCATAAGACTAAGTGAGATTATAAGAGGGGAAATTAGGTTAGGGTTCGCTCATTTAGAAAAAAACAAAAAGGTTTGAGAGAGAGGAACGGCGCAAGAGGAGAGGAATAGGGCAAGGAACTTCGAATCTTTCAAGGCTAAGGTAAGGGTGGGGTTCTAACTCTATAATAGGGTACATGAAGGGCTTTATGTGGGTTCTACGAATTTGCTTCTGTTTTCAGTTTAAAAACATGTGTATCTCTTAATTGGGTTGACGATGTGTTTGATTATTGAAATTTGATGAATGTTTGATGCCAATTTTGTTGCTAAACTCATTGTTTGGGGTGATCTGGGTATTGGTTCGGTTATACAGTAATTGGGAACAATCTAGTGGTCCAACAATTATGTGGTTTACCTTTTCAGAAACTAGACTTAATGCTTGTTAATTTGGCACTAGTTTGGTTGCATTTGGAGTTGTATAGCTCGAGTTATAGGTGTCACAAGTATAGGTGTCACAAGTATAGGTTTGGTTAAAATTCTGGAAACAATCTGGATATAGGTTCGGTATTTCGTGTATAACGTTTTCGTTTGAACTCCTTTTTGAATTATTCTTGATTCATTGAAAACTAAACTCAATTTGTTTCGGGTTAGGCTCAAGTCCCATGTCATTTGACTGAGTTTTGATAATTTTAGAGGTGTCACAAGCTAGGTCATGGTGGCTGTCCTGTTTTTTGAACCTTGTTGCTTATTTACTGAAACTGTATGAATTGGACCATTATTTTGCAAAATAACAATTATAGTCAGGAACTAGACATTCTTAGCTTTCCATAGAGGGGTCCTTTGCTAAGTTTCGATACCGTTTGATAGGTTAATTAATTCACCGAAGTAGAGGTATGTTTAATAGAAATTTGTCTGTTGTTGTTGCTGGGAGCCATGTGAGCCAAGGGCGCCAAGTCTGGCTGCCCGTTGCTTGTGTTGCTGATGTTGCTGGGCGCCAAGGGCGCCAAGTCTGGCTGCCCGTTGCTTGTGTTGCTGATGTTGCTGGCGCCATGGGCGCCAAGTCTGGCTGCCCGTTGCTTGTGTTGCTGATGTTGGTGGTCGCCATGGGCGCCAAGGGCGCCAAGTCTGGCTGCCTGTTGCTTGTGTTGCTGACGTTGCTTGGCGAACTGGGCGCCATGGGCGCCATGTCTGGATGCCCGTTGCATGTGTTCCTGATGTTGCTGGGCGCACTGGGCGCCATGGGCGCCGTGTCTGGCTGCCCGTTGCTTGTGTTCCTGATGTTGCTGGGCGCACTGGGCGCCAAGTCTGGCTGCCTGTTGCCTGTTGTCAGATTGTTGCTGGGCGCACTGGGCGCCAAAGGCGCCATGTCTGGCTGGTTGCTGGGCGCACTGGGTGCCATGCGTGGCTGCCTCGTTTGGTTGCTGGGCGCATTTGGGCGCCGTCTTGTGGGTTGTTGGGTACTTTAGGCGCATTAGGCCCACGGTTGGCTAATTGTTGGTTAAGTCGTTAAATTGTTAATCGTTAATTTGTTGAGTTGTTAACTGTTGGTTGAGTTGTGAAACTGTTAACTTGTTAAGTTGCTAAATTGTTGGCTCAGTTGTTGATTTGTTGTTGATGTTGCGCCTAGTTGTGATTACCATTGTGTGAAGTTGGCGACGTGTATATGGTTGGATTGCCTCTATTTATTGGCAAGATATTATGTTGTAGGCCTATGGCCAATGTTGAATTCCGTTGTTGGTGTGTGTTGCTATGTAATCATTGATGATTGTTTGTACATTCACATCGCGTCGCATACATAGCATTTTTTATGTTGGAGCTATGCTCAAAACACGTTGGCCTGGACTGGCAAATTATGTTGAAGGCTTATGCCTTGTTGATGCCACTATTTACTGGCAGATTTTTACGACGACGACGAGAGTTCTTCTCCAATGGTACCTGATAGCCTCGCAAGTGCACGAGTCGTATCGCGTAATATAAGAGTTATCGATCCACAGGGAGAGCCTAGGTGATTACCAACTTAATTTTTTCAAGTTGATTAGCTAGAAGAGAAAGTCTTTTTAGAAAGAAGGAATGTTTTAGTTGATGTTTTAATGATAAAAAGAGACTTGGGGTATTAGCAACATTGAAATGATAAAGTTTTCGTTATTAATCCTTTCGACTATTTTCCAACTTTAAAGAACGATATATTTCTTAAGACAAGGCGACGGCTGTAGCAAGAGTTTCCTTTCGGAATACAAACGTGTGTTCTAAACTAATTATCAAGCCTATTTTCATGGTTGATTATTAGTAGAACCCATTAAGCAAAGACCTTTTTGTGTCTCAATAAAACCAAAACTATTTTCATGTGTTGATTTTATTGTCTAATTTCATAGATCCAACAACCACACTTCCCCTTTCGGTACATCGTGTGGTGTTTTAAAATAATAATGAAATGCGATGAAATTAGATTTAGAAATACAAAGTGATTAAGGTGGAGAATAGTCTCGGGAAATAATTAGTAGGAACCCATCATTTGGTTGTTCCCAAAAACCCCAAGACTAAGAAAGTCTACTCACTCATGATCATTGTAGAAAAAGATTTGAAAGAAGTAGAAGAAGAAAACATAAAGTTAAATAGAGAGAAATAAAAGAAAGCGGTTAGTTGCAAAATTATAAATAGCGGAATTGTAAATTACAAGAAAGTAAAAGAGCAAGAAATTAAAAAGCGAGAAAGTAAAAGAGCAAGAATTTAAAGGGCAAGAAAGTAAAGAGCGAGAAAGTAAAAAGCGAGAAAGTAAAGAGCAAGAAATTAAAAAGCAAGAAAGTAAAGAGCGAGAAAGTAAAAAGCGAGAAAGTAAAGGAGCAAGAAATTAAAAAACGAGAAAGTAAAAAGCAAGAAATTAAAGAGCAAAAAAGTAAAGAGCGAGAAAGTAAAAAGCGAGAAAGTAAAGGAGCAAGAAATTAAAAAGCGAGAAAGTAAAAAGCGAGAAAGTAAAATGAAGTCATGAATCTTAGAGGAAACCTTGTCATGAATTTTTCTCACAAAATTCAAGTGTCCTTACTGTAACATCCCTAATTTTTAAAGACTAGTACTATGATGCCTAAGACTGAGTAATTATTTGTGGAAATAATTGGTCGTGTCTCGAGGATTAATAGTCGAGGAAAAGTCCAAAGAAATCCTACTCTACATTTAATTGTGGCTTAGTCATAATGTAAATGAACAATTCAGCTGAAGGGTAAAATCGTCATTTCGCCTCACATCGAAGACGTATCAATTGAGTGAGTAGTTAGTCTCGACTCGAATGAGAATTAGTCAAGAAACCTATGGCGAGCGGAAAGCCATAAGAATTATTGGGGTTTTAACCTCAAAACCAAGACTTAATGGTTATTAAGACCAAGTAAGTTAGCTAAATTAAATTGTTAATGAGAGGAAAAGTTGCATGATTGATTGGGATTAAGTTTGGAGAAGAATTTAAAAGAGAATTAGAATAAGGGCACTTTGGTAATTGCACCCTTATTAAAATTCACCCTCAGCTGAAGTACCATTTAAACACATTCTTCCTCACCTTCAGTTGCAACAATTCAGAAAGAAAGGGAACAAAGAAAAGATGGAGAAGAGGGCAAAGGGAAGAGGTTGAAGGAGAAGAGGGAATTTTCATTTCTTGATGCATGTAAGCTCCTTCACTCTCATCTCACTCCATTTTTCATTCTCTATCCAATGACACCCTTTATAAGAGCTCATCCTTCACCTTTCTCCTTCTACCATTCTCAGCCACTGAAGCTTCAATTGGGAAACAATGGAGTCTTGACACCATTGAAGCCTTGTATGTTCTTTTGGAACTAGAAGTAAGGTGATTTGATCTTACATTGTGGATTGAAAGAAGAATTGGAGCTAAATTGATGGTGGTTTGGCTACTTGGTTCTGTTCTTGAGTCAATTGTGGGTAGGAGAGGAGTGATTGGGAAGTTGCAATTTCTGTTTGGAAGTTCAAGTTCGAAGTAGCAAGTGATGGAAGATGATAATTTAAGTTCATCAGAATTTCTGGGTAAAAACAGTTTCAGTACCCTTCAGTGATTTCATCGTATCTTCCTGTACACAACTCCGATGATCGTGATTCTTGTCCCTCTGGAAATTTGACAAAAAGCTCTTCATTTTGGGCACAAGAACCGTATGATTTCATGAAGAAATGAAGGTGATATCATGTCCCCAAGTTTCGGATTCAGAATCAAGCACTGTCCTGGACCAGTCACCTTGTCTTGGTTATATCTCCCAAACCACTGGATGCATGCGTGTGAATCCTTGACCATTTGAAAGTAGACAAAATCCTCTTCATAATGGGCACTGATTTGAAGGAGTTTGGTTGCGAAGTGACATAGTTATGGCTGTTACAAAAGTGTGCATTGATTCTGGAAAACAGAAAAGAAGAAGCTGGAAATGTGATTCGTCGGATTTGGGATTCGAGTTGTCAAGTCGCGCGAGACGTCAATTCTATCCACCGGAGATGAAGTCAGTATCAAGAGGGGTGTTGGTTGCGGAATTCAGTTGCGGAGGCATTCGGAGCGGGTACGTGACTACGAGGATTGTTCGAGTGGTTACGGTCCGGTCGTCCGTGCTCCGGCGTGATTTCTCGCGAGATCGTCAACCAGGTGAGTTCTACTCACGGATAGGGATATTTTTCGTGTCTTGAAATTATATCGGGTTGAGTCATAAGGCAATTATCAATTTTTGAAAGATTTTGGAACCGAAAACCGTTTTTGAGCAATATCGCGTTTTTACGGTTTTTATTGAATTGTTGAACAATTTACGACATTGTGATTTTAAGTGCTTTCACTGGAATATGGTCTGGAATTGTAACATCCCTAATTTTTAAAGACTCATACTATGATACCTAAGACCGAGTAATTATTTGTGGGAATAATTGGTTGCGTCTCGGGGATTCATATGTCGAGGAATTTGTCGAGAAATCCTATTCTCCATTAAAGGGCGGCCTATTCAAAGTTTAAATGAGGAATTGCTGCCGAAGGGCAAATCTGTCTTTTCACACCCCTAGTAATTAAAATATAATTATGAAGATTATAATTAATTACGAGCCGAAAGAGTTGAGGAATTACAAATCGGAATCGGACTAATCGAGAAAGTTTTATACCGATGAGAAATTCAACACCTAAGCCATCATTTTATGGGCCAAGGGCAAAATGGTCTTTTCACCATCATTTAAACCCTCAGCCCATATACACCCAACTGAACCCTCACATTTAAACACTTGTTCCAGCTGAAGAAGAAAAAGAAAAACAGAAGGGAGAAGGAGGAAGAAGGGCGTGAAGGAGGGGAAGAAGAGGTGAAGGGGGAACCACCAACATTCACTTGCATGTAAGTGTTCTAACCTCCTCTCCACTCCATTTTCGTTTTCCTTTCCAATGGTACCACTTTCAAAGCTTGATTCTCACTCTTTCTCTCATCTCCATTGATGCCCATGAAGCTCCAAGTGGTGAAAATGGTGGAGCTATGTGTTGATGGCTTGCATGTTCAGTTTTGCTGTTAAGAGGGGGAAGTCTCAAGCTTGCATTTCGACTTGGAGGAAGTTGTGAAGGAATGAGCTGCTGTTTCAGTTTGAGAGAAAGGAAGCCACTGTCTTGGAAGCGGGTCGGGTACTAGCGGGGAGCGTTCGTGTGATTCGGATTAACACCAACATACTCCGGTTCCATTCTCGGAATTTCTACGTACCGGTGACTTCTACTCACGGATTAGGGACATTTCATGTATTCTGAAAACTTGTGGTTTCAAATAATGAGGCAACAATCTCGTTTTCAAAAGACTTAGAACCGAAAAGCGATTTTTGAGTCAAAACGGAGTTTTACGGTTTATTGAGAATTTTAATGAATCATTGAAATGAAACACTTTATATATATTCTGGAATAGTTGGAAATTTTCTGGATTTCAGGTGATTGAAATTAGAAATCGAATTGGGCGAGAACGGAGAGCGAAATTGAGGAATACGTGAAATTCTGGTAACAGACACAGGTCGCACGGACCGTGCGCCCCTGGGCACGGATCGTGCGCCTGCTTCGGGTTGGAAGAATTGGAAACCGAACGGGACGCACGGGTCGTGCGCCCCTGGGCACGGATCGTGCGTTTCTTTCTGGCAGATGGATTCTGAGTAGTGCACCACGCACGGGTCGTGCGCCCCTGGGCACGGGTCGTGCGTGAGGTTCTGTTACCGACTTCCGTTTTCTCGTTTTGTCACTCCGTTTGATCCCGAACCTTTTCTAATCTCTTTCTCAATCATTTAAAATGAAGTTGCCTTATTAAAAACCGTATTTTGAGCTTGTTCAACTTATGTCTTTGAAAAGAGTTTCGAAAGCACATTTAATTGAAAAACCGAAACCCTAGTACATGTGTGGGTACACCGTCTGATAGACTGACCAAATATATATATATATATGTTATATATGTCAATTGTTTTTGATTATAATGCCGGATGTTTATAAATTCATCAAAACGGGTTATAAGTCAATAATACGTTAAATATGATTATAATGCCGGAGGTCTAATTTATGAATTCCTCAAAACGGGTTATAGATCGATACAGATATTGTTTATCCAATTGCTATGTGACTGATCCTTTGGTGATCAAAATGAAAAGAAGATATAAATTATCTAACTCTCGAGAACTTGATGCGTATTGTCATACGTATTGCGTTGGGTGACGACCCGACAAGTAGCATACTAGGGAGGGTAGTCATGACCCCTTACCTAGGCCCTGAATGTGTTTTGGCGTGGTCAACTCACGGGTTACCGGGATTAGCACTGGATTGCAGTCGGTTTATGCTAAGTGGAAAACACGGTTACCGGGATTAGCACTGGATTGCAGTCGGTACGTGTTAACTAAATTCACGAAGTGCGTGGCATTTCGGTTAATGAATAAGACATTGTCATGTCTGCTTGTTGTAACGGTTTAATAAATTGAACCGAGTGTCAGTGAGGGGGCACAGTAGGACTCACTGAGATAATGTTATCTCACCCTATCCATATTGTTGTTTTTCAGAGAAGCAGGGAAAAAGGAAGACTATTGTGCACGAGTAGTTGGTATACTCTTGGATGTGCTGAAGACTTAGTCGTTTGATCCTTTGTTCTTTTGTTGTCCCATGGTTGTATAAACTTGTATTGATTATGAGTTATATGATCCGTTTTATGTTTCTGTTTAGTATTTGGACTTGGATATTGTAATCCATTTGGTATGGAACCGATACACTTCTATTTGATGAAGTAATGTTATTCCGATTATGTTTGTATTTCGGAAAAAGTTTGTATGTCCAATATTTAAACAGGAACTGTGTCCTCTGAATATTCCGCATCTGTGCACTTTCAGTGTCTCTACATGTTAGAAATACCGGGGTGTTACAATTGGTATCAGAGCGGTTCGACCTAGTCGGACTTAGATGTTAAGAGTCTTTTACGTCTTCTAAGTCTGATTTTTCTTAGTATGCTATTAGACATTGAGCCTGATCAACTTAATACTTTGTGCATACTTCGCAGAATCATGGCTGGGAGAGGTAGGAGAAACCCACCTGTTGATCCTCATCAAGAATGGATGCAGAATGTCATCGAGACTCAGCAGAAGATGATGAATGACATGATGCTAATGCAACAGCAACAGATGGCTCAAATGGCTCAAATGCAACAGATGCATCAGATGCCTCAACCTCAACTAGCTGAGCCAGTCAATGTGCCAACACCTGAGGATCCCAACAAGGTGTATTTCCGGTTTCTGAAGATGAAACCCCCAACCTTCAAAGGAGGATCCGAGGCAATGAAAGCCCATTTCTGGGTGGATGCCATGGAACGGATCTTTGATACCTTGCAATGCAATGAAGGAGAAAAGGTAATTTGTGCTGCTAACGCTCTGGACGAGGATGCTCACACCTGGTGGGTTAATGCTCGTAGGATGCTACAAACTCAGGGAACTCCTCTTGAGTGGAATAACTTCAAGGAGTTGTTTTTGGGTCATTATTTTCCCGACTCCCAAAGACTTGACAAGCAGATGGAATTTCTGAGTTTGAAACAGGGAGAGATGACAGTTGGGGAATATACTGCCAAATTTGAGAGGTTGTCACAATTCTATGAATTGGGGACCACCGCTCCTGATGATAAGTGGAAAATGGTGATGTTCAGACAAGGTCTTAGAGGCGATGTGAATCAGGGTCTCAGTTCTTATTCCATGACCACTTATCCTGCTTTGGTTCAACAAGCTCATTCAGCTGAGAGCGATCTTAAAAGAATGTATGCAGAGAGGAAAGATTTCTGGAAGGAGAAGAAAAAGGGCAACGGGTCAACTTCTTCAAACCCGAGGTATAAAGGGAACTTAGACAAAGGAAAGCAGATTCAGTCGGATAACTCTTCTGGGTATCGGAATTGCAGAGTGTGTAAAAAGAGTCATCGTGGAAAATGTCAATTGGAGTCAAAATCAAACCAGTGTTATTATTGTAATGAAGAGGGGCACTATGCTAACAACTGCCCAGCGAGAAAGGCTTTCTTAGAGTCCCCTGATGCTCCTAGACAGGCTCGAGTCAACACTTTGGATGCCAAGACCATCAAACCAGCTGATAATCTTATAAGGGGTACAGGTTCTCTCTTTAATCAAACTGTTAATATTTTGTATGACTCTGGTGCTACTCATTGCTTTATCTCAGAAGCATGTGCTGAACGGTTAGGATTGACAGTATCTCCTATATCCGAGCCAATAACTATTCTTACTGCAGCCAAGGGTCGTGTGCGAACCCAATCTCTGTGCCTTAACTGTCTGCTTACAATAAGAGACAGGGATTTTGTCGTAGATTTTATCTGTTTGCCTATGAGGGGAATGGAGATAGTTTTGGGAATGAATTGGATGACTTCCAATCAGATTACTATTGATTGTTTCAAGCGGGCAATTAATTTTCCTTCTGAAGAAGCGGGACATTCGCTACCTGCGGATGATGGTGTTATTTCATTCGCTTCAGCCAGCCAGTCTCTATTCCAAGGTGCGGAAGCTTTTGTTGTTATTTTGTCTGCATCAACTGAAGCTGATTTGGATTTATCGTCTATTCAAGTTGTTAATAAATTTTTAGACGTCTTTCCCGAGGAAGTCTCCTCTTTACCTCCAGAACGAGAGGTAGAATTCTCTATAGATTTGGCGCCTGGTGCAAGGCCAATATCCATAGCACCTTATAGGATGTCTCCTCTCGAACTGAAGGAATTGAAGTCCCAACTTGAGGAATTAATTTCCAAGAAGTTTATTCGACCGAGTGCTTCTCCATGGGGTGCTCCGGTATTATTAGTCAAGAAGAAGGACGGAAGCATGAGATTATGCATAGACTACCGTCAGCTGAATAAAATCACTATCAAGAACAAGTATCCATTACCAAGGATAGATGATCTACTTGACCAACTTCGAGGTGCTACAGTGTTCTCCAAAATTGATCTACGGTCAGGGTACCATCAAATCAGGGTAAGAGCCTTAGACATCCCGAAGACTGCTTTTCGTACGAGATACGGACACTACGAGTTTGTGGTGATGCCCTTCAGATTGACTAATGCTCCAGCTGTATTCATGGATTATATGAATAGAGTATTTCATTCTTACCTAGATCAGTTCGTGGTCGTCTTTATTGATGATATCTTGGTTTACTCAAAGTCAGTTGAGGAGCATGCTCAGCATCTCCGCTTTGTTCTAGGAGTACTCCGAGAAAAGAAACTCTATGCTAAACCGTCGAAGTGTGATTTTTGGATGTCCGAGGTGAAATTCTTGGGTCATGTGATTTCCCAGGAAGGAGTTGCAGTTGATCCCAGCAAAGTGGAAGCAGTGTTGAACTGGGAACGACCAACGTCAGTGACTGAGATCAGAAGCTTTCTGGGTTTAGCAGGTTACTATAGAAGATTCATTGAGGGTTTCTCACAACTGGTACTTCCACTTACTCGATTGACTCGCAAGGGTCAACCGTTTACTTGGGATGCCGATTGTGAGGAGTGTTTTCTTGGATTGAAAGAAAAGTTAACTTCTGCTCCGATCCTAATTCTTCCAGATCCATCATTGGGATTTCAGATTTACAGTGATGCATCTGGGAAGGGTTTCGGATGTGATCTCATGCAGAATCAACATGTTGTGGCCTACGCATCTAGGCAATTGAAGACTCATGAACGGAATTACCCAACTCATGACCTAGAATTGGCGGCTATTGTGTTTGCACTGAAAATTTGGAGACATTATCTTTATGGTTCTCGTTTCGAAGTTTTTAGTGATCACAAGAGCTTGAAATATCTGTTCGACCAAAAGGAGTTGAATAACAGACAAAGAAGGTGGACTGAATTTTTGAAGGATTACGACTTCGAATTGAAATATCACCCTGGGAAAGCCAATGTGGTAGCAGATGCTCTGAGCAGGAAGTCTATCCACACGGCAAGGTTAATGGTTCACGAGATGGCCTTGTTAGAGTCATTTAGAGACTTGAAGCTCAAGGTGATAAGAAAGAGGGACCGCATAGTGCTGCGGCATATACGGATAGCCAGTGTGCTAAGGGAACAAATCCGTGTAGCTCAAGAAGCTGATATGAAGTTACAGTCTCAAAGAGGATCGCCAGATTTTTCTGAGGATAGTGATGGCATGATTTGCTTTAATGGAAGGATTTGTGTTCCCGATAATGATGATATCAAAAGGCAAGTAATGGAAGAAGCTCATAGGAGTCAGTACTCTGTAAATCCGGGATCCACCAAGATGTACCGAGACTTGAAATTAATGTATTGGTGACCTGGGATGAAGGCCGAGGTTGCATAATTTGTTTCTCGGTGCTTAACTTGTCAGAAGGTTAAGGCGGAACACCGAAGACCGGCCGGTCAGTTACAACCGCTGGATGTGCCAGTTTGGAAATGGGAAGATATCTCAATGGACTTCGTTATGGGTTTGCCGAGGTCACAGGCCGGCAATGATTCTATTTGGTTAGTAGTGGACCGATTGACAAAGTCTGCCCACTTTATTCCCGTTCGCTCGACCTATAAAGTTTCCAAGTTAGCAAATGAGTATGTGAAGAACATCATCAAACTGCATGGAGTTCCAACGAGTATCGTGTCAGATCGAGATCCCAAGTTTACTTCCAGGTTCTGGAGAGCTTTGAATGAAGCTTTGGGAACAAGGGTGCTGGTTAGCACTGCTTATCTTCCTCAGACTGATGGTCAGACGGAGAGGACTATCCAGACTCTTGAGGACATGCTTCGGGCTTGTGTGCTCGACAGTGGGAGAAAATGGGAGGACCATCTTCCGTTAGTAGAATTCTCCTACAACAACAGTTACCACTCCAGCATTGGAATGGCACCGTTTGAAGTACTTTATGGTAGAAAGTGTAGAACTCCGTTGTGTTGGTGGGAGATTGGTGAAGATAAGTTTTTGGGACCTGATATGGTTCGCGAGACTAATGAGAAGATCAAGTTAATTCGAGAAAGGATGAAGGTTGCTCAGAGTCAGCAAAAGAGCTACGCTGACAACCGAAGGAGACCGTTGGAGTTTGAGGTTGGTGATCATGTGTACTTGAAAGTTTCTCCAACCATAGGCACTGGGAGAGCCTTGCGAGCGAAGAAGCTCAGTCCTCGATATGTTGGACCTTTCCAAATCATCGAGCGGATTGGGCCAGTTGCCTATCTCCTCGCATTGTCTCCAGCCCTATCAAACCTCCATGATGTGTTCCACGTGTCTCAGTTGAGAAAGTATGTTCCCGACCTACATCAATCGTTGAGTGTTGATACAATTGACCTGCGACCGGATTTGTCATTTCAACCTTATCCTAGTTATATCTTGGAGCGTGGTGTGAAGACTCTGCGTTCAAGGTCAATTCCGATTATCAAAGTAGTTTGGGATGGCTTTTCAGTCGAAGAGGCTACCTGGGAACTGGAAGAAGGCATGCGTGCTCGATATCCGTATCTCTTTCAGTAAGGTACGTCTTGTCAATTTTGAGGACAAAATTTTAAAAGTTGGGGTGATTGTAACATCCCTAATTTTTAAAGACTCGTACTATGATACCTAAGACCGAGTAATTATTTGTGGGAATAATTGGTCGCGTCTCGGGGATTCATATGTCGAGGAATTTGTCGAGAAATCCTATTCTCCATTAAAGGGCGGCCTATTCAAAGTTTAAATGAGGAATTGAGGCCGAAGGGCAAATCTGTCTTTTCACACCCCTAGTAATTAAAATATAATTATGAAGATTATAATTAATTACGAGCCGAAAGAATTGAGGAATTACAAATCGGAACCGGACTAATCGAGAAAGTTTTATACCGATGAGAAATTCAACACCTAAGCCATCATTTTATGGGCCAAGGGCAAAATGGTCTTTTCACCATCATTTAAACCCTCAGCCCATATACACCCAACTGAACCCTCACATTTAAACACTTGTTCCAGCTGAAGAAGAAAAAGAAAAACAGAAGGGAGAAGGAGGAAGAGGGGCGTGAAGGAGGGGAAGAAGAGGTGAAGGGGGAACCACCAACATTCACTTGCATGTAAGTGTTCTAACCTCCTCTCCACTCCATTTTCGTTTTCCTTTCCAATGGTACCACTTTCAAAGACTGATTCTCACTCTTTCTCTCATCTCCATTGATGCCCATGAAGCTCCAAGTGGTGAAAATGGTGGAGCTATGTGTTGATGGCTTGCATGTTCAGTTTTGCTGTTAAGAGGGGGAAGTCTCAAGCTTGCATTTCGACTTGGAGGAAGTTGTGAAGGATTGAGCTGCTATTTCAGTTTGAGAGAAAGGAAGCCACTGTCTTGGAAGCGGGTCGGGTACTAGCGGGGAGCGTTCGTGTGATTCGGATTAACACCAACATACTCCGGTTCCATTCTCGGAATTTCTACGTACCGGTGAGTTCTACTCACGGATTAGGGACATTTCATGTATTCTAAAAACTTGTGGTTTCAAATAATGAGGCAACAATCCCGTTTTCAAAAGACTTAGAACCGAAAAGCGATTTTTCAGTCAAAACAGAGTTTTACGGTTTATTGAGAATTTTAGTGAATCATTGAAATGAAACACTTTATATATATTCTGGAATAGTTGGACATTTTCTGGATTTCAGGTGATTGAAATTAGAAATCGAATTGGGCGAGAACGGAGAGCGAAATTGAGGAATACGTGAAATTCTGGTAACAGACACAGGTCGCACGGACCGTGCGCCCCTGGGCACGGATCGTGCGCCTGCTTCGGGTTGGAAGAATTGGAAACCGAACGGGACGCACGGGTCGTGCGCCCCTGGGCACGGATCATGCGTTTCTTTCTGGCAGATGGGTTCTGAGTAGTGCACCACGCACGGGTCGTGTGCCCCTGGGCACGGGTCGTGCGTGAGGTTCTGTTACCGACTTCCGTTTTCTCGTTTTGTCACTCCGTTTGATCCCGAACCTTTTCTAATCTCTTTCTCAATGATTTAAAATGAAGTTGCCTTATTAAAAACCGTATTTTGAGCTTGTTCAACTTATGTCTTTGAAAAGAGTTTCGAAAGCACATTTAATTGAAAAACCGAAACCCTAGTACACGTGTGGGTACACCGTCTGATAGACTGACCAAATATATATATATGTTATATATGTCAATTGTTTTTGATTATAATGCCGGATGTTTATAAATTCATCAAAACGGGTTATAAGTCAATAATACGTTAAATATGATTATAATGCCGGAGGTCTACTTTATGAATTCCTCAAAACGGGTTATAGATCGATACGGATATTGTTTATCCAATTGCTATGTGACTGATCCATTGGTGATCAAAATGAAAAGAAGATATAAATTATCTAACTCTCGAGAACTTGATGCGTATTGTCATACGTATTGCGTTGGGTGACGACCCGACAAGTAGCATACTAGGGAGGGTAGTCATGACCCCTTACCTAGGCCCTGAATGTGTTTTGGCGTGGTCAACTCACGGGTTACCGGGATTAGCACTGGATTGCAGTCGGTTTATGCTAAGTGGAAAACACGGTTACCGGGATTAGCACTGGATTGCAGTCGGTACGTGTTAACTAAATTCACGAAGTGCGTGGCATTTCGGTTAATGAATAAGACATTGTCATGTCAGCTTGTTGTAACGGTTTAATAAATTGAACCGAGTGTCAGTGAGGGGGCACGGTAGGACTCACTGAGATAATGTTATCTCACCCTATCCATATTGTTGTTTTTCAGAGAAGCAGGGAAAAAGGAAGACTATTGTGCACGAGTAGTTGGTATACTCTTGGATGTGCTGAAGACTTAGTCGTTTGATCCTTTGTTCTTTTGTTGTCCCATGGTTGTATAAACTTGTATTGATTATGAGTTATATGATCCGTTTTATGTTTCTGTTTGTATTTGGACTTGGATATTGTAATCCATTCGGTATGGAACCGATACACTTCTATTTGATGAAGTAATGTTATTCCGATTATGTTTGTATTTCGGAAAAAGTTTGTATGTCCAATATTTAAACAGGAACTGTGTCCTCTGAATATTTCGCATCTGTGCACTTTCAGTGTCTCTACATGTTAGAAATACCGGGGTGTTACATAAATGTTGTTTATTAAATCCGTTTTCAGGTTGGAGAACGATCGGAATTCGATTTGGGCGAGGAATGGAAAGCGGAATGAGAAACTAGAATTCGGTAACAGAACAGGCCGCACGGGTCGTGCGCCCCTGGGCATGGACCGTGCGCCCTCTTCGGGTTGGCTGTGTGGTTTTGGTAAATCACGCACGGGTCGTGCGCCCCTGGGCACGGACCGTGCGTGAGCTGCTGTTACCGGACTCCGATTTCTCATTTCGTCACTCCTTTCGATCCCGAATCACTCCTAATCTTCTTCCCAACCAATTTTAAGGATATTGCCTTACTGACAACCGTATTTTGAACTTGTTCAACTCACGTTTTTGAAAAGAGCTTCGAAAGCATAATTGACTGAAAAACCGAAACCCTAGTATATGTGTGGGTACACCGTCTAATGGACTGTTTGAATATATATGTTTATATATGCCACTTGTTTTTGATTATAATGCCGGATGTTTATAAATTCATCAAAACGGGTTATAAGTCAATAATACGTTACAATTTGAATATAATGCCGGATGTTTATAAATTCATCAAAACGGGTTATAAGTCAATAATTCGTTACAATTTGATTATAATGCCGGATGTTTATAAATTCATCAAAACGGGTTATAGATCGATAAGACATAAATTATCTAAAAAGACTATGTGAATGATCCTTTGGGGATCGGAAAGATATATATTATCTAACTCTCGAGAACTTGATGCGTATTGTCATACGTATTGCGTTGGGTGACGACCCGACAAGTAGCATACTAGGGAGGGTAGTCATGACCCCTTACCTAGGCCCTGAATGTGTTTTGGCGTGGTCAACTCACGGGTTGTCGGGATTAGCAGTTGTGCAGTCGGCTTGTGCTAAGTTATTGATTATAAGTTAACATTGCCGGGATTAGCAGTTGTGCAGTCGGCCGATGTTAAGCTATAGCTACCGGGATTAGCAGTTGTGCAGTCGGTTTGAGCTAAGATATTAAAAACATAATTGAGAACACGATTTGCTTGGCATTTCGACTATAGCTCGTGGTAGCTAATTAAACATTGTTAAGGGTTTAATAAATGAACCGAGTGTCGGTGAGGGGGCACGGTAGGACTCACTGAGACAAGTTGTCTCACCCAATCCATATTTGTTGTTTTTACAGAGAACAGGTTATAAGGACAGCATGCGGCACAGTTGGTATGTCTGGTTCGAGGAGAAGATTGAAGATTGATTCATTTATAGTTGTCCTTGTTCTTCTGTAGTTGTATCTGTATTCGGTCGTATGACTCGAGCTTGTATTATTTTATTTATTAGTTTCCGCTGTTTCTTGTAAAGATGTATATCTGAACAGGAATTTTTATACTCTGATTTATACCAAATTGTATATTTAGGTATTTCTTTGTTAAAGAAATACCGGGGTGTTACATTTGGTATTAGAGCGGTTCGGCCTTGTCGGACATAGTGACCTTCGGGTCGAGAACATAGGATCGAGTCAGCTGGGGACTTAGACAATTATATGTCAGACCTTTTTAGTATATTATGTGACTTATTGAGTCAAGATCCACTCAATGTTTCATGTAAGTTACTGAAAATTATGACAGATAGTTGCCTCAGCCCCGAAAATGTCCGAGACCCTACACCATAGGATTCTCGGCCTTCTCGTTTCATCAGAACGTGCATCGGCAGCAGAGGGCTACATATTACATTTGGAAACAAGGATGGGCATCCGCGATGGTTCGAGGAAACTGTGGGCGGCTGTTCAGTAAATAAATCGGATGCGGCTAGTGAGTCACGGCATGAAACGTCTTAGATCTTATCAAGAAGTACAAATCAAGCGAAGCCATTGTGCGACAATAACGTCAGTGTACTGAAATCTGTCAGATTAGTTAACACCCGAAACCCTGACCACTATTTAGTCAGCTTATCAATTATCGAAATATTGTTTCTCAGCAAATCTTGCCTTCTGGAGTAAGTCAATCCCAGTTTAGGTATCAGTTGAGGAAGTCCCTCCAGAAAATTTCAAGTACAGATCCCGATTATTCTTCTTCCGAGTCACAATGTGACAGATGATAAAGCTAACTGAGTAAAGATATTCTGTTGCCAGTATTGACTAGCAGAGTCATAATGTGCCGATCAGGTTAAGTCCCGATCAGGAATTGTGAATCAAATCCTTCAAAGCAAATCAGTATGTGCAATCAGTAGAAGTAACCTTATTTCAATCCGCTGTTGGAAGCATTCCGATCACGGTCTGTGAGAAATTCTCGTTAGTCTTCCGACTCATTTGTTCGTAACTCCTGCTCCGGAACTCCGATTTTTATGTTCCGAGAGGCATTGGAAAGCTAACGAAAATATCTACACCGATGAATGGGTTGTGAACCGTATCTTCAATTGTATTTTGAAGTGTACCTCTATTTTAAATCTGAACCATAAACTCTAAGCATTCGTGGAATGTGGACCTCCCTGTTGTACGGGAAATTGGTAGAAAGGATCTCCAATCAGTCAGTTTAGACTCCTAGAACCCGTTCTGAAGCTATATTGGTTAATATAATGTAATAATTATGTCTGGATAGTCGCGGAAGTTCGGAAAGAAGCTGGGCCAAGGAAAATTTTAAAGGATAAATCCAATTTCAACGAATCAATACGGAGACACTCATGGTGTGCTCGTGTGATTCCCGAAATAACTTTTGTTTTCAAAATCCCCTGGTGCCACCGCAATTCCAATTTCGTAACTAATCCGAGAATAATTGCTGCGCTGAAGTTAATCGAGAAACCAAAGATTGTCTGGAATGACTCTAAATCTCATCTCCGAAAGAAGACCGTATGTCGTTCTAGTAGGATTCCCAATATCGAAAATTGCATCTCCTTAGGATCTGAGTGATCAAGAATCTATGAAAGATAGGTATCAAAGTTCAAGCCTAGTTGATTTAGGAAGACCGCTGAAATTGGATAAGTAGTTGACTTAGAAAACTCCAAAAAAGCCATGTTTGGGAAATCATCCTTCGAATGTTATCACACTCAAGCTTCCGCTACTAAAGTGAAACTCCAATCGTTAATCTTGAGTTCGTTAAGATCAACAGTAAGTTGTTGTGACTTTGATCCATCGGATGGGTCAATGCTAATCCATCGTGTCTGTTTTTCATCATGAAATACGAACCTTGTTTTTAATCTCGAAATTTTGTCTTGGACCGATTCGAGAAAGGAATTGAAAGGAAGTGAATTGAATCGAGTGGAATAGCGGCTTAAGAATAATTTTTAAAGCAAATACCCGCTTTCTTTTCGGTTCAATGTCCCTCCTGATCCCTTCCTCAAACGAAGCTAATTATTTTGCTTTAACGGAACCGAACTCAAGCACGATAAAAGTTTGCGAGATTTTGATCGCACAAATGATTGACTCCAACAAAATAACACCTTTATTCTCACTTTTGAACTTGCAAATTTTAAAAAAAAAATTGAGAATGAGATTCCACTTTATTGAAACGTCGTGCATCGAGAAAGGTCAGTTATAAGTTGGGGTGAATTATCGTTTTGTGTAGTCCTATTTTTTTTTCAAGCTTTCGTTATTAGAAAGCCCCATTGAAAAGAATTTTTTTTTATTCAAATGAGACTATTGTACTTTCAAGATTTGGAAAAGATTTAATGAAAGAATACATCACCACCATTTTATAGTTTTCTTGAGTCAAGTTGCAAGAAAAAGTATTTTCTACATTCCATGGGACTGAGAGTCAAATTGTTTTATAAAATAACTCTGTTTGCTTTGGTCGAGATTTTTAGTAAAATGAGTCAAGCGCTTTTGTGAGCGTAACTCGGGAAGGGAAGAAAAATTTTCTTTTGGATACCGCATGGTTTGATCCCAAAGAAATTCTCTTATAAACATCCTTTCTTCCAATGCAAGCTACGGCTAGACCGAAACCTTCCGAGTTCCTGACTTCGATAGTGCAGAATGTGTAACACCCCGAAAAATAATTTAATTAATTTAATTAATTTGATTAGTTGAATTATTAAATTTTAGTTGGAGGCGTGATTAATTTAATTAAAACGATGGGTGTTGCTCAGGAGGTGGATCGAGTAAAGAGGGTGGTGTTGGCGTGGGAGGCCCAGCGCTCGCTGAACCCACAGCTTAAACCCTAGGGGTCTAAGCCAAGCTCTCTCATTTTTCGCATTGTTGAGAGAAAGAAATCAGAATTGAGAGAGAGTGAGGAGCGCTGCGCTAAAGGAGTGGAAGGAGGAGAATCTTCTCAAGTTTTCTTAGGGTAAGAGTTCTTAATCTTTCTATGCCGTTTTTCTTCCTTTTCCTAGTGTTGTAGCCTTCGATCCCTAACCTCCATTGTGTTGATTACTCATTGATCAAAGAAGTGAACGTGGCTACGGTTTCGAAGGAAGGAGGAGAAGCTTCGTTCGTTGTGTTGCTGGGTTTGTACGTGACTCCTTCGTTGTTGTTCCGGATCATACAAATTCGAGGTAAGGGTGAGCGTTTCAATTGAATATAATTGGGTATGTGGTGGGTCTTATGGGGTTGTGGGATTGTGATGATTTAGTGATGTATATGTAAGATTGATGAGGGATTAGATTAATTGTGGTGTTATTTTGATGAATTTTTGGTGTTGATGTGCGATTTACCCTTATGAGATGATGAGATGAATTTCGATTTTTGGTGAATTTGGTGTGGTTGGTAGCGAATTCATGTGTATGGTGGTGGGAATATATGAATGAGTAAATTGGGATTAAATTAGGAGATGTGATAATTTAATTGATATGCTTATAATTAGTTGAAATAATACCAAGAAATTGAGGATAAAATAGTGTTGCTGTTTGCTGGGTATCAATAAAACTGTTGCTGTATATCACTTGACAGTGTTACTGTTGCTGTGTATCAATAAAAATGTTGCTGTATATCGACTGGCAGTGTTGCTGTATGCTGTTTTACCAAAAGAAAATGTGCTGTCCATAAATTAAAAATGTTGCTGTTTGCTGTTTATCAAAAATAAAAGGATGCTGTCTTGCTGTTATCTCTATATAGGAGTTGCTGTTTTATGAAGGAAATGCGCTACTATTTTACAAAAGTGAAGCGCTGTTTTTGTGTGTAAATCGTGCTGTTTTTCTTGCTGCTGTTTGCGCTAAAAGGCCACTATTCTGTTGCTGTTTTTGGACTCGAAAAATACTGCTGTTTTTCCACACTGTTTTTCTACTGTTTTGCTATTGTTGCGCGCCTACAAAAGCTACTGTTTTCCGTTCTGATATGTTGCTGTTTGCGAAACGAATTTCTACATTTTTGTAAATGAAAGGAGCGTGTATTGTTACTTAAGATTTAAGGCAATTAAACAAGAACATAATCAAACTGTTCGGATTCCACTTTCCACAAATTGGAATCTGTGGTAAGTGGCCACTAAGCCCCACTTACCACAGATTACAATTTGTGGTAAGTAGCATCCAATGCGTAACCATAAAGGTATGAAGTAAGAGTTAAGGATGTTGTTACCCCAATTTTGAATGTGATGTTTATGAAGAAGTTGTGATATTATTATGGTGACTATGACGGGTACACTATATGAGTGTTCTATGACGACGATGACGAGTACTCCGGGTGAGTGAATTTGGTGAATTGCACGTGTGTCCATAGTGTCTCATAGCATGTGCATATTATGACGAATAGGCTTCGGCCTCTTATTGAAGAAAACCATTGACGATGTGCCCTAGTGGCTGACTTATGACGAGTATGGTACCATCATGCATATACTCAGGTGTGGGTTGCATTTTCATGCGCATACATGTTTATGACTGGTGATATGAATTATGACTTTGGTTTGCGTTTAGCGACGATGAGATTGATGATAATGACGATGTTGTATGACGTTTTGCTCATATTACTCTATTATATGCTTAATTATGTTTTGTTGAAAATTCTCACCCCTTCTGCTTGGAATGTTGCTCTATTGTGGGAACGCTGCAGGTAGCCGCTAGTGAAGGACATCCTGCCTTCCTTTATAGCCATTGGGATGTCTGTCGAGTCGCTCTCTGATACTGTGACACCTAGGGGGCGTGGTTGAAATTGTTATTTAAGTAATAAATTGTTTAGTATTTGTATTGATGGTGTGAGAGTGTTTGAGTGGTATTTAGTGAGTGTTGTTTTATTCCGCTGTGACGTAACTCTTGGAGTTTAATTTTTATGACGGGTGATGACGTTGCGCAAACTTTAATGAGTGCAAGTTGACGTTCTTTTTGTTAATGACGATGTGGCATTTCCTTTCTATCAGTTAAACTAAATTTTGTGAAAAGATTTACTCTGATAAGTGACGTGTAAATTATGGGGTAGAAAGGGGGTGTTACATTAGTGGTATCAGAGCAGTTCGGTCTGTCCGGCCAGTGGTCGAGTGTTAAGTTGAGTAGCATTTGAGTTTTGTTACTCGTATCTAAATTCTGTTTTCCGTTGCAGTGCTAGAATGGCAGGACGGAACGATGCTGCACTTGCTGCTGCTTTGCAGGCTATAGCTGGGGTTGTGGGCAACATGCCAGGTGCTGGTGACGCTGGGGCGCGTAGTTTGGCTACGTTCCAGCGAGAGAACCCTCCTACTTTTGAAGGCGGGTATAACCCTGATGGTGCCCTTGAATGGCTGAGAGAGATGGAGCGGATCTTCCGCGTTATGGATTGTACCGATGCTCAGAAGGTTCATTACGGTACGCACATGTTGAAGAGAGAGGCTGATGACTGGTGGATGGCGGCTAGGCAGAGGTTGACGGCCGCCAATGAGGGAATTACTTGGGCTTTGTTCGAGAGGGAGTTCAGGAGGAAATACTATCCGGAAGATGTCCGCGGAAAGAAAGAGGTTGAGTTTCTGAGACTTGAACAAGGTAACATGTCGGTAACTGAATATGCTGCAAAATTTACTGAGCTGTCCAAGTTTCATCCACACTATGATGGAAAGGGTGCTGAGTTCTCCAAATGCATTAAGTTCGAAAACGGGTTGCGTGCTGATATTAAGAAAGCCATAGGGTATCAAAAAATTCGTGTGTTCTCTCTGTTGGTCGATAGCTGCCGGATTTTTGAGGAGGACAGTAATGCCTTCTCCAGAGTTATGAAAGAAAAGCAAAAGAATTTCTCGGGTCGTGGTAAGCCATATGAGGTGTCTGCTGGTAAGAACAAAGGGAAGTTTGTTGGTGGGCCTAAGCGAAGTGGGGGAGATGCTGTAGCCAATATTACTTGCTACACGTGTGGGAGAGCAGGTTATAAAAGTCCAGATTGCCCAAGCGGGGATAAGAAGAGATGTTATCGGTGTGGGAAAGAGGGGCACATATCTTCCAGCTGTGATAAGAAAGAGGTGGTATGCTTTAATTGTGGGGAGAGTGGTCACATCAGTACTCAGTGCTCAAAACCCAAGAAGGAGAAGTCCTTTGGAAAAGTGTTCGCTCTGGCTGAGTCTGACGTGGTGAATGAGATTCGAGGTACGTGCTATATCAATAATTTTCCTCTTATTGCTATTATTGATACTGGTGCTACCCATAGTTTTATTGCTGCCGCATGTGTTGCGAAACTAAGTCTTGTCTTATCTGATATGTTGAGAGAGATGGTTATCGATACTCCCGCTAAGGGTTCGGTAACTACCTCCGTTGTTTGTGCCAAATGTCCAGTATCTATATATGGTAGAGAATTTTTAGTTGATTTGATCTGTTTGCCGCTGAGTGGCATGGATGTCATTCTGGGTATGGACTGGTTAGTTGATAATCATGTTCATATCGACTGTCGCGAAAGGTCCGTGAGTTTCGCTTCGCCTGAAGAGAGGTCTGGTTTGCTATCTGCGGGTCAGCTGCACAGGGTGATGAGAGAAGAGGTTCAGCTGTTTTCTCTGTTAGCGTCGTTGTCTGCTGAGAGCCAAGCGAAGATTGAGGAGTTGCAGGTGGTGTGTGAGTTTTCCGAGGTGTTTCCTGACGAGATTCCGGATATACCACCAGAGAGGGAGGTGGAGTTTGCTATTGATCTAGTTCCTGGCACTAAGCCTGTGTCTATAGCACCATATAGAATGTCTGCTTCTGAGTTGGCAGAATTGAAAAAGCAACTTGAGGATTTATTAGAAAAGAAGTTTGTAAGACCGAGTGTGTCGCCTTGGGGAGCTCCAGTGTTGTTGGTGAAAAAGAAAGATGGTAGTATGAGGTTGTGTGTAGACTATCGTCAATTAAATAAAGTTACAATCAAGAACAAGTATCCGTTACCGAGAATTGACGATTTGATGGATCAGTTGGTGGGTGCTAAAGTATTTAGCAAGATTGACTTAAGGTCTGGTTATCATCAGATCAAGGTAAATGATGAAGATATCCAGAAGACGGCATTTAGGACAAGATATGGGCAATATGAGTATTCCGTTATGCCTTTCGGTGTGACTAATGCGCCGGGGGTATTCATGGGTTACATGAACCAAATCTTTCGCGAGTATTTGGATAAGTTTGTGGTGGTCTTCATTGATGATATTCTAATTTATTCTAAGTCTGAAGAGGAGCATGCGAGACATCTGAGGTTGGTGTTGGAGATTCTGAGGGATCGAAAGTTATATGCGAAGTTATCCAGGTGTGAGTTTTGGTTGAAAGAAGTCAGTTTTCTCGGTCATGTGATCTCTAGTGAGGGGATTGCGGTAGATCCTTCTAAGGTTGATTCGGTGTTGCAGTGGGAATCCCCGAAGTCCGTTACTGAGATAAGGAGTTTTCTGGGACTAGCAGGTTATTATAGAAGATTCATTGAGGGGTTTTCGAAGTTGGCTCTGCCGTTGACCCAATTGACTTGCAAGGGCAAGGCTTTTGTGTGGGATGACCGATGTGAAGAGAGTTTCAGTGAATTGAAAAGGAGGTTGACTACGTCCCAAGGGTTGACCCTACCTAATCCGGTTAAGCCGTTTGTGGTTTATTGCGATGCTTCCAAGATGGGTTTGGGTGGTTTATTGCGATCGCTTATGCGTCGAGGCAATTGAGAATTCATGAAAAGAATTACCCTACTCACGACTTAGAACTTGCTGCTGTGGTATTCGCATTGAAAATTTGGAGACATTACTTGTATGGATCGAGATTTGAGGTGTTCAGTGATCACAAGAGTCTTCGGTATCTGTTCGATCAGAAAGAGTTGAATATGAGGCAACGCCGGTGGTTAGAACTATTGAAGGATTATGATTTTGAGTTGAGTTATCACCCGGGAAAAGCTAATGTGGTTGCAGATGCTTTGAGTCGGAAGACTTTGCATATGTCGGTATTGATGGCTAGAGAGCTTGAGTTAATTGAGCAATTCAGAGACATGAGTTTAGTTTGCGAGGTCACACCTCAGAGTATCAGGTTGGGTATGTTGAGAATTGGCAACGATTTTATGGCTAGTATCCGGGAAGCGCAGAAGTTAGACGTAAAATTGGTTGATCTGATGGGTGGGATTGATCAGTCCGAGAATAAGGACTTCGAGATAGATGCGCAGAATGTATTGAGATATCGTGGAAGAATTTGCGTTCCTGAAGATGAGGAAATGAGAAAGGCAATTCTCGAGGAAGGCCACAAAAGTAAGTTGAGTATCCATCCCGGAGCGACAAAGATGTATCAAGATCTGAAAAAGATGTTCTGGTGGCCTGGGTTGAAGCGCGACGTAGCGCAGTTTGTGTATTCATGTTTGACCTGTCAGAAATCGAAGGTCGAGCATCAGAAGCCTGCGGGGATGATGCAACCGTTGAATGTTCCAGAGTGGAAGTGGGATAGTATCTCCATGGATTTTGTGACTGGGTTACCCAATACGGTGAGAGGGCATGATTCGATTTGGGTGATTGTGGATAGATTGACGAAGTCTGCTCATTTCATTCCTATCGACATTAAGTATCCGGTGTCGAGATTGGCAGAGATCTATATTCAGGTGATTGTGAAGCTGCATGGCGTTCCTTTGTGCATTGTGTCGGATAGAGACCCAAGGTTCACGTCGGACTTTTGGAGTAGTCTGCAGAAGGAGTTGGGTTCGAAGTTGAGGTTGAGTTCGGCTTATCATCCTCAAACTGATGGGCAGACAGAGAGAACGATTCAATCGTTGGAAGATTTGTTGAGGTCATGTGTTCTAGAGCAGGGAGGTGCGTGGGATACCCATCTTCCATTGATCGAGTTTACCTACAACAACAGTTATCATTCCAGTATTGGGATGGCGCCGTTTGAAGCGTTGTATGGTCGGAGGTGTAGGACTCCGGTTTGTTTGTACGAGACTGGGGAAAGTTTAGTACTTGGACCTGAGCTAGTCAGAGAGACTACTGAGAAAGTAAAGATGATCCGGGAGAAAATGAAAGCGTCGCAGAGTAGATAGAATAGTTACCATGATAAGAGAAGGAAAGATTTAGAATTTGAAGCTGGTGACCACGTGTTTCTGAGGGTTACACCTATGACTGGTGTTGGGCATGCGCTGAAATCGAAAAAGTTGACTCCTCGTTTCATTGGGCTGTATCAGATTACGGAGAGAGTTGGAAATGTTGCATATCGGGTGGCCTTACCACCTAACCTTTGGAACTTGCACGACGTGTTTCACGTGTCGCATCTTCGGAAGTATGTTGCGGATCCGTCTCATGTGATTCAACCAGATGATGTGGAGGTGCGGGACAATCTCACTGTGGAGACCATGCCTGTACGAATTGAGGATCGTGAAGTGAAGACCTTACGAGGTAAGGAGATCAATCTGGTGAAGGTCGTTTGGTTTGGGGCAGCTGGTGAAAGCCTGACTTGGGAGCTGGAGGACAGGATGCGAGAGTCGTATCCGGAGTTGTTTGAATCAGGTATGTTTTCGAGGACGAAGAATCCTAAGTAGGGGAGAGTTGTAACACCCCGAAAAATAATTTAGTTAATTTAATTAATTTGATTAGTTGAATTATTAAATTTTAGTTGGAGGCGTGATTAATTTAATTAAAATGATGGGTGTTGTTCAGGAAGTGGATCGAGTAAAGAGGGTGGTGTTGGCGTGGGAGGCCCAACGCTCGCTGAACCCACAGCTTAAACCCTAGGGGTCTAAGCCAAGCTCTCTCATTTTTCGCATTGTTGAGAGAAAGAAATCAGAATTGAGAGAGAGTGAGGAGCGCTGCGCTAAAGGAGTGGAAGGAGGGGAATCTTCTCAAGTTTTCTTAGGGTAAGAGTTCTTAATCCTTCTATGTCGTTTTTCTTCCTTTTCCTAGTGTTGTAGCCTTCGATCCCTAACCTCCATTGTGTTGATTACTCATTGATCAAAGAAGTGAACATGGCTACGGTTTGGAAGGAAGGAGGAGAAGCTTCGTTCGTTGTGTTGCTGGGTTTGTACGTGACTCCTTCGTTGTTGTTCCGGATCATACAAATTCGAGGTAAGGGTGAGCGTTTCAATTGAATATAATTAGGTATGTGGTGGGTCTTATGGGGTTGTGGGATTGTGATGATTTAGTGATGTATATGTAAGATTGATGAGGGATTAGATTAATTGTGGTGTTATTTTGATGAATTTTTGGTGTTGATGTGCGATTTACCCTTATGAGATGATGAGATGAATTTCGATTTTTGGTGAATTTGGTGTGGTTGGTAGCGAATTCATGTGTATGGTGGTGGGAATATATGAATGAGTAAATTGGGATTAAATTAGGAGATGTGATAATTTAATTGATATGCTTATAATTAGTTGAAATAATACCAAGAAATTGAGGATAAAATAGTGTTGCTGTTTGCTGGGTATCAATAAAACTGCTGCTGTATATCACTTGACAGTGTTACTGTTACTGTGTATCAATAAAAATGTTGCTGTATATCGACTGGCAGTGTTGTTGTATGCTGTTTTACCAAAAGAAAATGTGCTGTCCATAAATTAAAAATGTTGCTGTTTGCTGTTTATCAAAAATAAAAGGATGCTGTCTTGCTGTTATCTCTATATAGGAGTTGCTGTTTTATGAAGGAAATGCGCTACTATTTTACAAAAGTGAAGCGCTGTTTTTGTGTGTAAATCGTGCTGTTTTTCTTGCTGCAGTTTGCGCTAAAAGGCCACTATTCTGTTGCTGTTTTTGGACTCAAAAAATACTGCTGTTTTTCCACACTGTTTTTCTACTGTTTTGCTATTGTTGCGCGCCTACAAAAGCTACTGTTTTCCGTTCTGATATGTTGCTGTTTGCGAAACGAATTTCTACATTTTGTAAATGAAAGGAGCGTGTATTGTTACTTAAGATTTAAGGCAATTAAACAAGAACATAATCAAACTGTTCGGATTCCACTTTCCACAAATTGGAATCTGTGGTAAGTGGCCACTAAGCCCCACTTACCACAGATTACAATTTGTGGTAAGTAGCATCCAATGCCTAACCATAAAGGTATGAAGTAAGAGTTAAGGATGTTGTTACCCCAATTTTGAATGTGATGTTTTTGAAGAAGTTGTGATATTATTATGGTGACTATGACGAATACACTCTATGAGTGTTCTATGACGACGATGACGAGTACTCCGGGTGAGTGAATTTGGTGAATTGCACGTGTGTCCATAGTGTCTCATAGCATGTGCATATTATGACGAATAGGCTTCGGCCTCTTATTGACGAAAACCAGTGACGATGTGCCCTAGTGGCTGACTTATGACGAGTATGGTACCATCATGCATATACCCGGGTGTGGGTTGCATTTTCATGTGCATACATGTTTATGACTGGTGATATGAATTATGACTTTGGTTTGCGTTTAGCGACGATGAGATTGATGATAATGACGATGTTGTATGACGTTTTGCTCATATTACTCTATTATATGCTTAATTATGTTTTGTTGAAAATTCTCACCCCTTCTGCTTGGAATGTTGCTCTATTGTGGCAACGCTGCAGGTAGCCGCTAGTGAAGGACATGCTGCCTTCCTTTATAACCATTGGGATGTCTGTCGAGTCGCTCTCTGATACTATGACACCTAGGGGGCGTGGTTGAAATTGTTATTTAAGTAATAAATTGTTTAGTATTTGTATTGATGGTGTGAGACGTGTTTGAGTGGTATTTAGTGAGTGTTGTTTTATTCCGCTGTGACGTAACTCTTGGAGTTTAATTTTTATGACGGGTGATGACGTTGCGCAAACTTTAATGAGTGCAAGTTGACGTTCTTTTTGTTAATGACGATGTGGCATTTCCTTTCTATCAGTTAAACTAAATTTTGTGAAAAGATTTACTCTGATAAGTGACGTGTAAATTATGGGGTAGAAATGGGGTGTTACAGAATGTGTGGATACCATAATTATGAGTTCATGTCCTCAACAGATTGTAGGCATTCCATTGTCCATAACAATTAATGTCAGCTTCAAGAGGTCGGGATAGTTAATTTCTGAAGAAAGTCTGTATCTTCACGATGTCTTTCACGTGTCTCAGTTGAGAAAATGTATTCCCGATCTACTTCAGCCGTTGAGCGTTGAAACGATCGATCTTCGACCGGATTTATCATTCCAACATTATCCTAGTCATATCCTAGGGCATGGCGTGAAGACATTGAGGTCAAGGACCATTCCGACTGTCAAGGTAGTCTGGGAAGGCTTCTCAGCCGAAGAGGCTACTCGTGAATTGGAAGAGGACATGATGACCCGTTATCAATATATTTTGCTTAAGGTTCGTCTTGTCAATTTTGAGGACAAAATTTTTAAAAAATTGGGGTGATTGTAACATCCCTAATTTTTAAAGACTAGTACTATGATGCCTAAGACCGAGTAATTATTTGTGGGAATAATTGGTCGTGTCTCGAGGATTAATAGTCGAGGAAAAGTCCAAAGAAATCCTACTCTACATTTAATTGTGGCTTAGTCATAATGTAAATGAACAATTCAGCTGAAGGGTAAAATCGTCATTTCGCCTCACATCGAAGACGTATCAATTGAGTGAGTAGTTAGTCTCGACTCGAATGAGAATTAGTCAAGAAACCTATGCCGAGCGGAAAGCCATAAGAATTATTGGGGTTTTAACCTCAAAACCCAGACTTAATGGGCCAAGGGCATTTTGGTCATTTCCCTAGATTTCGATTTGTCAAAGTAAGTAAATGGCTATAACAAAAATGGTTATTAAGACCAAGTAAGTTAGCTAAATTAAATTGTTAATGAGAGGAAAAGTTGCATGATTGATTGGGATTAAGTTTGGAGAAGAATTTAAAAGAGAATTAGAATAAGGGCATTTTGGTAATTGCACCCTTATTAAAATTCACCCTCAGCTGAAGTACCATTTAAACACATTCTTCCTCACCTTCAGTTGCAACAATTCAGAAAGAAAGGGAACAAAGAAAAGATGGAGAAGAGGGCAAAGGGAAGAGGTTGAAGGAGAAGAGGGAATTTTCATTTCTTGATGCATGTAAGCTCCTTCACTCTCATCTCACTCCATTTTTCATTCTCTATCCAATGACACCCTTTATAAGAGCTCATCCTTCACCTTTCTCCTTCTACCATTCTCAGCCACTGAAGCTTCAATTGGGAAACAATGGAGTCTTGACACCATTGAAGCCTTGTATGTTCTTTTGGAACTAGAAGTAAGGTGATTTGATCTTACATTGTGGATTGAAAGAAGAATTGGAGCTAAATTGATGGTGGTTTGGCTACTTGGTTCTGTTCTTGAGTCAATTGTGGGTAGGAGAGGAGTGATTGGGAAGTTCCAATTTCTGTTTGGAAGCTCAAGTTCGAAGTAGCAAGTGATGGAAGATGATAATTTAAGTTCATCAGAATTTCTGGATAAAAACAGTTTCAGTACCCTTCAGTGATTTCATCGTATCTTCCTGCAAACAACTCCGATGATCGTGATTCTTGTCCCTCTGGAAAGTTGACCAAAAGCTCTTCATTTTGGGCACAAGAACCGTATGATTGCATGGAGAAATGAAGGAGATATCATGTTCCCAAGTTTCGGATTCAGAATCAAGCACTGTCCTGGACCAGTCACCTTGTCTTGGTGATATCTCCCAAAACACTGGATGCATGCGTGTGAATCCTTGACCATTTGAAAGTAGACAAAATCCTCTTCATAATGGGCACTGATTTGAAGGAGTTTGGTTGCGAATTGACATAGTTATGGCTGTTACAAAAGTGTGCATTGATTCTGGAAAACAGAAAAGAAGAAGCTGGAAATGTGATTCGTCGGATTTGGGATTCGAGTTGTCAAGTCGCGCGAGACGTCAATTCTATCCACCGGAGATGAAGTCAGTATCAAGAGGGGTGTTGGTTGCGGAAATCAGTTGCGGAGGCATTCGGAGCGGGTACGTGACTACGAGGATTGTTCGAGTGGTTACGGTCCGGTCGTCCGTGCTCCGGCGTAATTTCTCGCGAGATCGTCAACTAGGTGAGTTCTACTCACGGATAGGGATATTTTTCGTGTCTTGAAATTATATCGGGTTGAGTCATAAGGCAATTATCAATTTTCGAAAGATTTTGGAACCGAAAACCGTTTTTGAGCAATATCGCGTTTTTACGGTTTTTATTGAATTGTTGAACAATTTACGAAATTGTGATTTTAAGTGCTTTCACTGGAATATGGTCTGGAATGTTGTTTATTAAATCCGTTTTCAGGTTGGAGAACGATCGGAATTCGATTTGGGCGAGGAATGGAAAGCGGAATGAGAAACTAGAATTCGGTAACAGAACAGGCCGCACGGGTCGCGCGCCCCTGGGCACGGACCGTGCGCCCTCTTCGGGTTGGCTGTGTGGTTTTGGTAAATCACGCACGGACCGGACTTCGATTTCTCATTTCGTCACTCCTTTCGATCCCGAATCACTCCTAATCTTCTTCCCAACCAATTTTAAGGATATTGCCTTACTGACAACCGTATTTTGAACTTGTTCAACTCACGTTTTTGAAAAGAGCTTCGAAGGCATAATTGACTGAAAAACCGAAACCCTAGTATACGTGTGGGTACACCGTCTGATGGACTGTTTGAATATAAATGTTTATATATGCCACTTGTTTTTGATTATAATGCCGGATGTTTATAAATTCATCAAAACGGGTTATAAGTAAATAATACGTTACAGTTTGATTATAATGCCGGATGTTTATAAATTCATCAAAACGGGTTATAAGTCAATAATTCGTTACAATTTGATTATAATGCCGGATGTTTATAAATTCATCAAAACGGGTTATAGATCGATAAGATATAAATTATCTAAAAAGACTATGTGAATGATCCTTTGGGGATAGGAAAGATATATATTATTTAACTCTCGAGAACTTGATGCGTATTGTCATACGTATTGCGTTGGGTGACGACCCGACAAGTAGCATACTAGGGAGGGTAGTCATGACCCCTTACCTATGCCCTGAATGTGTTTTGGCGTGGTCAACTAACGGGTTGCCGGGATTAGCAGTTGTGCAGTCGGCTTGTGCTAAGTTATTGATTATAAGTTAACATTGCCGGGATTAGCAGTTGTGCAGTCGGCCGATGTTAAGCTATAGCTACCGGGATTAGCAGTTGTGCAGTCGGTTTGAGCTAAGCTATTAAAAACATAATTGAGAACACGATTTGCTTGGCATTTCGACTATAGCTCGTGGTAGCTAATTAAACATTGTTAACGGTTTAATAAATGAACCGAGTGTCGGTGAGGGGGCACGGTATGACTCACTGAGACAAGTTATCTCACCCAATCCATATTTGTTGTTTTTACAGAGAACAGGTTATAAGGACAGCATGCGGCACAGTTGGTATGTCGGGTTCGAGGAGAAGATTGAAGATTGATTCATTTATAGTTGTCCTTGTTCTTCTGTAGTTGTATCTGTATTCGGTCGTATGACTCGAGCTTGTATTATTTTATTTATTAGTTTCCGCTGTTTCTTGTAAATATGTATATCTGAACAGGAATTTTTATACTCTGATTTATACCAAATTGTATATTTAGGTATTTCTTTGTTAAAGAAATACCGGGGTGTTACACTTACAAGTGAGGATCAAGCCTCTATTTATAGGAAAATAGGTGGTCTAAGGCACTTGAGAGGAGGGGCAAAATGGTCATAAAAAAAAAGTGACAAATCAAGTGGCAAGGAAAGCCATCAGCAAGTGGGTGCAGCCAAAATTGACTTGTCTGGCGTCAGGGTCGTGCGCCCATGTGCCTGGGTCGTGCGCCCTAGCCAGTCAATTTTGGCTGCTCTACGCCAGTTTTGCACCAGGGTCGTGCGCCTATGAAGCCTGGGTCGTGCGCCTTTTGCTGGCAACAGCTGTTCTGCGTTGCTGGCAAGCATGGGTCGTGCGCCTATGTGCCAGGGTCGTGCACCTATGGAGCCTGGGTCGTGCGCCTTATGCTGGCAACATCTGTTCTGCGTTGCTAGCAAGCATGGGTCGTGCGCCTATGTGCCAGGGTCGTGCGCAGGCTCTGCGCCAGTTTTTGTTGCTTGGCGCCCTTGGCGCCCTGTTGAGTTCCAAGCGGTCTTAAAAATTGTTCCTCCTCAAATATTTTCTTTGTTTTTTTCATTTTTCCTCATATTTTCTCTTTTGCTTCAAAATAACACCTGAAAATAAAAAGTAAACATTTGTAGTAATATAGCTCAAAAATATAATTAAAATACCAAATAAACTTAAGAAAAATACCTATTAAAAAGACTCTAAAAATAGACTTATCAAACTCCCCTATGCTTGAACCTTTGCTTGTCCTCAAGCAAAAACAATGTAAATCTTTAGGCCAATTCTGAAGGGAATTTATTTTCATATTGAAACCTTAAGTGAACTGTGGGGTGTAACACCCCGGTATTTTTATCGAGTAAAAATACCCAAGTGTACCATCATAAAATAATCAGAGATATATTTCCTGTTTTAGATATTGAACATAAATAAAAACAACTCATAACTTAGAGTCCAATATCCAAATACCAAGAAATAGCGGAAACGATTTTACAACTTTTACTGATACAAGTTATACAATCGAAAATACTAAAATCTCTAGGGAAAGACAATAACAATGAAAACTAAGTCTTCAGCAACCCTCCAAGTACAGCCTACTCATGCTTCCTGGATCTCCTCTTTCCCCTGTTTCTCTGTAAAACAACAACATTTAAACAATGAGATACAATCTCAGTGAGTTCTACCGAGACCCCTACTAACGCTCTCGGTCCTTTTATGAAATTCATTTATAATTCAATGCGTCATCGACTGCCCCGAGACTAATCCCGATGAACCGCATTATATTACACATAGCATTCCACCGACTGCCCCGAGACTAATCCCGGCGGATCTGCTATAACTCAGTGCATCACCGACTGCCCCAAGACTAATCCCGGTGAACCACACTACACAACAACAGTAACGTACCACCGACTGCCCCAAGACTAATCCCGGTGAACGTTACTCAATACTCTTTGACACACCGCCGACTGCCCCAAGACTAATCCCGGCGAACCCCTATCCAATAACAGTTCCGCTATTGGCCTCAGAGCCTAGGGTAGGGGATCATGACTGCCCCTCCTAGTATGTCAACATGGGTCGTCACCCATACCACGTAAATATATATTAAATATATCTACACTCGATGACCTGTTAGTTCACCTATACTCAATGAACATTTAGTCCATCTACATGTGACCGTTAGTCGAACATAATACCCTCATCGGGCCGTTTCCCATAGTCGATATAATATATATATATATATATATCGTGAATCGTAGACCGGTTTAGACAATAAATAATAATCGTCCCGCGTCAGTTATACCGTATTACGCAGGACTCATAGTCCACTTTATTATTAATAAACATATTCGCACACGCGTACTATTATTCGGCTTTTCGAAACTATTTGAACTTCGAAAACCATTCTTTTTACCTTTATAAATTGTACATTTAGTTAGGCCTCGGAATAAGCTTTCAAATGCATTTTAGAACACCTCAATCGGGTTCCCGAATCAAAAGTTATCGCGAAAACAAATCAGTGAAAAACTGTTGAAAATCTGCAAAGCGTCGCGACGCGAACTGCTACCGTCGCGACGCGAAAAACGACAGAAACTTTTTGCGTGACAAAACTGGGCCAGGTCGCGACGCGAAAGGGACGGGTCGCGACGCGACCCTCTGCAGAAAACTGCAGGTTTTCCGTTTTCTTGCGAAATTCGCTATTCCGCTCAATTCCGATTCTTGTTCCGGTTGAAAACAGTTTTGACAACTATAAAAACAGTCTCAATCAAAGTCACACAATCAATCAAAAACTCATTTTAAACGAATTGTATCAAAACGCGACATATTTTCCAATTATCGGTTTTCAACCCAAAATCTCTCAAACTCGATTACCAAATAATATTCCAGTCCAGCGAAAGCGGTAAAACAGTTAATTAATTAATTTGAAACATAAAATCCTAAGCGTGAGTAGAACTCACCCTTGAAGCGTGAACCACGATCGAGCCAAAATCACCGAGTAGCCACACGAACGCTCCCCGCTCCGGCGACACCCAATCCGCTTCCAAAGCTTCCCACTCGATCACGAAACCGCTTTTGACCGGAATGCCGAATTCCTCGAAACCCTCCAGGGACACTATTCATCATCTTCTTCAACCTCAAACCACTATTCACCAAAAACCCCAATTTGATTTTCGATCCCCAAATCACCCAACTCGCTTCCAATCGACGATCCATCATCCTTGGGTTCGCGCCAAACTCCATCCCAAGCCATCCTTGAGCTTGAACCATCAACAAACCTCCATTTCCTTCAAAATTCGAAAATGGCAAAGTGAGAGAGAGAGAGTTGATGATGTTGATGTTGGTACCAAAACGAAGAGGAAGTAACGGTGAACGTTTTTTGTGTTGGAAGGAAGTCGTTTTGATGAGCCGAAGTCCTCCCTTTTTCCTCTTCTTCCTCCTCACCCATTCTTTCTTCTTTCTCTTTTCTCTCCCTTTCTCTCTTCTGTTTCTTTCTCTCGCATCCTTTCCTTCTTTTCCTTTCTTAATTCTTTTTCTTTCCTTTTTAACACACACACACGTACACATATATATATTTATTTAATATATAGTTGGTAACGTGGTCCAATTACCATATTGATCTAAATCTCTTATTTCGATTCCGAAACTTCCTTGATCCGTATTATCCGGTTAACGATCCAATGAAAACCAATAAATAATTTTAGCACTCGATAAATTTATCAGTTAAGTACTAAATTGGTTTAATTGGGTTAACACCCAAATAATTCCATTAATTATTTTGAGGATGTTACATTCTCCCCAACTTGAAAGAATTTTGTCCTCAAAATTTCGTCAAGTCTTTCATCCGACTAACCGAGAATCGACATTCTCAGAAAGGTCTAAATCTGCTGGAACACAATCTCGAATCAACGGAATGAGTGTAGAAAAATCTCCTCAATCCGGCACATCCATCTTCAAGCATGTTCGACCATTACCCTAGAACACTTCTAAGATTACAGTCCGAACTCCCTTGTTACGAATCAACACAAGAAACTCCTCTTTCGCCCACATAGGCTCGGCACCGCGTTCGAAAACACTTCCGATGCTTCATTCCAATTATCCTCGTTTACTCCCCAACTGTGATTAATATAACTCAAAGGGTTTAATACAAGACGCTTGATAGAAATACTCGTTGAAAAATGAGGTCCGCATAACGGTACTCTTCGGTAAAGGTAAAAACAAATACGATTTCCTCGAAAGGTGTAAACACTTTCTCAACAATTCTTCTAATATTCATAACAGTTCTCGTACACACCGACAATGTGACGGAAAAGTCACTTGTGAAACTTCTTGACTCGCCCCCAAGATTTCGAGATAACACTTTTCGAAAGAAGATGGAATGAGGATCTATCAGAAACGTTTATCTTAAACGTAGAAATAAACCATGGGGACATCAAATAAATTTGAACGTAATGCAAATCACCTCAGTTGTTCTCCAAACAACTATCAAACAGAACTCAGAGCTCCTTTCCGAATTAGTCAATAGCGTTGAGAGATTCCCCTCAACCTAAGTAATCCTCCTAGGATTTTCCTCCCCAATCATATCCTATTAGCCTCTTAATTCGTTCCCAAAATTAACTTTAGCATGCGGGTTTTCACAAAAATGATTTTTCAAAACTATTACACCGCGCGCCAAGCTTCACTTCGGAAATTTCAGTCACTTGCAAGCAGATCCATCAATTAATCCTTTGATGGTTATTCGCAACGTGAAAACAGTCAGCAGTTACCCCACTTACATATTCGTATTCACGTTCGACTTGTCAAACGGAATCACATAATACTATCTCCTTGTTAACCTTCACAATGAGAGGTTAACAAACTAATACCTCGCCACTAATACATCTGCTTTATATTCTGTACACCCTAGAACAGAATATAAACTTCGGCGTGCTTCCTCTAACACTTGCCTTTTATTGTTCTCATCATCGACCGCACAGATCCTACCGTTGAAACAACTGACTCCGTCGCTAGCCATAGTAAAATCTGGAAATACCTTTTGAGATTGTAGCTTCACATCAACTTCGATCCTCATGTGGCTCAACACTAACAGGTTCCTCTCGATCTTGAATTCAGATTTGAGTCTCTAAAAGACTCCGATGATACCATCTCATGCATCAGCTTCAACATTGGAATTTCCTGGACGATACTTCAACCCGAAGTCATAATCCTTCAGAAATTCTACACACTTCTCTACCTGCTATTCAGTTCTTTCTGATCAAACAGATACCTTAAACTCTTGTGACCACTAGAGACCTCGAAACGAGACCCATACAGGTAACGTCTCCAAATCTTCAGTGCATACACAATAGCTATTAACTCCAATTCATGAGTCGGATAAATCTCCTCATGAGTCTTCAATTGTCTGGACGCATAAGCTACCTCTTGTTGATTCTGCACAAGAACACCTCCTAAACCCTTCCCAGAAACATCGCCGTAAATTTGGAATTTCAAAGACGGATCCGGAAGAATCAGGAATGGAGCAGAAGTCAACCAAACCTTCAATTCTTGAAAACATTCTTCACAATCAGCATCCCACGTAAACGGATGACCCTTACGAGTTAACCGAGTAAGTGGACAACTAACTGTGAGAACCCTTGAACAAATCTCTTATAGTAACCGGCTAGATCCAGAAACTTTTGATCTCTGCGACTGACGTCGGTCACTCCCATTCAACACCGCTTCCTTCTCACTGGGACCTACAGAAACTCCCGACTTGGGGAATCACATGTCCCAAAGACTTTACCTCTGACACCCAAAAATCACGCTCCCATGGTTTCAAGTACAACTTATTTTCTCAGAGTACTCTCAGAACAATGCGGAGATGTTGGACATGCTCCTCAATGGTCTTCGAGTACATCAAGATACCATCAATGAAAATGACTACAACTTGATCTAGGTAATTGAGGAAAAACTAGGTTCAGGTAATCCATGAATACCGCTGGAGCATTAGTCAAACCAAAGGGCATCACTACAAACACATAATGTCCATACCTAGTACGGAAGGCTGTCTTCGGAATGTCTAAGGCTCTAACTTTTATTTGATGATATCCTGACCTCAGATCAATTTTTTTGAAAACACTGCAGCACCTCAAATTGCTCAAGCAAATCGTCTATCCTTGGTAAGGGATATTTATTCTTGATCGTCACTTTGTTCAGTTGTCGATAACCGATGTACAATCTCATGCTGCTAACTTTCCTTTTGACTAATTACACCAGAGCACTCCTTAGAGAAGCACTCAGTCGAATAAATTTCTTTAACATCGACTCTTCAAGTTGAGATTCCATTTCCTTTAATTCTCAAGAAACCTTCAATAAGAAACAATAGATATTGATCCCGTGCCAGGAATCAATTCTACAGTAAACTCTACCTCTCACTCTGGAGGTTCAGAAGAAACTTCATCGTGAAAACATCCAGAAAGTCATTCACAACCTGAATATTCGCCAAATCTAAACTAGTTTCAGTGGATGCAGATAACATACTAACATGTGCTTCCGCACCTTGAAATGAAGATTGACCGTCTAAGGTGAATTAGGTAACCGCTTCCGAATTTGTCTTAGACAATTCCACTGATTCTGAAGAGAAACGGATAGTTGATTAACACAGTCGATTGCAACATGATTTGCAGTCATCCAATTCATACCCAAAATGGTGTCCACACTTCTCATAGGCAAACAAATAATCCTTCAACGAAATCTCTGTCTCTTATAACACGTAGGCAATTCCGACACAAAGATTGGGTCTGGACACGACCCTGAGCCGCAGTTTAAAATAGTTATCGGCTCGAATAGCGATGATAAGGCTGATCCCAACCGATTCACATGCGATCGGGATATACAACAATAGGTTGCACCCGAATCATATAATATATTGATCGAGTTATTGAAAACTGATCCCATACCCCTCAGTACCCGGTCAGCAGTTGTAACTGTCTGAGCATCGAAAGTGTTGACTCGTCCTTGCCTTGAAGCTGCTTGTGACTCCTTGGAACTCTTCCTTACGGGGCACTCCTTACCATAATGACCCTCTACATTACAATAATAGTATCGATTAGATCTTCGCTTGCAATCACCACTGTGAGGCTCTCCACAGTGAGAACATCTTCTGACCTTTGAAGAATCAAAGAATTGCATCTGCTTTTCCTTCGATGAAATTATCTTAGGACTCTGCATTCGGAGTTGATAATTCAACTACCCTCCTTATTTTCCCATACTCCCTATGAGATCATCCTCGGCGACATAGGCTGATTGCACTAAGGCAACATAATTGGTAATAGTATAAGAACTGAGACCCCCAAGTCATAAAAGCACTAAGGCCCTTCTTATACATCTGCCTTCTTCATTCGTCGTCCGGAGTTTACTTTACCACTTGGTAAAGCTGAGATAACTTCTCAAACTTAGCGGTGCATTCTTCCACCGTCACGCCACCTTTCCTGAGGATGAATCTGTTGGAGTTCCGATTTTGGTCGAGGATTGCATCTTGATCATCCAGTCATAATTCCGCTTATGATGCACTAAGTATTAAGTTGATCAGGCTCAATGTCTCTTAGCATCACAAGTGTAATTACAAAAAGGACTAACAAGGAATCGACTCAACCCTAAACTAAGTCCGACTAGGTCGAAATGCTCTGATACCAACTGTAACACCCCGGTATTTTTATCGAGTAAAAATACCCAAGTGTACCATCATAAAATAATCAGAGATATATTTCCTGTTTTAGATATTGAACATAAATAAAAACAACTCATAACTTAGAGTCCAATATCCAAATACCAAGAAATAGCGGAAACGATTTTACAACTTTTACTGATACAAGTTATACAATCGAAAATACTAAAATCTCTAGGGAAAGACAATAACAATGAAAACTAAGTCTTCAGCAACCCTCCAAGTACAGCCTACTCATGCTTCCTGGATCTCCTCTTTCCCCTGTTTCTCTGTAAAACAACAACATTTAAACAATGAGATACAATCTCAGTGAGTTCTACCGAGACCCCTACTAACGCTCTCGGTCCTTTTATGAAATTCATTTATAATTCAATGCGTCATCGACTGCCCCGAGACTAATCCCGATGAACCGCATTATATTACACATAGCATTCCACCGACTGCCCCGAGACTAATCCCGGCGGATCTGCTATAACTCAGTGCATCACCGACTGCCCCAAGACTAATCCCGGTGAACCACACTACACAACAACAGTAACGTACCACCGACTGCCCCAAGACTAATCCCGGTGAACGTTACTCAATACTCTTTGACACACCGCCGACTGCCCCAAGACTAATCCCGGCGAACCCCTATCCAATAACAGTTCCGCTATTGGCCTCAGAGCCTAGGGTAGGGGATCATGACTGCCCCTCCTAGTATGTCAACATGGGTCGTCACCCATACCACGTAAATATATATTAAATATATCTACACTCGATGACCTGTTAGTTCACCTATACTCAATGAACATTTAGTCCATCTACATGTGACCGTTAGTCGAACATAATACCCGCATCGGGCCGTTTCCCATAGTCGATATAATATATATATATATATATCGTGAATCGTAGACCGGTTTAGACAATAAATAATAATCGTCCCGCGTCAGTTATACCGTATTACGCAGGACTCATAGTCCACTTTATTATTAATAAACATATTCGCACACGCGTACTATTATTCGGCTTTTCGAAACTATTTGAACTTCGAAAACCATTCTTTTTACCTTTATAAATTGTACATTTAGTTAGGCCTCGGAATAAGCTTTCAAACGCATTTTAGAACACCTCAATCGGGTTCCCGAATCAAAAGTTATCGCGAAAACAAATCAGTGAAAAACTGTTGAAAATCTGCAAAGGGTCGCGACGCGAACTGCTACCGTCGCGACGCGAAAAACGACAGAAACTTTTTGCGTGACAAAACTGGGCCAGGTCGCGACGCGAAAGGGACGGGTCACGACGCGACCCTCTGCAGAAAACTGCAGGTTTTCCGTTTTCTTGCGAAATTCGCTATTCCGCTCAATTCCGATTCTTGTTCCGGTTGAAAACAGTTTTGACAACTATAAAAACAGTCTCAATCAAAGTCACACAATCAATCAAAAACTCATTTTAAATGAATTGTATCAAAACGCGACATATTTTCCAATTATCGGTTTTCAACCCAAAATCTCTCAAACTCGATTACCAAATAATATTCCAGTCCAGCGAAAGCGGTAAAACAGTTAATTAATTAATTTGAAACATAAAATCCTAAGCGTGAGTAGAACTCACCCTTGAAGCGTGAACCACGATCGAGCCGAAATCACCGAGTAGCCACACGAACGCTCCCCGCTCCGGCGACACCCAATCCGCTTCCAAAGCTTCCCACTCGATCACGAAACCGCTTTTGACCGGAATGCCGAATTCCTCGAAACCCTCGAGGGACACTATTCATCATCTTCTTCAACCTCAAACCACTATTCACCAAAAACCCCAATTTGATTTTCGATCCCCAAATCACCCAACTCGCTTCCAGTCGACGATCCATCATCCTTGGGTTCGCGCCAAACTCCATCCCAAGCCATCCTTGAGCTTGAACCATCAACAAACCTCCATTTCCTTCAAAATTCGAAAATGGCAAAGTGAGAGAGAGAGAGTTGATGATGTTGATGTTGGTACCAAAACGAAGAGGAAGTAACGGTGAACGTTTTTTGTGTTGGAAGGAAGTCGTTTTGATGAGCCGAAGTCCTCCCTTTTTCCTCTTCTTCCTCCTCACCCATTCTTTCTTCTTTCTCTTTTCTCTCCCTTTCTCTCTTCTGTTTCTTTCTCTCGCATCCTTTCCTTCTTTTCCTTTCTTAATTCTTTTTCTTTCCTTTTTAACACACACACACGTACACATATATATATTTATTTAATATATAGTTGGTAACGTGGTCCAATTACCATATTGATCTAAATCTCTTATTTCGATTCCGAAACTTCCTTGATCCGTATTATCCGGTTAACGATCCAATGACAACCAATAAATAATTTTAGCACTCGATAAATTTATCAGTTAAGTACTAAATTGGTTTAATTGGGTTAACACCCAAATAATTCCATTAATTATTTTGAGGATGTTACATGGGGCAATTCTAACACTTTGGTTTGAGAACTACTATTCGGGCTTCTTGTGGAATTGGGAGACAGTTTTTAAGTATCAATACTCTAGAGAGGATATCAATGTCATCGTAGAACTGGTTCCCCAGCATTCTTAAGCTTGGGTCCTTCATTCACTAAGACCGGGTCTCATTGGAGGGTCTTTATATGTTGGGCATTTTGAATTGGTTTTGCATTTTTTATTATTATTATTATTATTATTATTTTTTGAATACCCCAACTCAGACGTTTTTCTCCAGTAACCGCGCATCCAGTGAATGTCACCAAGAAAACCAGGTTACTAGCTTCTTTTCAGTCCTTCTAATTGTATTAATAACTGAAAATAGTCTCAATGGTGTGTGTGTGAAAAAGCCCTAGAAGTAGAAATCGAACCATGATACAATTTTGTCGTTCCCAAACAGTCCACCTAGATGATTGCTAATGAAAAATTGAAAAATTATTTTTGTCCAGAAAAGGCTTATCTAAAACATGCTTAGGGTTCACAAAGTTTCATGATGGAGGGAGCAGATACAAACTCAACCAAGCAATAAAGATATAAAAGCAATAAAATACCCCCCCATGCTTGGACTAGGCATTGTCCTCAATGATTTTTCAAATAAAACAACATAAAAGGGGTTAGGATAGCTCACTGGATCACAGCCGCCCAGGCGGGGGACCCTGATTGATGTTGAAATGACGCATTAGGGTTTGGAGCATATCTGTCACGTGCTCCAATTGCTGGCTGTGGTACAGCTGGTCTTCCCTGATTAGTTGCAGCTCTTCATTTTGCCTTTGCATCTCTCCACCTTGCCTTATCTGCTCACCCTCGATCCTTTGGCACCAGGCTTGCATGTCAAAGCTTTGGTTATGATGGGGTTGCTGCTCAGCCATTTCTTCTTGAACTGACTCTGGTGCTTCTTGTTGCATTTCCCTAGCTTCATCTTGATATAGCCAATTTGCCTGGCTCCTTGTATCTGTTCTGGTTGGGTCCGGCAAAATGATCGACTTTTGTTTGGCAATAAGCAGATGGAATGTTGCTGCTCCCTTTTTTGTTGGTTTTACCAAGGACATGCTTTTGCAAATATCCATATCAATGAACTGGTTCCCTGCCAAAATTTCTAGATTCCCCAACTTTTCTTGCAATCCTAGCTTCTCGGCAATGTAAGTTACCATTCCCCCTATAACAATATCCCCTTTTGTTTGTGCTGCAACACGTGTCAGATTACTTAGGATGTAATGGCAGGTGTTTATCGGCATCCCGTGTACCATTGCCCATAAGCGAAACAGTTCACTTGTTCTGACACCACCCGTTTCACCCCTGCCAAAGATAGTGCATGCCATAACCCTAAGAGTATACCGGAAAACCGGACTATGAATTGAGCTAGCTTTTGCGCTTCTTGCTTCATAATGATTAATTCCGGTGATTTGTCACCAGAATGTATTAGGGTCATAACCTTGTGGCCTAACAGCGGCATTTATGGAATCGTGAACAAACCCTTGATTTTCAAAACCCAGCAATTCACAGAAATCATTGAACATCATTTGATAATCTTCATTAAAAAACCGGAAGCACAGTTTATGGGTTGGGTTTAACACGCTGCTCTCATCTCTAGCAATATGCAATGAGCTTAAAAATTCAAGAGTGAGTCTGATATATGTAGCCCTAGCCTCATTCAGAAATTTCAGCCAGCGAACAGTACTTAACAGATATTTCACATTTCCATCTAATCCTAGGGATTGTAGAGTAGGAGAAAAATGCGGATATCGTGTAGGAACGACTAACCTTTCGTGGAGAGCCGTGAACAGTTTTCTTTGGTCTCTGTTTTTGAAGATCACCCCGTATTCACTTGGCGTGCTATCCTTCCTTTTTGTTTTCCCGGTTGAAGTGCTTCCAAATTCAACATTTTTCATCTTCTTTGAAGCCATAGTACAAAAAGGGTAATTTTGGAATTTTTTGAAAAATGGGGTTCTTGGTGATTTTTGGGTTTTGCGATTTTGGTGGTGTTTTCGTGTTTTGATGGAGGAATATTGGTTTATTAATGATGGGTATTGGTTTGGGGGAAGAAATTTGGTGTTTGGGTGCTGTTTTGGGGTGGTTTATGGAGTTTTTTGTTTATGGTTGGTACACGAATTTGGGGGTATGTTTTTGGGTGGATTTTTTATGATTTTGATGGTAGGGTTTTGTAGAGGAGGTTGTGGGTTGTTGTATTGGTGGAAATTTGATGGAGTTTGGTTGAGTTTTTGGGTGTTTAATGGAGGTTTTAAGTTTTGGGCATGGGGTTGTGAATAGTGTTTTTGAGTGAAGGAGATGATGAAAGTGATGAAGATGAAGAGCAACTCGTGGGGTACATTGGCAGCAAAACACGCACGGGTCGTGCTTGCCATACGCACGGGTCGTGCGCTTTATTCTGCCAAAATGGGCCATTTTCAGTTGAAAACACGCACGGGTCGTGCGTGGTATAGCACGGGTCATGCGCCTTGTTGCTGATGCTGCTTCGAGTCGTGCGCCTTGTTGTCCTGCAGAGTGTTTTTAGTGCTGTTTTAAACTTCAAAAGCCGAGCAAGCCTCAGGATTGACATAATTTCCAACCGTGAGCTATTTTTCTGTTCAATAAATCAAAAAAAATACATTAAGCCGTGGGTTGCCTCCCACGCAGCGCTCTTTTAACGTCACTAGCTTGACGGTCAAAAAGAATTTTCAATTGGGATCATGAAGAACTAAACTAGTTCCTTTCTCAATTGGGTCACCAATTAAATAATTTTTCAACCTCTGACCATTGACTTTAAAAGATCCGGTTTTCTCGCTCCAGATCTCTACAGATCCGAAGGGGTAAACCTTACGGATTTCAAAAGGACCGGACCATCTTGATTTTAGTTTTCTTGGGAAAATTTTTAGTCTGGAATTAAACAATAACACCAGATCACCCTCATTGAATTCTCTGCGAATGATACGCTTATCATGCCAATTTTTTGTTCTTTCTTTGTAAAGCTTGGCATTCTCATAAGCATCCATTCGCAGTTCTTCCAATTCGTTTAGTTGGAGTTTTCTTTTTTCTCCGGCTAATTCCATGTTCAGGTTAAGGCGTTTAATTGCCCAGTAAGCTGTGTGCTCTAGTTCTACCGGAAGGTGGCAAGACTTCCCATAAATTAATTTGAAAGGAGTCATTCCTATGGGAGTTTTGTACGCAGTCCGATAAGCCCAGAGAGCATCATCAAGCTTTACCGACCAGTCTTTTCTTGAGGTCGAAACAGTTTTTTCTAAAATACTTTTAATTTCTCTGTTCGATACGTCAACCAAACCGCTTGTTTGAGGGTGATAAGGCGTTGCAATTTTGTGCCTTACTCCAAACTTTTGCAGTAACATTTAAAAATGTTTTGAGATGAAACGGGATCCTACGTCGCTTATGACAACACGAGGGACCCCGAATCTTGGAAAAATTATTTTTTTGAAAAGTTTTATGACTACCTTTGCATCGTTTGTAGGAGAAGCAATGGCTTCGATCCATTTTGACACATAGTCAACGGCTACCAGAATATATTGGTTTCCAAAAGAAGAAGGAAACGGTCCCATGAAATCGACACCCCAGACGTCGAAAAGTTCAACCTCTAAGATATTATTTAAGGGCATTTCATTTCTTTTTGAAATATTTCCGGTGCGTTGGAACTGGTCGCATTTAGAAACGAATTGATGTGTGTCTTTAAAAAGGGACGGCCAATAAAAACCAAATTGTAGAATTTTCGTAGCAGTTTTTGAAGAACTGGCATGGCCGCCATAGGAAGAAGAATGACAATGGTATATAATGTTACTTACCTCTTCTTCCGTAATGCATCTTCTGAACACCCCATCTGCTCCCATTTTAAAAAGCAGTGGCTCGTCCCAGTAATACTGTTTAATCATGGAAGAATTTCTTCTTCTGCTGATAATTTAAATCTGGGGGGAGTACTCCTGCTGCAAGGTAGTTTACAAAATCTGCATACCATGGTGCTTCAGTTTTGACCAATGAGAAGAGTTGATCATCCAAAAATGTATCATTAAGTGGCAACTCTTCTTCTTTTGTTCCTTGTAGACGGGACAAATGATCAGCCACAACATTTTCAACGCCTTTTTTATCCCTTATTTCAAGATCAAATTCTTGTAGGAGTAAAACCCATCAGATCAATCTCGGCTTGGCATCTTTTTTGTTTAACAAATATTTTATGGCCGAGTGATCAGTAAAAATGATGATTTTTGAACCTACCAAATATGATCGAAACTTATCAATGGCAAAAACTACCGCCAATAATTCTTTTTCAGTTGTGGCGTAATTCATTTGTGCCTCCTCTAAGGTCCTGCTTGCATAGTATATGGCACGCAATTTTTTTTCTTTTCTTTGTCCCAGGACTGCCCCAACTGCATAGTCGCTTGCATCGCACATTATCTCGAACGGAAGATTCCAGTCTGGTGGCTGTATGATCGAGGCAGTAACTAAAGCCTTCTTCAACCTGTTAAAAGCTTCAAGACAAAGATCGTTAAAAATAAATGCTGCATCCTTAAGGAGCAGACTTGTCATAGGTTTTGAAATTTTTGAGAAGTCTTTTATGAACCGGCGGTAGAAACCCGCATGGCCTAGAAAGCTTCTCACCTCTTTTACTGAGGTGGGAGGTAGCATTTTTTCAATCACCTCCATTTTTTCACGATCTACCTCAATACCTCTATGAGAAATTAAGTGCCCTAGGACAATTCCTTCATTAACCATGAAATGACACTTTTCCCAATTTAGAACCAGGTTTACCTTCTCACACCTCTCTAAGACTTTTTCCAAATTGGCTAAACAGTTTTCAAAATTTGAGCCATGGACGGAAAAATCATCCATAAACACTTCCATTATGTTTTCAACAAAGTCTGAGAATATGGACATCATACACCTTTGAAAGGTAGCAGGAGCATTACATAGGCCAAAGGGCATCCTTCTATAGGCATAAGTGCCAAAGGGACATGTGAAAGTTGTTTTTTCTTGGTCGCTAGGGTGGATGGGAATTTGGAAAAATCCCGAATAACCATCCAAATAGCAGAAATGTGAGTGCTGTGCTAACCTTTCTAGCATTTGATCAATGAACGGGAGAGGGAAGTGATCTATCCGGGTAGCTTTGTTAAGCTTTCTGTAATCGATACACATTCTCCATCCCGTAATTGTCCTTGTGGAAATGCATTCATCCTTCTCATTTTTAATAACTGTTAAGCCTCCCTTCTTAGGCACTACTTGAACAGGACTAACCCACTTACTATCGGAAATAGGATATATTATCCCAGCATCAAGGAGTTTTAAAACATCCTTTTTAACAACCTCTTTCATGTTTGGGTTTAATCTTCTTTGATGCTCGATAGAAGGTTTATAGTCCTCTTCCAGTAGTATTCAGTGTATGCAGATTGACGGATTTATTCCTTTAATGTCCTCAATAGTATACCCTATGGCTTTGGGATACTTTTTGAGAACATTAAGCAATTTTTCAGTCTCATTTTGTTTCAAATTTGCATTTACAATTACTGGAAAAGTTGAATTAGGGCCGAGAAACTCATATCTGAGAGATGCTGGTAAGGGTTTTAATTCTATTTTTGGTGCTTCTTTTGGGAGAGGTCGAGGTTTTTCCTCACCCAAAGTTTCAGTACCCAATTCTTGTGATGGTGGATTTTCATCCAAAAGTTTTATGTAGAATTGGGTTTCCCCTGCCGCATTTGTATTTGTGTTGCCTAAAAGGCTATCTTCCAGACTATCTTGTGAAGATGATGCTAAAGAGCAGTCTCGCACGCAATAGTCTACAATATCAATCCTGCAGCACGAGTCTTTTACAGATGGACTCTTCATGAAGTTTGAAACTTTAAACTCAACCTTTTCATCCCCCACATTAAAAACCAACTTACCGTTTTTAACGTCAATTATTGCCCCTGCAGTAGCTAAAAAAGGCCTCCCTAGAAGAATAAGAGATTGGGAGTCTTCTTCAATTTCCATTACAACAAAGTCCACCGGTATAAAAGTTTGCCCTACCTTGATAGGGATATCCTCTAAGAATCCAGTGGGGTATTTAATGGAACGATCTGCCAACTGTATTGTCATTTTTTGTGGGTTTAAGTTCACCTATCCCTAGTCTATTGCAAAGAGAAAGAGGCATCAAACTTACACTGGCTCCTAAATCGCACATCGCTCTGTTTATAGTTTCACTTCCAATCACACAAGGTATGGAAAAACTACCTGGATGTTTGAGTTTTTGTGGCAGCTTGTTCTGGATAATTGCACTACCTTCCTCTGTTAATGCAATCGTCTCATAGTCGTCTATTTTTCTTTTCTTGGATAAAATTTCTTTCAAAAATTTAGAATAAGACGGCATTTGAGACAATGCATCAGTGAAAGGAACGTTGATGTAAAGCTTTTTAAGCAAGTCGACAAACCTTTTGAATTGCTCGTCAAGTTTGTTTTTTGCAAATCTTTGGGGAAAAGCAATGGGTGGTTTGTATGGTGGTGGGGGGATGTGTGGTTCTTCTCTTTCTTTTTCTGGTTCTTTCTCTTTTTCTTTCTCTTCTTGCTCACCTGGTAAATTATGTTTTTCACTCACAATTTTTTCTTGGTTTGCTCTTGGTTCCTCTAATTGTTTTCCGCTTCTAAGGGTGACGGCATTTATTTGGCCTTTTGGATATTGTTCTGGTTGCCCAGGAAATACCCCTGAAGACTTAGAGGATGAAGCCACCTGTGTTGCCACTTGAGTTATTTGATTTTCAATCATTTTATTATGAGTGACAATAGAGTCGACTTTTGATACTAATTTGATAAGTGTGTCATTCAAATAACCAGTTTGATTTTTGAATTCTTCATTTTGTTTTGTTTGAGATGACACAAATTTTTCCATCAAAAATTCCAAGTTCGACTTTTGCGGGTTGTTTTGTGGGTTGTTAAAAACCCTTTGATTTTGAAAGACAGGAGGTGGTCTATTTAACGCCCCAAAATAATTGATTAATTATTTAATTAATTAAATAGGATTTATGTGGTAGAAAAATAATAAAATAAATATATATTATTATGTGTGTTATTATGCGAGGGGGTTAGTATTAGTGAGAAGTGAAGTGTTAAAAGGAAAAGGGCTTGGGTTAAGTCGCATAAGCTAAGTAGAAAAGCCCATGAGACTAACTAAGTATAAATAGTTAATTTTTAGGGTTTTGCTCACATAATTAGAAAAACACCAAAGTTGAGAGTGAGAGAGAGAGTAGGCGCGCGGCTAGGAGAGCAAGGAAGAGGGAAAGGTAGCGCACGCTAGGGAGAAGGAAAAGAGAAGAAATTCGCAAGAGAGAAGAGAAGAGCTTGTTGCTGCGTTTTGGTGATTCGTGGAAGGGTTTTTCATCTCCAACGATTCTTAAGGTAAGGGGAGTCTCATAGTATAAAGGGTTATATGATGGGTAGTATATAGGAGGGTAGAACCTATGATGCCTAGGAGTTGTTTGATAATATGCATGAATGAATTATGAAATTATATGTATGTTGTTGGTGTTGTTTTTAGTGTTGATGGCCTTGAGTGAATAGATGGTAAAATGTTGCACGCTAGGTGTTTGATAGAATGTGTAAGTTATGTTTAGAATGCATGTTAGATGTTTGACAAAATGCATAAGTATGTGATGTTGAGATTGGTATTTGGTGATTGATCATAATGAGTTTTACTTGTTTATGTTCTTTTGTGCGTTTCTGGACACTGTTTCGGTCATTCTCAAAATGGTACTGTTCGTTTGATCCAAAAATTATGTGGCTGATTGTTTTTGAAAATAGACTTAAAGCCGGTCGTTTTGGCACTGGTTCCGTTCAATTTGGAGTTGTGTAGCTCAAGTTATGAGTCTCCAAAGTTAGGTCAAAATTCTGGAATCAAACTGTGAGTAGGATCGGTTTTTGTAGGTTTTGTCTTCTCAATCGAACTCCGTTTTGAATGATTCTTGTTTCATTGGAAAGTAGACTTAATTCTCTACGAAATAGGCACTGGTTTCACGAAATTTCATTAAGAAATGAGAAAGAAATCTTAGTTGCAAGTTGGGTAAAGAATTCTGTCCGATTTTGGTACCTCAGTGTAGTGTTTTGAAAAACTGTACCAACTGGATACTTATTTTGAAAAATGAAAATCATAGGCAGAAACTACACTCAGAGAGCTTCCCAATGAGAGGTCTTTTGTTAAACTCCGATATCGTTTTCTATTTTAATTAATTCGCTGAAGTAGGTGCACTGCTGTAGGAAATTCTGCACTAGTGCTGTGCTGCGCCAGGGCGCCATGTTGATGCCCTGTGTGCGCCAGGTTGCTTGCTGTGTTGCGCCCAGAGTGGCGCAGGTTGCCACAGGGCTCCAGGTTGCTTGCTGTGTTGCACCCAGAGTGGCGCAGGTTGCCCAGAATGTGGCGCAGGATGCCACAGGGCGCTAGGTTGCTTGCTGTGTTGCGCCCAGAGTGGCGCAGGTTGCCCAGAATGTGGCGCAGGTTGCCACAGGGCACCATGTTGCTTGCTGTGTTGCGCCCAGAGTGGCGCAGGTTGCCCAGAATGTGGCGCAGGTTGCCACCAGGCGCCACTTTTAGTGTCTATGTTGCCTGCTGTGTTGCAGTTTGTGTCCTAGTTTGTATCTAGGACTGTGTTGCTGTTTGTGTCTTAGTTTGTGACTGTGTTGCTGTTTGTGTCTTAGTTTGTGTCTAGGACTGTCTTGCTGTTTGTGTCTTAGTTTGTGACTGTGTTGCAGTTTGTGTCTTAGTTTGTGTCTAAGACTGTCTTGCTGTATGACGCCACGTGCTGTCTGTTTTGGTGCCCAGGGTGGCGCAGTTTGCCTCAGGCGCCCTTTTATGTGCTGTTGGGCGCCAATGTGTTGTGTCTGTGTTGTTGGTGTTGTTTCCTAGGCGCCACTTTGTGCTACCTCAGTGTTGTGATGTTTTGTTGTGTCTAATAAGACTAAATTTGTTGTTCTTGTTGTTGAGTCAATGTGACTAAATCTTGTTGTTGTTGTTGCTGGGTCAAATATGACCAAAACTCGATGATGATGTGGTTGGGTCGAATATGACCAATGATGATGTTGTTGACGTTGTTGTGCATAGCATGATTATGTTGTTGATTGTTCCGATGCGTTGTACATGGTGTCTCATGCATGGCATAATGCATTATTACGTTGATGTAGGCTTCGGCCATAGAGCTTTGCCCAGTGTTGATGATGAAGCCACAAAGGCTATTTACGTTGATTGGTACCACATGCATATACCCGTCGGTGTGGGTTGCATTTCATACATACACGTTGTACCCATGGTGTCGTTGCTTATCGTTTTGCTTATGTTGTTACTTGTTGGTGTTGCTCGTCGTTTTTTGCTTTTGTTGTTACTTGTGGGTGTTGCTCCGTGATAGTTGTACTTATTACTGTTGATGTGCTATGGTAGTTAAAGTTGCCTATTCTCTAGTATATTATCTATCATATATGCTTTTATGCTGTTAGAGACTCACCCTTTCTGTTTGAATGTTACCTCTACGTGGGTAACGTGCAGGTGGTCGCAAATGAAGACCAAGGGTCTTTTAGTAGCCGAGTCAGTATCGTCTCTGATACGTAGCACCCGGGGAGGGGAAGAACACTGTTTTCAATTGCTTGTTGCATTAGTTGTTTTTGAAACATGGATAGGTGGTTTGAAGTATTTGAACAAATATTCGGGGTTGTAAACTAAGTTGATGTTGTTCTTCCACGTTTTTACTTGATTATACGTTGTTGGCTTTTGAAATGTTGCATGTGACGCTCCATTGCCTGTTTTAAGTTTAATTTCCGCAGTCTGATATGTAATAAAACGAACGGGTAGAATTGGGGGGTTACATAGTTGGTATCAGGGCAATGGTTAGTCCGGCCAAGTTGTCGAGTCGTTGTGTCGTGTGACGGTCAAGTGTTGTCTTTTAGTTCTAACCATTGTTTGTGTTGTAGTGATGCTCCTGCTGGAAAAAGTATGTTTTCTGTGTGTGACCTCAGTGTCTCTTGTTTTTTGTGTTTAAAATTTCGAGGACGAAATTCTTTTAAGTGGGGGAGAGTTGTAACGCCCCAAAATAATTGATTAATTATTTAATTAATTAATTAGGATTTATGTCGTAGAAAAATAATAAAATAAACATATATTATTATGTGTGTTATTATGCGAGGGGTTAGTATTAGTGAGAAGTGAAGTGTTAAAAGGAAAAGGGCTTGGGTTAAGTCGCATAAGCTAAGTAGAAAAGCCCATGAGACTAACTACGTATAAATAGTTAATTTTTAGGGTTTTGCTCACATAATTAGAAAAACACCAAAGTTGAGAGTGAGAGAGAGGGTAGGCGCGCGGCTAGGAGAGCAAGGAAGAGGGAAAGGAAGTGCACGCTAGGGAGAAGGAAAAGAGAAGAAAATCGCAAGAGAGAAGAGAAGAGCTTGTTGCTGCGTTTTGGTGATTCGTGGAAGGGTTTTTCATCTCCAACGATTCTTAAGGTAAGGGGAGTCTCATAGTATAAAGGGTTATATGATGGGTAGTATATAGGAGGATAGAACCTATGATGCCTAGGAGTTTTTTGATAATATGCATGAATGAATTATGAAATTATATGTATGTTGTTAGTGTTGTTTTGAGTGTTGATGGCCTTGAGTGAATAGATGGTAAAATGTTCCACGCTAAGTGTTTGATAGAATGTGTAAGTGATGTTTAGAATGCATGTTAGATGTTTGACAAAATGCATAAGTATGTGATGTTGAGATTGGTATTTGGTGATTGATCATAATGAGTTTTACTTGCTTATGGTCTTTTGTGCGTTTCTGGACACTGTTTCGGTCCTTCTAAAACTGGTACTGTTCGGTTGATCCAAAAATTATGTGGCTGATTGGTTTTGAAAATAGACTTAAAGCTGGTCGTTTTGGCACTGGTTCCGTTCAATTTGGAGTTGTGTAGCTCAAGTTATGAGTCTCCAAAGTTAGGTCAAAATTCTGGAATCAAACTGTGAGTAGGTTCGGTTTTTGTAGGTTTTGTGCTCTCAATCGAACTCCGTTTTGAATGATTCTTGTTTCATTGGAAAGTAGACTTAATTCTCTACGAAATAGGCACTGGTTTTACGAAATATCATTAAGAAATAAGAAAGAAAATTTAGTTGCAAGTTGGGTAAAGAATTCTGTCCAATTTTGGTACCTCAGTGTAGTGTTTTGAAAACTGTAGCAACTGGATACTTATTTTGAAAAATGAAAATCATAGGCAGAAACTACACTCAGAGAGCTTCCCAATGAATGGTCTTTTGTTAAATTCCGATATCGTTTGCTATTTTAATTAATTCGTCGAAGTAGGTGCACTCCTGTAGGAAATTCTGCACTAGTGCTGTGCTGCGCCAGGGCGCCATGTTGCTGCCCTGTGTGCGCCAGGTTGCTTGCTGTGTTGCGCACAGAGTGGCGCAGGTTGCCCAGAATGTGGCGCAGGTTGCCACAGGGCGCCAGGTTGCTTGCTTTGTTGCGCCCAGAGTGGCGCAAGTTGCCCATAATGTGGCGCAGGTTACCACAGGGCGCCAGGTTGCTTGCTGTTTTGCGCCCAGAGTGGCGCAGGTTGCCACAGGGCACCAGGTTGCTTGCTGTGTTGCGCCCAGAGTGGCGCAGGTTTCCCAGAATGTGGCACAGGTTGCCACCAGGCGCCAGTTTTAGTGTCTATGTTGCCTGCTGTGTTGCAGTTTGTGTCTTAGTTTGTATCTAGGACCGTGTTACTGTTTGTGTCTTAGTTTGTGACTGTGTTGCTGTTTGTGTCTTAGTTTGTGTCTAGGACTGTGTTGCTGTTTGTGTCTTAGTTTGTGACTGTGTTGCAGTTTGTGTCTTAGTTTGTGTCTAGGACTGTGTTGTTGTATAACGCCACGTGCTGTCTGTTTTGGTGCCCAGGGTGGCGCAGTTTGCCTCAGGCGCCCTTTTATGTGCTGTTGGGCGCCAATGTGTTGTGTCTGTGTTGTTGGTGTTGTTTCCTAGGCGCCACTTTGTGCTACCTCAGTGTTGTGATGTTTTGTTGTGTCTAATAAGACTAAATTTGCTGTTCTTGTTGTTGAGTTAGTGTGACTAAATCTTGTTGTTGTTGTTGCTGGGTCAAATATGACCAAAACTCGATGATGATGTGGTTGGGTCGAATATGACCAGTGATGATGTTGTTGCCGTTGTTGTGCATAGCATGATTATGTTGTTGATTGTTCCGATGCGTTGTACATGGTGTCTCATGCATGGCATAATGCATTATTACGTTGATGTAGGCTTCGGCCATAGAGCTTTGCTCAGTGTTGATGATGAAGCCACAAAGGCTATTTACGTTGATTGGTACCACATGCATATACCCGTCGGTGTGGGTTGCATTTCATACATACACGTTGTACCCATGGTGTCGTTGCTTATCGTTTTGCTTATGTTGTTACTTGTTGGTGTTGCTCGTCGTTTTTTGCTTTTGTTGTTACTTGTGGGTGTTGCTCCGTGATAGTTGTACTTATTACTGTTGATGTGCTATGGTAGTTAAAGTTGCCTATTCTATAGTATATTATCTATCATATATGCTTTTATGCTGTTAGAGACTCACCCTTTCTGTTTGAATGTTACCTCTACGTGGGTAACGTGCAGGTGGTCGCAAATGAAGACCAAGGGTCTTTTAGTAGCCGAGTCAGTATCGTCTCTGATACGTAGCACCCGGGGAGGGGAAGAACACTGTTTTCAATTGCTTGTTGCATTAGTTGTTTTTGAAACATGGATAGGTGGTTTGAAGTATTTGAACAAATATTCGGGGTTGTAAACTAAGTTGATGTTGTTCTTCCACGTTTTTACTTGATTATACGTTGTTGGCTTTTGAAATGTTGCATGTGACGCTCCATTGCCTGTTTTAAGTTTAATTTCCGCAGTCTGATATGTAATAAAACGAACGGGTAGAATTGGGGGGTTACATAGTTGGTATCAGGGCAATGGTTAGTCCGGCCAAGTTGTCGAGTCGTTGTGTCGTGTGACGGTCAAGTGTTGTCTTTTAGTTCTAACCATTGTTTGTGTTGTAGTGATGCTCCTGCTGGAAAAGGTATGTTTTCTGTGTGTGACCTCAGTGTCTCTTGTTTTTTGTGTTTAAAATTTCGAGGACGAAATTCTTTTAAGTGGGGGAGAGTTGTAACGCCCCAAAATAATTGATTAATTATTTAATTAATTAATTAGGATTTATGTCGTAGAAAAATAATAAAATAAACATATATTATTATGTGTGTTATTATGCGAGGGGGTTAGTATTAGTGAGAAGTGAAGTGTTAAAAGGAAAAGGGCTTGGGTTAAGTCGCATAAGCTAAGTAGAAAAGCCCATGAGACTAACTACGTATAAATAGTTAATTTTTAGGGTTTTGCTCACATAATTAGAAAAACACCAAAGTTGAGAGTGAGAGAGAGAGTAGGCGCGCGGCTAGGAGAGCAAGGAAGAGGGAAAGGAAGTGCACGCTAGGGAGAAGGAAAAGAGAAGAAAATCGCAAGAGAGAAGAGAAGAGCTTGTTGCTGCGTTTTGGTGATTCGTGGAAGGGTTTTTCATCTCCAACGATTCTTAAGGTAAGGGGAGTCTCATAGTATAAAGGGTTATATGATGGGTAGTATATAGGAGGATAGAACCTATGATGCCTAGGAGTTTTTTGATAATATGCATGAATGAATTATGAAATTATATGTATGTTGTTAGTGTTGTTTTGAGTGTTGATGGCCTTGAGTGAATAGATGGTAAAATGTTCCACGCTAAGTGTTTGATAGAATGTGTAAGTGATGTTTAGAATGCATGTTAGATGTTTGACAAAATGCATAAGTATGTGATGTTGAGATTGGTATTTGGTGATTGATCATAATGAGTTTTACTTGCTTATGGTCTTTTGTGCGTTTCTGGACACTGTTTCGGTCCTTCTAAAACTGGTACTGTTCAGTTGATCCAAAAATTATGTGGCTGATTGGTTTTGAAAATAGACTTAAAGCCGGTCGTTTTGGCACTGGTTCCGTTCAATTTGGAGTTGTGTAGCTCAAGTTATGAGTCTCCAAAGTTAGGTCAAAATTCTGGAATCAAACTGTGAGTAGGTTCGGTTTTTGTAGGTTTTGTGCTCTCAATCGAACTCCGTTTTGAATGATTCTTGTTTCATTGGAAAGTAGACTTAATTCTCTACGAAATAGGCACTGGTTTTACGAAATATCATTAAGAAATAAGAAAGAAAATTTAGTTGCAAGTTGGGTAAAGAATTCTGTCCAATTTTGGTACCTCAGTGTAGTGTTTTGAAAACTGTAGCAACTGGATACTTATTTTGAAAAATGAAAATCATAGGCAGAAACTACACTCAGAGAGCTTCCCAATGAATGGTCTTTTGTTAAATTCCGATATCGTTTGCTATTTTAATTAATTCGTCGAAGTAGGTGCACTGCTGTAGGAAATTCTGCACTAGTGCTGTGCTGCGCCAGGGCGCCATGCTGCTGCCCTGTGTGCGCCAGGTTGCTTGCTGTGTTGCGCACAGAGTGGCGCAGGTTGCCCAGAATGTGGCGCAGGTTGCCACAGGGCGCCAGGTTGCTTGCTTTGTTGCGCCCAGAGTGGCGCAAGTTGCCCATAATGTGGCGCAGGTTACCACAGGGCGCCAGGTTGCTTGCTGTTTTGCGCCCAGAGTGGCGCAGGTTGCCACAGGGCACCAGGTTGCTTGCTGTGTTGCGCCCAGAGTGGCGCAGGTTTCCCAGAATGTGGCACAGGTTGCCACCAGGCGCCAGTTTTAGTGTCTATGTTGCCTGCTGTGTTGCAGTTTGTGTCTTAGTTTGTATCTAGGACCGTGTTACTGTTTGTGTCTTAGTTTGTGACTGTGTTGCTGTTTGTGTCTTAGTTTGTGTCTAGGACTGTGTTGCTGTTTGTGTCTTAGTTTGTGACTGTGTTGCAGTTTGTGTCTTAGTTTGTGTCTAGGACTGTGTTGGTGTATGACGCCACGTGCTGTCTGTTTTGGTGCCCAGGGTGGCGCAGTTTGCCTCAGGCGCCCTTTTATGTGCTGTTGGGCGCCAATGTGTTGTGTCTGTGTTGTTGGTGTTGTTTCCTAGGCGCCACTTTGTGCTACCTCAGTGTTGTGATGTTTTGTTGTGTCTAAGAAGACTAAATTTGCTGTTCTTGTTGTTGAGTCAGTGTGACTAAATCTTGTTGTTGTTGTTGCTGGGTCAAATATGACCAAAACTCGATGATGATGTGGTTGGGTCGAATATGACCAGTGATGATGTTGTTGACGTTGTTGTGCATAGCATGATTATGTTGTTGATTGTTCCGATGCATTGTACATGGTGTCTCATGCATGGCATAATGCATTATTACGTTGATGTAGGCTTCGACCATAGAGCTTTGCTCAGTGTTCATGATGAAGCCACAAAGGCTATTTACGTTGATTGGTACCACAAGCATATACCCGTCGGTGTGGGTTGCATTTCATACATACACGTTGTACCCATGGTGTCGTCGCTTGTCGTTTTGCTTATGTTGTTACTTGTTGGTGTTGCTCGTCGTTTTGCTTATGTTGTTACTTGTGGGTGTTGCTCCGTGATAGTTGTACTTATGACTGTTGATGTGCTATGGTAGTTATAGTTGCCTATTCTCTAGCATATTATCTATCATATAAACTTTTATGCTGTTAGAGACTCACCCTTTCTGTTTGAATGTTACCTCTACGTGGGTAACGTGCAGGTAGTCGCAAATGAAGACCAAGGGTCTTTTAGTAGCCGAGTCAGTGTCGTCTCTGATACGTAGCACCCGGGGAGGGGAAGAACACTGTTTTCAATTGCTTGTTGCATTAGTTTTTTTTGAAACATAGATAGGTGGTTTGAAGTATTTGAACAAATATTCGGGGTTATAAACCCAGTTGATGTTGTTCTTCCACGTTTTTACTTGATTATACGTTGTTGGCTTTTGAAATGTTGCATGTGACGCTCCATTGCCTGTTTTAAGTTTAATTTCCGCACTCTGATATGTAATAAAACGAACGGGTAGAATTGGGGTGTTACAGTCTAGGTGCTGGATTGGGTGGAGGATTTTTATAAGAAAAATTTGGATGATTCCTCCACCCAGGATTATAAGTATTTGAAAATGGATCTTCCAGTACTAGATGCCTCAAGCTGGCATTCAGCTCCAATATGGCCAACGACCCCACATAATTCACATGGTGGAGTAGTAGGAGAAAAAGTTTTTGAGACGGCACTTACATATAATTTTTCAAATTTTTGAAAAAGTGCGTCCACTTTTGAGGCAAGATGATCAACAACAGATATTTCATATTTACCTGGCACTTTTGATGATGCTGGTTTATCTGCTATGGCTCGCTCACTTTCCCATTGACAATGGTTTTGAGCCATATCTTCAATGAGTGCATAAGCTTCAGTAAAATTTTTGTTCATCAAAGCTCCAACTGCAGCTGCATCAACAGCTATTCTAGTTGCATATTGTAATCCATTATAAAATGTGTGAACAACGAGCCATTTCTCTAGTCCATGATGGGGGCATAGCCTTAACATTTCTTTGAAACGTTCCCAAGCATCATAAAGAGATTCCCCGTCGTTTTGAGAAAATCGAGTAATTTGACTTCTTATTTGAGCTGTTTTACTTGGGGGAAAGAACCTAGTAAGAAAGGCTTGTTTTAATTGGCCCCAGCTGGTAATGGATTCCGAAGGCAAAGAATGTAGCCATGCTCTTGCTCTATCCCTTAATGAAAAAGGGAAGAGCTTTAGTCTTATGGCATCTTGAGGTACCCCGTTTAATTTGAGAGTTCCACAGTATTCCAGAGAAATTGAAATATGAAGATTTGGGTCCTCCGTGGGAGAACCAGAAAATTGGTTTTGTTGAACCATTGAAAGCAGAGATGATTTGAGTTCAAAATTATTTGCTTTCACATTTGGATGTACAACGACAGCCGATGGTTCCGCTGAAGGTGTTGCGTACTCTTTGAGAGCACAATTTTCATTAGCCGCCATTTGGTTATCGGGAATTTCTCTCCTCCTTCTATGTAAGAACATTTCGATTTCGGGAATTTGTTGAACAGTTTCACCAAATCTTCTGGTTCTTCGCATTCGAGGGACAAGAGAAGAAAAAGTAAAAATAAAGAAAATAAAACTTCAGTCTAACCGGTTTCAAAAAACTTAATTAATATCACTGCCTCCCCGACAACGGCGCGAAAAACTTGATAGCCTCGCAAGTGCACGAGTCGTATCGCGTAATAAAAGAGTTATCGATCCACAGGGAGAGCCTAGGTGATTACCAATTTAATTTTTTCATGTTGATTAGCTAGAAGAGAAAGTCTTTTTAGAAAGAAGGAATGTTTTCGCTGATGTTTTAATGATAAAAAGAGAGTTGGGGTATTAGCAAAATTTAAATGATAAAGTTTCCGTTATTAATCCTTTCGACTATTTTCCAACTTTAAAGAACGATATATTTCTTAAGACAAGGCGACGGCTGTAGGAAGAGTTTCCTTTCGGAATAGGCTAAATTATAATTTTGGTCCCCCTATTTTCAAAAATTCAGACATTTGGTCCCCCTATTTTAAAACTTAGACATTTGGTCCCCCAATTTTAAAAAATCAAAGACATTTAGTCCCAAGAGGAATTTTCAATTTTTTATGGCTAATAATCAAAGACATTTGGTCCCTCAATTTTAAAAAATCAATGACATTTGGTCCCCTAATTTTAAAAAATCAAAGACATTTGGTCTCTCTTTGGACTAAATGTATTTGATTTTTTAAAATTGGGGGACCAAATGTCTGAGTTTTAAAATAGGGGGAACAAATGTCTGAATTTTTGAAAATAGGGGGACCAAAACTATAATTTAGCCTTCGGAATACAAACGCGTGTTCTAAACTAATTATCAAGCCTATTTTCATGGTTGATTATTAGTAGAACCCATTAAGCCAAGACCTTTTTGTGTCTCAATAAAACCAAAACTATTTTCATGTGTTGATTTTATTGTCTATTTTCATAGATCCAACAACCACACTTCCCCTTTCGGTACATCGTGTGGTGTTTTAAAATAATAATGAAATGTGATTAATGCAATTAATGTTCGTGACAGGCAGACACATGATGCCGAGAAAGAAACTCAGGTTAAAGGTACGACTACATTTAGTGCTAATGTTGTTGATAACTCGATTGATAATGGTGCAGGTAGTGATCTTCAAAAGGACACTGTTGATGGTATTGAAGCCTCTACAGAAGAGCTAGTGGAAAAAGATAATCACTCGCAGCGTTCCGGAGATCTCATCTCTATTGAAGAGATTACAATCCCAAATCAGTTTGGAGGCCCTAATAACATACCTCATGATGATATTAATCCCCTGCTTGGATTTATTTCTAACCATTTTGAAACAGGATCCCCAAGTGGCAGAGCTCCAACATTAGCGCAGAATGGGAATTCCCCGGATCCAGTTCTAGTTGGTGACTCTCAAATGGAAGCAGCCTTCGAGGTTGATAGAAATCGAGTCCAAGTGGTTGCTGACCAAGAAGCTGCTCAAGTTGTGATTGATGATTTAGACATCATTAAGCAGCCCTGGGCTGATTTAGTTGAGGAGGAGGTTAACTTGGCAAAAGAAAATGCCCAGTCTGATGAGGGCTCTGACTTTGAGGTAGTTCGCACTAAGTCTCAGAAGAAAAAACAAAAGCAGCGGCAGAAAAAGAAAGCTATCTCCCCAATTACAACCCGTTCAAGGGCAGGATCTCAAAGCCTTGCTCAATGAAGTGCCTATATTGGAATACAAGGGGCCTTGCTAATCCCCCCACAAGATTAGCACTTAAAAAGCTTTGTTCTTCTAACAAGCCTGATTTTGTTTTTGTGTCTGAACCTTGGTGTTCTTTAGATGATTTTCCGCGCAGGTATTGGTCTCGTTTTGGGATGAAAGTCTTTGCTACTAATGACAGGAATGCTTTAATTCCTAACCTCTGGTGTGTCTGTAAGGACAACTTCAATCCAACTGTTATCGCTAGCTCAGATCAGCATGTTTCTTTTACAGTGGAGGTTAATAACACTACAGTTGGTTTTTCAGCAATCTATGCTTCTTGTAGCTATCTGGGTAGGCGATCTCTCTGGCAGGATCTCTCTCTTCTCCAGCAAACTTATAAAATACCTTGGTGCTTTATTGGGGATTGGAACGCGATTTTGGGCAGCCATGAGTATAGGGGAAATGGTACTCCATCTAATACTGCTTGCGAAGAGTTTCAGAATTGGACCAATCTGAATAACTTGATTCATCTGCCGACGAGGGGTGCTCAATACACTTGGTCTAATGGCCGTAAAGGAAGGGCTTTCACGGAGAAAAGGCTTGATCGGGCTATTTGCAATGACGCTTGCTTTACTTTTTATACAGGTATCTCCTGCTATACTCTTACTAAATCTAAATCTGATCATTTCCCTTTACTGCTTGATCTTCAGATTACAGATGGTGCTCATCCCTCCTCTTTTAAATTCCTTCGCACCTGGGCGAATCACCCTGACTGCCTGAATGTGATTAAGGAGGCTTGGCAATCTCATGTTGTTGGCTGCCCGATGGTGGTCCTCAATCAAAAGCTCAAAAATCTCAAGGTAAAGCTTAAGGCTTGGAATAAAGAAGTCTTTGGGGACGTTAATCTCCGGGTGCAAGTGGCGAATGCATCCCTAGATCACATTCAAGCGCAGATTGATAATGTTGGCTACTCAGAGGTGTTGGATGAGCAAGAAAAAACCCTTCAGCTTGAGCTGCAGCAAGCTTTAGCTTCCCAAGAGGAATTTTGGCTCGAAAAATCTAGACTTAATTGGCACTTGCATGGTGATCGGAACACAAAATTCTTCCATCAGATGGTCAGGATTAGACATATTACCAAGCAAATAACTGCCCTCAAAAATGGTGATGCTCTTCTTACTTCTGCTAATGATATCGAATCTCATGTTGTTAATTATTTTGAGAATATTTTTGCCTCTAATAATCAATGTCTTGATAATGGTATGGTGGAGGAGATTATCCCTAATCTTGTTACAGGGGAGGAGAATACTATGCTCACCAACGTTCCTAATAGGGAAGAGATTAAGCAGGCCATCTTTGCTATGAATCCTAACGGTGCCCCTGGCCCGGATGGTTTTGGCGCTTTCTTTTTTCAGCATTACTGGGACATCATCGCTGAAGATATGGTGAGCGCGGTTCAGCAATTCTTCAAGCATGGATGGATGCTTCCGAATTTCAATTCTAATTTGGTGGTCCTTATTCCTAAAGTCAATGGTGCTGACAGTATTGAGAAGTTCCGGCCTATCGCTCTTGCTAACTTTAAGTTTAAGATTATCACTAAGGTGCTTGCTGACCGTCTCTCCAGAATTGCTCCTCGTATCGTTTCATCTCAGCAACGTGGTTTTATTCAAGGTAGAAACATTTCGGATTGCATCTGCTTAACTTCTGAAGCCATTAATATGCTGAATAACAGGTCCTTTGGTGGTAATATGGCTCTTAAGGTTGATGTCACAAAAGCTTTTGACACTTTGGATTGGAATTTCCTTCTGCGAGTTCTCAAGGCTTTTGGTTTTCATAGTAAATTCTGCGATTGGGTTAATGTGCTTTTGCATTCTGCAAAGCTTTCGATCTCAGTCAATGGCAAGCCCTCTGGGTACTTTAGTTGCAAGCGGGGTGTTCGTCAAGGGGATCCCCTCTCCCCCCTTCTTTTCTGCTTGGCTGAGGAGGTTTTGAGCAGAGGCATCTCCAAGCTGGTGCAGGATGGGGACCTCCAGTTAATCAATGGTCCGAGAGGTACTCAGGTTCCCTCTCATACCCTTTATGCTGATGACATCATGATTTTTTGTAGAGCTTCGCAGAGAAATCTCCATAATCTCCTCAACTTCTTTACTAAGTATGGTGAAGCTTCTGGTCAGATTGTTAACTCTAGCAAATCTACAGTTCATTTGGGCGCCATTCCCAATACCCGACAGCGTCGTATTGCCGATATCCTGGGCTTCTCTATTGGCCAGTTGCCGTTCACATACTTGGGTATTCCAATTTTCAAAGGTAAGCCAAAAGCTGTTTATTTAATGCCAATCGCTGACAAGATTAAAGCCAAGTTATCAGCGTGGAAAGCTTCCCTCCTCTCTATTGCCGGAAGAGTGCAACTGGTCAAGTCGGTTGTGCAAAGTATGTTAATTTACAGCTTCCTGATTTACAAATGGCCTTCATCTTTGTTGAATACTGTGGATTCTTGGATTAGAAATTTCATTTGGTCTGGTGACGTCAATCAGCGTAAAGTGGTTACTGTGGCTTGGGATAAGGTTTGTAGACCAACCGCTGAGGGAGGTCTTGGGATCAGGTCCCTCAAAGACACTAATAAGGCAGCCTGTCTTAAGCTTAGCTGGGAGCTCAGCATTTCCCAGAACAGCTGGGCTGTTCTGTTAAGATCTAGGGTCTTCAGAAATAATACTGCGATCTCTTATCATATCAGTTCTTCTTTGTGGGGTCATTTGCGTGATCATCTTTCCTCCATCCAAGAAAACTGCATTTGGCAAATTGCTAAAGGTGACTGTATCAACTTTTGGCTTGATCCTTGGCTGTCGGCCCCTCTTGTAAATCTTCTTAATGTCCCTGAGCATCGCCAGCTCTATCTCAAGGCCCGTGTTTGTGACTTCATTCAGAATGGTCACTGGTGTATCCCTGCTTCTCTTTCCAATATCTTTCCTCAGCTGGCTTCTCTCCTTCATGACAAAGATCTGCCTTCATTTGACTCTCAAGATCAGCTGATTTGGAAAAACTCTACCGACGGTAAGCTTACTTTTAAAACCGCTTATCTTTATTTCAGGCCTGTTGGGCAACCTAGTAGGTGGTTCAAGAATATTTGGCGAAGTGTTATTCCTCCATCCAAGTCTCTTCTTATGTGGCGCATCCTCCATCACCGTATGCCAACTGATGACCAACTCAGAAGCCGTGGATGTGGTACTGTTTCCATGTGTAGTCTCTGTGAAGCGGACTATGAGTCTTCCTTGCACCTTTTCTGTGAGTGTTCTTTCGCTAAGCAGCTTTGGGATTGGCTTAGTGGCAAGCTCTCTCTTAATATTGATGTTTCCTCCCCGGAGACGATTTTTGACGTCTGTCTGCGCCCTTGGTCGGACCAAGTTCAGGATGTTGTTTTCGCTGCGATTATTAACGTTTTTTGGGCTATTTGGTTCTCTCGGAATCAGATTCGTTTTGACAACAAGAAGATCTCGCCTACTTACCTGAAAAATTTGATCATGGCAAGTGTGAACATTTCTGGTAATCTCAGCAAGGGCTCCACGTCTAACTCCATGCAGGACTTTGTGATTCTTAAGGGTTTTTCGGTTGAGTGCAAGCCTCGTAAGGCTCCTACAAATATAGAGGTTATCTGGCAGTCTCCTCCTTCCTTTTGGGTTAAGTGTAATACTGATGGCGCTGCGAGGGGGTCTCCTGGTTTAGCTGCCTGTGGGGGTATCTTTCGCGACAGTAATGCTGAGTCTCTTGGCTGTTTTATGCTTCCTCTAGGTACAAATTACGCGCTTCATGCTGAACTTGTCGGGGTCATGGTCGCCATTGAAGTGGCTTTTAGAAAAGGTTGGCATCGGTTATGGATTGAGAGTGACTCGCAGCTTGCTGTTATGGCTTTCTCGTCTCACTCAATTGTGCCATGGAATCTTCGCAATCGTTGGCTTAATTGCATGGGTCTACTCAAATCAATGACTGTCACTTGCACTCATATTTTTCGGGAAGGGAATCACTGTGCTGATAAGCTTGCGTCTCATGGGATCAACCTGTCTGGTTTCCAATGGTGGAATTCGGTTCCCTATTTCATTAAGGATGATTTTATCCGTAATAGGATTGGCCTTCCTTATTTTCGTTTCAGGCAATAATGTTTTATTTTTGTTCGCATGGGTTTTGGTATATGTCCCCCCATGTTTCTTGTATTTTTGTTTTTTGTTTATTAATGAAATAGGAGGGAGTACTCTTTCCTTCTAGATGTTTTTATCCCTAAGGAGGGTTTTGCATCAGAAGGTTTTAACGAGGCTCCTTTCCTTTTTGTTTAAAAAAAAAAAAAAGGTGGAGAATAGTCTCGGGAATTAATTAGTAGGAACCCATCATTTGGTTGTTCCCAAAAACCCCAAGACTAAGAAAGTCTACTCACTCATGATCATTGTAGAAAAAGATTTGAAAGAAGTAGAAGAAGAAAACATAAAGTTAAATAGCAAGAAATAAAAGAAAGCGGTTAGTTGCAAAATTATAAATAGCGGAATTGTAAATGACAAGAAAGTAAAAGAGCAAGAAATTAAAAAGCCAGAAAGTAAAAGAGCAAGAATTTAAAGGGCAAGAAAGTAAAGAGCGAGAAAGTAAAAAGCGAGAAAGTAAAGAGCAAGAAATTAAAAAGCAAGAAAGTAAAGAGCGAGAAAGTAAAAAGCGAGAAAGTAAAGGAGCAAGAAATTAAAAAACGAGAAAGTAAAAAGCAAGAAATTAAAGAGCAAGAAAGTAAAGAGCGAGAAAGTAAAAAGCGAGAAAGTAAAGGAGCAAGAAATTAAAAAGCGAGAAAGTAAAAAGCGAGAAAGTAAAAAGCGAGAAAGTAAAAGAGCAAGAAATTAAAAAGCAGGAAAGTAAAGAGCGAGAAAGTAAAAAGCGAGAAAGTAAAATGAAGTCATGAATCTTTGAGGAAACCTTGTCATGGATTTTTCTCACAAAATTCAAGTGTCCTTACAAGTGAGGATCAAGCCTCTATTTATAGGAAAATATGAGGTCTAAGGCACTTGAGAGGAGGGGCAAAATGGTCATAAAAAAAAGTGGCAAATCAAGTGGCAAGGAAAGCCATCAGCAATTGGGTACAGCCAAAATTGACTTGTCTGGCGCCAGGGTCGTGCGCCCATGTGCCTGGGTCGTGCGCCCTGACCAGTCAATTTTGGCTGCCCAGCGCCAGTTTTGCACCAAGGTCGTGCGCTTATGGAGCCTGGTTCGTGCGCCTTGTGCTGGCAACAGCTATTCTGCGTCGTTGGCAAGCATGGGTCGTGCGCCTATGTGCCAGGGTCGTGCGCCTATGGAGCCTGGGTCGGGCGCCTTGTGCTAGCAACAGCTGTTCTGCGTTGCTGGCAAGCATGGGTCGTGCGCCTATGTGCCAGGGTCGTGCGCAGGCTCTGCGCCAGTTTTTGCTGCTTGGCGCCCTTGGCGCCCTGTTGAGTGCCAAGCGGTCTTAAAAATTGTTCCTCCTCAAATATTTTCTTTATTTTTTTCATTTTTCCTCATATTTTCTCTTTTGCTTCAAAATAATACCTGAAAATAAAAAGTAAACATTTGTAGTAAAATAGCTCAAAAATATAATGAAAATACCAAATAAACTTAAGAAAAATAACTATTAAAAAGACTCTAAAAATAGACTTATCAGTACCACATGCATGTGCATAGTATTGAGTCGCATTCATAGTGCATACTTGAGTGGCTATGTTGATGACTTGTGATTGATTGAAGTTGTTGATGACGGTGAAGTGGTGAACTTATGTCTTCTGATTCTAACATATTGTTTTTCATATGTCCTATTATATGGTTTGATATCTCACCCCTTTTGTTTGAATGTTACCCTCCTGTTGGTAACGTGCAGGTAACCACGAATGAAGGCTTTTACCTTCATTAGTTCGGGTCGGTGTCGTCGCTCTGATACGTAGCACTCGGGGGGATGACCGCTTACTTTCTATTACTTATGTCGCTTTATTCGTTGGATTTCGAGTTTATTGCTGTTATGAATGTTGCTTAGATGCCATGGTTAATTAAGTTGAACCTTTTGAATTTCCGCTGCGTAGTAAGTGAAATTTGACTTGTTTTGAAAATTGAAAATGTTGTGTGTCGGTTCATCCAAGTTAGGGTGTTATGTATCCGCTTTTCAGAAATGACCTTATTATGTCTGACTCGTAGTTTGGCGACCTTTCAGAGGGAGAATCTGCCTACTTTCAAAGGCAAGTATAATCCTGATGGAGCGTTGGCTTGGCTGGAGGGGATAGAGATGATCTTCCGTGTGATGGACTGCACTCCAGCGCAGAAGGTTCGTTATGGTACTCATATGTTGGCAGAAGAGGCTGATGACTGGTGGCTAGAGACTAGTCAGAGATTGGTAGCTGCAGGTGAAGAGATCACTTGGGTTGTGTTCCGTAGGGAATTTATAAGGAAGTATTACCCTGAGGATGTTCGGGGTAAGAAGGAAATTGAATTCCTTGAGCTGAAGCAAGGAAACCTGTTGGTTACTGAGTATGCTGCCAAGTTTGTGGAGCTAGCCAAGTTTTATCCGCACTATAGTGAAGCGACTGCTGAGTTCTCGAAGTGCATCAAGTTTGAAAACGGGTTGCGGCTCGAGATCAAGAAGGCAATTGGGTATCAGAAAATCCGTGTCTCTTCCGATTTAATTGATAGCTGCAGGATCTATGAAGAGGATAACAATGCTCATTATAAGATTATTAATGAGAAGAGGAACAAACATCAGAATCGTGGTAAGCCGTATGATGCTCCTGCTAGTAAAGGCAAACCGAAAGTCGCGGATGGTAAGGGAACTAGTGGGGGAGATGCTCCTGCTGGTATTGTGTGCTTCAAATGTGGCAAAGCTGGTCATAAGAGTAACGTGTGCAAGGCTGAGACAAAGAGGTGTTTCTGTTGTGGTAAGACCGGGCATGAAGCGTCTGCGTGCGAGCATAAAGAGATATTTTACTTCAACTGTGGCGAAGGAGGACACATTAGTAGTCAGTGTGAGAAACCGAAGAAGGAACGAGCTAGTGGAAGAGTGTTCGCTTTGGCGGGGACAGAGACTTCTAAGGAAGATGAATCTGATCCCGGGTTGTTCGAATCAGGTAAATTTTCGAGGACGAAAATATTCTAAGTGGGGGAGAGTTGTAACGCCCCAAATATTTAATTAATTATTTAATTAATTTATTCGATAATTAGGTGTGAGAATGTTGAAGTTGGGAATTATTAGTATAGTTGCTACGTTGACTTTTAATTAATTAATAGATTAATTAAGAGGTACAAAAATAATAGAATAATAATATGTTAGTACATGTGGGCCTATTGTTAGGGTTAGGAGTAGTAAAATGAGTGGTGTTAAGGGAAGCCCATGATGTTAAGTCGAATTAAGCTAAGAAAAGCCCATAAGACTAAGTGAGATTATAAGAGGGGAAATTAGGTTAGGGTTCGCTCACTTTGAAAAAAACAAAAAGGTTTGAGAGAGAGGAACGGCGCAAGAGGAGAGGAATAGGGCAAGGAACTTCGAATCTTTCAAGGCTAAGGTAAGGGTGGGGTTCTAACTCTATAATAGGGTACATGAAGGGCTTTATGTGGGTTCTACGAATTTTCTTCTGTTTTCAGTTTAAAAACATGTGTATCTCTGAATTGGGTTGACGATGTGTTTGATTATTGAAATTTGATGAATGTTTGATGCCAATTTTGTTGCTAAACTCATTGTTTGGGGTGATCTGGGTATAGGTTCGGTTATACAGTAATTGGGAACAATCTAGTGGTTCAAAAATTATGTGGTTTACCTTTCCAGAAACTAGACTTAATGTTTGTTAATTTGGCACTAGTTTGGTTGCATTTGGAGTTATATAGCTCGAGTTATAGGTGTCACAAGTTAGGTTAAAATTCTGGAAACAATCTGGATATAGGTTCGGTATTTCGTGTATAACGTTTTCGTTTGAACTCCTTTTTGAATGATTCTTGATTCATTGAAAACTACACTCAATTTGTTTTGGGTTATGCTCAAGTCCCATGTCATTTGACTGAGTTTTGATAATTTTAGAGGTGTCACAAGCTAGGTCATGGTGGCTGTCGTGTTTTCTGAACCTTGTTGCTTATTTACTGAAACTGTATGAATGGGACCATTATTTTGCAAAATAACAATTATAGTCAGGAACTAGACATTCTTAGCTTTCCATAGAGGGGTCCTCTGCTATGTTTAGATACCGTTTGATAGCTTAATTAATTCACCGAAGTAGAGGTATGTTTGATGGAAATTTGTCTGTTGTTGTTGCTGGGAGCCATGGGCGCCAAGGGCGCCAAGTCTGGCTGCCCGTTGCTTGTGTTGCTGATGTTGCTGGCCGCCATGGGCACCAAGGGCGCCAAGTCTGGCTACCCGTTGCTTGTGTTGCTGATGTTGCTGGGCGCCATGGGCGCCAAGGGCGCCAAGTCTGGCTGCCCGTTGCTTGTGTTGCTTATGTTACTGGGCGCACTGGGCGCCATGGGCGCCATGTCTGGCTGCCCGTTGCTTGTGTTCCTGATGTTGCTGGGCGCACTGTGTAACATCCTGGGCCCTTTTCTGACTTAGTAGGCTACCCAGCAATGCACTCATGACCTTCTCTACCCCCCATGTAGAGTTTTTGCCTTCCGTGGGAATCGAACCTTGTACCCTGAGGGTTAGGTACAAATGCGGGGAAGTCATGATCCCTTACCCTAGGCTCCGTGCGATTAGGAAACACTATTGGTATTGGGGTTCACCGGGATTTACACTAGATTGCAGTCGGTGTTATGTTGAAAGTTCTGTTGTACGATTCACCGGGATTTAGCACTGGATTGCAGTCGGTGTCGTACTGTACGGTTCACCGGGATTTAGCACAGGATTGCAGTCGGTGCCGTACTGAGTCATAACACGTTCACCGGGATTTAGCACTGGATTGCAGTCGGTGTCGTGTTAAGTTAAATAGGATTCATAATTGAACCGAGAGTGTAGATAGGGGTCTCGGTAGAACTCACTGAGATTGTATCTCATTGTTTATATGTTGTTGTTTTACAGAGAAACAGGGACAGCGGAAATCCAAGAGGCACGAGTAGGTGGTACTCGGATGGTGACTGAAGACTTAGCGTTATGCTTAAGTTTATATTTCCTTTTGTTGTCTATGTACTACAACTCTATGTATTGGTATTATAATTTTTATTCCGCTTTCTTGTATAATATTGGGCACTATAGTTTGCTGAAGGTTATGGTCAGGAAACCTGTTCGGTTTTATTTGTACTTAAGACTGTTTTGTTGTTATTCAGCGAGAACTATATTGCGGTGTTCAATATCTTTGCAGGAATTTTATATCTCTGATGATTTAGGTTTGGTACACTTGGGTATTTTTACTCGATAAAAATACCGGGGTGTTACAGTTGGTATCAGAGCAGTTCGACCTAGTCGGACTTAGTTTAGGGTTGAGTCGATTCCTTGTTAGTCCTTGTTGTAATTACACTTGTGATGCTAGGAGACATTGAGCCTGATCAACTTAATACTTAGTGCATCATAAGCGGAATTATGGAAGGATGACCAAGACGCAATCCTCGACCAAGACCGGAGTCTCCAACCGGTGCATCCTCAGGAAAGGTGGCATGACGGTGGAAGAATGCACCGCTAAGTTTGAGAAGTTGTCTCAGTTTTACCAAGTGGTAAAGTAAGCTCTGGGTGACGAATGGAGAATGCAGATGTATAAGAGGGGCATAAGTGCTTTTATGACTTATGGTCTCAGCTCTTATACTATTACCAATTTTGTTGCCTTAGTGCAATCAGCCTATGTCGCCGAGGATGATCTCATAGGGAGTATGGGAAAAGAAGGAAGGTAGTTTAATTATCAACTCCGAATGCAATGTCCTAAGATTATTTCATCAAAGGAAAAGCAGATGCAATTCTTTGATTCTTCAAAGGTCAGAAGATGCTCTAACTGTGGGAAGCCTCACAATGGTGATTGCAAGCGAAGATCTAATCGGTGCTATTATAGTAATGTAGAGGGTCACTATGGTAAAGAGTGCCCTGTAAGGAAGAGTTCCACGGAGTCACGAGCAGCTCGAAGGCTATGACAAGTCAACACTCTGGATGCTTAGACAGTTACGAATGCTGACGGTATACTTAGAAGGATGGGAGTCCTATTCAATAACTCGATCAGTATATTATATGATTCAGGTGAAACCTATTGCTGTATATCCCGATCGCGTGTGAATCAGTTGGAATTAGCTTTATCATCGCTATCCGAGCCGATAACTATTTTAACTGCTGCTAAGGGTCGTGTCCAACCCTAATCTTCGTATAGAATTGTCTACTTGTCATAGGAGGCAGAAATTTCGTTGTAGAATTTATTGTTTGCCTATGAGAAGTGTGGACACCATTTTGGGTATGAATTGGATATACTGCAAATCAGGTTACAATCGACTGTGTTAATCAAGTATCAGCTTCGTTTCAGAATCAGTCGAATTGTCTAGGACAAATTCTGAAGCGGTTACCTATTTCACCTTAGACGGTCAATCTTCATTCCAAGGTGCGGAAGCACATGTTAGTATGCTATCTGCATCCACTGAAACTAGTTTAGATTTGGTGAACGTTCAGGTTGTGAATGACTTTCTGGATGTTTTCACGATGAAGTTTCTTCTGAACCTCCAGAGCGAGAGGTAGAGTTTACTGTAGAATTGGTTCCTGGCAATGGATCAATATCTATTGTTTCTTATTGAATGTTCCTTTAGAATTAAAGGAAATGGAGTCTCAACTTGAAGAGTCGATGTTAAAGAAATTCATTCGACCGAGTGCTTCTCTAAGGAGTGCTCTGGTGTGGTTAGTCGAAACGAAAAATGGTAGCATGAGATTGTGCATTGATTATCGACAACTCAACAAAGTGACGATCAAGAATAAATATCCCTTACCAAGGATAGACGATTTGCTTGAGCAATTTGAGGCTGCCGTGTATTCTAGAATTGATCTGAGGTCAGGATTTCATCAAATAAAAGCTAGAGCCTTAGATATTCCGAAGACAGCATTCCGTACGAGATATGGACACTATGTGTTTGTAGTGATACCCTTCGGTTTGACTAATGCTCCAGCAGTACTCATAGATTACCTGAACCGAGTTTTCCTCAATTTCCTAGATCAATTTGTAGTCATTTTCAGTGATGGTATCTTGATGTGCTCGAAGACCATTGAGGAGCATGTCCAACATCTCCGCATTGTTCTGAAAGTACTCTGAGGAAATAAGTTGTACTTGAAACCTTAGGAGTGTGAATATTTTTGGGTGACAGAGGTAAAGTCTTTGGGACATGTGATTTCCCAATTCGGGAGTTCCTGTAGATCCTAGTAAGAAGGAAGCGGTGATGAATGGGAGTGACCGACATCAGTCGCAGAAATCAAAAGTTTCTAGGTCTAGCCGGTTACTATAAGAGATTTGTTAAAGGGTTCTCACAGTTAGTTTTCCACTTACTCGGTTAACTCGTAAGGGTCATCCGTTTACGTGGGATGCCGATTGCGAAGAATGTTTTCAAGAGTCGAAGATTTTGACTTCTACTCCAATCCATATTCTTCCAGATCCGTCTTTGCAATTCCAATCCCTTTTGGTGTATAAACAACAGTTTTAACGTGGTAGTGTCAAAAATGATGATTTTGACGAGGATGCCCTTGGTGGCTAGTCAAATGACTGTTTTGCCCCTAGTGGCCAAAGTTGATGATAATGATGTGTAAATGACGAGGATGCCCTTGGTGGCTAGTCAAATGATGTTTTTGCCCTCAGTGGCTATTATTTGAGTTGATTGATATTTATGTGTAAGTGACGATGAAAACCCAGTGACGTTTGAGGCCCGAAGGGCTAAGTGATGTTAAGGTCTAAATGACCAAGTGACGTTGTGTGCTGATTATGAATTTGACAGGTGCTGTGCTCTTTGCGAGCAAACCGGTAAGTGACGGGTCACATAGTTGACTATGATTTGAGTAATTGTGTGTTTGCGTGTTGTGAGTGGTGCATGTCATAGTGTCTCATGCCCATATGCATAAACCCAGTGACGTTTTGAGGCCTGAGTGGCTAAGTGATGTTTTGAGGCCTGAGTGGCTAAGTGACGATGAGGCCTTAAGGGCTAAGCGACGTTTTGTGAAAAGGTACCTCATGCATATGCCCGCGAGTGGGTTGCATTTCATAAGCCTACATGACATGAGATGAGTTATTGTATGTGATGTGAATGATGATTGTGATGTGGATATTTAGTGTTTTGGATGTTGATTGTTCTAGTGCGTAGCCTATGATTAGTACTTATCATATTTTCTATTATATGGATCGAAATGATGCTCACCCTTTCCTGTTTGAATGTTACCCCCGTGTTGGTAACGTGCAGGTGATTCCCAGTGAATGCCTTAGCTTCACTTCTTGAGTCGAGTCGTCATGCTCTGATACGTAGCACTCAGGGGGGGGGGGGGGAAAACGAACTCGATATTTATTAATGGTTTTGGTTGTTATGTCCATGTGGACTCTTCTGTTATGTTTTATTATTTTCCGCTGCGTAGTTGGTTTTGTTATGTTGAGTTTTATAAGCGACGTTAAATTGAGGCTTGAGACTCTTTTATTTGTGACGTGCTACGTTAATGTGTGATTACCGAGTTGGACTGTTTTAAATTGATAAGCGACGTTTTATTGAAGTATGTGTAACATTCCCTATGAACGAAAATTTTTAAACTCTGATTTTTGTAAACAAAGAGACGGGTAGAAAGGGGTGTTACATTAGTGGTATCAGAGCAATGGTTGGTCCGTCCGGCCAAGTCATCGAGTCGTTGTGTCGGTTAGCGACCAACTGTTGTCTTTTTAGTGCTAACCAATGTTTGCGTTGCAGGTACATCAAAAGTTGCCAATGGTAAGTGATCTAGTGGGGGAGACATCCCTACTAGTGCTATGTGTTTTGTGTATCCCTATGTGCTGTTGTCTGGTTTGTTTTTGACCTTCCCTGCTGTGTGAACTGTGTGTGATTGTTAGTGGGAGAGTGTTAGTTTAAGCGGGTAAATTTCGAGGGCGAAATTCTTTTTAGGGGGGGAGAGTTGTAACAGCCCAAAATAATTAGTTAATTTATTTAATTAATTATCTAGGGTTTGTGTTTGAGAAAAATAAAATAAAATGATAGGAATAATTATTTAGGGATTTTATGTGATAGAATATTAGAAATAATTAGTTGTTAGTATATGTGGATAGGTGGTGGCAAATTAGAGGTGTTAGTGGAGGCCCATGATTAAGTCATAAACTAAGAAAGCCCATGATTGGTTAAGTGAGCCTATAAATAAGGAGTTTTTAAGTTAGGGTTTCATTAGTTGAGAAAATTAGATTTTGTAAGAGAGTGAGAGCTAAGGAGTGGCGGCCAAGGCAAGGAAAAAGAGAGGAATTTCGTGGCTTCCATAGAGAAAAAGAAAGAGAGGAGTTCGTGACCAAGAAAGAAAAGAGGAGAGAGAAGAAAAGCTAGGTTTTTCAAGGTTTCTAAGCCTAAGGATTCGAGTTCTTCAATAAGGTTAGGGGAGCTCTATCCTTCCATCTAATAAATCTATGATAGGTCCTAGATCTAAGGTTTCTACTAGATCCATGATGTTCTTGATGTTCTTTTGCGTTTCTTGATGTTCTTGATGTTAACTTTCATATATGTTTATTATGAGTATATGCGAATTTGATTCATTGCTTGGTTATGATCTATGAATTTGCCTTATTGGTGGTGTTATGCGTATGTGTTGAGAACTATAATGTTGATCTATGCGTTTGGCTTGTTGGAGATGAGGTTGCATAGGGGTTGTAGATGTTTGGGCGCCTAGGGCGCCATGATGATGTTGGTGATGTTGTTTTGTTTAATTTGAGTTTTTGGTAAATTGAGTTTTGGTGATTTTGAATGAGATAAGTGCGTTTTTGGTTGCTGGAAAAATTTGAGTTTTTACACTTTAAAATTGTTAGGAATCAATTTTTAGTGTTAAAAAGTTGTTGGAAAAAAATTCTGGATTGTTGCTGCTGTTTTCTGGGCGCCAGGCGCCCTGTGCTGGGCACCAAGGGCGCGGTGCGTTGTGTGCGTGTGTGCGCGCCTGGGCGCTGGGCGCCTGTGGCGTGCTGTGTTGCGTGTTGTGTTGCGCGCGCCTGGGCGCTGGGCGCCTGTGGCGTGTTGTGTTGCGTGCGTGTTGCGCGCCTGGGCGCTGGGCGCCAGTGCGCGTGTTGCCTGGTTGCCTGGGCGCCTAAGGCGCCAATTTCCGAATGTTGCTTGATTTTTCCCAAACTTATTTTTAACATAACTTTTGACTCAGACGTCCGTTTTGAACGATTCGAAAAGTGTCGTGAAGCTTTTCACGTTGTCTATCTATGGGTCCAATTTTTAAAATGAAAAATTGTTACTTTCTGATTGTTTGTGGGCGCCCAAGTGGCCATCCCCGGTGATCGTCCTAGTGACAATGAAAAATGGTATGGAGCTCTTTAAAAATCCCTTTTGGTGTATAAACAACAATTTTAACGTGGTAGTGTCAAAAATGATGATTTTGACGAGGATGCCCTTGGTGGCTAGTCAAATGACTGTTTTGCCCCTAGTGGCCAAAGTTGATGATAATGATGTGTAAATGACGAGGATGCCCTTGGTGGCTAGTCAAATGATGTTTTTTCCCTCAGTGGCTATTATTTGAGTTGATTGATATTTATGTGTAAGTGACGATGAAAACCCAGTGACGTTTGAGGCCCGAAGGGCTAAGTGATGTTAAGGTCTAAATGACCAAGTGACGTTGTGTGCTGATTATGAATTTGACAGGTGCTGTGCTCTTTGCGAGCAAACCGGTAAGTGACGGGTCACATAGTTGACTATGATTTGAGTAATTGTGTGTTTGCGTGTTGTGAGTGGTGCATGTCATAGTGTCTCATGCCCATATGCATAAACCCAGTGACGTTTTGAGGCCTGAGTGGCTAAGTGACGTTTTGAGGCCTGAGTGGCTAAGTGACGATGAGGCCTTAAGGGCTAAGCGACGTTTTGTGAAAAGGTACCTCATGCATATGCCCGCGAGTGGGTTGCATTTCATAAGCCTACATGACATGAGATGAGTTATTGTATGTGATGTGAATGATGACTGTGATGTGGATATTTAGTGTTTTGGATGTTGATTGTTCTAGTGCGTAGCCTATGATTAGTACTTATCATATTTTCTATTATATGGATCGAAATGATGCTCACCCTTTCCTGTTTGAATGTTACCCCCGTGTTGGTAACGTGCAGGTGATTCCCAGTGAATGCCTTAGCTTCACTTCTTGAGTCGAGTCGTCATGCTCTGATACGTAGCACTCAGGGGGGGGGGGGGGAAACGAACTCGATATTTATTAATGGTTTTGGTTGTTATGTCCATGTGGACTCTTCTGTTATGTTTTATTATTTTCCGCTGCGTAGTTGGTTTTGTTATGTTGAGTTTTATAAGCGACGTTAAATTGAGGCTTGAGACTCTTTTATTTGTGACGTGCTACGTTAATGTGTGATTACCGAGTTGGACTGTTTTAAATTGATAAGCGACGTTTTATTGAAGTATGTGTAACATTCCTTATGAACGAATATTTTTAAACTCTGATTTTTGTAAACAAAGAGACGGGTAGAAAGGGGTGTTACATTAGTGGTATCAGAGCAATGGTTGGTCCGTCCGGCCAAGTCATCGAGTCGTTGTGTCGGTTAGCGACCAACTGTTGTCGTTTTAGTGGTAACCAATGTTTGCGTTGCAGGTACATCAAAAGTTGCCAATGGTAAGTGATCTAGTGGGGGAGACATCCCTACTAGTGTTATGTGTTTTGTGTATCCCTATGTGCTGTTGTCTGGTTTGTTTTTGACCTTCCCTGCTGTGTGAACTGTGTGTGATTGTTAGTGGGAGAGTGTTAGTTTTAGCGGGTAAATTTCGAGGGCGAAATTCTTTTTAGGGGGGGAGAGTTGTAACAGCCCAAAATAATTAGTTAATTTATTTAATTAATTATCTAGGGTTTGTGTTTGAGAAAAATAAAATAAAATGATAGGAATAATTATTTAGGGATTTTATGTGATAGAATATTAGAAATAATTAGTTGTTAGTATATGTGGATAGGTGGTGGCAAATTAGAGGTGTTAGTGGAGGCCCATGATTAAGTCATAAACTAAGAAAGCCCATGATTGGTTAAGTGAGCCTATAAATAAGGAGTTTTTAAGTTAGGGTTTCATTAGTTGAGAAAATTAGATTTTGTAAGAGAGTGAGAGCTAAGGAGTGGCGGCCAAGGCAAGGAAAAAGAGAGGAATTTCGTGGCTTCCATAGAGAAAAAGAAAGAGAGGAGTTCGTGACCAAGAAAGAAAAGAGGAGAGAGAAGAAAAGCTAGGTTTTTCAAGGTTTCTAAGCCTAAGGATTCGAGTTCTTCAATAAGGTTAGGGGAGCTCTATCCTTCCATCTAATAAATCTATGATAGGTCCTAGATCTAAGGTTTCTACTAGATCCATGATGTTCTTGATGTTCTTTTGCGTTTCTTGATGTTCTTGATGTTAACTTTCATATATGTTTATTATGAGTATATGCGAATTTGATTCATTGCTTGGTTATGATCTATGAATTTGCCTTATTGGTGGTGTTATGCGTATGTGTTGAGAACTATAATGTTGATCTATGCGTTTGGCTTGTTGGAGATGAGGTTGCATAGGGGTTGTAGATGTTTGGGCGCCTAGGGCGCCATGATGATGTTGGTGATGTTGTTTTGTTTAAATTGAGTTTTTGGTAAATTGAGTTTTGGTGATTTTGAATGAGATAAGTGCGTTTTTGGTTGCTGGAAAAATTTGAGTTTTTACACTTTAAAATTGTTAGGAATCAATTTTTAGTGTTAAAAAGTTGTTGGAAAAAAATTCTGGATTGTTGCTGCTGTTTTCTGGGCGCCAGGCGCCCTGTGCTGGGCACCAAGGGCGCGGTGCGTTGTGTGCGTGTGTGCGCGCCTGGGCGCTGGGCGCCTGTGGCGTGCTGTGTTGCGTGTTGTGTTGCGCGCGCCTGGGCGCTGGGCGCCTGTGGCGTGTTGTGTTGCGTGCGTGTTGCGCGCCTGGGCGCTGGGCGCCAGTGCGCGTGTTGCCTGGTTGCCTGGGCGCCTAAGGCGCCAATTTCCGAATGTTGCTTGATTTTTCCCAAACTTATTTTTAACATAACTTTTGACTCAGACGTCCGTTTTGAACGATTCGAAAAGTGTCGTGAAGCTTTTCACGTTGTCTATCTATGGGTCCAATTTTTAAAATGAAAAATTGTTACTTTCTGATTGTTTGTGGGCGCCCAAGTGGCCATCCCCGGTGATCGTCCCAGTGACAATGAAAAATGGTATGGAGCTCTTTAAAAATCCCTTTTGGTGTATAAACAACAGTTTTAACGTGGTAGTGTCAAAAATGATGATTTTGACGAGGATGCCCTTGGTGGCTAGTCAAATGACTGTTTTGCCCCTAGTGGCCAAAGTTGATGATAATGATGTGTAAATGACGAGGATGCCCTTGGTGGCTAGTCAAATGATGTTTTTGCCCTCAGTGGCTATTATTTGAGTTGATTGATATTTATGTGTAAGTGACGATGAAAACCCAGTGACGTTTGAGGCCCGAAGGGCTAAGTGATGTTAAGGTCTAAATGACCAAGTGACGTTGTGTGCTGATTATGAATTTGACAGGTGCTGTGCTCTTTGCGAGCAAACCGGTAAGTGACGGGTCACATAGTTGACTATGATTTGAGTAATTGTGTGTTTGCGTGTTGTGAGTGGTGCATGTCATAGTGTCTCATGCCCATATGCATAAACCCAGTGACGTTTTGAGGCCTGAGTGGCTAAGTGACGTTTTGAGGCCTGAGTGGCTAAGTGACGATGAGGCCTTAAGGGCTAAGCGACGTTTTGTGAAAAGGTACCTCATGCATATGCCCGCGAGTGGGTTGCATTTCATAAGCCTACATGACATGAGATGAGTTATTGTATGTGATGTGAATGATGACTGTGATGTGGATATTTAGTGTTTTGGATGTTGATTGTTCTAGTGCGTAGCCTATGATTAGTACTTATCATATTTTCTATTATATGGATCGAAATGATGCTCACCCTTTCCTGTTTGAATGTTACCCCCGTGTTGGTAACGTGCAGGTGATTCCCAGTGAATGCCTTAGCTTCACTTCTTGAGTCGAGTCGTCATGCTCTGATACGTAGCACTCAGGGGGGGGGGGGGGGAAACGAACTCGATATTTATTAATGGTTTTGGTTGTTATGTCCATGTGGACTCTTCTGTTATGTTTTATTATTTTCCGCTGCGTAGTTGGTTTTGTTATGTTGAGTTTTATAAGCGACGTTAAATTGAGGCTTGAGACTCTTTTATTTGTGACGTGCTACGTTAATGTGTGATTACCGAGTTGGACTGTTTTAAATTGATAAGCGACGTTTTATTGAAGTATGTGTAACATTCCCTATGAACGAAAATTTTTAAACTCTGATTTTTGTAAACAAAGAGACGGGTAGAAAGGGGTGTTAGGAGTAGTTGTTTAAATTGCTGTTGATGTTTATAATATCTATATGTGGCTGAAGTGTGATGGTTGTTTGTGTTGTTGAATTCACTGTTTTGAGATGTCTGACATAGGTTTAGTATTTCAGTGACTGAGAACGTTTTACTAATTGAAAAATTATGTGGTTTGTCATTTCGAAAACTTGATTGAATGCTTGTTAACTTGACACTGGTTTGGTTGCGTTTAGAGTTGTGTAGCTCGAGATATGAATTCCACAAGTTAGGGTAATATTCTGGAAGCATTCTGGACATAGGTTCGGTATTTTTAAAACTGGGAACTTTCTGTTCGTCAAAAAATTATGGGACCTTTTTTGTTAGAAAACAGACTTAATTTTAGTCACTTTGGCACTGGTTTGGTTAAATATGGAGTAGTGTAGCTCGAGTTATGAGCGTCCCAAGTCAGGTCAAATTTCTGGACTTAAACTAGGTATAGGTTCAGTGTTTCAGGTCTTGTGTCTTCAATTGAACTCTGATTTGAACGATTCTTTTTCCATTAGAAACTATACTCAAATTGCTTTTGTTATGGCTAAGGTTTTGTTCCATTTGGTCAAGTGTAAGTCAGTTTAGAGTGATTTGAAGTGGAAAGACAGAATCTGTCCAGTCTGGGAACCATTCGGGTTGTTTCTAAAAACTGTACTAACTGGCTAATAATGTAAAGGTGATGTTTATGACGATGTCGTGAGGTGATTGTGATGTTTATGATGCATATTAATGGTGAATATATCTTGGTGATTGGTGAGTATATAAATTATTGGTGAGCAATATAAATACGTTTATGACGATGTCGTGAGGTGATTGTGATGTTTATGATGCATATTAATGGTGAATATATCTTGGTGATTGGTGAGTATATAAATTATGGGTGAGCAATATAAATACATCATTCGGTGTTTGGTGTCATGGTGCATAGTCATGGTGTCGCATAATCATATGCATTTCTGGTGAATAGGCCTCGGCCTCCTAAAATATTTTGGTGTTTGGTGAATGCCCTCAAGGCAATTTTGGTGAATGCCCTCAAGGCAATTTTGGTGAATGGATCCACATGCATATGCCCAGTGGAGTTTTGGGTTGCATCTCATACATTGCATACGCGTCCTGTGTTTGATTGCGTCTTCTTGAACTAATGGTGTAACTATATTCTGGGTGTAACTGTATTTGGTGTGACGGTACTTGGTGTAACAGTATTCGGCGTAACTGGATTTGGTGTAACTGTATTATTGGTGTAGTAGATTGATGGTATCCCTGGTGTGCCTATTATACTGTGTTTCTTGTTTTATCTATTATTATCTATGTATTGAGACTCACCCTACTGCGTCGTGTTGCCTCGTATGTCGGCAACCTGCAGGTGACGGTGACTGAAGGTGGCTAGAGATTCTTCTTCTAGTATGGTCGAGTCGGCTCTTTTTTATTGTAACAGCCCAGGTCCACCGCAGCGGCCACCAATGAGTGTTGAACCTGTGAGTGTTGAACCTGTGACCAATGAGTGGTGGACCTGGGCTGTTACAATAAAAAAATAATTTTGTCCCCAATGAGTGTTGAACCTGTGACCAGCCACTCACACACACCCCCCTTCCCACTACCAATTGAGCGCGCTCAATTGGTAGTGGGAAGGGGGTTTAACTTGCACTTATGCCTCAGGTGCAAGGTTCGATTCCCACGGAAGGCAAAAACTCTACAAGAGGGGTAGAGAAGACCGTGAGGTAACAGTGGGACCGGGGTGGCCGCTGCGGTGGACCTGGGCTGTTACAAAGGTTAACAATAAGATTGTCTTACGAGATTCCGTTTGACAAGGCGAACGTGAATACGAATATGTAAGTGAGGTAACTGCTGACTGTTTTCACGTTGCGAATAACCATCAAAGGATTAATTGATGGATCTGCTTGCAAGTGACTGAAATTTCCGAAGTGAAGCTTGGTGTGCGGCGTGATAGTTTTGAAAAATCATTTTGTGAAAACCCGCATGCTAAAGTTAATTTTGGGAACGAATCAAGAGGCTAATAGGATCTGATTGAGGAAAATCATAGAAGGCGTGCTTAGGTTGAGGGGAAACTCAACGCTACTAGCTAATTCGGAAAGGGATTGGGTGCGTCGTAGATGAATATATTGTGAGGAAAGTTACAATAAAGGAAGAAGGGTTTTGCGTTCTGTCTGATAGTTGTTTTGAGAACAACTGATATGATTCTCATTACTTCCGAAATTAATTGATGTTCCCACGGTTTATTTCTACGTTTAAGATAAACGTTCCTGGTAAATCCTCATTCCATCTTTTTGAAAAGTTCTATCTCGAAATCCCAAGGGCGAGTCAGGAAGTTTCACAGATGACTTTTCCGTCACATTTTTCAATGTGTATGAGAACTGTTGTGGATATTAGAAGATTTGTTGAGAAAGTGTTTACACCCTTCGAGGACATCGTGTTTGTTTTTACCTCTACCGAGGAGTACCAGTTCGTGGATCTCATTTTCAACCTGTATTTCTATCAAGTGTCTTATATTAGACCCTTTGATTTAGATTAATCAAAGTTGGGGAGCAAGTGAGGAATGAAGCTTCGGAAGTGTTTTCAAACGCGGTGCCAAGCCTATGTAGGCTAAAGAGGAATTTCTCATGTTGATTCGTAACAAGAGAGTTCGTATCACGGTAGTAGTGGATCATACTTGGAGATTGATGTGCCAACTTGGGAAGATTTTCTACACTCATTTCGTTAATTCAAGAATATTTTCCTGCAAATATGGACCTTCTGAGAATGTCCGTTCTCGGTTAGTCAATCGTAAGACTTGACGAAATTTTGAGGACAAAATTCTTTCAAGTTGGGGAGAATGTAACATCCGCAAAATAATTAGTAGAATTATTTGGGTGTTAACCCAATTAAATTAATTTAGTACTTGACTGGTAAATTTATTGAGTGCTAAAATTAATTATTGGTTGTCATCGGATCGTTAACCGGATAATACGGATCAAGGAAGTTTCGGAATCGAAATAAGAGATTTAGATCAATATGGTAATTTGACCACGTTGCCATATATTTATTAAATAAATATATATGTATACGTGTATGTGTGTGAGTGAGAAAGGAAAGAATTAATTTAAGAAAGAAAAGAAAGAAAGAGGAAGCGAGAAACAGAGAGGAGAAGAGAAAAGGAAAAGAAGAGAGAAAGAAAGGGGGTGGAAGAAGAAGAGGAAAAATGGGGTAGTTCGGTTCATCAAAATGACTTCCTTCCAACACGAAAAATGTTCAGCGTTACTCCCTCTTCGTTTTGGTACCAAAATCTTCATCATCAACTCACTCTCTCTCACTTTGCCATTTTCGAAAATTTGAAGGAAATTGAGGTATTTGATGGTTCAAACTCAAGGATAGCTTGGGATGGTGTTTGGCGCGAACCCAAGGATGGTGGATCGGTTATTGGAAGCTAGTTGGGTGAGTTGGGGTTGAAAAATCAAGATTTGGGGTTTTTGTGAATAGTGTCTTGAGGTTGAAGAAGAAGATGAATAGTGTTCGGGGATGATTTCGAGGAATTCGGTATTTCGGTCAAAAAGAGGTTTCGTGATCGAGTGGGAAGCTTTGGAAGCGGATTGGGTGTCGCCGGAGCGGGGAGCGTTCGTGTGGCTACTCGGTGATTTCGGCTCGATCGTGGATCACGCGTCAAGGGTGAGTTCTACTCACGTTTAGGATTTTTGTTTTTCGAATTAATTGATTGATCGTTTTATCACTTTCGCTGGTCTGGAGTATTACTTCATATTGTCTGTTTCGGGTTAGGAATCGATCGGAGCGAGTCTCGAGTTGTGTCGTGTTGAAATGGAATTTGTGGTGATTTGATTTCGAAAGATTCTGACTTAAAAACCGTTAATTGGAAAATACGTCATTTTTGATAAAACCCGTTTTGATTGAGTTTTTGATCGGGTTGGTTGATTGTGTGGTTTTAGTTGGGTCTATTTTGTTGGTTGTTTGGTCTGTTTTCGATCGGAACTAGAATCGGAATTGAGCGGAATGAGTATCGGGATCAATCGGAAAGCAATTTTTCATCAAACAGGCCATTTTTGCAATGCTGTCAAATGAGCACGACCCGTGCGTCCAGGGGCACGACCCGTGCGCCTGGTTCTGTCCAAAATTTTCAACGTGCCCAAAATGATTCCATTTCGATTCCAATCCTCTCCCAATCCTTTCATAACCCTTCTATAATGATATTAGGCTTATAATGCCTTGATTTTGGGTATGTTCCAAAAAGGTTTTATAAAATACTTTTGATGTCCAAATCGTTTCGAAAAAGCCGAATAATAAGAACACGTGTGAGGTCATGTTTTATCGAAAGGAAAACGAACTATAAGTCCGATGTGGTATTGTATAGCTGACGCGGGATGATTATTAATTAAATCATCTAAAACGGTTTACGATTCACGATATATATATTATATCGAATATAGGAGTTAGCCCAAATGCGGGTGGATATACATGTATATTATATCGAGTTTGGGTGACGACCCATGTTAACATACTAGGCGGGGAAGTCATGATCCCTTACCCTAGGCTCCGTGCCATTAGGAAACACTATTGGTATTGGGGTTCACCGGGATTTAGCACTGGATTGCAGTCGGTGTTATGTTGAAAGTTTTGTTGTACGATTCACCGGGATTTAGCACTGGATTGCAGTCGGTGTCGTACTGTACGGTTCACCGGGATTTAGCACAGGATTGCAGTCGGTGTCGTACTGAGTCATAACACGTTCACCGGGATTTAGCACTGGATTGCAGTCGGTGTCGTGTTGAATTAAAATGCACGTGGTTATAAATCAAACCACGAATGAAAGAAAGTCCTATAATACGGTTCACCGGGATTTAGCACTGGATTGCAGTCGGTGTCGTGTTAAGTTAAATAGGATTCATAATTGAACCGAGAGTGTAGATAGGGGTCTCGGTAGAACTCACTGAGATTGTATCTCATTGTTTATATGTTGTTGTTTTACAGAGAAACAGGGACAGCGGAAATCCAAGAGGCACGAGTAGGTGGTACTCGGATGGTGGCTGAAGACTTAGCATTATGCTTAAGTTTATATTTCCTTTTGTTGTCTATGTACTACAACTCTATGTATTGGTATTATAATTTTTATTCCGCTTTCTTGTTAATCGTTAAATTGTTAATCGTTAATTTGTTGAGTTGTTAACTGTTGGTTGAGTTGCGAAACTGTTAACTTGTTAAGTTGCTAAATTGTTGGCTCAGTTGTTGATTTGTTGATGATGTTGCGCCTAGTTGTGATTACCATTGTGTGAAGTTGGTGACGTGTATCTGGTTGGATTGCCTCTATTTATTGGCAAGATATTATGTTGTAGGCCTATGGCCAATGTTGAATTCCGTTGTTGGTTTGTGTTGCTATGTAATCATTGATGATTGTTTGTGCATTCACATCGCATCGCATACATAGCATTTTTTATGTTGGAGCTATGCTCAAAACACGTTGGCCTGGACTGGCAAATTATGTTGAAGGCAAGCCTTGTTGATGCCACTATTTACTGGCAGATTTTTACGACGACGACGGGAGTTCTTCTCCAATGGTACCACATGCATGTGCATAGTATTGAGTCGCATTCAAACTGCATACTTGAGTGGCTATGTTGATGACTTGTGATTGATTGAAGTTGTTGATGACGGTGAAGTGGTGAACTTATGTCTTCTGATTCTAACATAATGTTTTTCATATGTCCTATTATATGGTTTGATATCTCACCCCTTCTGTTTGAATGTTACCCTCCTGTTGGTAACGTGCAGGTAACCACGAATGAAGGCTTTTACCTTCATCAGTTCGGGTCGGTGTCGTCGCTCTGATACGTAGCACTCGGGGGGGATGACCGCTTATTTTCTATTACTTATGTCATTTTATTCGTTGGATTTCGAGTTTATTGCTGTTATGAATGTTGCTTAGATGCCATGGTTAATTAAGTTGAACCTTTTGAATTTCCGCTGCATAGTAAATGAAATTTGACTTGTTTTGAAAATTGAAAATGTTGTGTGTCGGTTCATCCAATTTAGGGTGTTATGTATCCGTTTTTCAGAAATGACCTTATTATGTTTGTTTCTGGTTTTACGTCGAAAAATGTAGCATCCGTTGGTTTGTGAAAACTCTGATTTTACTATCTTTTACCGGATAGAAATGGGTGTTACAAAATGCCTCATTCATCAAACTAGGAAATGTGGCCGGGGCATTTGTTAACCCAAATGGCATGACAAGCCGTTCATAGTGTCCATGATGGGTTCTAAAGGCTGACTTACATCTATCTTCTGGCTTCAACAGTATTTGATGATATCCGGATCTTAAATCTAGCTTTGAAAAGAATTTTGCCCCAAATAACTCATCCAATAGCTCATCTACTGTAGGCATAGGGAAGCTGTCTTTCACAGTGATGGCATTGAGTGCTCTGTAGTCTGTACAAAAACTCCATTTACCATCCTTCTTCTTAACTAGCACAATTGGAGATGAAAATGGGCTTGTGCTATTCTGAACTGTCCCTTGTTCAAGCATATCTCTGACCATCAGTTCAATTTGTTCCTTTTGACTATGAGAATACCTATAAGGCCTCACCTTCACAGGTTTGGAACCTTGTTGTAACAGAATGGCATGATCATGAGTTCTTTGAGGAGGCAGGGCATCTGGAATCTTGAACACAACTCTGTAAGTGTGTATAAGGATTGCTAATTCTGGATCAATATTATCAGGCAAATCAAGTAACACATCTGCTGCTACAACAGGTGGCTTTTGATGGATTGTGAAACATTCACTGATTGCATCAGTGTGATGTAATCTCCTCAATTGATGAAATTGTGCCTGGCTTGTTCTTGCTTCTTTTTCACCCTGCAAAACAATGAATTTATCATGTTGACAAAATTTCAAAACTGCAGGTGAGTAATCTGCCACATGTGGTCCAAGATTGGCCAACCAAGCAGACCCCATCAGATCTGCTCCAGCAATCGGCAACAGATATACAGGCACTACTAGCTCTTGTTGTTGCACATGGATCTTCAAGTTTTCAATCCATCCTTCTGTTTTCATTGTCTCTCCATTTCCAATCAAAATTTTGAAACTAGCTTTTGGTTCCACAGGCAGTTTAAGGCATTTGGCAATTCTAGGTTGTAAAAAGTTCTCTGAACTACCACCATCAACTAGAATTTGTATAGTAATTTCACCCAACATCCCTGTAAATCTAATAGTACCTATACCAGTACCTCCATTCATTGCATTCAGAGACAAATGGTGAGCATTTGAATCTGTTGTGCTAGCCTCTTCTGTTGACCAAGTGATTAACAGATAAAGTATTTAAAATAAAGCGCTTAAGAAAATGTTTTTATTAGAATAAGGGCAATAAGGCAATAAAAATAGCTTGCAAGGAAAATAAAAGAGATAAAGGGAAAGAAGAAGACACGCAGAGATTTATCCTGGTTTGGTCCAGACACGCAGAGATTTATCTTGGTTCGGTCACCCAGTGACCTATGTCCAGTCCCCAAGGAAAACTCCAAGGGATTTTAATCAATCACTAGCTTTTAAAACAAGTTCAACTAGAAACCTTTACAACCAAAGACCTTTTCACACAAACCCGGGATATCACCTCCCTATGTAAAAGAACTTTAAAAAAACCAAGAGATATCACCTATCTTGAATACCTTGGGATCACACCCAAAAAATAAGAAATGACAAAGATAATGTTAATACACTCAATAGTGTAGATAGAACAAATTGAAGCACAGTAATACAACTCAAATTATATGGAATATAAAGCTCTCAAATAAAATATTAGCAGGTGTAAGAAGAGTGAAAGTGATGCGAAGAATGATAGAGTTTCAGATGCAAGAATGAGTTGTGTTGAGAGTGAAAAGTGAGGCCTCTATTTATAGGCTTTAGGAAAAATATGATGTTGAGTTATTAATGGAAATGGGTTAATCGATTATATGCTTGAATGAAAGAGGTGTGTAATCGATTATTAGCTTGAAAGGAGTTAGTATTCGTAATCGATTCTTTGCTTGATTAGACTAAGGAGGAAATCGATTTTAATTAAAATAGGGAAGATGCAAATCGATTGTAGTTTTATGGAAATAGGAATGAAATCGATTATTAGCTTTCCTTAAAACATGGATGAATCGATTATGTGCTTTCCTCAAAGCATGATGAAATCGATTTTGTGCTTCATAGGGAATATTAGAAATCGATTGTATTCTTGAATGTGGCATCCTTATGATCGATTATGTTTGTTTCTAAAATCATTTTCCTATATTACGTGCCTGTCCTATTCAATTATGCATGCATGAGATTTGTTTAAAAAATATTTTCATGCAAAATTATTTATATGAAAAATATTGTGAGTGTGTGATTTATTTTATTTTAGAGAGCTTTATTCCCACTTACAAATTATCCTAACACACACAATACAATAAACAACTCTTGACTTGAAAGCATGATCTCATTTTCCGCTTTTTGCCGTCTTGTCCTTTTTGAACTTCTTTTGTCAATCATCAAAACAAAATTATTCCTGTCAAGGCATATATTCACATCTTCTCCTGGTTCTTTTTCTTTCTCAGCACTTGGCTCTCCCTCATCATCATCAGCTAATTGTAACATGAATAAGTGCTTATTAGGACACTTATGAGAATAGGAGAATTTCTCATCACAAAAGTAGCATAATCCTTTGTCTCTCCTCAATTGGATTTCTGCTGCAGAAATTTTCTTAATGGCCATGCTTCTGTTGCTATTTCCTGGTGCTCTGGTCCTTGGTGTAGGCAGTAAATGTGGCAATGCAGGTTTGTTTTGGTTCTGACCACTATCTATTTTTGTGGTATTTGTATTGTTTTTCTGGTATGAAGTGTTTGTATATGGGTTCTGTTTCGTTTTTGATGTGTATTGTTTAGGCTTACTATATTTCTCTTCAAATAACTTTGCAAGAGAAACTGCTTTCGACATTGTGTTTGTGCTCAAGGATTTCACATCCCTCTTAATCTCATCATTCAATCCACTAATGAAACAATCCAGCAAAGCCTCATTACTCAGCCCTTCTGACCTGTTTGCTAAAGCAGTGAATTCAACATAGTAATCACTAACAGATGTAGATTGAGTTAATTTAAACAAATTAGCTCTAGGACATTCATATGGAGATGGTCCAAAATCAAGTTCTAATGCACGAGTAAATTGGTTCCAAGACTGAAATGGACTGACCTTTTGCATCATTTGGTACCATGGTACAATCTCAAATGCACAGAAGCAATTCTCAACCTCTCTGAATCAGGAGTTGAGTAGTATTCAAAAAATTGTTGGGCCTTGAAAATCCAGCTAATAACATTTTTTCCATCAAATCTAGGGAAATCTAGTTTGACAGATCTGAGCTGAAATGGAGTTCTAGCTTGAGGCCTTGTAATTTGTTTCTGGCTCACTGGTGTCTTCTGCTTCGAGCTACCTTCTCCCTCAGTGAGTGTTCTCAGTGTGGCATGATCCAGGTCTTTGAGATCCATAGCAGCTAGGATCTTCTTCAACGATTCACCTTGCGTGACCAATGCTAGCTTCTTCAATTCGCTCAAAACGAGCACCATTGTCTACCTCAATTCGCTTGATCTCTGAGTGGCCTTCAGCATGGTTCTTCTCGACTTGCTCGGTAAGGCCCCTCAATTCCATGCCCAATTCTTTGATTCTAGTTCCTTCAGCCATAGTTGAAGTGAAAGCACCAATGTAGTGGTAGAGCAATTCAAATAAATAGTAATTCAGGAATCAATGTAACAGTAATGTAAATAACACAACAATGTGGAATGCAGATTTGATTCACTTCAAGTAGTAAGGTTTTGGAATCAAAATTCCCCAAGGGAATACAATAGAGAAGGAGGGAATTCAGCCTAGAACATTCCCAGTAGAAAGAGAAGAGAAGAACGGTTAAGGAGAGAGAAGAAGAAGATTCACACAATCAGCATGATTCCCTCAATGATGAGAATTCTTCTTATGCACAACAAACTCCCTCAGCAGCACATTCTCTTTCTTCGCGCGTGTGCTCTTCCGTGTGGCCACGGCAGCTTCTCTTTTGTCCAATGCAGCTCTCCCTCTGCTGCTGACACTACAACAGATTTAAGCATTGGGAGCGCTTTTTTTAGGCCATAGGGAGCGCTTTCGGGCGCTCCTAAAGCTAGCGCTCCTGTTGCAAATCACCCAACGGTAGCGCTCGGAAAGCGCTCCCAAAAAACAGGCAAGAGGAGCGCTTTTTATTACAAGCGCTACTTATTCTTAGGCGCGCTAAGACAATAAGGAGCGCTTACAGTAAAAAGCGCTCCTCATGGTCTTAAGCAAAGGGAGCGCTTTTTATTATAAGCGCTCCTTATTCCTAGGCGCGCTAAGACAATAAGGAGCGCTTGTAATAAAAAGCGCTCCCCATGGTCTTAAGAAAAGGGAGCGCTTTTTATTATAAGCGCTCCTTATTCCTAGGCGCTTAGACAATAGGTAGCGCTTTTTACAGAAAGCGCTACCAATGCCTAATTATTTTTTTAAGAAAGTTTTGCCTGTTTCTTCTATATTACCAATTCTCAGCTCCCTGCAATCAGAAACCAGCAACAACCAGAAACCAACAACCAGCAACAAAGTTCCAAATAAAATTCCAAATCAATAACCAATTTCAAATCAATTTCCAACTAATTATACATCCTCATGTACCAATCAACATATGTGCCAACAAAAATGTGCCAACATATAAATCTTCATGTACCAAAAGATCAACAAAAATTACATAAATCCTCATGTACCAAAAGATCAACAAAAATTACAACATATCCAATATACAACAAAAATTACAACATATCCAATATCAATCAACATATCCAATCAAACCGGCAACATGACGACACCACTCTCCTTTCAGCTGAGTAAGTTCCTCATCAGAAAATTGAGCTCCACACACATATTCAGGAAAATACTGAAAAAATAAAATAAAATGAACTTAGAATTATATCAATATCAATTAGATTTTGAATTACTTGTCAAAATACAAACTATCAAATTACATACATGGATTGGGATTTCCATTTGGTTGTGAGTGATGATGTCCTTCATAAACTTCATTACATAGTACCCGCAATCATCGAAGTTTGGTTGTTTGGGACCCTATAAAAGAAAAGATTACTTAGTTATTAAATATAATTAATTACATATGCATAAGAATATTGATTATAAATTTACCCTTATTGCTATCCATTTTGTAGAGGATGATGATTTTCTGTACGTAGTCCTGACATCAAGCAATCCCCAATAAGTTGCCAAAGCACTGAAACATCATATATATAACTATATTAATCGAAATATACATAATTTATATTATGAAATATACGAGAGATCTAAATACACACCTATTAAATACTCTCACCAACTTTGGGTAGTTGTTGTAATGACCTAGCAGTGAATCCAAATAGAAAATCACATCTCTTTTGGGATCAATTGCCAACAATATCCAATGGGTCCTATAAAATTTTTGAATAATCAAATTAATCAAGCTTTGAGGTTTAAAAGACAGAGTAAATAATCAGCAAGTATAATTTTTGAACACTCACCCTAAGTTGATGGGTGCCAAAAACAAAGTATCACAACTTAATTGATGTGCTAGTGCCAAACGCCGATCGATATTGTCTTTAACCTCTACCTTGCGTCTTTCCATTTGTTCCTTGCATTTTTCTATATGAACTTTTGACATTGTTTTATCCAGGGGGATATTCAGTAGAAAAGTACTTTCGGGGCATAAGAACACAAATCGTTGTGTTTGATCCATTGGGACCAATATCTCATGGTACAAATACCTTTAATTAAAATGTATACAAATTAAAATAATAATAATAATAATAACAACAACATCAATAAGTGAAATAATAAGATAGATACGTACCTGATATATGCTCTAATAGTAGTAGCACTTGCCCACTCGTGCTCATATATCACTGCGAGTTCCTCTTGATTCAAACCCAGTGTTTGCTCCTCTCCAAAAATTTCTTTATCCATCAATGACTCTATTATGGTTCCACTACCCATGTGGTTTGATGCATGGATTTTTAAATAGCTGATGAACTCCATGGGATTATTCCCACTAGTTTTTTGCCGAGACACATTTGTCTTGCCAGCAATAGAAGGGGAAGGTTGGGATTCGCCAACATTCCCACTAACTTTGTCACCCTTGCCAGCAATAGACGGGGAAGGTTGGGATTCGCGAACATTCCCACTAACTTTGTCACCCTTTCCAGCAATAGAAGGAGAATGTTGGGATTTGCGAACATTCCCATTAACTTTGTCACCCTTTCCAGCAGTAGAAGGGGAAGGTTGAGATCTTCCTTTGCCAACACTCCGACTAACTTTAGATTTTGCCTTTTGTGATACCTATATATTTAGAAAATAATTAGTTAGTAACAAATATAGTTGGAAAGATAATATATCACAATGATATAATAAATTACTAACAAATATAATGTCACTTACATTGATAAGGTTTACTGGCCATGCCACAAAGGTACCAATTGCATCATCCACAGTCATGATCTCTATATTGTTTACTGGTACAGGCAAGTTTGCATCCCCTACAATTGCAACGTCAACTCTGACCCGCATATGATTTTCGGGTATGGGTAGATTATGCAGTAAGGTGCCCAGTTCGTTACAAATTAATTCTCTTGCGACCAATTTAAGCGGGTTTGATATATATAGTTCACAATCATTATTGTTACCCTAAATCAATGATAAACAAAAATTAGAATATGGATAAATTGATGTAATATGTACGAGAAAAAGATGATCTAATGATTAATACCTCATTGGTCGCAATGGTACAACTATCTCTGAAGCTATCAAGCTTAGGGGATGGTAGATCGGTCCTCGGTCCAACTCTATCTTTTAATTCCGCAACTTCTTCCATTAGCTTGAACACTATTTGTACCAACTGTGATTCTCTACTTTCCTTTTTTTTATGCTTATTTGGACCCCAAAAAGAGGTCGGGGTAACACCAAATCCCAAACCTCTCAGACGGCCCGAATACTCTTCACGTTCCAAAGCACGGCCAAGGATGTCATTCTCATCATCACAATCAATTATCTCTCCTTGTTCTATTGATTGTGATATAGACTCCTGATTCACAAAAATTATAAGTATGATAAAGTAAGTTAATTACAAAAAAAATTAATTTTGTCATACTTACAATTCTTTGAGACACCTCTTTCGTTTTCGGATCGCTAATCACACCCTCTTTGTTTACTCGGGCTTCTAGCCACAAAACATGTCGGTCAATGGATTCTTGAGTTGGATCTTTCCCGACCTCCACTAGCTGTTAAAATTTACCAATTATTAATAAATATATCAAATGATTCATTTATAATAGTGAAAGTTGAAATAAAGGATGTGTCTACCATTTTTTCTTCAATGTCTTGATAACCCTTAACACCGCCTCTATAAGGGAAATCAGGACTTCTTGCTCTCTCTCGATTTTCATTGCATAATGTCTATATAGAAACATAAATATACATTAATGCATAATAATTGTCAAATATAGTTAAGTTAAAAGGTAATTGTACAAACCAAGAAGTCATCATCTTCGGTGCGTCTGGTTATAAAGGCATTCCAATCCTCCTGTGTTATAATCCCACAATATAGTGGTGGGGGATGGTGTATGAGGTTCCCTTCATCATCTGTCATCCATTTACTTTTTAGGATAGTTCTGAACTTCCTATGTAACTTTCCGGCTTTCATAAGACAAAATTCTTTGCGAGACTCATCCACATCAAAATAAGTCTGCTTACACACAAACAAGGAAAAAAACCAAAATTTTACTACTTTCTGACACCATCTTTACAACAAAGCAAACAGAAGGAAGTCAGTTTGTAAACAGTTTGTATACCTAGATCAAACACCATAGCTCCTCTTTGAGTCTCTCCAAAGCGAGATTACGTCTATCATGCCATCTAGTTATTGTAATCGGTATCGTTTGCTTCACTTTAGTACCAATGAAGCTAGTCAGCTGTTTACCATTTGGACCAAATGGTTGGCCTTTAACATTCCATTGGACCTGCATTATTACTTATGTAATTTAGATATAACAAACAATTTAAACTAAGTAATAAATTTAGTTAATTAGTAAGTATCTTACTTGAAGTTTAGGAAGTCCTTTACTCGCCCGATTGATTATATTCTTTTTAACAGTCATTCCACGGCGAGAGGCCTTTTTTGGGGGCTCATGATCACTCTCATGAGCACTATCATGCCCACTATCATGACTATGCGATGTCATCTGACCTGCAATAAAACATAATCAGTGTTATTGTTATATTTATACAGTTTAGATTACCTAAAAGATGAATAAAGAAGAGACAAGCAAAAAATGCCTAAAAGTAAGTTTAGATTACCTTTTCCTTTTCCTCGATACAATTTTATTTACAATTTGCTTATTCGTACTTTTTCCTCTTCGCTTCTTGGTACTTTGTTTTCGACGAAACGTAATTCCATCGCTATGATCATTTCTAATATACACAACATCCTCTTTAGAAGTACTTTCCCCTAGTATTGGTTTTGATGTCCCGAAGAAAGGGTCATCCTCAATATCAACATCTTCGGGTGCTTTATCACCAATGTCATTAACCAATAGTTTTTTGTTTGTCAATAGAACAATGGACCAATTGATATCAACTGGATCAGTGACATAAAACACTTGTTGAGCTTGCGAGGCTAAAATAAAAGGCTCATCTTTATACCCAGACTTGTTGAAATTCACCCGCATGAACCCCGACTCATCAATCTGTACACCATTATTATTGTCAACCCACTTACATTTGAACACAGGCTCACGAAAAAAATTGTAATCCAACTCCCATATGTGTTCAATGACTCCAAAGTATGACATATTAGCGTAAATGGGATTTCTGTCGTTGGCACTTGATGTATGCATAGATTGAGCTACAAGAGTCACCCCACTATTTTGCATTTTACTCCGATCATCATGGTTTTTTGTATAGAACGTGTACTCGTTTTGTAGATAGCTGGTGTAAGAGAAAACATGTATATTTGGACCTTTTGCTAACCATCTCAATCTATCAGAAATCAAGGTAGGATTCAAAGCAAAATCTAAAGAAATGGGATTTCTTAGCCACACTATGAAACTCCTATTGTGTTCTTTTCTTAACCAAACTTGACCCTTACTTGGGTAATCACTCTTAAGCATGTCCATGTGCTTCGCAACATATGAATCAACCTCATTGTCATTGTGCAGAACATATAAGTGTGCTTGCTCTAGTTCTTTCGTTGATACCATCGCTATTTTGCTTCCTGTCATCCCTTTACCAATGCTTCCTGTGTGACGCTCCCTTGGCAGCCCCACAGTATGTTCAACACTAGATAGATAGTCGGTGCAGAACTCAATAGCTTCTTCAACTATATAGCACTCAGCAATACAACCCTCGGGCCGTGATCGATTTTTAACATATCCTTTTAATATCTTCATGTAACGCTCAAACGGGTACATCCATCTCATGTAACATGGGCCACACAACTGTGTCTCTCTAACCAGATGAACTATTAGATGAATCATTATGTCAAAGAATGAAGGTGGGAAAAACATCTCAAGCTCACATAATGTGACAGTAATTGATCTTTGCAACGCTGGCAACTTTCCAGGGTCAATCACTCTACTACAAATCGCCTTAAAGAAGAAACAAAGTTTAGTTATGGCCTGACGCACTTTGTTGGGCAAAATGGATCGTATACCAATGGGTAACAAATTCTCCATGAGAACATGACAATCATGGGACTTTAGAGACTTCAACTTGAGGTCTTTCATCGATACAAGGTTCGTAACATTTGAAGAGTACCCCTCTAGAACTTTAACTCCATGAAGAAACTTACAAAAGACAATTTTCTCCTTTTTAGATAGAGTATGAGCTGCCGGAGGTAGATATGTACGTGTACCCTTCTTTATCGGACCCAATTCGGGTCTCAACCCCATACTAACCAAGTCCAACCTTGCATTGATGGTATCTTTAGTCTTTCCTGGCATAATGAGTAAGGTACCATTAACACTTTCGAAGACATTTTTTTCCACATGCATCACATCAATGAAATGCCTTACATGTAATGACTTCCAGTATGGCAACTCAAAGAAAATCGACTTTTTCTTCCACCCTCTTTTGGCAAGCTCTCCTGCAAAAGGCTTCCCAAATTTAATATTCAAATCTTTCACCTTTTCAAATAGTTGTTCACCCGTTGTAATATCCCCGATTTTCGCTATTTAAATTATTTGGCGTGAAATTATATTGATTGATTTATTTAGTTGGTTGAAAGCTAATTAAATAAAAAAATGACTTGTTTGATTAGTTAAGTATAGAATTATATGTGATTGAGTGTTTAATTAAGTTAAGTTAGGATGATAAGGAGTGAAAGGAGTTATATGGAATAGGGTTAGTAAGTGAGGGGTGAATTAGTCATTGTACCTTATCCCTTTTAAAACCACCCCCCAGCTGAACCATGTGCAAAACACTTCATTCCAAAGAAAAAGAAAACATCAAGCTGTAGGAGAAAAAGAGAGGGAGAGGGCGTGGGTTGTGAGGGAGGAAGAGAGGAGGAGCTTCTCAAAAATCCATTGCATGTTCAATCCAAGAGTACAACCATGATCAGCTCACCTTCCTCTTCCCATTGAACACCAACTCGAAATCATCCCCCTCCTCCTCCATAAATCACCATTGAAGGCATACCCAAGCTTCACCAGCCATGCAAATTCGAGTTTGAGGGAGAAGAAGGGTTCAACAGAAAATTCTGGGCAAAACCCGTTTTACCTACCTTCAGTGTTTCGTTCGTATCTCCATGTACTGACCTCCGATCATCGTGCTTCTTATTCCTTTGGAAACTAGACACAAAGCTCTTCATTTTGGGCACAAGAACCGCATGATTTCATTGAGAAATGAGAGAGATATCATGCTCACAACTTTCGGATTAAGAATCAGCCACTGTTCCGAAGCAGTCCTCTTGTTTTGTTGATATCTCCCAATCTACTGGTTGCATGCAAGTGAATCTTTCTCCATCAGAAAGTAGAGAAAATTCCCTTCACCGTAGACCCTCGTTTTGCTAAGATTGGTGGAGATTTGAGTGAGTTACGCTCGTTGCAAATTGGCGGTTTGTTGCTGGAAGTAGCAGGAGCGAGTTCGGGAAGATTCGTGGAATTTCCGTTCGTTCGAGTTTGCGAAGCTTCGGCGTTGGGAGCGATTGTCATCGCCAAAAGGTGAGTTCTAATACTCACTAGGATTGTTTTCAGCCTTTGCATTTTAATTGAGTCGCGAATTTGTGAAAATCCGGTGCGAAACCGTTTTGCGAAAATATCGTTTGAATCATGAGATTGATAAATCGTTGGACTGAAATTGTGATTAAAATTGCATGATTGAGTGTGATTGTTGAATGAATATTATTGATTGTACTGAATGTACTGGTTTCCATGTCTGTATTGATGTGATATCGAGTTTGAATGTGAATCGGAATGGACATGGGAACGATCGGAATAGAAAAGAAAACGCGAAAACAGTTTTTCTGAAATACAGAGAGTCACGCACGGATCGTGTGTATGGGCGCACGGGTCGTGCGTGAGACTCTGAACCTCATGGTGCCGTTTTTGAAAACGCGCACGGGTCGTGCGCCATAGCGCACGGACCGTGCGTATCCTTCTGAAGCCAACTTTTATAATATGTCCTAAGCTATTCCGAATGGTCCCAAGTCCCTTCTAATCCACTCTCCTAATCTCCCCAAGGATGGGAGCACTGAAATTCCATGTGTTTGACTGTGATTGAATCCAAGTTATATTAGTGCCATGTGATTGGTTATGTTTAGATTATGTTCAGGTGCAGTGAATGCTCATGTGATTGACCATTGATTTCATGTTATGAATTTGTGTTTGATGTATTGTGCTGGATTGACTGGTTTAGTAAGATTGATAAGATAAGTTAGCGAACCTTAGTAATCCATGAGAGATCACTTAATAATTAGACTTAGTTAGTAATTAGATCACGTTAGTAAAAAGTTTATGTTAGGATCAGTTCATGTTAAGTTAAGTTCATGATTATGTTCAGTTTATCGTTATGTTAAGTTCATTGTTCAGTTCAGTTCAGGTATATTAAAATATATACATCAGTTCAGTTAGGGTGACGACCCTATTTCAGTTTAGTGTGCTAGGGGAGGGGAAGTCATGAGCCCTATGAACCTAGGCCCCATCAGGGACCCAGCCGATTAGTGGGGACGGGTTCACCGGAAGCTTATTATGCCAAGTGACCGGTGACACGCTAAAATATCAGTTCAGTTTATGTGTTGTTTCTTGTAACCGGCTTGAGGGTTATGAGGACAACGTTTAGTTCAGTTTATGAGTTGCGTCTTGTAACCGGCTTGAGGGTTATAAGGACAACTTCAGTTAGTTAGCCACATAGTCAATTTTGAGGACTATGAGTTAGAATCAGAATAATGAATCAAGCATAATTGAACCAAGAGAATTAGTAAGGGGTCGCGATAGAACTCACTGAGACAAGTTGTCTCACCCAATCCATTGTTGTTGTTTTTCAGTTAAGCAGGGAAAGATGAAGACCGTGAGGCACGGCTATGGAGACGCTTGAGGAGCAGTTGCTATCGTTGTTTTTTTTATGTCTTGTATTTCAGTTTCCTTTGTATCTCTGTATTTTGTATTCAGTATCTTAAGAATACTCGATTGTACGACTTATGTATTTCAAGTTGTGAATCGCTTCCGCAGACTTTCGGTTTTGAGTACTGAACACTAGTTGAGGGTGTAAGGACCGCTTTATGTATATTATGTTCAGTTATGTAAGCGAACTTGATGGGTTTTTAGCATCGAGTATTAGTATGTGTTCAGTATTTAAAAAGGAAGTTACTCTGATGTATGCCAGTAGTGCGCTTCGGTAATTTCTACAAGTTAGAAATTAACGGGGTGTTACAATTGGTATCAGAGCAGTTCGACCCAGTCGGACTTAGAATCATGAGTCTCTTAAGTCCTCTAAGTGTGATTCCTCTTAGTATGCTATTAGACGTTTAGCCTGATCAACTAAACACTTTGTGCATATTTCGCAGAATCATGGCTGGTGGAAGTAGGAGAAGCGTCCCTGTCAATCCTCAATCCGAATGGATGCAGAATGTCATCGAGACGCAACAAAAGATGATGAATGACATGATGCAAATGCAGCAGCAGCAGATGGCTCAAATGGCCCAAATGCATCATGAAATGATGAATCAGCAACAACCGAATGTTCAACAACCTCCTCTGGAAGATCCGAATAGGGCTTACTTTCGTTTCCAGAAGATGAATCCCCAAAGTTTTAAGGGAGAACCTGAGGCAATGGTATCACATTTCTGGTTGGATTCGATGGAGAAAATTTTTAGGACTCTTCAATGCAGCGAAGAGGAGAAGGTTCTCTTTGCCGCCCATATGCTCGAGGAAGATGCTCAAACCTGGTGGACCAATGCTCATGAACTAATGGTGAATCAGGGAACTCCGGTTACCTGGGCCAACTTCAAAGAAATGTTTTCTGGTCACTTCTTCCCTCCGGTGATGAAGTTAAGCAAGCAAGCCGAGTTTGTTAACTTGAGGCAAGGTGAGATGTCAGTGGGTGAATTCACCGCCAAGTTCGAAAGGCTGTCGCAGTTTTATCAATTGGCAAAGCATGCTCCTAATGATGAGTGGAAGATGCAGATGTACAAGGCAGGTCTTCGTGCGGATGTGGCCCAAGGTCTTAGCTCTTATGCTATGACCAGTTATGCTGGATTGGTGCAACAAGCTTATGTTGCAGAGGCAGATCTCAACAAGATGTATGAGGAAAGGAAAGCGTATCGGAAAGAGAAGAGGAAAACCTTGGAATTGTCATCCCCAAGTGATGAGCCGAGGAGTACCTACAACAAAGGAAAGCAACCTACAGCATCCGAACTACTAAGGTCCGGTAAGTGTCCGAAATGCGGGAGGCCTCACACCGGAGAGTGCCGTTTGGGATCCACTGTGTGTTACTACTGCAAGGAAGAAGGGCATTATGCTAACGAATGCCCGGTGAAGAAGAGGAATCGAGAAGGGAATTCTAACTCCGCAAGCGGAAAGGTATGTTGTGAGCTATTTGTTTTGATTGGTCCAATTTTGAGGACAAAATTTTTAAAAGTTGGGGTGATTGTAATATCCCCGATTTTCGCTATTTAAATTATTTGGCGTGAAATTATATTGATTGATTTATTTAGTTGGTTGAAAGCTAATTAAATAAAAAAATGACTTGTTTGATTAGTTAAGTATAGAATTATATGTGATTGAGTGTTTAATTAAGTTAAGTTAGGATGATAAGGAGTGAAAGGAGTTATATGGAATAGGGTTAGTAAGTGAGGGGTGAATTAGTCATTGTACCTTATCCCTTTTAAAACCACCCCCCAGCTGAACCATGTGCAAAACACTTCATTCCAAAGAAAAAGAAAACATCAAGCTGTAGGAGAAAAAGAGAGGGAGAGGGCGTGGGTTGTGAGGGAGGAAGAGAGGAGGAGCTTCTCAAAAATCCATTGCATGTTCAATCCAAGAGTACAACCATGATCAGCTCACCTTCCTCTTCCCATTGAACACCAACTCGAAATCATCCCCCTCCTCCTCCATAAATCACCATTGAAGGCATACCCAAGCTTCACCAGCCATGCAAATTCGAGTTTGAGGGAGAAGAAGGGTTCAACAGAAAATTCTGGGCAAAACCCGTTTTACCTACCTTCAGTGTTTCGTTCGTATCTCCATGTACTGACCTCCGATCATCGTGCTTCTTATTCCTTTGGAAACTAGACACAAAGCTCTTCATTTTGGGCACAAGAACCGCATGATTTCATTGAGAAATGAGAGAGATATCATGCTCACAACTTTCGGATTAAGAATCAGCCACTGTTCCGAAGCAGTCCTCTTGTTTTGTTGATATCTCCCAATCTACTGGTTGCATGCAAGTGAATCTTTCTCCATCAGAAAGTAGAGAAAATTCCCTTCACCGTAGACCCTCGTTTTGCTAAGATTGGTGGAGATTTGAGTGAGTTACGCTCGTTGCAAATTGGCGGTTTGTTGCTGGAAGTAGCAGGAGCGAGTTCGGGAAGATTCGTGGAATTTCCGTTCGTTCGAGTTTGCGAAGCTTCGGCGTTGGGAGCGATTGTCATCGCCAAAAGGTGAGTTCTAATACTCACTAGGATTGTTTTCAGCCTTTGCATTTTAATTGAGTCGCGAATTTGTGAAAATCCGGTGCGAAACCGTTTTGCGAAAATATCGTTTGAATCATGAGATTGATAAATCGTTGGACTGAAATTGTGATTAAAATTGCATGATTGAGTGTGATTGTTGAATGAATATTATTGATTGTACTGAATGTACTGGTTTCCATGTCTGTATTGATGTGATATCGAGTTTGAATGTGAATCGGAATGGACATGGGAACGATCGGAATAGAAAAGAAAACGCGAAAACAGTTTTTCTGAAATACAGAGAGTCACGCACGGATCGTGTGTATGGGCGCACGGGTCGTGCGTGAGACTCTGAACCTCATGGTGCCGTTTTTGAAAACGCGCACGGGTCGTGCGCCATAGCGCACGGACCGTGCGTATCCTTCTGAAGCCAACTTTTATAATATGTCCTAAGCTATTCCGAATGGTCCCAAGTCCCTTCTAATCCACTCTCCTAATCTCCCCAAGGATGAGAGCACTGAAATTCCATGTGTTTGACTGTGATTGAATCCAAGTTATATTAGTGCCATGTGATTGGTTATGTTTAGATTATGTTCAGGTGCAGTGAATGCTCATGTGATTGACCATTGATTTCATGTTATGAATTTGTGTTTGATGTATTGTGCTGGATTGACTGGTTTAGTAAGATTGATAAGATAAGTTAGCGAACCTTAGTAATCCATGAGAGATCACTTAATAATTAGACTTAGTTAGTAATTAGATCACGTTAGTAAAAAGTTTATGTTAGGATCAGTTCATGTTAAGTTAAGTTCATGATTATGTTCAGTTTATCGTTATGTTAAGTTCATTGTTCAGTTCAGTTCAGGTATATTAAAATATATACATCAGTTCAGTTAGGGTGACGACCCTATTTCAGTTTAGTGTGCTAGGGGAGGGGAAGTCATGAGCCCTATGAACCTAGGCCCCATCAGGGACCCAGCCGATTAGTGGGGACGGGTTCACCGGAAGCTTATTATGCCAAGTGACCGGTGACACGCTAAAATATCAGTTCAGTTTATGTGTTGTTTCTTGTAACCGGCTTGAGGGTTATGAGGACAACGTTTAGTTCAGTTTATGAGTTGCGTCTTGTAACCGGCTTGAGGGTTATAAGGACAACTTCAGTTAGTTAGCCACATAGTCAATTTTGAGGACTATGAGTTAGAATCAGAATAATGAATCAAGCATAATTGAACCAAGAGAATTAGTAAGGGGTCGCGATAGAACTCACTGAGACAAGTTGTCTCACCCAATCCATTGTTGTTGTTTTTCAGTTAAGCAGGGAAAGATGAAGACCGTGAGGCACGGCTATGGAGACGCTTGAGGAGCAGTTGCTATCGTTGTTTTTTTTATGTCTTGTATTTCAGTTTCCTTTGTATCTCTGTATTTTGTATTCAGTATCTTAAGAATACTCGATTGTACGACTTATGTATTTCAAGTTGTGAATCGCTTCCGCAGACTTTCGGTTTTGAGTACTGAACACTAGTTGAGGGTGTAAGGACCGCTTTATGTATATTATGTTCAGTTATGTAAGCGAACTTGATGGGTTTTTAGCATCGAGTATTAGTATGTGTTCAGTATTTAAAAAGGAAGTTACTCTGATGTATGCCAGTAGTGCGCTTCGGTAATTTCTACAAGTTAGAAATTAACGGGGTGTTACACCCGTCAAAGGCGGTGGAGCTTTACGGGTTTCTGAATTCCCATTGAATGCCTTTCTCCACAGTCGATACTGATGAGTTGGAAGCAAAAATCTACGATGACCAAGGTAGATATTCTTCTTACCATGTTCCAACCACATCCAATCTGTATTATCTTCACATATAGGGCATGCACACTGACCTTTGTTACTGTACCCAGATAAATTGCCATATGCTGGAAAGTCATTAATTGTGCCAAAAATCATAGCCCTTAGGGTGAAACTCTCTTCTCTGAACCCATCATACATGTAACATCCCCAAAATAATTAATTGAATTAATTTGGTGCTTAATTGGTAAAATTATTGAGTGCTAAAATTAATTACTGGCTGTCACAGGGTCGTTAACCGAATAATACGGACCAAGGAAGTTTTGGAATCGAAATAAGGAATTTGGGTCAATACGGTAATTGGACCACGCTACCACTTATTTATTAATTAAATAAGTATGTGTGTGTGTGTGTTAAATGAAAGAATAAAAGAAAGAAAGGAAAAAGAAAAGAGAAAGGAAGCGCTGGAAACAGAGAAGAGAAGGGAAAGAAGAGAAAGAAGAGAAAGGAGAGAAGAGAAAGAAGAAGAAGGAAGAAAAGATTGTGGGAGCATCACTCATCCCCAAGGTCCCAAATTCCATCACCATCTTCATCTCATCATTCTCATCAAAACCCATATCTTTGGTAAGCCTCTCCTCCATTTTTCCTCCTTCCTTTTTGATTTCGAAAATTGAGGGCTTTGTGAAGAAATTTGTTGAAATCAAGGATTAATAGGTTGTGATGGTGGTTGGGTTATGCTTAGGATCGAAGCTAGGAGCGGATTGAACGCGATTGGAAGCTCGGAACGGAGTTAGGAGCGGTTCGGTGTTGTTTGGGTTCGATTCGGTGATTTCGACGTCTCGGCAAATTCGGTTCGATATCGGCTCTCGCTTTAAGGGTGAGTTTTACTCACGCTTAGGATGTTTTTGTGTCTCGTTAGTTTTTACGTTAATTGGTTTCGAGAGAGTTTGGAACGAAAACCGTTATTTGAAAATATGTCGCGTTTTAATACAATTCGTTTTGATTAAGTTTTTGATTTGATTGATTGATTGTGTGGTTTGAATTGGACTCATTTTACTGGTTGTCAAATCTGTTTTTGATCGGAACAACAATCGGAATTGAGCGGAATAGCGGATTTCGCGAAAAATCGCAAAGTCTGTCATAACAGACCCCCTTTCTGCCTGTTCGCGCCTCACCTGCGCTCCAGGCGCAACTTCAGCGCAGTTTGGCAGAACTTTCTGCCAGTTCGCGCTTAACTCGCGCTCCAGGCGCGACTTCAGCGCAGCTTGGCAGAATTTCAGCAATTAAACACTGTTTTTCGTTTCGCGATATCTTTTGATCCGGGAACCCGATTGAGGTGTTCTAAGATGCGTTGGAAAGCTTATTCAGAGGCCTAACTGAATATTCTATTTTTAAGGCAAAATGATCTGTTTTTGATATTGAAAATTGTGTCGAAAAGTGGTCAAGTAGAGTGCGAGTGTGAACTTGGATTTTTTTGAAATGTGGAATTAAAGTGTTTCATTGATTGTCTGATTTGATGGACCATGGGGTTCATAGTGCTGTAGATATATACATATTATATCGAGTTTGGGTGACGACCCATGTTGACATACTAGGAGGGGCAGTCATGATCCCCCACCCTAGGCTCCGATGCCAATAGTTAAACTATTATTGGTCAGGGGTTCGCCGGGATTAGTCTTGGGGCAGTCGGTGGTGTGTCAAAGAGTATTGAGTAACGTTCACCGGGATTAGTCTTGGGGCAGTCGGTGGTACGTTACTGTTGTTGTGTAGTGTGGTTCGCCGGGATTAGTCTTGGGGCAGTCGGTGACGCACTAAGTTATAGCAGATTCGCCGGGATTAGTCTTGGGGCAGTCGGTGAAATGCTATGTGTAAATAATGCGGTCCATCGGGAGTTAGCGTTCGCGCAGTCGATGCCGTGTTGAGTTAAAATGTTTTAAATGGACCGAGAGTGCTAGTAGGGGTCGCGGTAGAACTCACTGAGATTGTATCTCACTGTTTAAATGTTGTTGTTTTACAGATAAACAGGGACAGAAGAAACCTCAGAGGCACGAGTAGGTGGCCCCGGGTGATGGAGGATGACTTAGTTTATGTTTAAGTTTAATTTCCTTCTGTTGCCTATGTATTACAACACTATGGCATTAGTGTTTTGTTTATCTTTCTTTCCGCCTTCTTGTATGACTCTGATTACCACAGTTGCTGACAGTTTATGGTCTGAGTACCGTATGATCTTATTTGTGTATAAGATTATTATGTTGTATTTCAGCAAAGATTTTGTAGTGGTATTCAGTGTCTGAACAGGAATTATTATCTCTGATGTTTATACTTTGGTGCACTTGGGTATTTTTACATGTTAAATATACCGGGGTGTTACAGTTGGTATCAGAGCGGTTCGACCTAGTCGGACTTAGCTGTTAGGGTCTTTACTTTCTCCAGTCGTGATTTTCTTAGTATGCTATTAGACATTGAGCTTGATCAACTTAATACTTTGTGCATATTTCGCAGAATCATGGCCAGAAGAGGTAGAGGCGTTCCTCCTCCTGTTGATCCAAACTTTGAATGGATGCAGAATATCATTGAGAATCAGCAAAAGATGATGCAGGATATGTTGCAAATGCAGCATGACCAAATGGCTCTACAGCAGCCCAATGTTCAACCCCATCAGGAAGATCCTAATCGGGTATATTTTCAATTTCAAAAGATGAAGCCCCCGACCTTCAAGGGTGGACCGGATCCAATGACTGCTTATTATTGGGTTGATTCCATGGAGAAAATTTTTCAAACCTTGCAATGCGGGGAAGAAGAGAAAGTAATATGTGCGGCTAATGTGCTTGATGAAGATGCCCACACCTGGTGGTGTAATGCAAGACAAATGATGGAACTCCAAGGAACTCCCCTCACTTGGGACAACTTCAAGGAATTATTTCTGAAGCAATATTTCCCTTCGGTAAAGAAGCTGAGTAAGCAAGCAGAGTTTGTAAATCTTAAGCAAGGTGATATGTCGGTTGGGGAGTATGCTGCTAAATTTGAGAGACTGTCTCAGTTCTATGAGTTGGGAAGGTATGCCCCAAATGATATGTGGAAAATGCAAATGTTCAAAGAAGGTCTCCGAGCTGATGTGAGCCAAGGACTCAGTTCTTACACCTTGGTTAATTATCCCGCCTTAGTGCAACAAGCATATGTTGCTGAGGAGGATCTGAGAAAAATGTATGCTGAAAAGAAAGACTATTGGAAGGGTAAGAAAAAGGTTGCTGAATCTTCTACTCCATCCAAGCAATTCAAGGGAAGTAATTATAAAGGGAAGCAGGTGCAATCCCATGACCCAACCAAGCCCTACAAGTGTAGTAATTGTGGAAAGTATCATTCCGGTGATTGTTGGCAGAAGCCTAATCGGTGCTATCATTGTAATGAAGAGGGCCACTATGCAAATCAGTGTCCGGCAAAGAAAAATTTCCAAGGAGCCCTGAATGCGCCAAGACAAGGACGAATCAACACCTTGGATGCTCGAACCATCACACCAACAGATAATATTCTAAGGGGTACGGGATCTCTTTTTAATAACTCAGTCAATATTTTATATGATTCCGGTGCAACTCACTGTTTTATATCACAAGCGTGTGTGGATCGGTTGGGACTAGCATTGTCTGAGCTATCCGAACCGATAACTATTTTAACTGCTGCCAAGGGTCGTGTCCAGACCCAATCGTTGTGTGAAAATTGCCTACTCGTCATAGGGGACAGACAATTTGTTGTGAAATTTATTTGCTTACCTATGAGAAGTATGGACATTGTTCTGGGTATGAATTGGATGGCTGAAAATCATGTGATTATCAACTGTGCTGATCGAACCATTAGCTTCGCCTCCGAATCCGTGGGGTTGACACAGACAGATTTTGAAGCAACGATCTCTTACACCGAAGCAAGCCAGTCATTATTCCAAGGTGCGGAAGCTATTCTTATTATGTTGTCTGCATCTACTGAAACGGGTTTAGACTTGTCGTCTGTGCAAGTGGTAATGAATTTCTAGATGTCTTTCCAGAGGAAGTTTCATCCTTACCTCCTGACAGAGAGGTAGAATTCTCAATAGAATTGATTCCTGGTACAGGATCGATATCTATTGCCCCTTATAGGATGTCTCCTTTAGAATTGAAGGAATTGAAGTCCCAACTTGAAGAATTGATATCAAAAAGGTTCATCCGGCCGAGTGCCTCTCCATGGGGTGCTCCGGTGTTGCTAGTTAAGAAGAAAGACGGAAGCATGAGATTGTGTATTGACTACCGTCAACTCAACAAGGTGACGATTAAGAACAAATATCCATTGCCGAGGATAGACGACTTGCTTGACCAACTTCGAGGTGCCGTGGTATTTTCAAAAATTGATCTGAGATCGGGCTATCATCAAATAAAGGTACGAGCCTTAGATATTCCGAAGACAGCTTTCCGTACGAGGTATGGACATTACGAGTTCGTAGTAATGCCCTTCGGTTTAACTAATGCTCCAGCGGTATTCATGGATTACATGAACCGAGTATTCCATACTTATCTCGATCAGTTTGTAGTAGTTTTTATCGATGATATCTTGGTGTACTCTAAGACCATTGAGGACCATGTTCAACATCTCCGCATTGTTCTGAACGTACTCCGAGAAAAGAAATTGTATGCCAAGCCATCGAAGTGTGACTTCTGGATGCCGGAAGTGAAGTTTTTGGGGCACGTGATTTCCCAATCGGGAGTTGCGGTGGATCCCAGTAAAGTAGAAGCGGTGTTGAACTGGGAACGACCAACATCTGTCTCTGAAATAAGAAGCTTCTTGGGTCTAGCTGGTTACTACAGGAGGTTTATCCAAGGTTTTTCACAATTGGTTCTTCCACTTACTCGGTTGACTCGCAAGGCCCAACCGTTTATATGGAATGCCGATTGTGAGGAATGTTTTCAAGAGTTGAAGGTTAGGTTAACTTCTGCTCCAATCCTAATTCTTCCAGATCCGTCATTGAATTTTCAAATTTTCAGTGATGCTTCTGGGAAGGGTTTGGGATGTGTTCTCATGCAGAACCAACAAGTTGTAGCTTATGCCTCCAGACAGTTGAAGACTCATGAAGAAAACTATCCGACTCATGATTTGGAGTTAGCAGCTATTGTGTACGCACTAAAAATTTGGAGACATTACCTGTATGGGTCTCGTTTCGAGGTCTTCAGTGATCATAAAAGTTTGAAATATTTGTTTGATCAGAAAGAGTTGAATAACAGGCAGAGAAGGTGGGTGGAATTTCTGAAGGATTATGACTTCGAATTGAAGTATCATCCGGGAAAAGCTAATGTTGTAGCTGATGCACTAAGTAGGAAATCCATCCACGTAGCAGAGTTTATGATGCATGAAATGAAATTGTTGGAATCCTTTAGAGACTTAAATTTGGATGCAAGATCAAGGAAAAACCGGTTAGTGCTGAGCCACATGAGGATCTCTAGCTCATTAAGGGATTCTATTCGCTTGGCACAGGAAAATGATGTGAAGCTGCAATCGCAGAAATTGTTGCCAGACTTTACGGAAGATAGTGATGGGATGATTTGTTTCAACGGTAGGATCTGTGTGCCCGACAATGAAGATATCAAAAAGCAAGTGCTAGAGGAAGCACACCGAAGTCTATTTTCTGTACACCCTGGATCCACCAAGATGTATAGAGATTTAAAACAGATGTATTGGTGGCAAGGAATGAAGTTAGAGATTGCTGAATTTGTATCAAAGTGCTTAACTTGCCAAAGAGTTAAGATAGAACATCAGAAGCCTGCTGGTCTGCTACGGCCACTAGATGTGCCAGTGTGGAAATGGGAAGACATTTCCATGGATTTTGTAATGGCGTTGCCAAAGTCTCAAGCCGGTAACGACTCCATTTGGGTAGTTGTAGATCGGTTAACCAAATCAGCTCATTTTATTCCGGTCCGTTCCAGCAGTAAAGTATCCAAGTTAGCTGAGGTGTACTTGAAGAGCATAGTAAGATTACATGGGGTTCCTACCAGTATAGTGTCGGATCGAGATCCGAAGTTCACTTCTCGATTTTGGAAAGCTCTGAATGAAGCATTAGGGACCAAAGTGCTTCTTAGTACCGCTTATCACCCGCAGACAGATGGGCAGACCGAGAGAACTATCCAGACATTAGAGGATATGCTTAGGGCTTCGGTACTTGATAACGGGAAGAAATGGGAGGATCATCTTCCACTGGTTGAATTCTCATATAACAACAGTTATCATTCCAGTATCGGAATGGCGCCTTTTGAAGCCTTGTATGGAAGGAAATGTAGAACTCCATTGTGTTGGTGGGAAGTCGGTGAGAACCGATTGTTAGGACCCGAGGTGATTCAAGACACTACAGAAAAGATCCGCCAGATCAGGGAAAGAATGAAAGCCGCTCAAAGTAGGCAAAAGAGTTATGCCGACAAAAGGAGAAGGCCGTTAGAGTTTGAGTCAGGTGATCACGTGTTTTTGAGATTGTCACCAACAATTGGCACAGGTAGGGCATTACGGGTGAAGAAACTCAGTCCTCGGTATATTGGACCTTTCCAGATTATCGAGCGAATAGGGCCTCTTGCATACCGTATTGCTTTGCCTCCACCATTGTCAAATCTGCATGATGTATTCCATGTGTCTCAGTTGCGGAAGTACATTCCCGATCCAAGTCAACCGTTAGATTTTGAAACGATCGACCTTCGATCGGACTTGTCCTTCCAACCTGATCCGAATTACATCATGGAACGTGGCGAAAGGACGCTACGGACAAAATCAATTCCCATTGTCAAGGTGGTTTGGGATGGTTTTTCCGCCGAGGAAGCTACTTGGGAGTTGGAGGACGATATGCGGACTCAGTATCCGTATTTGTTCTCTTGAGGTATGTCGTGTCTAATTTTGAGGACAAAATTCTTTCAAGTTGGGGAGAATGTAACATCCCCAAAATAATTAATTGAATTAATTTGGTGCTTAATTGGTAAAATTATTGAGTGCTAAAATTAATTACTGGCTGTCACAGGGTCGTTAACCGAATAATACGGACCAAGGAAGTTTTGGAATCGAAATAAGGAATTTGGGTCAATACGGTAATTGGACCACGCTACCACTTATTTATTAATTAAATAAGTATGTGTGTGTGTGTGTTAAATGAAAGAATAAAAGAAAGAAAGGAAAAAGAAAAGAGAAAGGAAGCGCTGGAAACAGAGAAGAGAAGGGAAAGAAGAGAAAGAAGAGAAAGGAGAGAAGAGAAAGAAGAAGAAGGAAGAAAAGATTGTGGGAGCATCACTCATCCCCAAGGTCCCAAATTCCATCACCATCTTCATCTCATCATTCTCATCAAAACCCATATCTTTGGTAAGCCTCTCCTCCATTTTTCCTCCTTCCTTTTTGATTTCGAAAATTGAGGGCTTTGTGAAGAAATTTGTTGAAATCAAGGATTAATAGGTTGTGATGGTGGTTGGGTTATGCTTAGGATCGAAGCTAGGAGCGGATTGAACGCGATTGGAAGCTCGGAACGGAGTTAGGAGCGGTTCGGTGTTGTTTGGGTTCGATTCGGTGATTTCGACGTCTCGGCAAATTCGGTTCGATATCGGCTCTCGCTTCAAGGGTGAGTTTTACTCACGCTTAGGATGTTTTTGTGTCTCGTTAGTTTTTACGTTAATTGGTTTCGAGAGAGTTTGGAACGAAAACCGTTATTTGAAAATATGTCGCGTTTTAATACAATTCGTTTTGATTAAGTTTTTGATTTGATTGATTGATTGTGTGGTTTGAATTGGACTCATTTTACTGGTTGTCAAATCTGTTTTTGATCGGAACAACAATCGGAATTGAGCGGAATAGCGGATTTCGCGAAAAATCGCAAAGTCTGTCATAACAGACCCCCTTTCTGCCTGTTCGCGCCTCACCTGCGCTCCAGGCGCAACTTCAGCGCAGTTTGGCAGAACTTTCTGCCAGTTCGCGCTTAACTCGCGCTCCAGGCGCGACTTCAGCGCAGCTTGGCAGAATTTCAGCAATTAAACACTGTTTTTCGTTTCGCGATATATTTTGATCCGGGAACCCGATTGAGGTGTTCTAAGATGCGTTGGAAAGCTTATTCAGAGGCCTAACTGAATATTCTATTTTTAAGGCAAAATGATCTGTTTTTGATATTGAAAATTGTGTCGAAAAGTGGTCAAGTAGAGTGCGAGTGTGAACTTGGATTTTTTTGAAATGTGGAATTAAAGTGTTTCATTGATTGTCTGATTTGATGGACCATGGGGTTCATAGTGCTGTAGATATATACATATTATATCGAGTTTGGGTGACGACCCATGTTGACATACTAGGAGGGGCAGTCATGATCCCCCACCCTAGGCTCCGATGCCAATAGTTAAACTATTATTGGTCAGGGGTTCGCCGGGATTAGTCTTGGGGCAGTCGGTGGTGTGTCAAAGAGTATTGAGTAACGTTCACCGGGATTAGTCTTGGGGCAGTCGGTGGTACGTTACTGTTGTTGTGTAGTGTGGTTCGCCGGGATTAGTCTTGGGGCAGTCGGTGACGCACTAAGTTATAGCAGATTCGCCGGGATTAGTCTTGGGGCAGTCGGTGAAATGCTATGTGTAAATAATGCGGTCCATCGGGAGTTAGCGTTCGCGCAGTCGATGCCGTGTTGAGTTAAAATGTTTTAAATGGACCGAGAGTGCTAGTAGGGGTCGCGGTAGAACTCACTGAGATTGTATCTCACTGTTTAAATGTTGTTGTTTTACAGATAAACAGGGACAGAAGAAACCTCAGAGGCACGAGTAGGTGGCCCCGGGTGATGGAGGATGACTTAGTTTATGTTTAAGTTTAATTTCCTTCTGTTGCCTATGTATTACAACACTATGGCATTAGTGTTTTGTTTATCTTTCTTTCCGCCTTCTTGTATGACTCTGATTACCACAGTTGCTGACAGTTTATGGTCTGAGTACCGTATGATCTTATTTGTGTATAAGATTATTATGTTGTATTTCAGCAAAGATTTTGTAGTGGTATTCAGTGTCTGAACAGGAATTATTATCTCTGATGTTTATACTTTGGTGCACTTTGTAACACCCCTTTCTACCCGTTACTTTGTTTATAAAAATCAGAGTTCAAGAATCTCGTTCATAGGAAATGTTACACATACTCAAATCAAACGTCGCTTATCAAACTTTTAAAAAAAAACAGTTTAACTCAAATTCATACGTCCACGTAGCACATCACAATATCAAAAACTCAAGCCTCATGGTTAACGTCACCTATAACACTCCTCATAACACAATCAACTACGCAGCGGAAATTTGTAAAACATAACCAAATAGTCCACATGGACAAAATAATCAAAAATCATTAATAAAGGCCGAGTTCATTATCCCCCCTGAGTGCTACGTATCAGAGCATGACGACTCGACTCGAAAAGTGAAGCTAATACCTTCACTGGGAATCACCTGCACGTTACCAACACGAGGGCAACATTCAAACAGGAAAGGGTGAGCATCATTTCAGTCTATATAATAGAAAACATGATAAGCACTAATCATAGGCTACGCACTAGAATAATCAGCATCCAATACACAAAACATCCACGACACAGTCATCATTCACATCATGTACAAACTCATCTCATGTCATATAGATTTATGAAATGCAACCCACTCGCGGGTATATGCATGAAGGTACCTTTTCACAAAACGTCGCTTGGCCACTCAGGCCTCATCGTCACTTAGCCACTCAGGCCTCAAAACATCACTGGGTTTTATGCATATGGGCATGAGACTCTATGACATGCACCACTCAGTTCACAAAATCACACAATTACTCAGATCACAGTCATCAATGTGACCCATCACTTACCTGTTTGCTCGCACGGAGCACAGCACCTGTCAAATTCATAATCATCACACAACATCACTAGGCCACTTAGACCTTAACCTCACTTAGCCACTCAGGCCCCAATTGTCACTCACACTTAAACATCATTTAACTCAAACATTAGCCACTGAGGGCAAAAACGTCATTTGACTAACCACCAAGGGCATCCTCGTCATTTACACATCATTATCATTAACTTTGGCCACTAGGGGCAAAACAGTCATTTGACTAGCCACCAAGGGCATCCTCGTCATTTACACATCATTATCATTAACTTTGGCCACTAGGGGCAAAACAGTCATTTTGACACTACCGTGTTTAAAACTGTTGTTTATACACCAAAAGGGATTTTTAAAGAGTTCCACGTCATTTTTCAATGTCACTGGGACGATCACCGGGGACAGCCACTTGGGCGCCCACAAACAGTCAGAAAATAACAATTTTTCATTTTAAAAATTGAACCCACGAATAGACAACGTAAAAAGCTTCACGGCACTTTTCGAATCGTTCAAAACGGACATCTAAATCAAAAGTTATGATAAAAACAATTTTGGAAAAATTATGCAACATCCTGGGAACAGGCGCCTTAGGCGCCCAGGCAACCAGGCAACAAGTGCACAGGCGCCCAGCGCCCAGGCAACAACAACAACGCACGCAACACAGCACGGGCGCCTAGCGCCCAGGAGCAACAACGCGCGCGCACAGCGCAGCGCAACGCAACACGGGCGCCTAGCGCCCAGGGGAAACAATGCGCGCATAACACAGCGCCATAGGCGCTCAGCGCCCAGGCGCGCACACGCACACACACAGACAACACGGGCGCCAGCGCCCAGGCGCGCCCCCACGCGCAACAACAACACAGAACAGGCGCCCAGCGCCCAGCATAGGCGCCCAGCGCCCAGAAACCAGCAACAACATCCAGAATTTGTCCAACACCTTTTTAACAACTAAAAATTCGTTTTCTTCACAATTTTAAAACATACAACTCCAATTTTTCCCAGCAACTAAAACACATTTATCTCATTCAAAAAAAAGACACTAACACTCAATTTCATCAAAACTCAATTAAAACCAAACAACATCACTAGCCTCACCATGGCGCCATAGGCGCCCAACATCAACAACCCCTTATGCGACCACATCCTTCAACAACCAACGCATAGATTAACATTTAATTCTCATCACATACGCAAAACATCACCAATAACGAAATTCATGGATCAACCCAAGCAATAGATAAATTCGCATAGACTCATGATATACATTTATACGAAAGATAACATCAAGAACGCCAAGAACGCAATGAACATCAAACACGCCAAGAACATCAAGAAACATACGGTTCTAATACAAATCCTAGATCTAGAACCCATCATATAAACTATTAGATAGAGTGATAGAGCTCCCCTAACCTCGAAATTGAAGAACGGAGACTCCGGAGATAGCCACGCACAGGATCACAGCAACAAAATCACGCTCCTCGCTCTTCCTTGCTTGCGACTCCTCTCCTCTTCCTCTTCTCTCCTTACGGCGCCCCTCCTAGCTCTCTCTCTATCTCACGCTTTTTCTTTCTTTCTTTCTTTTGATTTCGCAAAATGCCACAAACCCTAGCCCCCCCTCCAACTAACCACTTCGCCTATTGTGGATCATGGGCTTGGGCTTTCCACTTAAGCCCAAGTCATGCAAGTGGCGCCTCCACTCCCTCCTAATACCACCAAAATAAATAAAATTCTAATTAAATCGAATTACATCAAATAATTTAATTTAAATCCCCAATTATTTAATTAAATAAATTAATTAAATAATTTTAGGGTGTTACAACTCTCCCCCACTTAGAATATTTCGTCCTCGAAATTTACCTGATCAAACAACTCTGGGTAGGACTCGCGCATCTTGCTCTCTAGCTCCCAAGTCATACTCTCGCCGGCAGCTCCTAGCCAGACCACTTTCACTAATGCAATCTCTTTGCCTCTAAGCGCCTTCACTTCACGATCCTCAATCCTTACGGGCATCGTCTCCACAGTGAGATTATCCCGCACCTCCACATCGTCCACTTGGATCACATGAGATGGATCTGAAACATACTTCCGAAGTTGCGACACGTGAAACACGTCGTGCAAGTTCGAAAGATTTGGCGGTAAAGCCACTCTATAAGCCACATTTCCAATTCTCTCGGATATCTGATAAGGACCAACAAACCGAGGAGTGAGCTTCTTCGATTTCAACGCCCGACCAACACCGGTAATAGGAGAAACCCTCAAGAACACATGCTCACCCTCCTGAAACTCTAAATCCTTCCTCCGCTTGTCATGATAACTCTTCTGACGACTCTGCGAAGCCTTCATCTTCTCACGGATCATCTTGATCTTCTCCGTAGTCTCCCGGACAATCTCCGGTCCCAAAACTACACTCTCTCCCGAATCATACCAACATAATGGCGTCCTACACTTTCGACCATACAATGCTTCAAACGGTGCCATCCCGATACTAGAATGGTGACTGTTGTTATAGGTAAACTCAATCAACGCAAGATATGAATCCCATGAACCCCGCTGTTCCAATACACAAGCCCTCAACAAATCCTCCAGCGATTGAATTGTCCTCTCTGACTGACCGTCTGTCTGGGGATGATACGCCGAACTCATTTTTAACTTAGAACCCAATTCTTTCTGCAAACTCTTCCAAAACTCAGAAGTGAACCTCGGATCCCTATCTGACACGATACTCTTCGGAACACCGTGCAGCCTCACAATCTCCTTGACATATACCTCTGCCAACCTCGACACCGGATAAGTGATATTAATAGGAATAAAGTGAGCAGACTTCGTTAACCTATCAATGATCACCCAAATAGCGTCATGACCCTTAGCTGTATTCGGTAACCCCGTCACAAAATCCATTGCTATGCTATCCCATTTCCACTCTGGAATTTCCAACGGTTGCATTAGCCCTGCAGGCTTCTGATGCTCTACCTTAGATTTCTGACAGGTCAAACAGGCATACACAAACTGCGCCACATCTCTCTTCATACCATACCACCAAAACATCTTTTTCAGATCTTGATACATCTTCGTTGCTCCAGGATGGATACTCAACTTGCTACGATGACCCTCCTCTAAAATTGCCTTTCTCATCCCTTCATCGTCCGGAACACAGATCCTACCCCGGAACCTCAACACACCACTGGAATCCAATTTGAATTCTTCATCTTCGGATTGACCAACCCTATTAATTAAATCCACTAACTTAACATCTGACTTCTGAGCCTCTCTGATGCTGCCCAGGAAATCATTATCAATCTTCAACATTCCCAGCTTGACACTGCGAGGTGTCATTTTACAAACCAAACTCAAATCTCTGAATTCTTCAATTAACTCTAATTCTCTCACCATCATCGCCGACATATGCAAAGACTTTCTGCTTAAAGCATTAGCCACGACGTTAGCCTTGCCGGGATGATAATTCAAACCAAAGTCATAATCCTTCAAGAGTTCCAACCACCGACGCTGTCTCATATTCAACTCTTTCTGATCGAACAGATACTTTAGACTCTTATGATCACTGAACACTTCGAACCTCGAACCATAAAGGTAGTGCCTCCAAATCTTGAGCACAAATACCACAGCAGCCAATTCCAAATCATGCGTAGGGTAATTTTTCTCATGAATCCGCAACTGCCTCGACGCATACGCAACGACTTTCCCATTCTGCATCAACACACCACCGAGACCCATCTTCGAAGCGTCACAATACACAACGAACGGTTCCTCTGGATTAGGCAACGTCAAAACAGGCGACGTCGTCAATCTCTTTTTCAGTTCCATAAAACTTTCCTCGCATCGAGCATCCCAAACAAAAACTTTACCCTTGCAAGTCAACTGAGTTAATGGGAGGGCCAACTTGGAAAAACCCTCGATGAACCTCCTGTAGTACCCAGCCAAACCCAAAAAGCTTCTAATCTCTGTTACGGACTTCGGAGACTCCCACTCCAACACTGCTCCTACTTTTGCCGGATCAACCGCAATACCATTACCAGAAATCACGTGCCCAAGGAAACTCACCTCTTTCAGCCAGAACTCACACTTCGATAACTTAGCGTACAACTTTTTCTCCTTTAAAACTTCCAACACTGACTTCAGGTGCTCAGCATGCTCTTCATCTGACTTAGAATAAACTAGAATATCATCTATGAAGATTACCACAAACCGATCTAGGTAATCATGGAAAATACGGTTCATATATTCCATAAATACACCAGGGGCATTGGTCACACCGAACGGCATCACTGAATACTCATAATGCCCATACCTTGTTCTGAACGCCGTTTTCTGAACATCCTCATCCTTTACTTTAATCTGATGATATCCGGACCTCAAATCGATTTTGCTGAAAACACGAGCACCCACTAACTGATCCATCAGATCGTCGATTCTCGGAAGCGGATACTTATTCTTGATAGTTACCTTATTCAACTGACGATAGTCTACACATAACCTCATGCTCCCATCTTTCTTTTTCACTAACAATACCGGAGCTCCCCACGGTGATACACTCGGTCTTACAAACTTCTTCTCAAGCAATTCTTCAAGTTGCGTCTTCAACTCAGACAGTTCCGACGCCGACATTCTGTACGGAGCCATAGACACAGGCCTCGTACCAGGTACAAGATCAATCGAAAATTCAACTTCTCTCTCCGGTGGCACACCCGGAATCTCATCAGGAAAAACCTCAGGAAATTCACGTACTACCTTCAGCTCTTCAATAACAGCCTGACTCTCAGCAGACAATGAAGCCATCAACGCAAATAACTGAACTCCTTCTTTCTTCAATTTCTTCAACTGGTCAGCAGACACCAAAACCGAACTTTCTTCACCGAAACTAACCGACTTGCTACGACAGTTGATATGAACGTGATTATTCTCTAACCAGTCCATGCCTAAGATTACATCCAGACCTCTCAACGGCAAACAGACAAAATCCACAATAAAGTCCCTGCCGAAGATCGACACGGGACACTGAGAACACACCTGGGACGTAATCACCGACCCCTTCGCAGGAGTATCGACAACCATATCCCCACACATAGCAGATAAAACAAGACCCAATCTTTTACAGCAATCAACAGAAATAAAACAATGGGTAGCACCAGTATCAATAAGAGATTTCAGAGAAGTACCATTAATAAAACACGTACCTCTAATCAGACCATCATCATCCTCAGGCTCCTCTCCTGCCAATGCAAATACCTTCCCAGTAGACCTTTCCTTTTTCGGCTTCGTACACTTGGTACTGATATGCCCAGACTCACCACAGTTGAAACACACTACATCCTTGACTTTACACTCAGCTGCCATATGACCCTTTTTACCACAACGGTAGCAATTTCTGTCATCCGACCTGCATGTAGTACTCTTGTGGCCAGGCTTGCCACACTTATAACAGACAATGCTAGCAGGGGCATCTCCCCCACCAGAACCCTTACCTCCAGCAGCTCTCTGATAACCCTTACCCGCAGGAACCTCATACGGCTTGCTTCGACTCTGAAACTTGCCCTTTCTCTCAGAAGTAGCTTTGTAGCGAGCAGTACTGTCCTCCTCGAAGATCCTGCAACTGTCAACCAGATCTGCGAACACACGAATCTTCTGATATCCAATGGCCTGTTTAATATCAGGCCTCAACCCATTCTCAAATTTGATGCATTTTGAAAACTCAGCCGTAGCCTCACCGTAGTGTGGATAAAATTTTGCTAGCTCCACAAATTTTGCCGCATAGGCAGTCACAGACATACCACCCTGCTTCAGCTCCAAAAACTCTATCTCTTTCTTCCCGCGGACGTCTTCAGGAAAATACTTTCTCAGAAATTCCCTGCTGAAAACCTCCCAAGTAATCTCTTCCTGCACAGCCTCTAACCTCTGCCTAGTAGCCAACCACCAGTCGTCGGCCTCCTCGGCTAACATATGGGTACCAAAGCGGACCTTCTGCTCAACAGTACAGTCCATCACCCTGAAAATCCTCTCGATCTCCTTCAGCCAAGCCATAGCACCATCTGGATCATATTTGCCCTTAAAGGTGGGCGGATTCTCCCTCTGGAAGGTTGTCAGACTTCGAAAACCAGCATTATCCCCAGCATTCTGCTGACCCTGCATCGCCTGAGCCATAGCTTGCAATGCAGCAGCAAGAGCAGCGTCGTCTCGTCTGGCCATTCTAGCACTGCAACAGAAAACAGAATTCAGAAACGAGTAACAAACTCAATGTTACTCAACACGACGACTCAACTACCGGCCGGACAGACCGAACTGCTCTGATACCACTAATGTAACACCCCTTTCTACCCGTTACTTTGTTTATAAAAATCAGAGTTCAAGAATCTCGTTCATAGGAAATGTTACACATACTCAAATCAAACGTCGCTTATCAAACTTTTAAAAAAAAACAGTTTAACTCAAATTCATACGTCCACGTAGCACATCACAATATCAAAAACTCAAGCCTCATGGTTAACGTCACCTATAACACTCCTCATAACACAATCAACTACGCAGCGGAAATTTGTAAAACATAACCAAATAGTCCACATGGACAAAATAATCAAAAATCATTAATAAAGGCCGAGTTCATTATCCCCCCTGAGTGCTACGTATCAGAGCATGACGACTCGACTCGAAAAGTGAAGCTAATACCTTCACTGGGAATCACCTGCACGTTACCAACACGAGGGCAACATTCAAACAGGAAAGGGTGAGCATCATTTCAGTCTATATAATAGAAAACATGATAAGCACTAATCATAGGCTACGCACTAGAATAATCAGCATCCAATACACAAAACATCCACGACACAGTCATCATTCACATCATGTACAAACTCATCTCATGTCATATAGATTTATGAAATGCAACCCACTCGCGGGTATATGCATGAAGGTACCTTTTCACAAAACGTCGCTTGGCCACTCAGGCCTCATCGTCACTTAGCCACTCAGGCCTCAAAACATCACTGGGTTTTATGCATATGGGCATGAGACTCTATGACATGCACCACTCAGTTCACAAAATCACACAATTACTCAGATCACAGTCATCAATGTGACCCATCACTTACCTGTTTGCTCGCACGGAGCACAGCACCTGTCAAATTCATAATCATCACACAACATCACTAGGCCACTTAGACCTTAACCTCACTTAGCCACTCAGGCCCCAATTGTCACTCACACTTAAACATCATTTAACTCAAACATTAGCCACTGAGGGCAAAAACGTCATTTGACTAACCACCAAGGGCATCCTCGTCATTTACACATCATTATCATTAACTTTGGCCACTAGGGGCAAAACAGTCATTTGACTAGCCACCAAGGGCATCCTCGTCATTTACACATCATTATCATTAACTTTGGCCACTAGGGGCAAAACAGTCATTTTGACACTACCGTGTTTAAAACTGTTGTTTATACACCAAAAGGGATTTTTAAAGAGTTCCACGTCATTTTTCAATGTCACTGGGACGATCACCGGGGACAGCCACTTGGGCGCCCACAAACAGTCAGAAAATAACAATTTTTCATTTTAAAAATTGAACCCACGAATAGACAACGTAAAAAGCTTCACGGCACTTTTCGAATCGTTCAAAACGGACATCTAAATCAAAAGTTATGATAAAAACAATTTTGGAAAAATTATGCAACATCCTGGGAACAGGCGCCTTAGGCGCCCAGGCAACCAGGCAACAAGTGCACAGGCGCCCAGCGCCCAGGCAACAACAACAACGCACGCAACACAGCACGGGCGCCTAGCGCCCCAGGAGCAACAACGCGCGCGCACAGCGCAGCGCAACGCAACACGGGCGCCTAGCGCCCAGGGGAAACAATGCGCGCATAACACAGCGCCATAGGCGCTCAGCGCCCAGGCGCGCACACGCACACACACAGACAACACGGGCGCCAGCGCCCAGGCGCGCCCCCACGCGCAACAACAACACAGAACAGGCGCCCAGCGCCCAGCATAGGCGCCCAGCGCCCAGAAACCAGCAACAACATCCAGAATTTGTCCAACACCTTTTTAACAACTAAAAATTCGTTTTCTTCACAATTTTAAAACATACAACTCCAATTTTTCCCAGCAACTAAAACACATTTATCTCATTCAAAAAAAAGACACTAACACTCAATTTCATCAAAACTCAATTAAAACCAAACAACATCACTAGCCTCACCATGGCGCCATAGGCGCCCAACATCAACAACCCCTTATGCGACCACATCCTTCAACAACCAACGCATAGATTAACATTTAATTCTCATCACATACGCAAAACATCACCAATAACGAAATTCATGGATCAACCCAAGCAATAGATAAATTCGCATAGACTCATGATATACATTTATACGAAAGATAACATCAAGAACGCCAAGAACGCAATGAACATCAAACACGCCAAGAACATCAAGAAACATACGGTTCTAATACAAATCCTAGATCTAGAACCCATCATATAAACTATTAGATAGAGTGATAGAGCTCCCCTAACCTCGAAATTGAAGAACGGAGACTCCGGAGATAGCCACGCACAGGATCACAGCAACAAAATCACGCTCCTCGCTCTTCCTTGCTTGCGACTCCTCTCCTCTTCCTCTTCTCTCCTTACGGCGCCCCTCCTAGCTCTCTCTCTATCTCACGCTTTTTCTTTCTTTCTTTCTTTTGATTTCGCAAAATGCCACAAACCCTAGCCCCCCCTCCAACTAACCACTTCGCCTATTGTGGATCATGGGCTTGGGCTTTCCACTTAAGCCCAAGTCATGCAAGTGGCGCCTCCACTCCCTCCTAATACCACCAAAATAAATAAAATTCTAATTAAATCGAATTACATCCAATAATTTAATTTAAATCCCCAATTATTTAATTAAATAAATTAATTAAATAATTTTAGGGTGTTACACACTTGGGTATTTTTACATGTTAAATATACCGGGGTGTTACAATACACCTCTACGCCAGTCTCCCACAGTAGCTTCAAGTCTTCAATCAAAGGAGCCAAGTATACATCAATATCATTTCCCGGTTGTTTGGGACCGGAAATTAACAAAGACAACATCATATACTTGCGTTTCATACAAAGCCATGGAGGTAAGTTATAAATCGCCAAAATCACGGGCCATGTACTGTGGGAGCTACTCTGGATACCGTGCGGGTTAAATCCATCAGCAGACAATGCAAGTCGAAGGTTTCTTGATTCCCCCACGAAATCAGGATAATCAATATCAATTTTTTTCCATTGCGGAGAATCCGCCGGATGTCGTAGCAAGCCATCTTTAATCCTTTCATCCTCATGCCATGTCAAGTGTTTTGCATCTTCTGAACTACGGTACATGCGCCTAAATCGAGGAATTATAGGAAAATACCACAACACCTTTTCTGGAGCAGATTCTTTCTTCTTATACCGCGATGCATTACATTTTGGACACGACTTTAACAATGCATGTTCATTCCGAAATAATATGCAATCATTGGGACAAGCGTGTATCTTCTCATAGTTCAAGCCAATGGTGCCTAGCATTTGTTTTGCATCATACGTCCGAGAAGGGAGCACATTATCCTTTGGCAACATATCTTTCAATAGTGCGAGTAATTCCGTCAAGCTCTTATCCGTCCATCCGTGACAAGTTTTCAAGTTATACAACTTTATCACAGCCAATAATTTTGTGAACTCGGTGCAACCCGCATACAACGGTGTCTCTGCGTCGGTTATCAACTTCTCAAACCTTTGTGGACAATCATTAAGATCATCTTCAACAGCCTTTGTCATCTCTTCAAATTGGTCGCCATCAAATGCATATTTTTCGGTGTCAACCGGCGCACATCTCTCAGTACTATTATTCATTGTCCAACAAGTATAACTTTGATCGATTCCGTAGGCCTTTAAATGTCCTTCCAGCTCAACTGCAGTAAGTAGGTTTACATTACAACACTGTAAACAAGGACATTTGAATTTACAAGAAGCTCCCAATCGTCGAACAGCAAAGTTAACAAAACATTCTACTCCGTCGACATATTCCTTCGAAAGACTATTTGCAGACATCCACTTTCGATCCATATTTAACCAAAATTGATAATAAATAGGAACTATGAAATATTCCTGCAACGCATACACTTATCACATTTCTTGTAGAAATAATATTATTAAAATAATCAAAAGATGATATTTCTCATCATCACTAGTACGAACAACTCACTAGTTGAAATCTAGTTCCTAATAAATACCCTGAACTTGTTTCTCAAATAAGATCAAAATGAAAATACACGTTGCTTAAGTTTCAAATAGCTCACAAGTTACAGTCACAGAATTATTGGAACACAACATCAATGTATAATACTAATGCATCATAACCAGCCAGCCAACAAAATTGAGTTATTCTAAATTTGTATTTTATAAAGCATAGTGATTGCTAACCTTTATAAGTGGGACAAGAGGAAGCTGAATGGAAGTTGGATAACAACCAGGGTTTGCGACAAGGCGTGCAGTCTTTATTTCCTCTCTTAAAACCCCTGTCAATCTATGTACAGCTTCTTCCTGTTACAGATAACTAGATAAACTCAGCATGAAGAATTTTAATAGTGCATCCAGGATTTTTTTCATGACCAAAGCGCTCCCCAGGTTATACACTACCGGTCCTTAATATGACATCATCAGTCTTAATATATAGTTATACACTACGGGTCCTTAATATGACATCATCAGTCTTACAGGTTGACAGAACAACTCTGCTCTACTTTTCCATTTTTTACATATCATATTTTCATTTTTTTCCCCCACGCCAGTATTTTTCATCATCACAGTCAATGAAATCAAAGTTGCACTGAGAAGGAAAAATTAAACTGCATACATGCATCGATCAACCAAACTTTGCTTCACAGTATTAGCAGCTTAGCTTCTCTTGAATGATGAATCCTCTCATCTGCCACTAGTTATTTTGAATTTCTATAGCTACTGGTTTTACTGTGTTTATATGTGTCTATTCATCTTCTTGCATTTAACTGGTCATCAAACAAGTCTGATACACAAACAAACAAGTCTATAGCTACACAAACAAGTCTATAGCTACACAAACAAGTCAGAATTCTATAGCTACACAAACAAGTCTTGTCATTTCAATCCTCAGGTTATTGCCTTCAATTGATAATAAAAAATAAAAATATGAGAAAGAAACCTCAAGCAGAGTGCAAAGTGCCAAACACACACACACACACAGTGGAAGCAGAACATTGGGAAAAAATGAACTGAAGGTATCACCATGTACAGCAAAACATTGTATGTAAATCAAGTATGTAAATCCAGCAAAACAGTGGAAGCAGAACCAGTGGAATCCAGTATGTAAATCCAGCAAAACATTGTATGTATCAGCAAAACAGTGGAAGAAAAAGAAGAACAGGAAGAAAGCAATTAACCCACAGGGAGTGCGTACCACGAACCAACAGGGAGGACGGCGTGGAAGTTGAATGGAAGGACGTCGTGGTCGCAGCAAACACGGAAGGACGGCGGAGGGTTGAGAGCGTACGGGACGGAGGGAGGAGAGGCGAGGGTGGAGGCGTCGTCGAAGGAGGTCGTGGTCGAAGGAGACGGTGTGGTCGAAGGAGAGGAAGGAGCGTATACTGTGTACTGGGAACGATTTTGGGTTGAGGACGGCGGAGGGTTGAGAGCGTACGGGACGGAGGGAGGAGAGGCGAGGGTGGAGGCGTCGTCGAAGGAGGCCGTGGTTGAAGGAGACGGTGTGGTCGAAGGCGAGGGTACTGGGAACGATTTTGGGTTGAGGAGGCGAGAGGGTTTGCGTTTGGAACGATTTTGGGGAAGAGCGTATACTGTACCTGGAGGGTTTTTTGAGGTTTTAGAAAATTGAGAATAGGGAGCGCTTTCTACAAAAAGCGCTCCTGATATGCGAGATTTTAAATGAGGAGCGCTTTTTAGAAAGCGCTCCTGATGGGGTATGCGAGATCAAGAATAAGGAGCGCTTTCTAAAAAGCGCTCCTGATGGGGTATTCGTGATCAAGAATAAGGAGCGCTTTTTAGAAAGCGCTCCTGATGGGGTATGCGAGATCAAGCATGAGGAGCGCTTTTTTGGAAAGCGCTACTCATGTTGCTAGATAGGGAGCGCTTTTTAAGAAGCGTTCCTGATGGGTGCGCTCTTTTTTGGTGTTTTTGGCGTAGTGTGACTCCTCCTTTTCCATGTCATTCTTCATTACAGATGCATCGGGATCATGTTGTGATGAATCATCTTGATCAGCAATCAAAAGAAGAAATCGAGCCTTGCAACGGTGACCCTGGGAAAACCGCTCATCACAATTGAAACACAGACCCTTCTCACACCGATCTTCTAGTTCTGTGGCAGAGAGTTGACGATACCGAGTCTTTGGTGGTGGAGTGGGTAAGAGCGGTGGCTTGCTGGAAGCGGGCACCACGGTGGTTGGTGGAGCGGTTGAAGCACGAACACCACCCTTGGGAGAGAACCATGGCTTCTCCTCCTGTAAGCGTGCTAAACCAGCAGCTTGGTTGATTGAGGATGGTTGCTAGGCGAGCACCTCACGGCGGATCTCAGATTTCAACCCGAAAATGAAACAGCTCAGCAAATCAGAGGTAGACAACCACACAATGCAATTAGCCAACAATTCAAAGTCGCTGAGATACGATGAAACAGAAGATGATTGTTGGAGATTAAAAAGCTTACCACGCGGGTAGTCATATGCCGTCGGAGCAAATCAGAGCTCTAAAGACTTTAGGAACTGCGTCCAGGACATGATCTGACCATTACTGTACCTCCATTGATACCAAGCCACCGCCAGACAGTCGAGGTAGAAGGAGGCGACGGTGATGCGTTCTTAATCGGGAGTATTGTGGTAAGTGAAGATACCCATGGGTGTCTGTGCCAATAAACTGAGGAAAATCAAGCTTGATATACCCATGGGTGTCTGTGCCAATAAACTGAGGAACATCGAGCTTGAGATACCGAGGGTGGTGGGGATCGCTGGAGTGACTTGGGGAAGAGACCTGTTCTGGCGATCGGCGCTCCAATGATTCGACGTGGGTGGAAACCTCATCCATCTTGGAGGTGAAGAGAGCTTGAAGCTGGGCAAGTTTTTTGATGATATCCTCCAGGCGAGCAGGAGGCGGTGGAGGCGGTGGGTTATTGGTGCTACGAACCATTTTGGATATGACGGGAGGATGAATACGGTGCCGATGAAAGCACCAGATGATAAGTACAGTGAGTGAGTCTTTGAATTAAAGGACAGAGAAGGCCTCCTAAGAAAGATATGAAAGAGGAAAATATTAGATATTCCTTTGATACTCAATCCTTCAACATACAACATATTAATAGAATGTCTAGTACATCAATTTCGTTATTCAGTGCTAACAGCATAACAAACTCTAATGAGTCAGCAGTATTCTAGAATGTAGTACTTGGCTTCATTTGGTGACATAATCAGTCCACCACTTGGGCTGATTGATGGAGCGCTTGGGCCTTTCATTTGCAATGCTAGTACTTGGCCCAAGATGAGTATCTTCAATTGCATCAGGAACCTTGCTCATAACACTCAAATATATATATGCAGCGGTTAAAATAGATATGGTTGTGGCCTATGTCATTACCTTACAAATAAATAGGGAAACCACCAAATGATCGTGCTTGGGACGGTTACTGCATAGGACCTTGATTCACAACCAAGGTTTGGGAATAATATATGGTGTCGGCACGATGATCTTTGTATTAGTGTACATAAAATCGATAATATCAATATCAGTTAAAAAGTAAACCAATTCGTTCATGAGGCTAAAATAGGACGATTGACCGACTACTATCCTCTTTTATAAAGAAAATGCAGTTGTTTTCTTAAAATAATAATAAAAAGGATAAATGAAGGATGTGAAATGCAGTTGTTGGCGGATATAGAACATAATAATGCAACCGCTTCCGAAAAATCTGGACGCAAAGACGCGACAACTGTAACGTGAATCTGTTAAGCAAATGCTAAAACAAGTTTGAAGCGTGCACTTCCAGTATTAATGATTTGAAAGGCTTATTGCAACTAGAAATTAAAGGATTTCTTTATAAAGAAAATGCGTGGGAAGCCCGAAGCATTTATCAAAATTGAACTAACAACTTGAACGCAACAACGAATATCTAAATAGTAAATAAATAGATGATAACGAAACAATTTCAAACATACCTCGGTGGGTTGAAGGTGTGGAGCGAGTTGATCTCAGCGAACTAATTCTTTTGGGATATTATGTGTGCGTATTTAAAAGCCATCACCATCCTAGTCGCCTTCCCAAACTCCGTGATGATTTTAACCGCCGCCGAAGAACTTGTGCCCGACTTATGCAAATCTTAACAAATCGGTTGATAAATAGAATCATGATGCTATACTTTACATCAGTGATAACTTGAACTCGGTCGAAAGACATAATTTGATTGAGAGTGTGTTGACATTTGACGTTTTCCGACATCATGATTCAATATGTACAATGGGATCGGGGACCCCGAAAACCATCTAGATTACTTTGAACTCATGATTCAATATCGGGGGGCAAAAGAACCTGTGAAGTGAAAGATTTTTCCACTGACCCTCGAGAAGTCGTCCTAAGCCTGGTTCAGGGAGCTGAGACCTAATTTTTTGTCCACATGGAGGTAGTTAACCCGTCTTTCTCCAGCCCGATTTATCGCATCCCGATCAAAGCCTAAATATGAAGTAGTACTCAGGGCGGTAAGGCAAGGGGAGAAAGAGACGCTTTGTGAATATGTTGAACGGTTCAACAAAGAATACGCCAATGTCAAAAACTTGGGCGATAAGATAAGGTTATACTTCCTGAAAGACGGTCTTAGACACAAAACCTTATTTCAGGTAGATATCAGAGTAAACAAACCGCGTGATTTGGGGGATTTTCTCTGCAGATCACATAAATACATGGATTATGAAGAGGACAATCTCTCTAGCCGAGCCGTTGCTAAACACGGCATCGAGAAAGAGGCAGAATCCCGTGATCAGAGGCAGAAAAAGGACGTAGGGGGGCCACCCCGCAAATTCTGACCACGAAGGTTTACCGAGCACATTAAGCTGAACACCTCCCGAGTCCAGATTCTCTTCGAGTGCGCCAACAAGGAATTCAGGGACATGAAGAGGCCTGAACCACTTGTTTTGATGGAAGGAAAGACCACGTCTCGCAAGTATTGTCGGTACCATCACAGTAATGGGCACGACACAAATAATTGTATGGCTCTAAAGGATGATATCGAAGAAATCATCAAAAAAGGAAAACTAACCTAGTATGTGAAGAAGATCCCGACAAAATCCCGAGACGACAAAAGGAAGGTTGTGGTAAACGAAGGAAGATGATAGTGAATTTAAAGAAGCAATAGACACCCAGGAATCAAAGGGTCTCCTAGTAGCCATGGTCATCTCTGGTGGGTGTCTGATGGAACACGGGGAAAAAAACAAGTCGATGAAGTAGCATCAGGGCTGGAAAGTTCCTTGGTTTCTATGTGATCGAGAAAGGAATCGAAGCCAACCCAGACAAGTGGAAAGCAGTGACCGACATGTGACCATCCACTACGAAGAAAGAGATTCAGAAATTAATTGGGATGATCACTGACTTGTCTCGATTCATTGCAAGGGAAACGAATAAATAACTTCCTCTTTTCAAACTGCTCAAGAAAGGGGCCGAGTTTGATTGGATGCCAGAGTGTGAGCAAGCTCTGGACCAACTCAAAGTCGTCCTCCTGCAACCTCCTATTTTGACCAGGCCGGTGCCTGTTGAGACATTGTATTCGTATCTGGTAATCACAGTTGAAGCCTTCAGTGTCAGCCTCATTCGTGAATCAGACTCGGGGAAAAACCCCATCTATTTTTTAGAAAAGCCCTACAAGGACCCGAGCTCAGATACCAAAAGGTGGAAAAGCTTGTCCTGGCACTAGTAGTATATTTCCGGCACCTGAGGCCATATTTTGTGGCTCATCAGATCATTGTCAGAACAGACCAGCCAATCAGGTAGATACTACACCGGCCACACCTGAGAGGAAGAATGATAAAATGGGTAGTCGAGCTCTCAATATTTGGCATAAAGTTCAAACCACAAGTCTTGGCTGATTTCATTGTTGAGATGACCCCCCTCCTAAAGGTGGACCTCCACCCCTTTGGACACTGCTTATCGATGGCTTGTCCAAAAACGGGGCAAGTCGTGCGGCTTGATTCTCGAGAAATCGGAAGGCTTGATGGTAGACGTCTCGCTATCATTCTCATTACCACTTTGTTGTCGTCAAATACTTAAATCCTAGCAGTAGGTTCGGCTAGAGGTTTGGAAAGCCTGTGATTCCTAGTGATAGCGTCGAGGAAGGAACTCTGTTCCTCGACTATGGGTTCCCTAACTCATCCAAAGAGTGTTTGGTTAATTAGGTGTCAGAGGGACGTGTGGCTTGGATTATCTACGAAACTAAAGAAACATAAAGAGAAAGCGATAAAGTGAAGATAAAAATAAGTAAATGACTTGTGTATTGATTGATGTGTGTCTTTGAACTGTACAAGTACTCCTATATATATACATGAGGCTTCGTTGGCCACTATTCGAGCCTACATCTTCCCACCGATGGATTACTTACGATCATTAGTTCTAACTACGCCTAGTCCCTAAAAACTCGGAATCCACTCCACCACGACCTCACTAGCACGGATAGGTGGGTAAAACTCTCGTCGCTCCGCTTTCCACGGGGTCTTATTTTCCTTGATCTTAAACGCTCTAAGATGATGTGTGTTCGTGCGCTGAATACTTGCGCTCAAAGCAAGTATTTTCTGCCTCGGACACAACCTTCTTCGGCCACGCTCTACCTACGGCCTTCGGCCGTGGGTACCTCAGCCGAGTCATTGTGTTGTAGAGGAACCCTCCCATCGAGTTTTGTAGCTCCTCGGTGTCCTATCTTTACTTTCTCGAGTTCTCGTGTATCTTACTTCCACCTGTTTAACCCGAATAGGCCATGGCTAGAACTGCCCTATTGCTCTTATGGTTCACCTCATCACCTATTTTCCCCTTTTCCACCTCGGCCAACAATGTTATTTTATTTTGGCGGCTAACACACTTCAAAGAACCAGGCGCAATATGAAGCTTGCATTGAAGGCCTCCGGTTGGCCAAGAAATTCAATGTCGCCAGGGTCGAACTTCACTCTGACTCTCTCCTAGTGGTTTCACAGATAAAGGAGCTATTTAATGCAAAGGACCCAGTTCTTTAGAGGTATCTAGCCAAAATCAGAGAGATTCTCAAACTCTTCGAATATGTCGAAGCGAAGCTCGTGCCCCACTATGAAAATATCAGGGCCGACATCCTTTCCAAACTCGCTAGCACAAAAAATCCAGGAAATCAACACATTGTGATCTAGGAGACCTTATCTCAGCCGTGCGTGCAACTCGGCACTAGACCGAGCATCGGCGTATATGTTATCAGTCTTGGGGAAAGCTGGATCACCCAATCCTCAAATACATTTCGACGGGAGAAGAACCCGACGATCCTAAAGAGGCAGCCTTGACTAGAACGCTCATTGAAGGGTGACTCTTACGGAGGGGACTCTCAATGGCCCTCTTAAAGTGCATGGGATCAGAGGAGGTCGACTATGTCTTGCGCGAAATAGACGAAGGTATATGTTGACACCACCTGGGAGGGCGGTCACTCACAAAGAAAGCTCTCAAGGCGGGTTACTTCTGGCCAACGATGAATGAAGACGCAAAGAAACTGGTGAAGAGGTGTGATAAGTGTCAGTGACACACCGATGTTCACATCGCTCCACCTACCGAATTGTACAGCTTAGCTCCTCCCTAGCCCTTTTCTTGGTGGGGGATGGACCTCCTAGGCCCAACCCCTACCCCTCCAGGACAACTAACATACTTAATAGTGGATGTGGATTATGTCACGAAGGGGATTGAAGGTGAGCCTTGGCCACCATCACGGCCAAAAAAATGTCTTAGTTCGGTTTGGGATACCTGAGGTAAAAATCACTAACAGTGGAACATAGTTTGCCGATGAGGATTTCAGACAGCTCATGACCGACTTGGGCATCAAACATCGCTTCACCTCAGTAGAGCATCCCGAGAACAATGGTTTGGCAGAAGCGAGGAACAAAATAATTTTCTAAGGCATGCATAGGCGACTTGACGACACCAAAGGAAATTGGGTCGAGGAGTTACCGTACATACTCTAGGAATACCGAACTACCCCACACTCTTCCACAGGGGAATCCCCATTCCGATTGGTTTATGGCACTGAAGCAATTATACCATTTGAAATTGGAGAGCTTAGCGGGATTACCGCCAATCCTAGCTCAATTGAAGTCAATGACCAAGCCGCTCGCGAGGAACTCGATTTGGTGGAAGAACTCCGAACTCGGGCCTCTTTGAGAGAAGCATTGATCAAGAAAAGCGTGGCAACACAGTATAATGCCCAAGTCCTCCCCAGAGAATTTGAAGGGCAGACATCTGTTAGAAGAATGCGGCACAAGGGAAGTTAGCCCCTAACTGGAAGGGTCCATACCGATGAAGTGAATAAAAGTCAACTGGAGTCACAAGAAAGGGGGTGGGGGGGTTTGAATTGTGACCCTTTTGAAACTTTTAATGTTGATCAACCAATATCTGTAAGTGATAATAATCTTATACACTTATAAACGATTTGCTTATATTTTGAAATGCACCCCCTGCGCTTGCGTTTAACACCCCCACTCCCTTTTTACATGTTATTTTTTTTCCTATCTTGTTAATTATACAGTGAGTCCCTTATATATCTAAATACCCCATCCTCTGATTCTTCATTCTATTTTATTACCTATTTTTTTTCCCTATCTACTTTATTTCAGAGTGAGCACCAACTCCCTATTCATAATTTTCTTTTTGTATTTAACATCATAATAATAAATCAATCTCTTTGAAAATAATTTAGAGATTAAGTCGGCCGTACGGCCGGATTAGTCATTGTTTTAGGACGAGTGAACCGTACAGATCAAAAGTCCTAAAACCCCTAAGTTCAAAAACACAAACCAACAAAACCTTTTTCTACCGTAGAACTACGTAGCCTTTGATTTTCTACATGGAGATACGTAGGAGCAGGGTCACGCCCCTGTCAAGCGCGAAAATGAACAAATTTCATCCTGTTTTTCTCAAATTATTTTCTTACAAAACTGCAAAATAATAATAGGGGATTAAGTCGGCCGTACGACTGGGTTAGTCTTCGTTTTAGGATGAATGAACTATACGGCTCAAAAGTTCTAAAATCTTATTTTCACAATATGGATTAAGTCGGCCGTACGGCCGGGTTAGTCATCATTTTAGGACAAATGGACTGTGGTCCTTTAGAGCCCCAGCGCTCCTTCAGACCCCCAGTGGTCCTTCAGAGCCCTAGCACTCCTTCAGACCAACAATGATCCATCAACTCGGATCACACAGTCTTAAAATCCCTAAGTTAAAAAACACCAACAAACAAAACCTTTTTCTACCCCAAGAACAACGTGTGATTTGATTCTCTACCAGGAGATACGTAGGACCAGAGGGCGGCCGACCTCTGTCAATTGCATTAATAAAAAACCTTTTTTAAATCCATTTCTCTCCTATTTCTCAAAAAATACAAAAAATAACTAATCGTTTAGCGAGTCTTTTTATTATTATTATAAGGGTACAAACTTTATTTTTGAATTAATAAACGTTTACACATTTAGTTAAAAGGTAACCTTCCTTAGGAAGGATGTCGTAGGGTGCTAATACCTTCCCTACGCATAAAGGACTCCCGAGCCTAAACCTGGTTCGCAAAACCCCCTTATCCACTCAATAGGGATTTTCCAATGTTTGCCCTTAAGCTAAACTTTGGTGGCGGCTTCATTTCAAGAACGTCGAAGAATCCCTCCTCCGGTTTTTTCGGTCGCTACAGCTGGCGACCCCATTGGGGACTAACTAAGAGAGTCAAGCCTAATTCACTAAATGTGTAAGTATTTGTTAATTCTATATTTGGTTTTTACCCTTATGCTTATTTTATTTATTTATTAGCCTTTCTTTATATTATTGAACCTTAGGGTGGACGATTCTTTTATTATTGTTGTTGTATATCTTTTCCAGCTTGGTTAGTTTAGGTAGTTTACCCTCATCACACACCTCACTTACACTTTTGCACACACTTTTGAGTGGGGCCTTATATCCGGGTCTGAAAATAACCTAGGACGAGTGGAGATTATTAGTGACAGTCATTCTGGATTTTATCTGTCTCACTCTCATGAAAGTCTAAGCCAGAGTACGCTCTTTAATGATATCCCACACCAGGTAGCTCGCTATCGTTGTGGATCATATCATGATGGGGATTTTAGCTCTGGAGACCTGTGTGAGATAGTGAATATTGCCACTTGAGAGATTAATCACATAAGTGACCCTAGACCATGTTGAAATTCCCAATTTAGACACGACGCACCTAGGACACAGGGGAATTATACTGACCTTCTCTATTAATCTGGTTAGCGTTTCTCCAAAAATAAAATCACTCAAAAAAAAAACATTTTCATGCTTCTTTCCTTCATCTACATGCACATGAGGCAACATTATCTTACAAAAAAAATCTTCATGCATCCATAACAAAATAAGATCATTCTTTTCACGCGCATCCCACTATCATTGCGCTACCTTGCATCTCATCATCCTACAAATATCATTTGCTTCAGTTGTCCATCTTGCATATCCACACTAAAAAAAAACTTGACTGTGATATTATATATTCATTCATCATTCCCTCTTCACGCATTACATAAAAAAAAAGGGGAGTCATATATTTCTTTCAAATCCGCTTCAAATGCATTATTCCCTTGCATCATAAAAAACAAAAGTAAAAGTTTTTCCTCTTACATGCATCTCATATTCCTACATAACCTCCCACATGCATCAAAATAAAAATCAGAAATTGCTTCATTTTCTTTTATTATTGTATCATTCATCACCCAATGGTCTTTTGTTAGCTTCTTATTCTAGTTGAAGCTTAAAAAATAAAAAAATAAAAAACATACCCTCTTAAGGTATCCCTCTATCACATTGTTACTCATGTACAACAAACATCCATATGCTCATTCAAAGAAAACATAAAAAAAAAATCACCATGCATTCATGCTAAAATCATTCTTCCATAAGCATTTCATTTTTATTGCACCATCACGCATCACGTTATATAAAGAATAACAAAGATATCATTTTTTTCAAAATTGCATCTTTCCTTGCATTAAAAAAAATTGCTGCGAGTGTCATGCATTTTGTTTCCTCGCACACAAAAAACAAAAAGACAATTTTTACCCATATAACGTTAGCATATCATTTGATCAAAAAACATTAGCATTATATTTAATATGCACCGACATTCATTCATAATCACTCAAAATCATGATCACACAGTGTAGGTATCACATCATTTGTAAAGTATTGAATTACATTTCAATAAAAAAACATAGCATTCATACATCATTTCCCTTCATATTGCCATCCTAGTTTAAATGCATCAATTCCATATTCATGTATCATTTTCCAAATAAAATAAAAATTATTTCATTATAATTGTATCGTTCATCATCCCGTAAATAAAAAATGAGGGTTTGCATACATGTTGCACTACCTCTTAAAAAATGAAAATAATTGCATTTAGGATCAAACATTTATTTCTTCAAGCATACATGCATTTGCATATCCGTCATCATGTTGCACTACCATTCCTTTCACATGCAGCCCATTATCATTGCACTACTATACATCTCATCATCCGGAAAATAAGAAAAATATTTTTGTATTTGTCCAAATTGCATCATCTTGCATATCCATATAGAAAAAATATATATCACCTTGATATTATAAAAAAGTTATGTTCATTACTCCTCTTGCATCATTTACAAAAAAAGTTTTTCATTCTTATCGACCTCAAACACATTATCATCCAACACGCATCATTTACAAATAAAATAATAATAGTGCCGCTTTCTTGCATCATCCATCATCCAAAATATAGAGTATGTTGCATTGCCCCCAAAAAATCATTTTGGATAGTTAACCTCTCCAAGTGATCATTCATTCATGCATTTCGCACATTTGCATTTTCATCATGTATATATATTATCATGTGTCCATCCATACATAAAAAAAAACATGAGCACATTTTTTTCAAAAGATTGAAGAGAGATGAGGCGAGGTTGATTATTTCTTCTTTGGAAAAGTTTGGCTTAGCTACAAACTCAAGGTGCTTTCAGACACTCAATTTTCAAAAAAGAAGTTATTCACTGTTTGCAACTCATTCATAATTTTCTTCAGTAAAATGATGCATCTCATCAGTCCCTTGATAAATGATCCAAATGGTCCATTCTGTTAACTAATGTGTTATCAAAAATTTCTTCTATCATGTCGCTAACTATGTTAACTCTCTGTGAAGCATTTGTATAGTGAACTTGTAAGCAATGTGCATTTACTCTTGTTTGAGTCTGTTAGTGTCCATATCTTTCCTATCATCATCCCTTGTTTATTACCAATCCCACCTCGACCATTCCATAAGGTGCATATTCTCCACACAAGTACCTAGTCGACTACTTTGTTGGTTCCCAATGATGAAATTTTACAAACTAACACTTTAGGCCCCCATGCTGGGGCAAATTTGTGATCACTAGATATCTTGTCAACATTGTATTCCCTTGGTGCAAGTCCTTTACAAAAAAAATCAAAAAGCTTGTTAGGTCGAAAACTCGCGGGAGCAGCCTAAAGCAAAAGTTAGGGCATATAAAAAGAAATAAAGAAAAAGAGTAGATATACAAAGATAATTAAATTTTTATTCTTGAGTTAATTTTTGATAAAACAAGCAATCATGATTTGAAAAATGAAGTTTGGTCATCTTCCCATATCCTAAAAAAAAGCATCAAAAAAATACCCTTTGCTACCCGCTTTAAGCCAAAAATCAAAAAATCTTTCAATCACCCTAGACAAGGATCAATTCCATATCTAACGATGGTGTAGCACTTTTATCAGCATACTCTTCTCAAAAGAAAGAAAAAGAAAAAGTGAAGTTCATGACACGAAAAAAGATGATTGAAAAATCCTGAATGGAAAAAACAAAAGCACTAGAAATTGTGAGCTGATACACCATACCATGAAGCGTATAATAGATCCTTGTCTAAAGAAAAACCTCAAAACCCTTGGCCTCAGACACTCCTTTGGGCCTGCTTATCCTTACTTTCATAAAATGTCATTGTCTCAATAAACCATCAAAAACTCCTTTGGGCTTAACTATTCCTTCTTTCATAAAAGGACATTGTCTCAATAAACCATCAAACACCTCTTTGAGCCTATAACCATTGACCACATTACCCCTAACCATTGGCCACCTCTCGTACAACGATTTTTCGACGCTCATTTTATTTTATTTCGTTGTTGTTATTATTTTAGTCTATTGTTATTGATGCAAAAATAATAAAATGATAAATAAAAAATGAATAATCAAAAACCTTTTGTAATATAATAAAGTTTTTACAAATATGAGCCAAAAAAATAAACAGCAAAAAATATTACAAAATAATACAAAAAATTAAAAAATACAAAACTTCAAAAAAATAAAGAAGGAAAAAAGGGAAAGAGGGCGCAGGTTTGCCCTAGCTAGGGTTTCCCCTTGACCGTCCTTTTGATTCCTTGTCCTTCCTTTGACTGTCCTTCGTGCCAGCTCTTGTCCTTTTTATTCCTCCTCAAATGTGCTGTTTTTTTGCTGACTCATTCAAGTTTCTGTCCTTTGATTCCTACACCACACCAATTCACCTATAAATACCAAACAGTAATAAACAGTAGGCACTAGTGGAAAAAATGCGTTTTATAACTGTCATTTATATCGGTTAAAAAGGGCCTGATGTTAAAAGTGACGCGGTGGCAATTTTGTAATAAAATTACAATTTTTATATCGGTTGCCAAAGGAACCGATATAGAAAGTGCAAAAACCATCTTTCATATCGGTTCCATTGCATAACCGTTATAGAAAGTGCAAAAATTTAGGCTTCCATAACGGGTCACAAAACCACCCGTTATAGAAACGAAAAAAATTAGGCTTTTGCAATTCATTCGCATCTCTTCCACCATTCGCTCCCTTTCACTCTCATTCGCAGTACTCTCCCTCATCTCTTCCACCACCGTTCGCACCTCCCTCATCTCTTCCACCACCGTTCCACCACCGTTTAGAATCTCACCATTCACATCTCTTCCACCGTCTCTCCCTCTCACCATTCGCGTGCATACTCTCCCTCTTCCACCATTCGCTACCTCTCACTCATCTTCGCATTCCCTTATTCCCATTGGCCACGGAAGATCACGACCAAAGCCACTGAGCGTCTTCACCAGAGCGAGATAGTTTGGTAACCCTTTTCCTTCCATCACCCATCTTCTTGATTTCGATTTTTAGGGTTTGTGTGATTTGGGAATTGGGAACCGAATTTGGGTTTTCGTTTTCGTTTTTTAGGGTTTGTGTGATTTCGTCTTCCTTCTCTCCAAGTATTGTAACTGTTTTGTAGCTAAGAAAACACATCTATGAACCCCAATGGAAGGACTGATCCTGAGACTTTCAAGGCATTAGTTCCAGTTGTTGAGAGCTTAAACAAACGGTGAATGAGATCTGCTATTCCTTCTTTTTATCTTGACTTTTGTTTCTTTTTTTAGAGTTCTTTCAAAATCTTTGTTTGTAATTTTTTTTCTACAGGAACTAATATGTAGTGTTACATTAGATAACGTGCTCTGTGGTGGTTTTTTTACATGATAGTAAGTAAATGTTGGGTTAAAGGATAGATTGAATTGCTTAACTTGGATAAATGGCTTATTAACATTTATACCATTCTTACTTAATTGTTTTTCTTGTCAATCTGGATACCTGTCTTTCAGAATCAAAGTTGAATTTCCATTTTAGAAAATGAGTAGTCAAATCAAATGAGATACTTCATTTATTCAGTCATCTACATTTTGTTCTAGAATTTGATTCCTAAGGGGTGAGATATGAACTTGAAATAAGTATTTGAATTATGTTATGGACTAAAACTTTATCCTTCTTATGTCTATTATATAATATAAATATAATAATGTTTGTGATGAAATTTGCAGCAAGCCTTGTTCAGAGTATAAAATGAAGGAGATCACTGGGAGTGGAATCTTTGCTGCCAATGGAAAAAATGACACCAACGAAGATGGGAGTGTCAAAAGTCCCTCAACTAAAGCAGGATTACGAATGTACCAGGTATAATTTGTTACAATTTTATATTAGTTTAATAGTAGTTATGGTAGATATGAGAAATATATAGCATTTTCATTGTCTCTTCACTATTTTGCTTCATCACTTGAAGTGTTCACTACACTATTTCGCCCATTTGACAGCTCTAGTCGTTTTAGACTTTTTAAAATATTTTACTAATAGAATTCCATTTTATAGGGAATTGCCAATACAAAGTGGTGGGAAGGTCTTAAACTTTATATACAGCAACAAGACATTCAAAACAAGAGGAGGTGTAACAGCAGGAAGTGCAACAAGCAATGTTATCACTCATACAGGTTACAAGCCCACTATGAAAGCACTTAATGCAGCACCTTGCAGTTTAGATGAAGTAATATTCAGTCCTGATTATCACCAATCACTCTACTGTCACCTCTTATGTGGATTAATCTTCAGGGAAGATATTGAATTTATATGGGCAACATATGGACACAGTCTTGTCTCAGCTTTCAGAACTTTTGAACAAGTGTATGAAGAGGTTTGTAATGATATCAAAGAAGGTATACTTTCAAGCAAGATCACAGTTCCATCTATTAGAGATGCTACGTCAAAATTGCTTAAACCAAATCCTGAATTAGCTAACTTGATTCTTGTAACGCCCCAAATATTTAATTAATTATTTAATTGAATTATTAGGAATTAAGTGGTAGGAAAATATTAGAGTAAAAATATATTTTCGCATGTGGGCCTATTGCTGGTGTCAGGAGTAGTAAAATAAGGGGGTGTAAAGAAGGCCTATGAAGCTAAAGTTGCATAAGTGTATGAGAAAGCCCATAAGACTAAATAAATTATAAATAGGTGTTATTTTAGGGTTTGCTCATTTTAGAAGAAAAAAAAATAAGAATTTGGAGAGAAGAGCAAGGAGGGGGCGGCGAAGAGAGAGCTAGGGCAAGGACCAAGGAGAGTTTCAACTTCAATCCAAGGTAAGGGTGGGGTTCTAAATCTATAATCAGGTATATGAAGGGCTTTATGTCGGAAGGTTAAGGAACCCTAGGTGTTGTTAATTCCTGAAAACCCTAGTTGTAGATATTGAACCCTAAATCTTGATATTGAATCCTATTGATGATGTTTGTTACCTATTGATGATGTGTGAACATGTTTGTTGATGATTGAGAACCAAAAATCTGTCCTGGGCGCCCTCCTGGGCGCCATCTTGTTGTTCGTAGGTTGCTGGGCGCCACTTTGTTGTTCGCTGATCCTGGGCGCCATGGGAGCCGATAGTGGTTGTTGTTGGGCGCTGGTGCGCTGGGCGCCATGGGCGCCGTTTTGATGTTGTTGTTGTTCTGGCGCACTGGGCGCCAAGGGCGCCAAGTCTGGCTGCCCTGTTGCTGTTCTGGCAAACTGGGCGCCAATGCCTGGCTGCCCTGTTGTTGTTCTGGCGCACTGGGCGCCAATGCCTGGCTGCCCTGTTGCTGTTCTGGCAAACTGGGCGCCAATGCCTGGCTGCCCTGTTGTTGTTCTGGCGCACTGGGCGCCAAGGGCGCCACTGTCTGGCTGCCCTTTCGTTGTTCTGGCGCACTGGGCGCCATGGGCGCCATGTTGGCTGCCCTGTTCTGTTGTTGGGCCCCTTGGGCGCCAATGGGTCCAAGTGTGGCTGCCCTGTTGTTGCTGGGCGCCAAGTGTGGCTGCCCCTGATGTTGCTGGGCGCCATCCTGGGCGCCGTGTTCAGTTCCTGTGTTTTACTGGGCGCCGTTTTCTGTTCTGTGGCACTGGACGCCATGGGCGCCATTGCCTGATGTCTGGGCGCCATGGGTGCCATTTCCTGATGTTTTACTGGGCGCCATGGGCACCATTTCCTGTGCTGGATGTAACGCCCAAATATTTAATTAAATTATTTAATTAAATATTTAGGTATTCAATTATTTATTTTATTTATTTTAATTGGTGTAATTATATTAATGTGGGATTGAGAGGGTGTGTATTTGGGTTTTAGGTGATGGAGTTAGTGATCGGGCTTGAGGAAGCCTGTGATCCAAGCCCACTATCCTAGGCGCATATTTAAGCCTAAATTTTAGGGTGTGGCTCCTTTTGTGCAAAAGAAAAGAAAGAAATTGCGAAGAGGAGAGAAAGAGAGAAGGAGGGGCGGCGATCTCAAGGAGAAGAGGAAGAGGAGAAATTTCGCAAAGTCAAGGGAGCAGAGAAGAGAAGCTGTGTTGCTGTGGTTACCGTTGGTGATTTCTCCCAAGGTCTTCTATTCCTAACAATTAAGGTAAGGGTGAGATCTCTCTTTCACTATAATGGTAGGTATGATGGGTATTAGGGTAGGGGCTTAGACCTATGTTGCCATGACTCTTGTTTGAATTGTTTGAACTAGTTGTTGATTGAAATTGGTGCTTGATGATGATTGTTATGAAATTGATGTTTTGATGAAGGTTATTATAAAATTGATGTTTTGATGAAGGTTATTACAAAACTGATATTCTGATAATGGATGTTGTGAAATTGATGAATTGCATATGTTTTGTTTGATGATTTGGGTGTGCTGGATTTGGGGCCCTGGCGCTGAGCGCCATTTGCTGGGCGTGGCCATGTTGCTGATTTTGGCGCCCTGTGCATGGGCGCCGTGGCCAATCGTGTGTGTGTTTTGATGTCTGTGCGTGTTCTGTGTTAGGCGCCGTGTCTAAGCTGTGTTGCGTTTTTGTTGTGTCGCAGGAAATGGCGCCCTGTGCCTGGGCGCCGTGCCTGTCTGTGTTTCCTGGTGATCCTGTTGCTGTTTTTGGCGCCCAGTGCCGGGGCGCCGTGTCTGGGAGTGTCCCTGTGTGTCAGTGTGTTGTGCCTGGGTTCCTGAGTTTGGCGCCCTGGGTGTGGGCGCTGTGTGCCAAGGTGTTGCCATTCTGTTTTTGGCGCCCAGTGCATGGGCGCTGTGTGCCAAGGTGTGTGTGAGTGTTGCTGTGTGCGTGGGTGCGTGAGTTTGTCTCTTGGCGTAGGGGCGCCTTGGCGCCCTGTGCCTGGGCGCCTATGTCTGTGTTGCGCGCTGTGTCTTGGCGCAGGGGCGCCAAGGGTGCCAGTTTGTGTTGCTGCACCAGTTTTCAGTGGCTGCGCCAGTTTTCTGTGTTGCCTGCGCGCCAGTTTCTGTTGCTGGCCAGTTCCCAGCGTGTTGCCTGTTCGGCGCCCAGTGCTTGGGCGCCATTTTCAGGATGTTCCCCAAATTTTTCCCGTTTTGTTTTTGACATATCTTTTGACTCGGGTGTCCGTTTTAAGTGTTTCAAAGTGCGTTGCGAAGCTTATTCAGTTTTCTACCTGTGTGTTCTATTTTAAGGTAAAAATTATTATTTTTATGACAGTTTCTGGGCGCCTCAAGTGGCTGTCCCCGTTGGTCGTTGTTGTTGGCGTTGTAAAACTATTTCGGTGTTTAAAACCCCTTTTGGTGTCCTATTTGGTGTCGTGAGCCGAAGGAAGACCTTTTAATCTAATCAGTAATATTAGTGTCCCGGTGTCAATAATGACGTGTTCATGTTTTTGACGATAATGCCCCTAGTGGCTATTACTTTGATTTACGATGGTATTGATGATGAATAAAAGCTGTGGTTTTTATAAGTGACGATGATGCCATTAAGGCTATTAGCGACGATGATGTTAATGACGATGAATGTTAGTGGCAAATATATGCGTGACAATAACTTGACAGGTGATGTGCCTTTCATTGGCAAATTGGTAAGTGATGGGTTGTTAAGTTGACTGTGTTTGTATGGGGCTGTCTCTGGTGCATTTCATGGTGTCTCATACATCTCATGTGCATAAACAAGTGACGATGATGCCATAAAGGCTATTTAGCGACGATGATGCCATAAAGGCTATTTATTGACGATGATGACAGGTACCTCATGCATACACCTGTTGCGATGGGTTGCATTTCATACATGTTCATGACATTGTGATGACTGACTTGATGTGCGATGTGGTTTATATAGCGTTGTAGCTCTAGAATAATACTTATCATATGCACTATTATATTGTTAGATGAACTCACCCCTTCTGTTTGAATGTTACCCCTATGCGGTAACGTGCAGGTGATCTCGAGTGAAGGCTTAGGTACCTTCGCTATTCTGAGTCAGTGTTGTCGGTGTCCTTGCTTTGATGTGTAACACTCAGGGGGGATAAACGTTGAACTTAGTTATTACATTTTATTGTTTGGAGTCCATTCAGGACATCACGGTTTGATTGTTGTTAAACTTATTTTTATTTCCGCTGCGTGGTGATGTAATTCTTCGTGATGTGGTTAATTATATAGGTGTTATGGGCTTAGTCCCTTTTTGACAAGTTATTTATATCGCATGAGACATGTTGTTTAATGATGAATATGTGTGACATCCCTTTCGATGTATGAAATAAATTTTTGTAAACTCCGATTTTGTTAAATAATTACCGGGTAGAAAAGGGGTGTTACATTAGTGGTATCAGAGCAAAAGTTCGGTCTGTCCGGCCAAGTTGTCCAGTCATTGACAATCTAGTATTGTCGACTTATTCTAACTGTTGTTTTTGGTTTCAGCCTGAGTTGATATGGCTAGGAGGAACGACACTGCGATTGCTGCTGCTTTAGCTGCCATGGCTCAGGCCGTGCAGAATCAGCAGAATGCTGGAGAGAACGCTGGGTTTCGGAGTCTGACTACATTCCAGAGAGAGAATCCGCCCACTTTCAAGGGCAAGTATGATCCAGATGGTGCTATGGCCTGGTTAAAGGAGATCGAGAGAATTTTTAGGGTGATGGACTGCACTGTGGAGCAGAAGGTCCGTTTTGGTACTCACATGTTGGCAGAGGAGGCCGACGATTGGTGGTTGGCTACTAGGCAGAGGTTAGAGTCTGTGCAGGAAGAGGTTACTTGGGAGGTGTTCAGCAGAGAGTTTCTGAGGAAATATTTTCCAGAAGATGTCCGGGGGAAAAAGGAGATAGAGTTTTTGGAGCTGAAGCAAGGTGGCATGTCTGTGAATGAGTATGCGGCGAAATTCGTGGAATTGGCGAAGTTCTATCCGCACTATAGTGAGGCTACGGCTGAATTTTCGAAATGTATTAAGTTTGAGAATGGTTTAAGGCCTGAAATTAAAAAGGCAATTGGCTACCAGAAGATCCGTGTGTTCGCTGACCTGATAGATAGCTGCAGAATTTTTGAGGAGGACAGTACTGCGCACTACAAAGCTGTGACTGAGAAAAAGGGCAAATTTTTCGAGTCGAAGCAAGCCGTATGAGGTTCCTGCGGGTAAGAGTCATCATAGAACTGCTGGAGGCAAAAAGGCTAGTGGGGGAGATGCTCCTGCTGGTATTGTATGTTTCAAGTGTGGCAAGGCTGGTCACAAGAGTTTCATGTGCAACTCTGATGAGAGGGTTTGTTACCGTTGTGGTAAGGCGGGTCATTTAGCGGCTGTGTGTGGGCGCAAGGACATGGTGTGTTTCAACTGTGGTGAGTCCGGGCATATCAGTGCGAAGTGTTCAAAGCCAAAGAAAGAAAGGTCCAGTGGGAAAGTGTTCGCATTGGCAGGAGAGGAGCCTGCTGAGAATGATGGTCTCATTAGAGGTACGTGCTACATTCATGGTACTCCTCTGAAATCTCTTATTGATACAGGTGCTACCCATTGTTTTATCTCTGTTGATTGTTGTAAAAGATTGGGCCTTGTTTTGTCTGCTATGTGTGGAGATATGGTTGTCGACACTCCTGCTAAGGGGTCGGTGACCACTTCTTTGGTGTGTTCTCTGTGTCCCTTGTCGATCTTCGGCAGGGACTTTGTCGTGGATCTTGTTTGCTTGCCGTTGAGAGGATTGGACGTAATCTTGGGCATGGAGTGGTTAGAGCATAACCATGTCCATATCAACTGTCGTAGCAAATCAGTTAGTTTCGGAGAGGAAGATTCTGTTTTGCTATCCGCTAGTCAGTTGAAGAAGTTGATGAAGGAAGGAGTTCAGCTATTTTCGTTGATGGCATCGTTGTCTGCTGAGAGTCGGGCTGTCATTGAAGAGTTGCAGGTGGTGCGCGAATTTCCGGATGTTTTTCCTGATGAGATCCCTAGTGTTTATTGAAATTAGTATTGGAGGTCCTGAGAGAGAAGAGGCTGTATGCCAAGTTGTCTAAGTGTGAATTATGGTTGTCGGAAGTGAGTTTTCTGGGTCACATCATTTCTGGTAATGGTATTGCTGTGCATCATTCTAAGGTTGATGTTGTGATGCAATGGGAGAGTCCAAAATCAGTTACGGAGATTAGAAGCTTCTTAGGGTTGGCAGGTTACTACAGAAGGTTCATTGAAGGTTTTTCTAAGTTGGCCCTTCCGTTGACGCAGTTGACTTCTAAGGGTAAGGCTTTTGTGTGGGATGCTCGTTGTGAGGAAAGTTTCCTTGAGTTGAAGAAGAGGTTGACGACGTCTCCTGTTTTGACGTTGCCAAAACCGGAAGAACCGTTCGTGGTATATTGTGATGCTTCGAAGATGGGTCTAGGTGGCGTGCTTATGCAAGACGAGAAGGTGATTGCTTAAGGGTTCATGAGAAGAATTATCCAACGCATGATTTGGAGTTGGCTGCAGTAGTCTTCGTGTTGAAGGTTTGGAGGCACTATTTGTATGGTTCCAGATTTGAGGTGTTCAGTGATCATAAGAGTCTGAAATATTTATTTGACCAGAAAGAGCTGAATATGAGGCAGCGAAGGTGGTTGGAATTGTTGAAAGATTATGATTTCGGTTTGAACTATCATCCGGGCCAAGCTAATGTCATGGCTGATGCTTTGCGCCGGAAGTCTTTGCATATGTCGGCGATGATGGTCAAAGAGTTAGAGTAGATTGAGGAATTCAGAGAACTAAGTCTGGTTTGTAGGACGACACCTCATAGTGTCAAGCTGGGAATGTTAAGTGTAACACCCCTTTTCTACCCGGTGATTATTCAACAAAATCAGAGTTTACAAAAACTTTAATTCATAATTCGAAAAAGGATGTCACACATTCATCGTTAAATAACACGTCTCATACGACATAAATAATACCTGGTCAAAATACATCACCACGCAGCAGAATATAATATAAGTTTTAAAACATAAAATAACAACGTCCTGAATATGGACTCCAAATGACAAAATACAATAATCCAAAGTTTAGCGTTTATCCCCCCCTTGAGTGTTACACATCAAAGCAAAGGACACCGACGACACCGACACAGAATAGCGAAGGTACCTAAGCCTTCACTCGCAATCACCTGCACGTTACCGCATAGGGGTAACATTCAAACAGAAGGGGTGAGATATCTCCAATATAATAGCATAAAATGATAGGAAATATGCTAGAGTATGATACTATATCTACCACTCCACTACACACATCAATTTACAAACATACAACCAATTATAAGCATTACATCAAATTATAAACATTACAACCAGTCACCATATGTCATGACAATGCATGAATGCAACCCACACCAACGGGCATATGCATGTGGTACCAAAATCACCAAAAGTCTTGCCCGTAAATCGGGGCGTCACCAAAATTGAGAGCTTTCACACCAGGCTCACCAATTCACCAAAAATTGAGCTTTCACACCAGGCTCATTAGTTTTTATAAAAATTTGAGCTTTCACACCTAGCTCCAAGACCAAAGGTCTTCACCAAAATAATGCATATGCTGTATGCGGCACCATGAATGCACACAGACAATCACCAAATTAGTCACAATGTGACACACCAACAACAATCACCAAATACCACCAAAGTTGGGCTTTCACAGCTAGCCACAACGACACCGAAAACACCAACCACCCGACACAACGGAACACCAAGACTTGGAACCTTCACACCTAGTTCCCACAACACCAAGGTTTGAGCCTTCACACCTAGCTCAAACCGCACCAAGACACCAAGAGGACAACAAATTCCTAAATAGCACCAAGACACCAAGATGACAACAATTTTCCAAAACAGCACCAATACACCAGGATGACAACCGTTTTCCAAAACATTTGAGACACAAGGGTTTTTCACAACACCGGAGACAAGCGACAATTTTCCAAAGTATTTGAAACACGACAACTTCCTTTTAAAACATCACCATTTAACGACTACACCAACAGTTAAAAATTTTTCCAGAAAAATGGACCACTTGCCTCAAATTAGAATATTCAGCTAGGCCTCTGAATAAGCTTTCCAAAACATTTTGAAATGTCTAAATCGGACTCCCGAGTCAAAAGATATGTCAAAAACAAAACAGGGAAAAATTTGAGGAACATCCTGAAAATGGCGCCCAGTAGCAGGAAAACGCAACACAGCAAACTGGCGCCCAGGAGCAGGGCGCCCAGCAACAGGAAACAACACTGAACTTGGTGCCCAGGAGCAGAGTGCCTGGCAACCAACGCAACACAGATGACTTTGGCGCCCAGGAGCAGGGCGCCTAGCAACAGGCAGCAACACAACAGGCAACACTGCAGGACATGGCGCCCTTGGCGCCCAGACAACCCAGAACACAACAGAAACGCAACTTGGCGCAGGAGCACACCCCAGACACGGTGCCCAGGCACAGGGCGCCAAAAACTGCAACACGCACAGGAACACAACATCAGCAACTCTGGCGCCCATGACTCAGAACCCAACAGCAACAACCATCCTGGCACACGAGACACACACTAGACACGGCTCGGCGCCCAGGCACAGGGCGCCAAAAACAGCACCTAAGACAATGGCGCCCATGGCGCCCTAGGGTCATTATTTTCGATTTTTCACCAATTCAAATCACCAATTTTTCAACCACCAATACCAATCACCATGAATTGTCAATCACAACACCAAAATACAATTTGTCGAACATTTTATCGAACACCTAGCATGCTATTAGTTATACCAACAACGAATCACCAATGTCTAGGGTCATAACAATCACCAACAAGCATGTATTTTCAATCAACCTATTTACAATTCACCTACCATCAAACTACGCATCAAAATCAAACCCTAGGCATCATAGGATCTATTCCCACATAACCCCATCATAAAACCCCATTATAAAGAAGAACCCCACCCTTACCTTATAGTAGGAGAGCACCAATACTCTTGATCAAGTCACTAACAGAACCTCAGCAACACAGCTCCTCTCTGCTCCCTTGAATTTGCGAAATTCTCCTCTTCCTCTTCTCCCTTGTATGCGCGCCGTACCCTTCTCTCTTCTCCTCTCTCTATTCGCAACTCTCCTTTCTTTCTTTCTCAACAATTCGCAAATGCCACTAAACCCTAGCCTAGGCGCTTCTCCTATGCGCCTAGCTAGCGGGCTTGGATCACGGGCTTTCCTCCAGCTTAAGCCCGATCACTAACGCCATCACCTAAAACCCAATTACACACCTCTCAATCCAACGTTAATATAATTACACCAACTAAAATAAATAAATAAATAATTGATTACCTAAATATTTAATTAAATAATTTAATTAAATATTTGGGCGTTACAACTCTCCCCCACTTAGAATGTTTTCGTCCTCGAAAACTCACCTGAATCAAACAACTCTGGATAGGAATCCCGCATCTTATTCTCCAACTCCCAAGTCATGCTCTCACCGGCAGCTCCTAGCCAGACCACATTCACCAATGCAATTTCCTTGTCTCTTAACACCTTCACCTCATGGTCTTCAATCCGTACAGGCATAGTCTCCAGCGTGAGATTATCCCGCACCTCCACGTCATCCATGTGGATCACATGAGACGGATCCGAAATGTACTTCTGAAGTTGCGACACGTGAAACACGTCCTGCAAATTCGAAAGATTTGGCGGTAAAGCCATTCTATACGCCACATTCCCAACTCTCTCGGAAATCTGATAAGGAACAATGAATCGAGGAGTGAGCTTCTTCGACTTCAAAGCACGACCGACACCGGTCACTGGAGTGACTCTTAAAAATACATGCTCACCTTCCTGGAACTCTAAATCTTTTCTCCTCTTGTCATGATAACTCTTCTGACGACTCTGCGAAGCCTTCATCTTCTCACGGATCAACTTTATCTTCTCTGTTGTCTCTCGAACAATTTCCGGTCCAAGCACCACACTCTCCCCAGGCATACACAAATTGTGCTGCATCTCGCTTCATACCTGGCCACCAAAACAACTTCTTCAGATCTTGATACATCTTCGTAGCTCCCGGATGAATACTTAACTTACTTCGACGACCCTCTTCCAAAATTGCTCTCTTCAACTCTGCGCCTTTAGGAATACAGATCCTATCACGGAATCTCAAAACACCAGGCGCATCCAACTTAAAGTCACTACCCTCAGGCTGATCATTCCCGACCATCAAATCCACCAACTTGGTATCTAACTTCTGGGCTTCTCTGATACTGTCAAGAAATTCATTATTAATCTTCATCATACCCAACTTAACACTCTGAAGCGACACTTCACAAACCAGACTCAAATCCATGAATTCCTCAATCAACTCTAACTCCTCAGCCATCGTTGCCGACATATGCAAAGACTTTCGACTTAAAGCATCAGCCACGACCTTAGCTTTGCCCGGGTGATAGTTCAAACCGAAATCATAGTCTTTCAACAGTTCTAACCACCTTCGCTGCCTCATATTCAGTTCCTTCTGGTCAAACAAATTTTTCAAACTCTTATGATCACTGAACACCTCAAATTTGGAACCATACAAATAGTGCCTCCAAATCTTCAGCACAAAGACTACTGCAGCCAACTCCAAATCTTGCGTTGGATAATTCTTCTCATGAATCCTTAACTGCCTCGACGCATAAGCAATCACCTTCCCATCTAGCATAAGCACGCCACCTAGGCCCATCATCAAAGCATCACAATACACCACGAACGGCTCTCTCGGATTTGGCAACGTCAAAACAGGAGACGTCATTAATCTCTTCTTCAACTCAAGGAAACTTTCCTCACAACGAGCATCCCACACAAACACCTTACCCTTACAAGTCAACTGCGTCAACGGAAGGGCCAACTTAGAAAAACCTTCGATGAACCTTCTGTTGTAACCAGCCAACCCTAAGAAGCTTCTAATCTCTGTAGCCGACTTCCGACTCTCCCACGGCATCACGGCATCAACCTTAGACGGATCCACAACAATACCACTACCAGAAATGATATGACCCAGAAAACTTATTTCTGACAGCCAGAATTCACACTTAGACAACTTTGCATACAGCTTCTTCTCTTTCAGGATCTCCAATACTAATCTCAAATGCTCTGCATGCTCTTCCTCCGATTTCGAATAAATCAGGATGTCGTCAATGAACACAACCACGAACCGATCCAAGTACGTATGGAATATACGATTCATGTACTCCATAAATACACCCGGCCCGTTAGTGACACCGAACGGCATCACCGAATACTCATAATGCCCATACCGCGTCCTGAAAGCAGTCTTCTGAACATCTTCATCCTTCACCTTGATCTGATGATAACCTGACCTCAAATCAATCTTGCTGAACACTCGAGCACCCACTAACGGATCCATCAAATCGTTTATCCTGGGAAGTTGATACTTGATCTTAATAGTCACCTTATTCAGCTGCCTATAATCAACACAAAACCTCATGCTTCCATCCTTCTTCTTCACTAGCAACACAGGAGCTCCCCATGGCGTTACACTCGGCCTAATAAACTTCTTCTCAAGCAGATCTTCAAGTTGCTTCTTCAATTCTGATAATTCTGACGCAGACATCCTGTACGGTGCCATAGACACAGGCCTCGTACCGGGTACCAGCTCAATAGAAAACTCCGCTGCCCTCTCCGGCGGTACACTAGGAATCTCATCAGGAAAGACCTCAGGAAATTCGCGCACCACCTGCAACTCTTCAACGATAGCTTGATTCTCAACAGACAGCGATGCCATCAGCGAGAATAACTGAACTCCCTCCTTTTCTAACTTCCGCAACTGACTAGCAGATAACAAAACCAGACTCTGCTTCTCCAAAGCTCACACACTTGCGACGACAATCAATGCGAACATGGTTATGCTCCAACCAGTTCATGCCCAAAATTACATCTAATCCATTCAGCGGCAAACAAACAAAGTCCACAACAAAGTCTCTGTCGAAGATCGACAAGGGACACTGAGAACACACTAGAGAGGTAGTTACCGACCCCTTAGCTGGAGTGTCGACAACCATCTCTCCATTCATAGCAGACAATACAAGATTCAACCTCTTACAACAATCAGCGGCAATAAAACAATGAGTGGCACCAGTATCAACAATAGACTTTAAAGGAGTACCATTAATGAAGCACGTACCTCTAATGAGTCCATCCTCTTCAGTAGGCTCTTCACCTGCTAAAGCAAACACCTTTCCACTGGACCTTTCCTTCTTCGGCTTCGGACACTGAGTACTAATATGCCCCTCTTCACCACAGTTGTAGCAGACCACTGCCTTGCGCTCACATTCGGACACCACATGACCGTCCTTACCGCACTTGAAACACTTCTTTACGTCGCTTCTGCACATGACACTCTTGTGGCCAGGCTTGCCACACTTAAAACACACAATGCTAGCAGGGGCATCTCCCCCACTAGTCCTCTTGCCAGCATCAGCTCTCTGCTTACCCTTGCCCGCAAGGACCTCATACGGCTTACTACGGCCTTGAAACTTGCTCCTCTTATCATTCACAATCTTGTAGTTGTTGCGCCCGAAAAAGTCCCTAAGGAGATTTTTCTTCGTTTACAACTTTTTAAAACAATGAAGTCGCCACCAATATTTTTTATAAGGAAAATATTGAAGAAAAACCTTTTTGGAAAGCGAATGGCCTTTTGGAAACCGGAAAACTTGGGTTTCGGGGTCGGTTAGACATGGGGAAGGTATTAGCACCCCACACCTCCTTTCTACCGAAAGGGAACCTTTAATTAAACGTGTGGTTTTAAGTGTTGATTTGGAAAATACTTAAATTTGCTTCTTTATTGAAAAGGGAATGAGAAGACTTAATGAAAATTTTTATTTTTGGCGCTTGACGAGAGTTAGCCCCTCGCTCCTACGTATCTCCCGGTGCGATGGAAAATTCAAAGCTACGTAGTTCTTGTTCGTCTTTTTCTTTGAAAAGGTTTTTGTTTTTTATCTTTTTAGTGAGTTTTCGAAATAGGACGAGCATTTACTGAATGATTAAACTAACCAAGGTTATGGGTAATCACCGCTAAGTACTCTTGAAAATGAGAGTCACCACCGCCAGTCAGACGAACAAAGGTTCTGATTGACTATTATTAGCAACTCGTTTTTTATTTACTCTTTTGAAAGTGGTTTTCAAAAGAGATTGATTGGCACGAATGATCAAACTAACAAAGGTTATGAGTGATCATCGCTTGTTGTTCTTTTGGGAAAAATACATTGCTACCAATGGCTAGACGAACAAAGGTTCTGATTAACCACTAGCGACAATGGGTTTGAAAATGGTTCTTGAAAGGAGAATGTTTTTGTTCTGAAAATGATCTTGGTTTGCAAAAGTGATTCTTTTTTTTGTGTTATGAAAATAACTCTTTTCTTTTTGTTATGCAAATGCTAATTTTTATGGTTGCTAAAATGACTTTTATTTGCTGCGCTTGACGAGAACGAGACTCGCTCCTACGTATCCCAAATGGGAATCAAAGCGACGTAGTTCTAATTTGAAAATAAAAATGTTTTTGAAAGGGTTTGAAAAAAGGAAAAGCTTTCATAATGACCAAAGAAGCAAAGACTTTGAGTGATCATTACTAATAACTCTTGATAGCATTCATGACAATCAAACAAGCAATCACGCATTTGTTGAACGTCAACTAAGACTAAACATGCCAATACAATCAAAGATTCAAATGTCAAGGATGCAAAGTAAGGTTCTCAAGACAAATGTGTGTGTGTGTAAGAAAGAGTGTATTTACCCTAATGACTCTATGCTACAACCAGCAAGTAGGCTTACGTCTTCATTAGGAGGTCATACAAGTGGAGAGGATGGCACACAATTAAATCAAGACATTTAAGTTGCATCAAGAGCAATTAAACAATTGATCACAGGCATAGAATGATCTTAGTTAAGCTAGTGAACATGTGAGCAATGATTTCTCAATAACATGAACAAAAGGAATTGCATCAAGACTAGGGTAAGCCTATCGTTTGCAATCAACAATATGAACAAGTGCCCAAAGGCTAATAACACCATCAAAGAGGAGGGAGCATCAAGGTTTTGGGTAACCTATCCCTTGCAATACCCCACGAACCCTAAACCATAAACCTAACTATCTCATCTTTTATTCATTAAGAAATTAAAAGGGGAAGGTTGAATCATCTAAAACCATCTTCACCACTTAGAACATGATGCACTAGGCATAAGTGGGAGTCATGTGATTTATCATCAACAATAAACAATGATCAAACTAGAGTATAAGAACAAGTAAATGAACATTAAAACCAAGTTGAATCACATAGAGCAATCTTCTCACTTGAATCAAAGTGCCCTAGGCACAAGTGAGAATCAACTTGCCTATCATCAACCACTAACAATAAGAAATTAAAATACAAAGATTAAATAAACACACAACTAAGTTGAATCACATAGAGCAATCTTCTCACTTGAATCAAAATGCACTAGGCATAAGTGAAAATCAACTTGCCTATCATCAACCACTAACAATAAGCAAATTAAAATACAAAGATTAAATAAACACACAACTAAGTTGAATCACATAGAGCAATCCTCTCACTTTGAGAAAAGTGCACTAGGCACTAGTGAGAATCAACTTGCCTATCATCAACCACTAACAATAAGCAAATTAAAATACAAAGATTAAATAAACACACAACTAAGTTGAATCACATAGAGCAATCCTCTCACTTTGAGAAAAATGCACTAGGCACTAGTGAGAATCAACTTGCCTATCATCAACAATTTACAATAAGCAAACTAAGACACAAGGATAAGTGAACACATAAACTAAATTGAGTCCTTTCTAGCAATCTTCACCACTTAGATCAAGGTGCACTAGGCACTAGTGGGAATCATATTGCTAGATCATCAACCAACAACAAAAATAACCTTTAACACTAAAATGAAATACTAACAACAAGATTAAACATCATCAAGCAAAGAACAACAACAAAATCAACTTGAAAATGTTTTTAATCATAAGTATGCGAACCAAACAAGCATGGATTCACATTTTATTTCACAAAAAATACAAGAAATTAACACAAAACAACATGAAACCAATTATTCAAGGGTGAAAGGCACCTTAAACACCCAAGCCTCCCTAAGTGCTTGTCAATAGTGTTTAAGGCTCCTCTCACCAACAACAACAAACTACATTTTAAACAAAATGATAATGATATGCGAAATGAAAAGTGAAGAGGAAAATGGGTTTTAATGCAAAAAGGTTTAAGATGATGCAAGGGTTTTAGAATATACCTTAGATCCTAGCTAGATTATGCAAGAAATGGAGAGCAAGAACACAAATCAACCAAAGACACCAACAAAGAACCCACGCCCAAAATGAAGGTCACCCCCTCTTGATGAAAGTTCTTGAGTTTTAGTGGAGAATGGAAGTAGTATGTGAGAGAGGGATGAAGGGGAGATGGATTGGAGGTGTTTGGATGAAGAAAAAAAATAATCAAAGATGGATGAAGGAGGAGGGTGTGATGGCCACGGTTTTGGAGAGTGGAGGGGGAGGTTTTTGGTGTGCTAGGGTAAAAATGAGAGTGTCCTCCTCCCTATGGTCTCTTATTTTGGGTTTTATATGAGGTGCAAAATTAAGGGTATATAGGACATTGTGCTTTTGCGAACCATTGAGATTTGAGATAGAATTTGAATCAAAGGCCAAGATTGCAATGCACATGGATTAGGGACAAGGAGAAAACACAAATGAGTGAGGAATGGCTGGTCATACACGAAAATTAGGAGTTTTTGTTGCCCAAAAATTGTCAAGGGCAATTAGGGTTTTGTACACAAAGTTGTAGCCTAGGATTTGATCTAGAATTTTAATCAATGGCTAGGAATACAACTCACATGGATCAAGGGCATGAAGAAACACAAAATGAGGTGAAAAATAGCTGGAAAATTCGGAGCCAAAGAGGCCTTGGTGCCCAAGTTTTTTGCAAGCTTGCCAAAAGATAGTACATTTTGTCTTATATGAGGACACTTCCTTATTTTACCATTTTTGATTATTCTTTTCATGATAATTCCATAAATTTTACCATTTTGGGCCATGTCTTAGGAAATCAATCATTGGGCCCAAAATTCTATGATATCACCTGTTCTGGAGTGGCCCAATAGGCCCAACGAGACAGTCCAGCGCAACCTGCAGCAAGGGGGGTGCTGCGCGCAGCAACCAGGTGCAACATGGGCCAGCGGCCCATTCGACCAAGGCCGGCCCAACGCGGCCCATCGTTTACCTTGCTCCGCAAGATGCGGCCGGTCCCGTAAAATCCGCAACGGCTAGCACGCCAGTGTTATATATACCACACCAGCATGTGGCTTCAGGTAGGTTTTACTCACCTTGTGACCCTGCCCGTTGAAGCACCTCTGACTTGAGCGTTGGAGTGCCTTTGCAGGTACCACCCGCGTGCGGCTTACAACTCGGTCCCTCATCACAGCGACCGATCAACGTCATCACCAACAACCCATCGTATTGATCAGGTACGATCAATTGGCGACCACAGTGGGAGGCCCGAGCGCTGTCCTACTTCGACTATGGCTCCACATGGAAGACCGCCCCAGACGCGGGCATCGACCATGCTGGTTCAGTGACCTAAGATGTTGGACGACCTAAAGAGCAGGGACGATCCAAAGACGCTTAAACGAATTTAAGCACAAAAGCTGGTCGCCCGTGAGCGACCCAGAAGGTCCCACTGTGGTCGCCAATTGATCGTACCTGATCAATACGATGGGTTGTTGGTGATGACGTTGATCGGTCGCTGTGATGAGGGACCGAGTTGTAAGCCGCACGCGGGTGGTACCTGCAAAGGCACTCCAACGCTCAAGTCAGAGGTGCTTCAACGGGCAGGGTCACAAGGTGAGTAAAACCTACCTGAAGCCACATGCTCGTGTGGTATATATAACACTGGCGTGCTAGCCGTTGCGGATTTTACGGGACCGGCCGCATCTTGCGGAGCAAGGTAAACGATGGGCCGCGTTGGGCCGGCCTTGGTCGAAAGGGCCGCTGGCCCATGTTGCACCTGGTTGCTGCGCGCAGCACCCCCCTTGCTGCAGGTTGCGCTGGACTGTCTCGTTGGGCCTATTGGGCCACTCCAGAACAGTTGCCCCCCAAGCCTAGGTCGCTTAAGAGCGGGCTGAGGCTTGAATCGTTGCCCCCCTGCAATGCCGTAAGCGGCCGGGTTGCATTGCGCACTCGGTCTCCATCTCTTGAGGTGTGTGGTCGCCGCCACACCAAGTCACGGTCTGGCTTGAAGTCTAGGCACTGGGTCGCTCGGGACCAAAACCTATCCAGGGGTCGCTGCCCCCGTGGAGTCATGCACGGCCGACCTACCGGGAGCGACTTAGCGCAGCCTATTCGAGGCTTGACTCGTTGCCCCCTGTCTAGCCTCGCTCGGCCGACCTACAGGGAGCGACTTAGCGTAAACCGTTGGGGGTGTGGTCGCTGCCACTCGTATGGGAACATGGTCGTTGCCACTGAGGCTAGACAGGGGGCAACGAGTCAAGCCTCGAATAGGCTGCGCTAAGTCGCTCCCGGTAGGTCGGCCGTGCATGACTCCACGGGGGCAGCGACCCCTGGATAGGTTTTGGTCCCGAGCGACCCAGTGCCTAGACTTCAAGCCAGACCGTGACTTGGTGTGGCGGCGACCACACACCTCAAGAGATGGAGACCGAGTGCGCAATGCAACCCGGCCGCTTACGGCATTGCAGGGGGGCAACGATTCAAGCCTCAGCCCGCTCTTAAGCGACCTAGGCTTGGGGGGCAACTGTTCTGGAGTGGCCCAATAGGCCCAACGAGACAGTCCAGCGCAACCTGCAGCAAGGGGGGTGCTGCGCGCAGCAACCAGGTGCAACATGGGCCAGCGGCCCATTCGACCAAGGCCGGCCCAACGCGGCCCATCGTTTACCTTGCTCCGCAAGATGCGGCCGGTCCCGTAAAATCCGCAACGGCTAGCACGCCAGTGTTATATATACCACACCAGCATGTGGCTTCAGAGAGGTTTTACTCACCTTGTGACCCTGCCCGTTGAAGCACCTCTGACTTGAGCGTTGGAGTGCCTTTGCAGGTACCACCCGCGTGCGGCTTACAACTCGGTCCCTCATCACAGCGACCGATCAACGTCATCACCAACAACCCATCGTATTGATCAGGTACGATCAATTGGCGACCACAGTGGGAGGCCCGAGCGCTGTCCTACTTCGACTATGGCTCCACATGGAAGACCGCCCCAGACGCGGGCATCGACCATGCTGGTTCAGTGACCTAAGATGTTGGACGACCTAAAGAGCAGGGACGATCCAAAGACGCTTAAACGAATTTAAGCACAAAAGCTGGTCGCCCGTGAGCGACCCAGAAGGTCTGCCTAGCTCGGAGACCATAATTTCGTCCACGTTCACCCGATGGGGGCGTGTGAGCATGCGTTGGAAAGCTGAGAAGTAGAGCTACAGCTTTCGCGTTGAAGTCAAAATCAGATTCGGGCGTTCTACACCCTTTTCTGGTCGTTCAAGTGGGACGCACAAAAGCTGGTCGCCCGTGAGCGACCCAGAAGGTCTGCCTAGCCCGGAGACCATAATATCGTCCACGTTCACCCGATGGGGGCGTGTGAGCATGCGTTGGAAAGCTGAGAAGTAGAGCTACAGCTTTCGTGTTGAAGTCAAAATCAGATTCGGGCTTTCTACACCCTTTTCTGGTCGTTCAAGTGGGACGCACAAAAGCTGGTCGCCCGTGAGCGACCCAGAAGGTCTGCCTAGCTCGGAGACCATAATGTCGTCCACGTTCACCCGATGTGGGCGTGTGAGCATGCGTTGGAAAGCTGAGAAGTAGAGCTACAGCTTTCGCGTTGATGTCAAAATCAGATTCGGGCTTTCTACACCCTTTTCTGGTCGTTCAAGTGGGACGCACAAAAGCTGGTCGCCCGTGAGCGACCCAGAAGGTCTGCCTAGCTCGGAGACCATAATTTCGTCCACGTTCACCCGATGGGGGCGTGTGAGCATGCGTTGGAAAGCTGAGAAATAGAGCTACAGCTTTCGCGTTGAAGTCAAAATCAGATTCGGGCGTTCTACACCCTTTTCTGGTCGTTCAAGTGGGACGCACAAAAGCTAGTCGCCCGTGAGCGACCCAGAAGGTCTGCCTAGATCGGAGACCATAATTTCGTCCACGTTCACCCGATGGGGGCGTGTGAGCATGCGTTGGAAAGCTGAGAAATAGAGCTACAGCTTTCGTGTTGAAGTAAAAATCATATTCGGGCGTTCTACACCCTTTTCTGGTCGTTCAAGTGGGACGCACAAAAGCTGGTCGCCCGTGAGCGACCCAGAAGGTCTGCCTAGCTCGGAGACCATAATTTCGTCCACGTTCACCCGATGGGGGCGTGTGAGCATGCGTTGGAAATCTGAGAAGTAGAGCTACATCTTTCGTGTTGAAGTCAAAATCCGATTCGAGCGTTCTACACCCTTTTCTGGTCGTTCAAGTGGGACGCACAAAAGCTGGTCGCCCGTGAGCGACCCAGAAGGTCTGCCTAGCTCGGAGACCATAATATCGTCCACGTTCACCCGATGGGGGCGTGTGAGCATGCGTTGGAAAGCTGAGAAGTAGAGCTACAGCTTTCGTGTTGAAGTCAAAATCAGATTCGGGCTTTCTACACCCTTTTCTGGTCGTTTAAGTGGGACGCACAATAGCTGGTCGCCCGTGAGCGACCCAGAAGGTCTGCCTAGCTCGGAGACCATAATATCGTCCACGTTCACCCGATGGGGGCGTGTGAGCATGCGTTGGAAAGCTGAGAAGTAGAGCTACAGCTTTCGTGTTGAAGTCAAAATCAGATTCGGGCGTTCTACACCCCTTTCTGGTCGTTCAAGTGGGGCGCCCGACCTACAATGAGTGCCACCGAGTTGGCCCAAACGAGTGTCACCGAGTTGGCACAATCAAGCGCCATCGAAGTGGCCCAAGGGTTTGAATAACCCACAAAGCGTAGGTCGCCGAGCGACCTACATCGAGCGCCATCGAAGTGGCCCAAGGGTCAGAATGACCCACAATCAAACGTAGGCCGCCGAGCGACCTACATCGGGTGTCACCGCATTGACACAAGCGATTGCCACCGAGTTGGCCCAAAATAGATCACCGTGTTGATCAAATCGAACGTAGGATCCCGAGCGACCTACAACGAGTGTCATCGAATGGCCCCAAGGTCCCGAGCGGCCTACTAAGAGTGCCATCGAATGGCCCAAAGCGAGCGCCATCTAATGGCCCAAGCAAAGTGAGTGGCCGCGACCACGTTCCAGTAGGAGTGGCAACAACCATGTTCCCATACGAGTGGCAGCGACCACACCCCCAACGGTTTACGCTAAGTCGCTCCCTGTAGGTCGGCCGAGCGAGGCTAGACAGGGGGCAACGAGTCAAGCCTCGAATAGGCTGCGCTAAGTCGCTCCCGGTAGGTCGGCCGTGCATGACTCCACGGGGGCAGCGACCCCTGGATAGGTTTTGGTCCCGAGCGACCCAGTGCCTAGACTTCAAGCCAGACCGTGACTTGGTGTGGCGGCGACCACACACCTCAAGAGATGGAGACCGAGTGCGCAATGCAACCCGGCCGCTTACGGCATTGCAGGGGGGCAACGATTCAAGCCTCAGCCCGCTCTTAAGCGACCTAGGCTTGGGGGGCAACTGTTCTGGAGTGGCCCAATAGGCCCAACGAGACAGTCCAGCGCAACCTGCAGCAAGGGGGGTGCTGCGCGCAGCAACCAGGTGCAACATGGGCCAGCGGCCCATTCGACCAAGGCCGGCCCAACGCGGCCCATCGTTTACCTTGCTCCGCAAGATGCGGCCGGTCCCGTAAAATCCGCAACGGCTAGCACGCCAGTGTTATATATACCACACCAGCATGTGGCTTCAGAGAGGTTTTACTCACCTTGTGACCCTGCCCGTTGAAGCACCTCTGACTTGAGCGTTGGAGTGCCTTTGCAGGTACCACCCGCGTGCGGCTTACAACTCGGTCCCTCATCACAGCGACCGATCAACGTCATCACCAACAACCCATCGTATTGATCAGGTACGATCATCACCATTCCCAAAATTGATTTGATACCTCACCTTGAAGGAAATTCCCATTTTACCCTTTCCTTTAAATTTGAGCTTTCTATGCAAATGAATAACATCCATGCGCATAAAATAAAAAAATAAAATATAATTAAGCACATTCTTCCTCAAATAATTCCCCTGATGAATACCCAGTGATTTGTGATGAAAAACCGTTTTTGTTGTGAAATGACCAAAATGCCCTTTTTGACCCTAAAACCCTAATTTATCCAGGAAGTGTATTTCAACTCTAAAAATGATTTTAAAAGCTCTGGAATGACTTTTAGGACTCAAAAATGAAATGCATAATGCTCCTCACTCCTCAATTTACTTACTTTTGTTGAAAATTAGGGTTTTGACCTAAGCCGGACAAAATTGGGGTATGACAGTAGTGAGCATTACTATCCTCCTCAAAAATTCTGCAACTATCTATCAAGTCAGCAAAAACACGGATCTTCTGATATCTGATTGCCTTCTTGATCTCGGGCCTCAAACCATTCTCAAACTTGATACACTTAGAAAACTCAGCATTAGCTCCAGTGTAATGCAGATAGAACTTTGCTAGCTCCACGAACTTAGCGGCATACTCCGATACGGACATACTCCCTTGTTTCAGCTCCAGATACTCAATTTCTTTCTTCCCCCGGACATCTTCGGGATAATACTTACGGTTAAACTCTCTGCTGAACACTTCCCAGGTAATTTCTTCATTAGCAGCCTCCAACCTCTGCCTCGTCTCTAACCACCAATCATCAGCTTCCTCAGCTAGCATATGCGTACCATAGCGGACCTGCTGTGCTTGGGTACTGTCCATAACTCAAAAAATCCTCTCCATTTCTTTCAACCAAGCTAAAGCACCATCAGGATCATACTTGCCCTTGAAGGTGGGCGGATTCTCTCTCTGAAATGTCGCCAAACTGCAAATCCCAGCATTCTCACCAGCATTCTGTTGATTCTGCACACCATTGTCAATTGACACTACGACTGGACTACTTGGCCGGACAGACCGAACTTTTGCTCTGATACCACTAATGTAACACCCCTTTTCTACCCGGTGATTATTCAACAAAATCAGAGTTTACAAAAACTTTAATTCATAATTCGAAAAAGGATGTCACACATTCATCGTTAAATAACACGTCTCATACGACATAAATAATACCTGGTCAAAATACATCACCACGCAGCAGAATATAATATAAGTTTTAAAACATAAAATAACAACGTCCTGAAAATGGACTCCAAATGACAAAATTCAATAATCCAAAGTTTAGCGTTTATCCCCTCCTTGAGTGTTACACATCAAAGCAAAGGACACCGACGACACCGACACAGAATAGCGAAGGTACCTAAGCCTTCACTCGCAATCACCTGCACGTTACCGCATAGGGGTAACATTCAAACAGAAGGGGTGAGATATCTCCAATATAATAGCATAAAATGATAGGAAATATGCTAGAATATGATACTATATCTACCACTCCACTACACACATCAATTTACAAACATACAACCAATTATAAGCATTACATCAAATTATAAACATTACAACCAGTCACCATATGTCATGACAATGCATGAATGCAACCCACACCAACGGGCATATGCATGTGGTACCAAAATCACCAAAAGAAGAACCGTAAATCGGGGCGTCACCAAAATTGAGAGCTTTCACACCAGGCTCACCAATTCACCAAAAATTGAGCTTTCACACCAGGCTCATTAGTTTTTATAAAAATTTGAGCTTTCACACCTAGCTCCAAGACCAAAGGTCTTCACCAAAATAATGAATATGCTGTATGCGACACCATGAATGCACACAGACAATCACCAAATTAGTCACAATGTGACACACCAACAACAATCACCAAATACCACCAAAGTTGGGCTTTCACACCTAGCCACAACGACACCGAAAACACCAACCACCCGACACAACGGAACACCAAGACTTGGAACCTTCACACCTAGTTCCCACAACACCAAGGTTTGAGCCTTCACACCTAGCTCAAACCGCACCAAGACACCAAGAGGACAACAAATTCCTAAATAGCACCAAAACACCAAGATGACAACAATTTTCCAAAACAGCACCAATACACCAGGATGACAACCGTTTTCCAAAACATTTGAGACACGAGGGTTTTTCACAACACCGGAGACAAGCGACAATTTTCCAAAGTATTTGAAACACGACAACTTCCTTTTAAAACATCACCATTTAACGACTACACCAACGGTTAACAATTTTTCCAGAAAAATGGACCACTTGCCTCAAATTAGAATATTCAGCTAGGCCTCTGAATAAGCTTTCCAAAACATTTTGAAACGTCTAAATCGGACTCCCGAGTCAAAAGATATGTCAAAAACAAAACCGGAAAAAATTTGAGGAACATCCTGAAAATGGCGCCCAGTAGCAGGAAAACGCAACACAGCAAACTGGCGCCCAGGAGCAGGGCGCCCAGCAACAGGAAACAACACTGAACTTGGCGCCCAGGAGCAGGGCGCCTGGCAACCAACGCAACACAGATGACTTTGGCGCCCAGGAGCAGGGCGCCTAGCAACAGGCAGCAACACAACAGGCAACACTGCAGGACATGGCGCCCTTGGCGCCCAGACAACCCAGAACACAACAGAAACGCAACTTGGCGTAGGAGCACACCCCAGACACGGTGCCCAGGCACAGGGCGCCAAAAACTGCAACACGCACAGGAACACAACATCAGCAACTCTGGCGCCCATGACTCAGAACAGAACAGCAACAACCATCCTGGCACACGAGACACACACTAGACACAGCACGGCGCCCAGGCACAGGGCGCCAAAAACAGCACCTAAGACAATGGCGCCCATGGCGCCCTAGGGTCATTATTTTCGATTTTTCACCAATTCAAATCACCAATTTTTCAACCACCAATACCAATCACCATGAATTGTCAATCACAACACCAAAATACAATTTGTCGAACATTTTATCGAACACCTAGCATGCTATTAGTTATACCAACAACGAATCACCAATGTCTAGGGTCATAACAATCACCAACAAGCATGTATTTTCAATCAACCTATTTACAATTCACCTACCATCAAACTACGCATCAAAATCAAACCCTAGGCATCATAGGATCTATTCCCACATAACCCCATCATAAAACCCCATTATAAAGAAGAACCCCACCCTTACCTTATAGTAGGAGAGCACCAATACTCTTGATCAAGTCACTAACAGAACCTCAGCAACATAGCTCCTCTCTGCTCCCTTGAATTTGCGAAATTCTCCTCTTCCTCTTCTCCCTTGTATGCGCGCCGTACCCTTCTCTCTTCTCCTCTCTCTATTCGCAACTCTCCTTTCTTTCTTTCTCAACAATTCGCAAATGCCACTAAACCCTAGCCTAGGCGCTTCTCCTATGCGCCTAGCTAGCGGGCTTGGATCACGGGCTTTCCTCCAGCTTAAGCCCGATCACTAACGCCATCACCTAAAACCCAATTACACACCTCTCAATCCAACGTTAATATAATTACATCAACTAAAATAAATAAATAAATAATTGAATACCTAAATATTTAATTAAATAATTTAATTAAATATTTGGGCGTTACAACTCTCCCCCACTTAGACCCCAACTTCTCCTGCAAAATCTTCCAGAAATCTGAAGTGAACCTCGGATCTCTATCCGAAACAATACTCTTAGGAACTCCATGAAGCTTCACAATCTCCAGGATATAAATCTCTGCCAACTTCGACATCGGATACGTGATGCTGATAGGAACAAAATGAGACGATTTCGTTAACCTGTCAACAATCACCCAAATTGCATCATACCCTTTCACAGTATTAGGCAATCCCGTTACAAAATCCATCGAAATGCTATCCCATTTCCACTCCGGAATTTCTAACGGTTGCATCAGTCCAGCAGGCTTCTGATGCTCAACCTTTGACTTCTGGCAAGTCAAACAGGCATACACAAATTGTGGTACATCTCGCTTCATACCTGGCCACCAAAACAACTTCTTCAGATCTTGATACATCTTCGTAGCTCCCGGATGAATACTTAACTTACTTCGATGACCCTCTTCCAAAATTGCTCTCTTCAACTCTGCGCCTTCAGGAATACAGATCCTATCACGGAATCTCAAAACACCAGGCGCATCCAACTTAAAGTCACTACCCTCAGGCTGATCATTCCCGACCATCAAATCCACCAACTTGGTATCTAACTTCTGGGCTTCTCTGATACTGTCAAGAAACACATTATTAATCTTCAACATACCCAACTTAACACTCTGAAGCGACACTTCACAAACCAGACTCAAATCCATGAATTCCTCAATCAACTCTAACTCCTTAGCCATCATTGCCGACATATGCAAAGACTTTCGACTTAAAGCATCAGCCACGACCTTAGCTTTGCCCGGGTGATAGTTCAAACCGAAATCACAGTCTTTCAACAGTTCTAACCACCTTGGCTGCCTCATATTCAGTTCCTTCTGGTCAAACAAATATTTCAAACTCTTATGATCACTGAACACCTCAAATTTGGAACCATACAAATAGTGCCTCCAAGTCTTCAGCACAAAGACTACTGCAGCCAACTCCAAATCTTGGGTTGGATAATTCTTCTCATGAATCCTTAACTGCCTCGACGCATAAGCAATCACCTTCCCATCTAGCATAAGCACGCCACCTAGGCCCATCATCAAAGCATCACAATACACCACGAACGGCTCTCTCGGATTTGGCAACGTCAAAACAGGAGACGTCGTTAATCTCTTCTTCAACTCAAGGAAACTTTCCTCACAACGAGCATCCCACACAAACACCTTACCCTTACAAGTCAACTGCGTCAACGGAAGGGCCAACTTAGAAAAACCTTCGATGAACCTTCTGTAGTAACCAGCCAACCCTAAGAAGCTTCTAATCTCTGTAGCCGACTTCGGACTCTCCCACGGCATCACGACATCAACCTTAGACGGATCCACAACAATACCACTACCAGAAATGATATGACCCAGAAAACTTACTTCTGACAGCCACAATTCACACTTAGACAACTTTGCATACAGCTTCTTCTCTTTCAGGATCTCCAATACTAATCTCAAATGCTCTGCATGCTCTTCCTCCGATTTCGAATAAATCAGGATGTCGTCAATGAACACAACCACGAACCGATCCAAGTACGTATGGAATATACGATTCATGTACTCCATAAATACACCCGGCCCGTTAGTGACACCGAACGGCATCACCGAATACTCATAATGCCCATACCGCGTCCTGAAAGCAGTCTTCTGAACATCTTCATCCTTCACCTTGATCTGATGATAACCTGACCTCAAATCAATCTTGCTGAACACTCGAGCACCCACTAACTGATCCATCAAATCGTCTATCCTCGGCAGTGGATACTTGTTCTTAATAGTCACCTAATTCAGCTGCCTATAATCAACACACAACCTCATGCTTCCATCCTTCTTCTTCACCAGCAACACAGGAGCTCCCCATGGCGTTACACTCGGCCTAATAAACTTCTTCTCAAGCAGATCTTCAAGTTGCTTCTTCAATTCTGACAATTCTGACGCAGACATTCTGTACGGTGCCATAGACACAGGCCTCGTACCGGGTACCAGCTCAATAGAAAACTCCACTGCCCTCTCCGGCGGTACAATAGGAATCTCATCAGGAAAGACCTCAGGAAATTCGCGCACCACCTGCAACTCTTCAACGATAGCTTGATTCTCAACAAACAGCGATGCCATCAGCGAGAATAACTGAACTCCCTCCTTTTCTAACTTCCGCAACTGACTAGCAGATAACAAAACCAGACTCTGCTTCTCCAAAGCTCACAGACTTGCGACGACAATCAATGCGAACATGGTTATGCTCCAACCAGTTCATGCCCAAAATTACATCTAATCCATTCAGCGGCAAACAAACAAAGTCCACAACAAAGTCTCTGTCGAAGATCGACAAGGGACACTGAGAACACACTAGAGAGGTAGTTACCGACCCCTTAGCTGGAGTGTCGACAACCATCTCTCCATTCATAGCAGACAATACAAGATTCAACCTCTTACAACAATCAGCAGCAATAAAACAATGAGTGGCACCAGTATCAACAATAGACTTTAAAGGAGTACCATTAATGAAGCACGTACCTCTAATGAGTCCATCCTCTTCAGTAGGCTCTTCACCTGCTAAAGCAAACACCTTTCCACTGGACCTTTCCTTCTTCGGCTTCGGACACTGAGTACTAATATGCCCCTCTTCACCACAGTTGTAGCAGACCACTGCCTTGCGCTCACATTCGGACACCACATGACCGTCCTTACCGCACTTGAAACACTTCTTTACGTCGCTTCTGCACATGACACTCTTGTGGCCAGGCTTGCCACACTTAAAACACACAATGCTAGCAGGGGCATCTTGTAACACCCCTTTTCTACCCTTATATTACCCGTCATTTATCAGAGTAATCCCTTTCAAAAAATATTATTTTCATTGATAGAAAAGAAATGCTACAACTTCATTAAAAACAAACTCATCAATTGCACTCTTCAAATTTTGCGCAACAAAACATCCTTCATGGAAAATCAAATCCTCAAAATTCACATCACAGCGGAATAAACAACAACTCACCAATAACTCTCAAACACGTCTCAAATATATCAATAAGATCATTAAAGCAACTAATTAAATCGTTTATCAAAATTCACCCACGCCCCCTAGGTGTTACAGTATCAGAGAGCGACACAAAATACATCCCAAGAGCTAAAAGGAAGGCAGCAGATCCTTCACTCGCGATTACCTGCAGCGTTGCCACAATAGAGCAACATTCCAAGCAGAAGGGGTGATAATTTTAACAAAACATAATCAAGCATATGATAGAGTAATGGAGACAAACAATTCTACAACATCATTATTAACATCACATCATCACCACCAAACACCAATTCACAACACCGTTTGGAAACAGGCCACAATCATGATCATGCATGTAAATGCAACCCCCACCAGGGCATATGCATGATGGTACCATATTCATCACAATTAAGAGGCCGAAGCCTATTCTTCACAGGAGGCCGAAGCCTATTCTTCACAAGAGGCCGAAGCCTATTCTTCACATTATGCACATGCCATGAGACTCTATATACACATGTGCATTTAATCAAAACGCTCACCTGGAGTACTCATCATCATCATCATCAAACACTCATAGAGTGTATTCGTCGTAATCATCAAAATCATATATATCACATCATCATAATCACTCTTAGAGTGAACTCGTCATATTCATCAAAATTATATTGCAACATCATCACAGTCATACCTATCATCGTCATCACTACGTATATATATATATATATACATTTCAGTTGTCTTTTAGCTTAGTGTGTTATAAAATAGTAAACTGATTGACTATGGGATTACTCAGGTAACTGATACTACTTGCAACAGGCATTGGCCACATTTGCAAGACTCTCAGTGATGCCCTTGTAAATACACCAGTGAAAGAAATTTTGACCTTCGTGGTAAACCACAGTCTAGCCATAGTCGATTAGTACACTAGTAGTATAACGTTTCACAGAGACTCATTTATATACACATAGCATCACAAAATTTTTTTTTTTAAATAGTGGCAACAACACCTTTTTATAAAGGAAACATCATAATTCAAGTTTGAGATATTATCATAGTTTTAATTGGAAAAACTTCACATTTTAAATGAGGGAACATCACTTTTAATTTTAGAAAAGCACCACATTTTTAATTAGGAAAACTTCACATTTATAGAGAAACATCACATTTTGAATTTGAGATAGACCCCATATTCTAATAGTGAAAACATCATATTTTCATTGGGAAAGTATCACATTTTTAATTGGAGAAAACAGTGTGAAAAACAGCAAGAAAAACAGTGGAGAAACAGTGAGAAACAGTGGAAAACAATGGCTCGCGCTCGGAGGCGCGAGCGGGGAGCGAGCGGGGCGCCAAAGGACAGCAACAACACGCCCAGCGCAGCACGCCTTGCGCCTGGGGCGCGACCCGAGCGCGAGTGAGGCGCAGTTGGTCAGAAACAGCTTCACTTGCAGAATTATTCAGATTTCAAAATTTTTCTAAACCATGTTTAATCATAATCCCTTTCTCACCGTCATCAACATAAAAAAAAAATACGATTTGTCCATCACACAAATCATCAAAATGTCACCAATAAAATCATCAAATTCACAAACGGAGGATCACCAAAAATTTATCACAGACAATCACCAAGAATTCATCAAGAAAGCATCAACTCCATCAAAATAACCATCAAGATTCATTTAAGAAAACATCACAATTCATCACGAGAAATACCCATATCTCATCAAACATAACAATTTACAAATTCTTTCTATTCTCCTCTATATTACGTCATTTCGTATCAATTTCACAACAATACCCAAAAAGAGATTTACAAGACCCTAAGTCATATACTCAATTACGTTAAACCAAAACGCTCACCCTTACCTCGTATTTTGCGTGTTCCGGAAGACAATGACGAAGAGTCACGAACAAAACCCAGCAACACAACGAACGAAGCTTCTCCTTCCTCCTTCGAAACCTGTAGTCACGCCTACTTCTTGATCAAGGGGGAAATCAACACACGGAGATTAGGGCTTGAAAGTCACAACACATGTGAATACTAACCAACAAGGTAAGTTATTGAAGACCACACAAACGAAGTCAGAATTCATTCCACAAGAAGGTTAAAGAATAGCAACCAACAACAGGGACACAAGTTCACACACAGAAATGCAATACAACCTAAAGTACCAGCAGGGGTATCTCCCCCACTAGTTCACTTACCATTAGCAACTCTTGGTTTACCTGCAACACAAACACTGGTCAGCACTTAAAAGACAACAGTTGGTCGTACACCGACACAACGACTCGACGACTTGGCCGGACGGACCAACCATTGCTCTGATACCACTTATGTAACACCCCCTTTCTAATATTCTATTATTTAATAAAATCTGAGTTCCTTTTTCTTTTTTCGATTTAAAACAAACACAAGGGAGTGCTACACTAAACTCCATTTAAACCAAACAACTTTAGACAATAAAATTCAACAAGGTAACATCACGATACATAGCACCATAGTCAAAGGGGCAAGCCCACAATCACCTGTTTAGTTTACATCGCTTAATAAAATCACCAACACAGCGGAATAATAACAGTTTAGACATAGTCAAATACATCATCAAAAGTAAAAGTCTAATGACATCAAATAAGTGACAAACAACAAAGATGCCCCCCCGGTGCTACGTATCAGAGCATGACACACCCTAACTATGAGAAGGCCTGAGGATACCTTCACTCGCTATCACCTGCACGTTGCCGACATGAGAAGCAACATAAAAAGCAGTAGGGTGAGTCTCTTTTCATAATCAATAACATATAGAATAAATATCATATTAGGAAGGCAATTAGGGACACCAAATTTACAACAAGGGCAGCAACATCATCAAATTACAATCACCAAGCAACACACCAAATGTAGGATCAATGCATGAAATGCAAACCCAAACACCACGGGCCATGCATGTGGATCCATTAGGCCGAAGCCTCTGCTCACCAAAATGCATATGGTTTATGAGACGCCATGAACAATGCATCACACACACCAAGACACACCAAAACACACCAAGTGAGCAACAACATAATCACCAAATAATCCCCTCTCACCATAACCCAAAACTCCAAGGGTCTATGCTTGGGGATTCATCACCAAATAAACTCACCAATAAACTCACCAAATAAACTCACCAATAAACTCACCCATAAGCTCACCAAATAAACTCACCAATAAACTCACTGATAAACTCACCAAATAACTCACCAATAAACTCATCAAATAAACTCGCCAGATAGATTCACCAAACACATCAATACCAACTCCATTAAATCATTTTAGGACATTGACACGGAGTAGGAGAAAGTGAGTAAAAATTGCAATTAGACACTTTGAACAGCTTCAGTCCAGAACCATCAGGAAAATAATCCATTTTTGCCTAAAACCAAAATATTTAGGTAGACATCGGAATTAGCTTCGAAACGCATTTTGAACCGTCCAATTTAGACACCCGAGTCAAAAGATATTTAGAAAACAAATTTTGGGAACAACAGCGACACCCTGGGCTACGCGAACACGGCAGCCAGAATTCGGCGAATTAGTTAAAATAGTAAACGACATCGGATTTCAACAAACGACCCCTCTACAGAAACCTGAGAATGTCTAGTTCCTGACTATGGTTTTCTTTTTTCGAAAAAATGAGCCAATTAGTACAGTTTCAACAAACAGGTATCAGGGTTCAGAAAAACGGAACAGCCACCATGACCTAACTTGTGGCACCTCTAGAATGATCAAAACTCAACCAAAAGACATGGGGTTTGTGCCCAAACGAAGGAAATTGAATCTAGTTTTCAAAGAGATAGGAACCATTCAAAACGGAGTTCAGATGAAAACGTTATAACCGAAATACCGAACCTAGACACAGAATTACTCCAGGATATTTTCCTAAATTGTGACACCTATATCTCGAGCCACACGACTCCAATTTCAATCAAACCAGTGCCAAATTAAAGATAAATAAGTCTAGTTTCTAAAATGGTAAACCACACAATTTTCGGACCACCCGATTAGACGTAGCATCAAAAGTAACGAGCCTGTATCCAGAATTTCCCAACAGTAAGTTTTTAACACCATAATTTCCCAATTATCACCAAATTAATTCACCAATCATCTTTTAATCATCAATTCAACACGCCAACTATTCAAATCACTAATATATCTCCAAATCATGATAGTTTCCATAATTACCAATTGAAAAACACTAAAAAACCATTTTATCAAACATATGGCATGCAAGACACATTGTCAACAACAAACAACAATTCTCTCATGACTCCAACACATAAATTGCTCACGACAACACACAAAATCTGTCAACCAAACACCCTAATACCTAACCCACATACCATATTCAGCCCACATGTTATTAAGAAGGAAAAGAAGAGCCCCCTAACCTTTAGGAATTCGAAAATACTAGGGAAGGCTCCAAGAAAATCACAAGGCAAGCTTCCTCCTTCTTGAGTGCTCACGTTTTCCTCCTCTTCCACTTGAGCCTTTCACGATTTTCTTCCCTCTCTCTTGGTCTTTGGCTTCGGCCTCCTTTCTTCTCCCCCCTCTATTCCTTTTCCTTTTCTTTCTTTGAGTGATAAGTGAATAATGAGGCAAACCTAGAGAACCCCTACACCTTATTCGACCCCCTTAGCTAGGATAATGGGTCATGGGCCAACTAATGGCTTATGGGCCCTTATTTACACCCCCTTAGTTACCCAAACACCTCCTGAAATAAATTAAAACTCTAATTTAATTAATACTAGTCCTCACCTTATAAATAGGTCCAATTACCTCGCATATATTTATTTTATTTTCTACCACCCCATAATCCCCAATTAATTAAAATAAACGATTCAATTAGATAACTAATTAAATTTGGGGTGTTACACACAACACTAGGAAAGGAAGAAAAACGACAAGGAAGGATTGAGAACTCTTACCTAACGAAACCTCGAGAGAATTCCCTTCCTTCTCCTCCTTTAGCGCCGCCCAAGACTTCTCCCTTCTCACTCTCTCTAACTTTCGCAGCTCTCTCTCAATTTTGCGTAAATGAGAGAGTTGCGCTTAGACTCCTAGGGTTTAAGCTGTGGGCTCAGCGAGCGCTGGGCCTCCTACGCCAACACCACCGTCTTTACTCGCTCCACCTCCTGAACATCACCATCATACTAATTAATTTAATCACGCCTCCAATAAAATTAATAATTCAATTAAATAATGTAACTAAATTATTTCCGGGGTGTTACAACTCTCCCCCACTTAGGATTTTTCGTCCTCGAAAACATACCTGATTCAAACAACTCCGGATACGACTCTCGCATCTTATCCTCCAGCTCCCAAGTCAGGCTTTCACCAGCTGCTCCAAACCAAACAACTTTCACCAGATTGATCTTCTTACCACGAAGGGTCTTTACCTCCCAATCCTCAATTCGCACAGGCACGGTCTCCACAGTGAGGTTATCCCGCACCTCAATATCATCTGGCTGAATCACATGGGACGGATCCGGAATATACTTCCGAAGCTGCGACACGTGAAACACGTCGTGCAAGTTCGAAAGGTTAGGTGGCAAGGCCACCCGATATGCAACACTTCCAACTCTTTCCGTAATCTGATACGGTCCAATGAAACGAGAAGTCAACTTCTTCGATTTCAGTGCCCGCCCAACACCAGTCATAGGTGTAACCCTCAGGAACACGTGGTCTGTAACATCCGCGAAATAATTAATAGAATTATTTGGATGTTAACCCAATTGAATTGATTTAGTACTTGACTGGTAAATTTATTGAGTGCTAAAATTATTTATTGGTTGTCATCGAATCGTTAACCGGATAATACGGGTCAATGAAGTTTTGGAATCGAAATAAGAGATTTAGATCAATATGGTAATTGGACCACGTTACCACATATATATTAAATAAATAAATATATGTGTGTGTGTGTGTTAAAAAGGAAGAAAAGAATTAAAAAGTGAAAAGGGAGAGGGATACGGGAACAGAGAGGGAAAAAAGAGAAAAGAGAGGAGAAGAGAAAGAATGGGGGGAGGAAGAAGAAGAGGAAAAAAGGAGTACTTCGGTTCATCAAAACGACTTCCTTCCAACACGAAAAATGTTCCGCGTTCCTTCCTCTTCGTTTTGGTACCAATTTCATGACGATCAACTCACTCCCTCTCACTTGGCCATTTTCGTGTTTTGGAGGTTTTGTGGGAGATCCGATTTTGGGTTGGTTTTGAAGGTTTAAGTTCGATTAGGAACGAACCCAAGGTGAATTACTCGAGTATTAAAGTTCGATTGGATGATTGGGAGCTAGTTGGGTGAGTTAGGTTGGAGAAATCACATTTTGGAGTTATGTGTGAATAGTGGCTTGAGGTTGAAGGAGAAGATGAATAGTGTTCGGGGAAGATCTCGAGGAATTTGGTATTTCGGTCAAAAGAGGTTTCGTGATCGAGTGGGAAGCTTTGGAAGCGGATTGGGTGTCGCCGGAGCGGGGAGCGTTCGTGTGGCTACTCGGTGATTTCGGCTCGATCGTGGATCACGCGTCAAGGGTGAGTTCTACTCATGTTTAGGATTTTTGTTTTTCGAATTAATTGATTGATCGTTTTATCGCTTTCGCTGGTCTGGAATATTACTTGATATTGTCTGTTTCGGGTTAGGAATCGATCGGAGCGAGTCTCGAGTTGTGTCGTGTTGAAATGGAATTTTTGGTGATTTGATTTCAAAAGATTTGTAACATCCCTAATTTTTAAAGACTCGTATTATGATGCCTAAGACCGACTAATTATTTGTGGGAATAATTCGTCGTGTCTCGGGGATTAGTAGTCGAGGAAAAGTCCGAAGAAATTCTATTCGTTGGTTAATTATGACTTAGCCATGATTTACTTAATGTTTTGGGCTAAAGGGCAAATTCGTAATTTCGCACCCTTTAGTGTATCACCCCCCTTTAAGTACCTGAACCTATTCAGCCTCAATTCCACACTTAACCATTTCATATTCAGAAAAGAGAGAAACAGAAAACTGAAGAAAAGAAGAGAAGGAGGGGCGAGAGAGAGAAGGAGGAAGAAGGAGGTGGAGGAACCACAATTGTTCTTGCATGTAGGTGTTCAGACCTTCCTTCCACTCCATTTTCAATTTGCTTTCCATTGAACCCAAATTCAGAACCAGATTCTCTCTATTCCTCTCAATCCCATTTTCGGTTGTGAAGCTTCAATGGGGAAGCCAATGGAGTTTTGGAGGTCCTATCTTCTTGCATATTCTGTTTGCTGGCAATAAAGAGGCCTTGTTCTTGTATTTCTGAAGTGGAGGGTGTTTTAGGGTTTCAGTAGCTGCTGGTGAAGAGGATGGAAACATCAAATTCGTGGTTGCAAGCATTGAGGTTGATGATCCTTGTTCATTAGAATTTCTGGGTAAAAATCCGTTTTACATACCTTCATTGTTTTCATCGTATCTCACAGTACACTACCCCGATGATCGCAATTCTTGTCCCTCTGGAAACTAGACAAAAATCTCTTCATTTTGGGCACAAGAACCGTATGATTTCATGGAGAAATGAGAGAGATATCCGGTTCACAAGTTTCGGTTTCAGAATCAAACACTGTCCTGAACCAGTCACCTTGTCTAGGCAATATCTCTCAAACCACTGGATGCATGTGTGTGAATGTTTGACCATCTGAAAGTAGACAAAATTTCCTTCGCAATGGGCACTGGTTTTGATAGTTTTGGTCACGAATTTACAGAGTTATGCTTGTTGCAAAACTGCTCCTTGATTCTGGAAAAAACTGTAATTCTGAATGCATCTTCAAGTCAAGAAGGTTGTGCTTTCACTCGATTTTGGAAGAGGATATACCATTGGATTTGCCACTTCAGAATGTTCAAGCAAGTGAAGCTTCTGTTTCAGTAGTTCAGCGAGGAGGGTCGCTGTCTTGCTCTTGTTGGTGCCTATCGATGCTCGTTCGTGTGGATTGTATTTCGGTCATCGCGTGTCTCGGTTGGAGCACCTAGAACGATCGTCAACCGGGTGAGTTCTACTCACGGATAGGGATATTTTTTTACATGTCTTGAAAATATATCGGTTTGGAGTCATAAGGCATTATCCGTTTTCGAAAGATTTTTGAACCGAAAACCGTTTTTGAGAAACATTACGTTTTACGGTTTTTATGGAATTGTTGAACAATTTATGAAGTTGTGATTAAATTGTTGAAATAAAATGATTTGTAAACTATCTGGAGTATTTGGAATTTTCTGAGATTCAGGGGAATGAAGATTAGGAATCGAATCGAGAGCGAACGGAGAGCGATAGTGAGAAAAGGTGCGAGTTGAGCATCAGTACTGGGTTTTGTCCACTCGCGCGCCGTTCACGCGGGAGTCGCGCGTCGCGCGTGATTCTGGGCTGCGCTTCTGTCAAGTCGCGCGCCAGTCACGCGTGGGTTGCGCGCCGCGCGCCACTGTGACCCCTTTTGATGCGTAATTCCGTTTTTCTCGTTCAACGCTCCGTTCAATCCCGAACCTTTTCTAATCTCTTTCCTAATTAATTTTAAGGTTGTTAACCTACTGAAATCACTATTTTGAAACCATTCAACTCATGTTTTTGGAAAAGAGTTTCGAAAACCTATTTGATCGAGAACGAAAACCATAGTGCGCGTGTGAGAACATCGGCTGATGACTACTGAATATGTATATGTTATATATGTCAACTGATTATGATTATAATGTCGGATGTTTTATATTATTCATCAAAACGGGTTATAAGTCAATAATATGTTATAACAAGATTATAATGCCGGAGGTCTAACTTAAGAATTCCTCAAAACGGGTTATAGATCGAAAGATATAAATTATCTAAAGAATCATGTGAACGATCCTTTGGTGATCAAAAAGATATAAATTATCTAATGAGCTTATATGACTGATCCTTTGGTGATCAAAATGAAAAAGAAGATGTAAATTATCTAACTCTCGAGAACTTGATGCGTATTGTCATACGTATTGCGTTGGGTGACGACCCGACAAGTAGCATACTAGGGAGGGTAGTCATGACCCCTTACCTAGGCCCTGAATGTGTTTTGGCGTGGTCAACTCACGGGTTACCGGGATTAGCACTGGATTGCAGTCGGTTTATGCTAAATGGAACACACGATTACCGGGATTAGCACTGGATTGCAGTCGGTACGTGTTAACTAAATTTACGAAGTGCGTGGCATTTCGATTATAGCTTGTGATAGCTAATTATCTATTTTTTTATAACGGTTTAATAAGTTGAACACACGGTTACCGGGATTAGCACTGGATTGCAGTCGGTACGTGTTAACTAAACTTACGAAGTGCGAGGCATTTCGATTAATGAATAAGACATTGTTATGTCAGCTTTTGTTGTCACGGTTTAATAAATCGAACCGAGTGTCAGTGAGGGGGCACGGTAGGACTCACTGAGACAAGTTGTCTCACCCAATCCATATTTGTTGTTTTTACAGAGAACAGGTTATAAGGACAGCAGGCGGCACAGTTAGTCGTCAGGCTCGAGGAGAAGTTGGAGATGTAATCTTCCATCTATGTTGTGGATTCTTCCGATGTAGTCTCTGTATTCGGTCTTGTGACTCGAAGTTGTAAAATATTATTTTTATAGTTTCCGCTGTTTCTTGTAAAGATGTATATCTGAACAGGAAGTTTTATACTCTGATTTATACCAAATTGTATATTTAGGTGTTTCTTTGTTAAAGGAATACTGGGGTGTAACAAGATTTTGACTTAAAAACCGTTAATTGGAAAATACGTCGTTTTTGATAAAACCCGTTTTGATTGAGTTTTCGATTGGGTTGATTGATTGTGTGGTTTTAGTTGGGTCTATTTTGTTGGTTGTTTGGTCTGTTTTCGATCGGAACAAGAATCGGAATTGAGTGGAACGAGTATCGGGATCAATCGGAAAGCAATTTTTCATAAAACAGGCCATTTTTGCAATGCTGTCAAATGAGCACGACCCGTGCGTCCAGGGGCACGGCCCGTGCGCCTGGTTCTGTCCAAAATTTTCAAAGTGACCAAAATGATTCCGTTTCGATTCCAATCCTCTTCTAATCTTTTCCTAACCCTTCTATAATGATATTAGGCTTATAATGCCATGATTTTGGGTATGTTTCAAAAGGGTTTTATAAAATACTTTTGAAGTTGAAATTGTTTCGAAAAGCCGAACAATAGTACACGTGTGCGGATATGTTTTATTAACAATAAAGCGGACTATGAATCCTACGTGGTATGGTATAACTGACGCGGGATGGTTATTATTTATTCGTCTAAACCGGTCTACGAGTCGCGATATATATATTATATCGACTATAGGAAACGGCCCAATGCGGGTATTGTGTTCAGTTATCGGTCTAATGTATATGAACTAAATGTTCATGTGTCTGTAGATATATTTATTATATCGAGTTGGGTGACGACCCATGTTAACATACTAGGTGGGGAAGTCATGATCCCTTACCCTAGGCCCGCATACCATTAGGGAAAGTACTATTGGTAAGGGGGTTCACCGGGATTTAGCACTAGATTGCAGTCGGTGTCGTACTGTACGGTTCACCGGGATTTAGCACGGGATTGCAGTCGGTGCCGTACTGAGTCATAACACGTTCACCGGGATTTAGCACTGGATTGCAGTCGGTGTCGTGTTGAATTAAAATGCACGTGGTTATAAATTAAACCACGAATGAAAGAAAGTCCTATAATACGGTTCACCGGGATTTAGCACTGGATTGCAGTCAGTGTCGTGTTAAGTTAAATAGGATTCATAATTGAACCGAGAGTGCTGATAGGGGTCTCGGTAGAACTCACTGAGATTGTATCTCATTGTTTATATGTGTGGTTTTACAGATAAACAGGGAAAGTGGAGATCCAAGAGGCACGAGTAGGTGGTACTCGGATGGTTGCTGAAGACTTAGCTTTTATGCTTAAGTTATGTTTTCCCTTGTTAGTTATGTATCACGGCATTATGACTTTAACTGTTGTAAAAGTTATGTATTTATTTCCGCTTTCTTGTGCGATATTGAACACTGTATTTCACCGATGGTTTATGGTCTTATTTCTCTTTAAGACTGTTCTGTTGTTATTCAGTGAAAATTTTATTGTGGTGTTCAGTATTTAAACAGGAAATATATCTCTGATGTTTTAGGAATGGTGCACTTGGGTATTTTTACTCGATAAAAATACCGGGGTGTTACAGTTGGTATCAGAGCAGTTCGACCTAGTCAGACTTAGTTTAGGGTTGAGTCAATTCCTTGTTAGTCCTTTTTGTAATTACACTTGTGATGCTAAGAGACATTGAGCCTGATCAACTTAATACTTAGTGCATCATAAGCGGAATTATGACAGGATGACCAAGACGCAGTCCTGGACCAAGACCGAAATTTTCAACCGGTGCATCCTCAGGAAAGGTGATATGACGGTGGAAGAATGCACCGCTAAGTTTGAGAAGTTGTCTCGGTTTTACCAAGTGGTAAAGTAAGCTCCGGGTGACGAATGGAGAATGCAGATGTATAAGAGGGGCATAAGTGCTTTTATGACTTATGGTCTCAGCTCTTATACTATTACCAATTTTGTTGCCTTAGTGCAACCAGCCTATGTCGCCGAGGATGATCTCATAAGGAGTATGGGAAAGGAAAGAAGGTAGTTGAGTTATCAACTCCGAATGCAAAGTCCTAAGATAATTTCACCAAAGGAAAAACAGGTGCAATTCTTCGATTCTTCAAAAGTCAGAAGATGTTCTAACCGTGGAAAGCGTCACATTGGTGGATGTAAGCAAAGATCTAATCGATGCTATTGTTATAATGAAGAGGGTTACTATGGTAAAAAGTTCCCTGCAAGGAAGAGTTCCAAGGAGTCACGAGCAGCTCGAAGGCTATGACAAGTCAACACTCTGGATGCTTAGACAGTTACGAATGCTGACGGTATACTTAGAAGGATGGGAGTCCTATTCAATAACTCGACCAGTATATTATATGATTCGGGTGAAACCTATTGCTGTATATCCCGATCGCGTGTGAATCGGTTGGAATTAGCCTTATCTCTGCTATCCGAGCCGATAACCATCTTAACTGCTGCTAAGGGTTGTGTCCAGACCTAATCTTTGTATAGAATTGTCTACTTGTCATAGGAGGCAGAAATTTCGTTGTAGAATTTATTGTTTGCCTATGAGAAGTGTGGACACCATTTTGGGTATGAATTGGATGACTGCAAATCATGTTGCAATCGACTGTATTAATCAACTATCAGCTTCGCTTCAGAATCAGTTGAATTGTCTTGGACAAATTCTGAAGCGGGTACCTAGTTCACCTTAGACGGTCAATCTTCATTCCAAGGTGCGGAAGCACATGTTAGTATGTTATCTGCATCCACTGAAACTAGTTTAGATTTGGCGAACATTTAGGTTGTGAATGACTTTCTGGATGTTTTCACGAGGAAGTTTCTTCTGAACCTCCAGAGCGAGAGGTAGAGTTTACTGTAGAATTGGTTCCTGGCACGGGATCAATATCTATTGTTTCTTATTGAATGTTCCTTTAGAATTAAAGGAAATGGAGTCTCAACTTGAAGAGTCGATGTTAAAGAAATTCATTCGACCGAGTGCTTCTCTAAGGAGTGCTCTGGTGTGATTAGTCAAAAGGAAAGATAGTAACATGAGATTGTACATCGGTTATCGACACCTTAACAAAGTGACGATCAAGAATAAATATCCCTTGCCAAGGATAGATGAATTGCTTGATCAGCTTCGGGGTGCCGTGGTGTTTTCAAAAAATTGATTTGAGGTCAAGTTATCACCAAATCAAAGTTAGAGCCTTAGATATTCCGAAGACAGCCTTCCGTACGAGGTATGGACATTACGAGTTTGTAGTAATGCCCTTCGGTTTGACTAATTCTCCAGTGGTATTCATGGATTACATGAACCGAGTTTTCCACCCTTACTTGGATCAGTTTGTTGTAGTTTTCATTGATGATATCTCGGTGTACTCTAAGACCATTGAGGAGCATGTCCAACATCCCCGCATTGTTCTGAGCGTACTCCGAGAGAAGTAATTGTGTGCCAAATCGTCGAAGTGTGACTTCTGGATGCCGGAAGTGAAGTTTTTGGGACACGTGATTTCCCAATCGGGAGTTGCGGTGGATCCCAGTAAGGTGGAAGCCGTGTTGAACTGGAAACGATCAACATCAGTCACTGAAATCAGAAATTTTCTAAGTCTAGCTGGTTACTACAGGAAGTTTATCAAAGGATTCTCACAATTGGTTCTTCCACTTACTCGGTTAACTCGTAAGGGTCAACCGTTTACGCGGGATGCTGATTGTGAAGAATGTTTTTAAGAATTGAAGGTTTGGTTGACTTCTGCTCCAATCCTGATTCTCCCAGATCCGTCTTTGGGATTCCAAATTTACAGCGATGCTTCTGGGAAGGGTTTAGGATGTGTTCTCATGCAGAATCAACAAGTGGTAGCTTGTGCATCCAGGCAATTGAAGACTCGTGAAGGGAATTATCCGACTCATAATTTGGGAGTTGGAAGCTATTGTGTACGCACCGATGATTTGGAGACGTTACCTGTAAGGGTCTCGTTTTGATGTCTTTAGTTGTCACAAGAGTTTAAAGTATCTGTTTGATCAGAGAGAATTGAATAACAGGCGAAGGAGATGGGTTGAATTCCTGAAGGATTATAAACTCGTGTTGAATTAGCATTCAAGAGAGGCCAATGTTGTAACGGATGCACTGAGTAGGGGATCCATTTACATGGCAGAGTTAATGATGCAAGAAATGGAATTGTTAGAGTCTTTTAGATCTAAGTTGGAGTACATCCATAAGTTTCCACTTTGGTGGCAAGGTGCTAGTTTGTTAACCTCTCCTTGGTGAAGGTTAACAATAAGATTGTCTTACGAGATTCCGTTTGACAAGGAGAACGTGAATACGAATATGTAAGTGAGGTAACTGCTGACTGTTTTCACGTTGCGAATAACCATCAAAGGATTAATTAATGGATCTGCTTGCAAGTGACTGAAATTTCCGAAGTGAAGCTTGGTGTGCGGCGTGATAGTTTTGAAAAATCATTTTTGTGAAAACCCGCATGCTAAAGTTAATTTTGGGAACGAATCAAGAGGCTAATAGGATCTGATTGAGGAAAATCATAGAAGGCGTGCTTAGGTTGAGGGGAAACTCAACGCTACTGGCTAATTCGGAAAGGGATTGGGTGCGTCGTAGAAGAATATATTGTGAGGAAAGTTACAATAAAGGAAGAAGGGTTTTGCGTTCTGTCTGATAGTTGTTTTGAGAACAACTGATATGATTTTCATTACTTCCGAAATTAATTGATGTTCCCACGGTTTATTTCTACGTTTAAGATAAACGTTCTGGTAAATCCTCATTCCATCTTTTTGAAAAGTTCTACCTCGAAATCCCAAGGGCGAGTCAGGAAGTTTCACAGATGACTTTTCCTTCACATTTTTCAATGTGTATGAGAACTGTTGTGGATACTAGAAGATTTGTTGAGAAAGTGTTTACACCCTTCGAGGACATCGTGTTTGTTTTTACCTCTACCGAGGATTACCAGTTCGTGGATCTCATTTTCAACCTGTATTTCTATCAAGTGTCTTATATTAGACCCTTTGATTTAGATTAATCAAAGTTGGGGAGCAAGTGAGGAATGAAGCTTCGGAAGTGTTTTCGAACACGGTGCTGAGCCTATGTAGGCGAAAGAGGAGTTTCTCGTGTTGATTCGTAACAAGAGAGTTCGGACTGTAATCTTAGAAGTGTTCTAGGGTAGTAGTCGAACATACTTAAAGATTGGCGTGCCAACTTGGGAAGATTTTCTACACTCATTTCGTTAATTCAAGATTGTGTTCCAGCAACTAAAAGACCTTTCTGAGGATGTCGATCCTCGGTTAGTTGGATGAAAGACTTAACGGAATTTTGAGGACAAAATTCTTTCAAGTTGGGGAGAATGTAACATCCGCAAAATAATTAATAGAATTATTTGGATGTTAACCCAATTGAATTGATTTAGTACTTGACTGGTAAATTTATTGAGTGCTAAAATTATTTATTGGTTGTCATCGAATCGTTAACCGGATAATACGGGTCAATGAAGTTTTGGAATCGAAATAAGAGATTTAGATCAATATGGTAATTGGACCACGTTACCACATATATATTAAATATATGTGTGTGTGTGTGTTAAAAAGGAAGAAAAGAATTAAAAAGTGAAAAGGGAGAGGGATACGGGAACAGAGAGGGAAAAGAGGGAAAAGAGAGGAGAAGAGAAAGAATGGGGGGAGGAAGAAGAAGAGGAAAAAAGGAGTACTTCGGTTCATCAAAACGACTTCCTTCCACACGAAAAATGTTCCGCGTTCCTTCCTCTTCGTTTTGGTACCAATTTCATGACGATTAACTCACTCCCTCTCACTTGGCCATTTTCGTGTTTTGGAGGTTTTGTGGGAGATCCGATTTTGGGTTGGTTTTGAAGGTTTAAGTTCGATTAGGAACGAACCCAAGGTGGATTACTCGAGTATTAAAGTTCGATTGGATGATTGGGAGCTAGTTGGGTGAGTTAGGTTGGAGAAATCACATTTTGGAGTTATGTGTGAATAGTGGCTTGAGGTTGAAGGAGAAGATGAATAGTGTTCGGGGAAGATCTCGAGGAATTTGGTATTTCGGTCAAAAGAGGTTTCGTGATCGAGTGGGAAGCTTTGGAAGCGGATTGGGTGTCGCCGGAGCGGGGAGCGTTCGTGTGGCTACTCGGTGATGTCGGCTCGATCGTGGATCACGCGTCAAGGGTGAGTTCTACTCACGTTTAGGATTTTTGTTTTTCGAATTAATTGATTGATCGTTTTATCGCTTTCGCTGGTGTGTTTAACTTGCACTTATGCCTCAGGTGCAAGGTTCGATTCCCACGGAAGGCAAAAATTCTACAAGAGGGGTAGAGAAGACCGTGAGGTAATAGTGCCGGGGTGGCCAATGCGTTGGACCTGGGCTGTTACATAAAAAAAATTAAATATTTTGTGGCCAATGGGTGTTGAACTCATGACCTCTTACTCACACACAGACCTCCTAACCACTGAACCACATTAGTAACGCCCCAAAAATACTAGATTAATTTATTTAATTAATTAAATGAAATTGAGTGGTAGAAATAATAATATAATTATTATTTATTACTTAATAAAATAATTATAGGTGTTATTATATGTGAGCCTTAGTTGGGTTGGAAATAATTATTTTGAGGGGGGGTGTGTAGCGTTTGGGCTTGAGTGGTGGAAGAAAGCCCGTGATCCAGGCCCAAGCATACTTAAGCTAGAAAATTAGGCTTAGCTCATTTGTGTGCCAAGGAGAGAAAATTAGCGAAATTGAGAGAGAGGAATCCGAGAGGTGGCGCGGCGCCCATGGAGAAAAGGAGAAGAGGAGGCGCGACTTGGAGGAAGAGAGAGAAAGGGGCGTGAGGCAAGAGGAGAAGGGGATCGGGTTGCGGTGATTCTTGGAGCTTACGTATAAGGGATAGCGTGTTCGTCATAACCTAAGGTAAGGGTGGGTCTCATCTTCTCTATAATAGGGTTTTATGATGGGGACTAAGTAAGGGTAGGCTCTATGTATGCCGTTTTATGTACTTCTAGTGATTATTGATGAACCCTAGGCATATGATAACTTGTTATTTGAGAAATTGTGGTTGTTGATGATTTTGAGATAAATGTGATAATGTGTATGTTCAAGGTGATTGGACACGTTTTGATGATGATTTGATTGTGTTAAATGGTGTTCATATGCAATTGGTGATGATCGGTATGTTTGAGAATGGTTTGGTCATGTTTGATGATGTTTTGGCATGATGTGTGGGTGTTTTGAACAAGAATTCTGGTCCTTGGGCGCCTAGGGCGCCATATGTTTGATGTTGAGTTGCTGAAACTGTTGCTGAATTTTTCTGTTGCTGGAAGTGCTGCTTGGGTGAGCATATGGGGTGTGTTGGGTGCAATTTCAAATTCTGGGCATATTTTACTGTGCCATCTTTTGTATTTGCCTGCCCAAATTCCATTTTTAACATTTTGGCTCGAGTGGTTTTATTTTTGCACGTGTCATTTTGGAGTTTTCTCGGTGGGTGTTGCTTATGTGCGCCAATGTTGTTGCCTGCGCCAGTATCTGTGTTGCTGCCTGTGTCGTAGTGCTGAGACAGAAGCTGTCGAAGTGCTGAGACAGAAGCTGTCGAATTTGTTGAGACAGAAGCTGTCGAAGTGCTAAGACAGAAGCTGTCGAAGTACTGAGACAGAAGCTGTCGAATTTGTTGAGACAGAAGCTGTCGAAGTACTGAGACAGAAGCTGTCGAAGTACTGAGACAGAAGCTGTCGAATTTGTTGAGACAGAAGCTGTCGAATTTGTTGGGAGAGAAGCTGTCGAATTTGTCTCATTTTCCCCCTATTCTGTTTTTGACGTATCTTTTGACTCGGGCATCCGTTTTGAACGTTTCAAAAAGTGTTGGGAAGCTTTTCCAGTTGTCTACCTGTGTGTCTTATTTTTAAAATAAAAACTTATTATTTTCTGGTGGTTTCTGGGCGCCCAAGTGGCTGTCCCCGGTGGTCATTACAGTGACGTTGTAAAGCCATATTGAGTCCTTTAAAAATCCTTTTTGCGTATAACCAACAATTTTAACGCTTTAGTGTCAAAATGGGTGCTTATGACGATGATGCCCTTAGTGGCTAGTTAAATGACCTTTTTGCCCTTAGTGGCCAATGTTGTTGATAATGCTGTTTGATTGACGATGATGCCCTCAGTGGCTAGTACTTGAAAAGGTTGATGATTTTGACGGTGATGCCCTTAGTGGCTATGCTTGTGATTGACGATGGATGTTATATTGATAATGACGTGTAAATGACGATGATGCCCTTGGTGGCTAGTAAATGACGTTTTTGCCCTCAGTGGCTATTGTTTGAGTTGATGATGTTTATGAATAAGTGATGATGAAAATAAGTGACGTTGAGGCCCAAAAGGCTAAGTGAGGATAAGGCCCGAAAGGCTAAGTGACGTTGTTGTGTGTAATTATGAATTGACAGGTGCTGTGCCTCTTAGTAGGCAAAATGGTAAGTGACGGGTCACATAGTTGACCGTGTATGTGTGTGTTTGTGTGTGGTGTATGTCATAGTGTCTCATGCATCCCATGTGCATAAACCCAGTGACGTTTGAGGCCCAAAAGGCTAAGTGACGATGAGGCCATAGAGGCTAAGCGACGTTTGTGAAAAGGTACCTCATGCATATTCCCGTGAGTGGGTTGCATTTCATACTCCTGCATGACATTGTGACGACTGGTTGTGCCGAGTAACTTGATGATGGAATTGACTGTTTTATCCTTGATGATTGACTTGATGTTTCATGGTGTGGTAGATATAGTGTCGTAACTCTAGCTTAGTGCTTATCATATGCTTTATTATATGGTTAGATGAACTCACCCCTTCTGTTTGAATGTTACCCCTATGCGGTAACGTGCAGGTGAGCTCAAGTGAAGGCTTAGGTATCTTCACTAGCTGAGTCGAGTCGTCTGCTCTGATTATGTAACACTTGGGGGAAATAGAACGTTGTTTTAGTTTATTTAAGACTGTGTATAATTGTTGGACGTCCCGCTGTGAAGTTGTATTTTAATTTACAATGACGTTTTGTAAGTATTATAAGACTGTTTTCGAAAAGCGAGTAATTTGGCACGTGACGTTTAACGAAGTAAGTGTGACATCCCTTGTGGTGTATTTAAAAATTGAAAGCTCTGATTTTACGCAAATAAATTAACGGGTAGAAAAGGGGTGTTACATTAGTGGTATCAGAACAATGGTTGGTCCGTCCGGCCAAGTCGTCGAGTCGTTGTGTCGGTGTACGACCAACTGTTGTCTTTTAAGTGCTTACCAATATTTGTGTTGCAGGAAGGCCAAGAGTTGCTAATGGTAAGTGAACTAGTGGGGGAGAGGCCCCTGCTGGTACTGTGTGTTGTATTGCATTTCCGTGTGTGAACTTTGTGTCCCTGTTGTTGGTTGCTGTTCTTTAACCTTCTTGTGGAACGAATTCTGATTTCGTTTTTGTGGTTTTCAATAACTTACCTTGTTGTTTAATATTTACATGTGTTTCGACTGGTTTAAATTTGTTTCGGTACTCGGTCTTGTATGAACTCTTGGGTGGTGTGCCTTGATGTGGAGTCTAAGTGCATTGTGAAAATTGTTTTGGTAAATTACGTCAAGCTGTTACCCGACACACAAAAATGTTTTGATCACTCTAAGTGATGTCGTCCATGCTTAAAAATGTTGAGTTTTGATGTTCCTTGATTTATAATTGTTTCCCATGATGAGACTGTCTGTATTTATTTTAAGGAATTATGACATCTTTTGCGTTAGTTGTTTATTTTTGGTGTTGATTGTTTTGACATGCCGTGTTGTACGTGTAGGGTCTTCATGAATTGTTTTGCAATTTCCATGCTACATGGGGTTTGATATTGTACGCTTGGATTTTATGAAAATTTTTGGTCGTTACTTCTTGAATCGTGTTATGTGGTTTTGAGATCTGAAAAATAAAATGATTTCTGAAATTGTTTTTGAAATGTCTAATGGACGATTTTACGGTTGGATACTAAAATTAGTAATAAAATCTATTTTTTTAAATGAATGAACGTGGGTGTTGATCAAAGGAAATAAATTATTTTGACTTAGGATTTTAAATGAGGAAGTATGGAAGTGAAGTTTTGGTTGGATTGGAAAATGATTTTTCTAGTTGGTTTTATTTGGAAAAGAGTAATGATTTGTTGTTGTGTCGATTTTAAAAACCTTGTCAAAAATGATTTGATGGCGATTTTGAAAACTAGTATTGGGTTTCTTTGGGAGCAAAAATGTATTAGTATGTACGAAACCTTGTGTGCTCTATGATGTTTAAATTGGTTAAGAAATATGGGCGTGCTCTATGTATTGTTTGATTTATATGGAATATGTATTGCTCGTAATTTACATAGCGAGTGTGTTGAAGTGATTGATGTATTTTAATTGGTTGGTGTAGGATTATTGGGGAGTTTAAACTATGCTTGATGGCTGAATTTGTGGCTGCTTAGATGCTTAATTTGTTGCTAAGCTCACTGTGTAGGCACTTTCTGAGTAGGTTTGACTTTCGGCTAAACTGGGACTGTTTTACTGGTTGATAAATCATATAACTTACAATTTTAGAAACTATACTGAACGCTTGTCATTTTGGCTTTGGTTTGGTCGCATTTGGACTAGTATAGCTCCAGTTATGGGCTTCGCAAGTTAGGATAAAATTCTGGGGACCGTCTGGACATAGAGTCAATGTTTTGATTGTGGTGCTTTCAAATGAAGTCCTTTTCGAATGAATCAAATTTCTTTGAAAACTAGACAAAATGCTTTACTGTTTAGGATGAAGTTTCGTGTTATTTGGGTTTGTTTTGGGCATTGTAGAAGAGTCACAACTTTGGACACAGTCGCTGCCCCATTTTCTGGACCTACTGTCTTGTTTGCGAAAACTGTGCTATTGGACTCATCATTTTGAAATTCTAAAAATATAGCCAGAAACTAGACTCCGTAAGTTTTCCGTAGAGGGGTTGTTTGCTAAATTCCGATGTCGTTTAATAGGGTAAATAAATTGTTGAAGTTTATGTGTGAGTGCTGGAATTCCTGCGTTGCTTAGTTTATGCTGTCATTGTAACGGAAGAATGTTTTTGCAATATCTTTTGACCCGGGAGTCCGAATTGAGTAAACTAAAATGTTTCGGAAAGCTTATTCAGAGGCCTAACTGAATATTATAATTTCAAGGCAAAAAAAAAAATTGACTGTTTCTGGTGTCGTTGATTTTTAGGCGTGCCGGTCGAATTAGATTGTTGTAGTGTTGTCGGTGGCTTAGAGCCCCAAGTTGTTATTGTGTTGTCGGTGGCTTAGTGCCCCAAGTCGTTGCTGCAGTGTCGGTGCTTTGGTGCCCGAAGTTGCTGATGTGTTATTGATTATGGGATTGTTGATCCCGGAGTTGTCTCCGCATGTTGCTTTGCTGATGGTTTGTCGTTGTTGATGTCGCCTGAGTGGCAAAGTTGTTTGTTGATTTTGTTGTCGTGTTGTTAAATTATGTGGCTTGTTGTACAACTGTGATGCACTCTGTGAATTTCGTTGTGATGCTGTGACGATCGATGTATTTCATTATCCTTAAGGGTAGATGAGTGAGGTAGAATGCGAGCTAGTTTATCAGAGTAGCGCAGCGGAGTCTTAGCATGTCGTATTGGGAAGGAACTTTAATAGAGCTTAGGGGGTGATCACGTGGTACCAACGTGATTACGCTCAAATCCCTATCAGAGATCCTTAGGGAGAGGATGTGTCTGATTGTTATTTCTCAAAGCTACCAGGCTGAATAAGTAGGAGGGACGGCCGCCCAATCACTTACCGCCGGTAATTAGAGAAATGGTGATCAGCATGGTAGATAGAACTAGTTGCCTAGATAGCTTAGTCGTTGGTGGGAGAGTGTTAGCCTTGGCGGGTAAAAATTTTGAGGACGAAATTCCTTTAAGTGGGGGAGAGTTGTAACGCCCCAAAAATACTAGATTAATTTATTTAATTAATTAAATGAAATTGAGTGGTAGAAATAATAATATAATTATTATTTATTACTTAATAAAATAATTATAGGTGTTATTATATGTGAGCCTTAGGTGGGTTGGAAATAATTATTTTGAGGGGGGGTGTGTAGCGTTTGGGCTTAAGTGGTGGAAGAAAGCCCGTGATCCAGGCCCAAGCTTACTTAAGCTATAAAATTAGGCTTAGCTCATTTGTGTGCCAAGGAGAGAAAATTAGCGAAATTGAGAGAGAGGAGCCGAGAGGGGGCGCGGCGCCCATGGAGAAAAAGAGAAGAGGAGGCGCGACTTGGAGGAAGAGAGAGAAAGGGGCGTGAGGCAAGAGGAGAAGGGGATCGGGTTGCGGTGATTCTTGGAGCTTACGTATAAGGGATAGCGTGTTCGTCATAACCTAAGGTAAGGGTGGGTCTCATCTTCTCTATAATAGGGTTTTACGATGGGGACTAAGTAAGGGTAGGCTCTATGTATGCCGTTTTATGTACTTCTAGTGATTATTGATGAACCCTAGGCATATGATAACTTGTTATTTGAGAAATTGTGGTTGATGATGATTTTGAGATAAATGTGATAATGTGTATGTTCAAGGTGATTGGACACGTTTTGATGATGATTTGATTGTGTTAAATGGTGTTCATATGCAATTGGTGATGATCGGTATGTTTGAAAATGGTTTGGTCATGTTTGATGATGTTTTGGCATGATGTGTGGGTGTTTTGAACAAGAATTCTGGTCCTTGGGCGCCTAGGGCGCCATATGTTTGATGTTGAGTTGCTGAAACTGTTGCTGAATTTTTCTGTTGCTGGAAGTGTTGCTTGGGTGAGCATATGGGGTGTGTTGGGTGCAATTTCAAATTCTGGGCATATTTTACCGTGCCATCTTTTGTATTTGCCTGCCCAAATTCCATTTTTAACATTTTGGCTCGAGTGGTTTTATTTTTGAACGTGTCATTTTGGAGTTGTCTCGGTGGGTGTTGCTTATGTGCGCCAATGTTGCTGCCTGCGCCAGTATCTGTGTTGCTGCCTGTGTCGAAGTGCTGAGACAGAAGCTGTCGAAGTGCTGAGACAGAAGCTGTCGAATTTGTTGAGACAGAAGCTGTCGAAGTACTAAGACAGAAGCTGTCGAATTTGTGAGACAGAAGCTGTCGAAGTACTGAGACAGAAGCTGTCGAACTTGTTGAGACAGAAGCTGTCGAAGTACTGAGACAGAAGCTGTCGAATTTGTTGAGACAGAAGCTGTCGAATTTGTTGAGACAGAAGCTGTCGAATTTGTTGGGACAGAAGCTGTCGAATTTGTCTCATTTTCCCCCTATTCTGTTTTTGACGTATCTTTTGACTCGGGCATCCGTTTTGAATGTTTCAAAAAGTGTTGGGAAGCTTTTCCAGTTGTCTACCTGTGTGTCTGATTTTTAAAATAAAAACTTATTATTTTCTGGTGGTTTCTGGGCGCCCAAGTGGCTGTCCCCGGTGGTCATTACAGTGACGTTGTAAAGCCATATTGAGTCCTTTAAAAATCCTTTTTGCGTATAACCAGCAATTTTAACGCTTTAGTGTCAAAATGGGTGCTTATGACGATGATGCCCTTAGTGGCTAGTTAAATGACCTTTTTGCCCTTAGTGGCCAATGTTGTTGATAATGCTGTTTGATTGACGATGATGCCCTCAGTGGCTAGTACTTGAAAAGGTTGATGATTTTGACGGTGATGCCCTTAGTGGCTATGCTTGTGATTGACGATGGATGTTATATTGATAATGACGTGTAAATGACGATGATGCCCTTGGTGGCTAGTAAATGACGTTTTTGCCCTCAGTGGCTATTGTTTGAGTTGATGATGTTTATGAATAAGTGATGATGAAAATAAGTGACGTTGAGGCCCAAAAGGCTAAGTGACGATAAGGCCCGAAAGGCTAAGTGACGTTGTTGTGTGTAATTATAAATTGACAGGTGCTGTGCCTCTTAGTAGGCAAAATGGTAAGTGACGGGTCACATAGTTGACCGTGTATGTGTGTGTTTGTGTGTGGTGTATGTCATAGTGTCTCATGCATCCCATGTGCATAAACCCAGTGACGTTTGAGGCCCAAAAGGCTAAGTGACGATGAGGCCATAGAGGCTAAGCGACGTTTGTGAAAAGGTACCTCATGCATATGCCCGCGAGTGGGTTGCATTTCATACTCCTGCATGACATTGTGACGACTGGTTGTGTCGAGTAACTTGATGATGGAATTGACTGTTTTATCCTTGATGATTGACTTGATGTTTCATGGTGTGGTAGATATAGTGTCGTAACTCTAGCTTAGTGCTTATCATATGCTTTATTATATGGTTAGATGAACTCACCCCTTCTGTTTGAATGTTACCCCTATGCGGTAACGTGCAGGTGAGCTCAAGTGAAGGCTTAGGTATCTTCACTAGCTGAGTCGAGTCGTCTGCTCTGATTATGTAACACTTGGGGGAAATAGAACGTTGTTTTAGTTTATTTATGACTGTGTATAATTGTTGGACGTCCCGCTGTGAAGTTGTATTTAAATTTACAATGACGTTTTGTAAGTATTATAAGACTGTTTTCGAAAAGCGAGTAATTTGGCGCGTGACGTTTAAGGAAGTAAGTGTGACATCCCTTGTGGTGTATTTAAAAATTGAAAGCTCTGATTTTACGCAAATAAATTAACGGGTAGAAAAGGGGTGTTACAAATTGCCTTTTTCATTTCCTCATCTTCGGGAACACAAATTCTTCCACGATACCTCAACATATTCTGAGCATCTAACTCGAAGTCATCATTCTCAGACTGACCAATCCCACTCATCAGATCAACCAATTTCACATCTAATTTCTGTGCTTCCCGGATACTAGCCATAAAATCATTGCCAATTTTCAACATACCCAACCTGACACTCTGAGGTGTGACTTCACAAACTAGACTCATGTCCCTGAATTGCTCTATCAACTCAAGCTCTCTGGCCATCAATGCCGACATATGCAAATTCTTCGGACTCAAAGCATCTGCAACTACATTAGCTTTACCCGGGTGATAACTCAATTCAAAATCGTAATCTTTCAATAATTCTAACCATCGACGCTGCCTCATATTCAACTCTTTCTGATCAAACAGATATCGAAGGCTCTTGTGATCACTGAACACCTCAAATCTCGATCCATACAAGTAATGTCTCCAAATTTTTAATGCGAACACCACAGCAGCAAGTTCTAAGTCATGAGTAGGATAATTCTTCTCATGAGTTCTTAATTGTCTCGACGCATAAGCGACCACCTTCCCATTCTGCATAAGTACACCACCCAGGCCCATCTTGGAAGCATCACAATAAACCACACTGGAGACGTAGACAATCTTCTCTTCAGGGTCATTGAAACTTTCTTCACATCGGTCATCCCAAACAAAAGCCTTGCCCTTGCAAGTCAATTGGGTCAATGGCAGAGCCAACTTCGAAAACCCCTCGATGAATCTTCTATAGTAGCCAGCTAACCCCAGAAAACTCCTTATCTCGGTAACTGACTTCGGGGACTCCCACTGCAACACAGCGTCAACTTTAGAAGGATCCACCGCAATCCCCTCACCTGAAATTACATGACCGAGAAAACTGACCTTTTTCAACCAAAACTCACACTTGGACAACTTGGCATATAACTTTCGACTCTTCAGAATTTCTAGCACCAACCTCAGATGTCCCTCATGCTCCTCTTCTGACTTAGAGTAAATCGGAATGTCATCAATGAAAACCACCACAAACTTGTCCAAGTACTCACGGAAGATTTGGTTCATGTATCCCATGAATACCCCCGGCGCATTTGACACACCGAAAGGCATAACAGAATACTCATAGTGCCCATATCTTGTCCTAAATGCCGTCTTCTGGACGTCTTCATCCTTGACCTTGATCTGATGATAACCAGACCTTAAGTCAATCTTGCTAAATACTTTAGCACCCTCTAACTGATCCATCAAGTCATCAATTCTTGGCAACGGATACTTGTTCTTGATTGTAACTTTATTCAGTTGACGATAGTCCACACACAACCTCATACTACCATCTTTCTTTTTCACTAGCAACACTGGAGCTCCCCAAGGTGACACACTCGGTCTCACAAACTTCTTTTCTAATAAATCTTCAAGTTGCTTTTTCAATTCTGCCAACTCAGATGCAGACATCCTATATGGTGCCATAGACACAGGCTTAGTGCCAGGAACCAGATCAATAGTAAACTCCACCTCTCTCTCTGGTGGTACATCCGGAATCTCATCAGGGAACACCTCAGAAAACTCACGCACTACCGGCAACACATCAATCTTCGCTTGGCTCTCGGCAGACAACGACGCCAACAGAGAAAACAGCTGAACCTCTTCTCTCATCACTCTATGGAGCTGACCCGCAGATAACAAACCAGACTCCTCTTCCGGCGAATCAAAACTCACGGACCTTTCACGACAGTTGATATGAACATGGTTGTCGACTAACCAGTCCATACCCAGAATGACATCCATTCCACTCAGCGGCAAGCAGATCAAATCAACTAGAAATTCTCTACCATATATAGATACAGGACATTTAGGACAAACAGCGGAGGTAGTCACCGAACCCTTAGCTGGAGTATCGATAACCATCTCCCTCAACATATCAGATAACACAAGACTTAATTTCTCAACACATACAGCAGCAACAAAACTATGGGTAGCACCAGTATCAACAATAGCAATAAAAGGAATATTATTGATATAACACGTACCTCGAATCTCATTCACCACATCAGACCCAGCTAGAGCGAACACCTTTCCAAATGACTTCTCCTTCTTGGGTTTTGAACACTGAGTACTGATGTGACCACTCTCCCCACAATTAAAGCATAGCACCTCCTTCTTATCACAGTTGAAAGACATGTGTCCCTCTTTCCCACACTTGTGACATCTCTTCTTCTCCTTATTTGGGCAATCTAGACTCTTATGGCCTACTTTCCCACACGTGTAACAAGTAACACTGGCTGCAGCATCTCCCCCACTTCGCTTAGGCCCACCAACAAACTTACCTTTGCCCTTACCAGCAGGCGCATCATATGGTTTACCGCGACCCAAAAAATTCTTTTGCTTTTCCCTCATAACTCTGGAGAAGGCATTATTGTCCTCCTCAAAAATCCTGGCCTTTTTTTCTAACAAGGGAAATACACGGATCTGTTGATACCCTATGGCTCTCTTGATATCAGCACGCAATCCGTTCTCAAATTTAGTACATTTGGAAAACTCAGCACCCTCTCCATCATAATGCGGGTAAAACTTAGACAGCTCAGTAAAATTTGCAGCATACTCAGTTACAGTCATGCTACCTTGCTCAAGTCTCAGAAACTCAACCTCCTTCTTCCCGCAGACATCTTCCGGATAGTACTTTCTCTTGAATTCCCTCTCAAACACAGCCCAAGTAACTTCCTCTTTGGCAACCGTCAACCCCTGACTAGTCGTCCTCCACCAGTCATAAGCCTCTTTCTTCAACATATGAGTGCCATAGCGAACCTTCTGAGCATCGGTGCAATCCATAACGCGGAAGATCCGCTCCATCTCACTTAGCCACTCAAGGGCACCATCAGGATTATACCCGCCTTCAAAAGTAGGAGGGTTCTCACGCTGGAACGTAGCCAAACTACGCGTCCCATCACCAATAGCATTGGGTATGTTACCCACAACCCCGGCAATGGCCTGCAAGGCAGCAGCAAGTGCAGCATCGTTCCGTCCCGCCATTCTAGTACTGCAACAGAAAACAGAAATCAGAAACGAGTAACAAAACTCAATGTTACTCAACTTGACGACTCAACCACCGGCCGGACAGACCGAACTGCTCTGATACCACTAATGTAACACCCCTTTTCTACCCTTATATTACGCGTCATTTATCAGAGTAATCCCTTTCAAAAAATATTATTTTCATTGCTAGAAAAGAAATGCTACAACTTCATTAAAAACAAGCTCATCAATTGCACTCTTCAAATTTTGCGCAACAAAACATCCTTCATGGAAAATCAAATCCTCAAAATTCACATCACAGCGGAATAAACAACAACTCACCAATAACTCTCAAACACGTCTCAAATATATCAATAAGATCATTAAAGCAACTAATTAAATCGTTTATCAAAATTCACCCACGCCCCCTAGGTGTTACAGTATCAGAGAGCGACACAAAATACATCCCAAGAGCTAAAAGGAAGGCAGCAGATCCTTCACTCGCGATTACCTGCAGCGTTGCCACAATAGAGCCACATTCCAAGCAGAAGGGGTGAGAATTTTAACAAAACATAATCAAGCATATGATAGAGTAATGGAGACAAACAATTCTACAACATCATTATTAACATCACATCATCACAACCAAACACCAATTCACAACACCGTTTGGCAACAGGCCACAATCATGATCATGCATGTAAATGCAACCCCCACCAGGGCATATGCATGATGGTACCATATTCATCACAATTAAGAGGCCGAAGCCTATTCTTCACAGGAGGCCGAAGCCTATTCTTCACATTATGCACATGCCATGAGACTCTATATACACAAGTGCATTTCATCAAAACACTCACCTGGAGTACTCATCATCATCATCATCAAACACTCATAGAGTGTATTCGTCGTAATCATCAAAATCATATATATCACATCATCATAATCACTCTTAGAGTGAACTCGTCATATTCATCAAAATTATATTGCAACATCATCACAGTCATACCTATCATCGTCATCACTAAGTATATATATATATATATATATACATTTCAGTTGTCTTTTAGCTTAGTGTGTTATAAAATAGTAAACTGATTGACTATGGGATTACTCAGGTAACTGATACTACTTGCAACAGGCATTGGCCACATTTGCAAGACTCTCAGTGATGCCCTTGTAAATACACCAGTGAAAGAAATTCTGACCTTCGTGGTAAACCACAGTCTAGCCATAGTCGATTAGTACACTAGTAGTATAACGTTTCACAGAGACTCATTTATATACACATAGCATCACAAATTTTATTTTTTTTTAAATAGTGGCAGCAACACCTTTTTATAAAGGAAACATCATAATTCAAGTTTGAGATATCATCATATTTTTAATTGGAAAAACTTCACATTTTAAATGAGGGAACATCACTTTTAATTTTAGAAAAGCACCACATTTTTAATTGGGAAAACTTCACATTTATAGAGAAACATCACATTTTGAATTTGAGATAGACCCCATATTTTAATAGTGAAAACATCATATTTTCATTGGGAAAGTATCACATTTTTAATTGGAGAAAATAGTGTGAAAAACAGCAAGAAAAACAGTGGAGAAACAGTGGAAAACAATGGTTCGCGCTCGGAGGCGCGAGCGGGGCGCGAGCGGGGCGCCAAAGGACAGCAACAACACGCCCAGCGCAGCACGCCTTGTGCCTGGGGCGCGACCCGAGCGCGAGTGAGGCGCAGTTGGTCAGAAACAACTTCACTTGCCGAATTATTCAGATTTCAAAATTTTTCTAAACCATGTTTAATCATAATCCCTTTCTCACCGTCCTCAACATAAAAAAAAAAAAATACGATTTGTCCATCACACAAATCATCAAAATGTCACCAATAAAATCATCAATTCACCAACGGAGGATCACCAAAAATTTATCACAGACAATCACCAAGAATTCATCAAGAAAGCATCAACTCCATCAAAATAACCATCAAGATTCATTTAAGAAAACATCACAATTCATCACGAGAAATACCCATAACTCATCCAACATAACAATTTACAAATTCTTTCTATTCTCCTCTATATTACGTCATTTCGTATCAATTTCACAACAATACCCAAAAAGAGATTTACAAGACCCTAAGTCATATACTCAATTACGTTAAACCAAAACGCTCACCCTTACCTCGTATTTTGCGTGTTCCGGAAGACAATGACGAAGAGTCACGAACAAAACCCAGCAACACAACGAACGAAGCTTCTCCTTCCTCCTTCGAAACCGTAGTCACGCCTACTTCTTGATCAAGGGGGAAATCAACACATGGAGATTAGGGCTTGAAAGTCACAACACTAGGAAAGGAAGAAAAACGACAAGGAAGGATTGAGAACTCTTACCTAACGAAACCTCGAGAGAATTCCCTTCCTTCTCCTCCTTTAGCGCCGCGCAAGACTTCTCCCTTCTCACTCTCTCTAACTTTCGCAGCTCTCTCTCAATTTTGCGTAAATGAGAGAGTTGCGCTTAGACTCCTAGGGTTTAAGCTGTGGGCTCAGCGAGCGCTGGGCCTCCTACGCCAACACCACCCTCTTTACTCGCTCCACCTCCTAAACATCACCATCATATTAATTAATTTAATCACGCCTCCAATAAAATTAATAATTCAATTAAATAATGTAACTAAATTATTTCCGGGGTGTTACACATCTCCCCCACTAGTCCTCTTGCCAGCATCAGCTCTCTGCTTACCCTTGCCCGCAGGGACCTCATACGGCTTACTACGGCCTTGAAACTTGCTCGTCTTATCATTCACAATCTTGTAGTTGTTGCGCCCGAAAAAGTCCCTGAGGAGATTTTTCTTCGTTTACAACTTTTTAAAACAATGAAGTCGCCACCAATATTTTTTATAAGGAAAATATTGAAGAAAAACCTTTTTGGAAAGCGAATGGCCTTTTGGAAACCGGAAAATTTGGGTTCCGGGGTCGGTTAGACATGGGGAAGGTATTAGCACCCCACACCTCCTTTCGACCGAAAGGGAACCTTTAATTAAACGTGTGGTTTTAAGTGTTGATTTGGAAAATACTTAAATTTGCTTCTTTATTGAAAAGGGAATGAGAAGACTTAATGAAAATTTTTATTTTTGGCGCTTGACGAGAGTTAGCCCCTCGCTCCTACGTATCTTCCGGTGCGATGGAAAATTCAAAGCTACGTAGTTCTTGTTCGTCTTTTTCTTTGAAAAGGTTTTTGTCTTTTATCTTTTTAGTGAGTTTTCGAAATAGGACGAGCATTTACTGAATGATTAAACTAACCAAGGTTATGGGTAATCACCGCTAAGTACTCTTGAAAATGAGAGTCACCACCGCCAGTCAGACGAACAAAGGTTCTGATTGACTATTAGTAGCAACTCGTTTTTTATTTACTCTTTTGAAAGTGGTTTTCGAAAGAGATTGATTGGCACGAATGATCAAACTAACAAAGGTTATGAGTGATCATCGCTTGTTGTTCTTTTGGGAAAAATACATTGCTACCAATGGCTAGACGAACAAAGGTTCTGATTAACCACTAGCGACAATGGGTTTGAAAATGGTTCTTGAAAGGAGAATGTTTTTGTTCTGAAAATGATCTTGGTTTGCAAAAGTGATTCTTTTTTTTTGTGTTATGAAAATAACTCTTTTCTTTTTGTTATGCAAATGCTAATTTTTATGGTTGCTAAAATGACTTTTATTTGCTGTGCTTGACGAGAATGAGACTCGCTCCTACGTATCCCAAATGGGAATCAAAGCGACGTAGTTCTAATTTGAAAATAAAAATGTTTTTGAAAGGGTTTGGAAAAAGGAAAAGCTTTCATAATGACCAAAGAAGCAAAGACTTTGAGTGATCATTACTAATAACTCTTGATAGCATTCATGACAATCAAACAATCAATCACGCATTTGTTGAACGTCAACTAAGACTAAACATGCCAATACAATCAAAGATTCAAATGTCAAGGATGCAAAGTAAGGTTCTCAAGACAAATGTGTGTGTGTGTAAGAAAGAGTGTATTTACCCTAATGACTCTATGCTACAACCAGCAAGTAGGCTTACGTCTTCATTAGGAGGTCATACAAGTGGAGAGGATGGCACACAATTAAATCAAGACATTTAAGTTGCATCAAGAGCAATTAAACAATTGATCACAGGCATAGAATGATCTTAGTTAAGCTAGTGAACATGTGAGCAATGATTTCTCAATAACATGAACAAAAGGAATTGCATCAAGACTAGGGTAAGCCTATCGTTTGCAATCAACAATATGAACAAGTGCCCAAAGGCTAATAACACCATCAAAGAGGAGGGAGCATCAAGGTTTTGGGTAACCTATCCCTTGCAATACCCCACGAACCCTAAACCATAAACCTAACTATCTCATCTTTTATTCATTAAGAAATTAAAAGGGGAAGGTTGAATCATCTAAAACCATCTTCACCACTTAGAACATGATGCACTAGGCATAAGTGGGAGTCATGTGATTTATCATCAACAATAAACAATGATCAAACTAGAGTATAAGAACAAGTAAATGAACATTAAAACCAAGTTGAATCACATAGAGCAATCTTCTCACTTGAATCAAAGTGCCCTAGGTGTAACACCCTAAAATAATTTAATTAATTAATTAAGTTATTTGAGGGATTACAATATTTATTTAAGTGGAATAATAATGTTGGAATTTATTTTATTTCAGGGGGTATCTAACTAAGTAAATAAGGTGGTGCAATAAGGGCCCAAGTCAATTAGTGACCCAAGCCCATTCCTAAAACCCCAAAAACCTAAGAGGAGTGTCTCATTCCACAAGAAAGAAAGAAAGCAATGAAACAGGGAGAGGGAGAAGGAGGCTCGCGGCGTGAAGGGAAGAGGAAGGAAGGAGAAGAATTTCTCTCAAGTTTTCCTTAGGTAATGAGTTGTTGATCCTTTCCTTTCCATTTTTCTTCCTTCTTCTAGTGTTGTAGTTTTCAATCCTTCATTCTCAATTGTTGTTGTTCTCCTTGGTCCTTAGTGAGGCCACGATTTGCGAAGGAGAGGAGGAAGGGCTGCTGCGTTTTTGGTGGCTTGGGCGTGGCTAGGTTCTTCGATTCTCAAGGTTTTGGCTCGTTGTGTTGCTGGGTTTTGTACGTGACTCCTTTGTCGTTGTTCCGGATCATACAATTCGAGGTAAGGGTGAGCGTTTCAATTGAATGTAATTGGGTATGTGGTAGGTTTTATGGGGCTTGGTGTTGTGATGATTTTGTGATGCATATGTAAAATTTATGAAGGATAGGATTAATTGTAGTGTTATTTTGATGGATTGTTGATGTTGATATGCGATTTACCCTTGTGAGATGATGTGTTGAATTTCGAATTTTTGGTGAATTTGGTGTGGTTGATAGCGAATTCATGTGTATGGTGATGGGGTGTATGAATGAGTAAATTGGGATTTAACTAGGAGATGTGAAAGTTAATTGATATGCTTATACTTAGTTGAAATAATACCAAGACATTGAGAATAAAATAGTGTTGCTGTTTGCTGTTTAGCCAAATAAAATGTTGCTGTCCACCCATTAAAAGTGTTGCTGGTTGCTGTTTGTTAAGATAAACTGTTGCTGTTTGCACAGAAAATGTTGCTGTATATCAATGGATAGGGTAGCTGTTGCTGTTATCAAAATATAATTGTTGCTGTTTGCAGAATAGATATGTTGTTGTATATCATTTAAAGTGCTGCTGTTTGCTGTTTTGTCAAAATAAAATGCTGCTGTTGCAGAACAAAAAATGTTGCTGTTTATTCATTGAAAGTGCTGCTGTTTGTTGTTTCTCAAAATAAAATGCTGCTGTTGCAGAGTAAAAATGTTGCTGTTTCTGTTTGTCAAAATAAAATGTTGCTGTCTTGCTGTTTTCTAAAATAAAAATACTGTTGTTTTTTCCACTTTGAAAATGGGATGTTTCTCTCAATTTAATTGTGATGTTTCCTAAGCATGAAAATGAGATGTTTGTCCAAAAGTTAAACAAGTTGTTACTCGAATTTCTAAATAGGTTGTCACTTAAATTGTTAATGTGTAGTTACTTAAACTTAAATGGTTTACCACTTAGATTTTCAATGTGTAGCTTCTTAAATTTAAATGTTTTGTCACTTAAATTTTAATGTATTGTTATTTAAGATTTAAGGATGTTGTTACTCCAATTTTGAATTTGATGTTTATGAAGAAGTGTGATATTATTATGGTAATTATGACGTGTACACTCTATGAGTGTTCTATGACGACGATGACGAGTACTCCGGGTGAGTTGAATTGGTGATTGCACATGTGTCCATAGTGTCTCATAGCATGTGCATATTATGACGAATAGGCTTCGGCCTCTTAATGACGAAAAACAGTGACGATGTGCCCTAGTGGCTGACTTATGACGAGTATGGTACCATCATGCATATGCCCAGGCGTGGGTTGCATTTTCATGCGCATACATGTTTCGTGAATGGTGATATGAATTATGACTTTGGTTTGCGTGTAGTGACGATGAGGTTGATGATAATGACGATATTGTATGATGGTTTGCTCATATTACTCTACTATATGCTTGATTATGTTTTGTTGAAAATTCTCACCCCTTCTGCTTGGAATGTTGCTCTATTGTGGCAACGCTGTAGGTAACCGCGAGTGAAGGACATGATGCCTTCCTTTATAGCCATTGGGATGTCGGTCGAGTCGCTCTCTGATACTGTGACACCTAGGGGGCGTGGTTGAAATTGTTATTTAAAGAATAAATTGTTTAGTATTTGTATTGGTGGTGTGAGACGTGTTTGAGTGATATTTAGTGAGTTTTATTCCGCTGTGACGTAACTCTTGGAGTTTAATTTTTTTTTATGACGGGTGAAGATGTTGCGCAAATTTTAATGAGTGCAAGTTGACGTTCTTTTTGTTAATGATGACGTGGCATCTCCTTTCTATCAGTTAAATTAAATTTTGCGAAAAAGATTTACTCTGATAAGTGACTTGTAAATTATGGGGGTAGAAAGGGGGTGTTACACTAGGCACAAGTGAGAATCAACTTGCCTATCATCAACCACTAACAATAAGCAAATTAAAATACAAAGATTAAATAAACACACAACTAAGTTGAATCACGTAGAGCAATCTTCTCACTTGAATCAAAATGCAGTAGGCATTAGTGAAAATCAACTTGCCTATCATCAACCACTAACAATAAGCAAATTAAAATACAAAGATTAAATAAACACACAACTAAGTTGAATCACATAGAGCAATCCTCTCACTTTGAGAAAAATGCACTAGGCACTAGTGAGAATCAACTTGCCTATCATCAGCAATTTACAATAAGCAAACTAAGACACAAGGATAAGTGAACACATAAACTAAATTGAGTCCTTTCTAGCAATCTTCACCACTTAGATCAAGGTGCACTAGGCACTAGTGGGAATCATATTGCTAGATCATCAACCAACAACAAAAATAACCTTTAATGTAACACCCCCTTTCTACCCAGCTATTTATAATATATATCAGAGTTTAAAAAAAAAATTTATCCCTTAAATTCATTTCAATGGGATGCTACACATCACTTAAATTCAACAACAACAAAATCAACATAAACTTTTATTTCATCAGTATAATACGCAACACCATCATAGGATGGGAATTCTCAAAACTTTCATTATGTAATCCCACACACTCGGAAATACACTTTACACACTACGCAGCGGGAAAATAGAAACAGTTCTAAAGAGGCAACAACAGTCTCATTAACAACATGTAAATATCTCATAACAAAACAGTTCAGCAAGGACAAATCAGCCAACTAGAACTAAGCCCATCCCCTAGGTGCTACGTATCAGAGCAGACCGACTCGGGAATGAAGGGGTAAGTGTAACACCCCATTTTCATTTAAATGCCTATTTAATTATTTGTGTGATTTATTTGATTGGATTTACTTGGTAGATTTAATTAAATAGAAATTAAGTGGTAAAAATAATAAAATAAAAATCTATTAGAATATGTGGGCTATGTGGAGGGTTAATGGTTGGCGATTTTAAAGTGTAATAATAAGGCCCATGATTGAGTGTCACAATCCAATTAGAAAGCCCGTTAAACCAACTAAGTATATATGGTTAGGATTTAGGGTTTTGCTCATTTAGAGCAAAACCAAGTGTGAGAGCGAGATAAGGAGAGTGAGGGCGCGGCTCCTAGAGGAAAAAGAAGAAAGAGAGGGCGCGACCGTGAGAGAGAAGAAGGAGAAGGAAGGGATCGCGAGTAAGAGAAGAGCTGCTGCTGTGTGTACGTGGTGCTTCGTGAAGGGGTCATGGGTTCAAGTCTCAGTACTAATTTGGCTCAATGGTTAGGAGTTGTGGGTGTGAGTAAGGGGAGTCTCGCATTATAAGGGTTTATATAATGGTTAGTATGTAGGAGGGTAGTTCTATGATGCGTAGGAGGTAATTGTTATTATGTTTGAATGAAATAGGATGTTTGAATGTGTTGTTAAAGTCGTTGGTTGTTAAATTCGTTTGATGATTGAGGATGTCTAATTGATTGATTTGGTGTGTATTGTTGTGTTTGTAAAATGTTGAGATGTAGTGCGTAACACTGTTTCGGTTTTCATGAAACTGGGACTGTTCGGCCAGTCCAAAAATTTCGTGTTTAATTGTTCGTGAAAATAGATTTCACGCCGGTCGTTTTGGTGCCGGTTTCGTTCGATTTGGATTTGTGTAGCTCTAGTTATAGGCTCCACAAGTTAGGTTAATAATCTGGGAGCATTCTGGACATAGGTTCTGCATTTTTAAAACTGGAAACCTTTCGTTTGTCCAAAAATTATGGGACATATTTTGTTAGGGGGTCCTCTTTTTGTTCTTAATGATTTATGCGAATTGGTGATTGTTTAGGGTTAGGGTTCTAGGTTAGTTCTATGAATGAATTGTGATGTTAATGATTAATTCGTAATATTGTGATGCTTGATGATTGAATTGCTATGTTGAAAATCGCATGATTGATGTTGAGTTGTTGCTAAATGCGAATTGGAGACCATATGTTTGAATATATGGCTATTTGGTGCTTACTTGGTGAAATTGAGAATCGTAGTGACATTTGAATTATATACATATAATTGAGTATTTGGTAATTTTAAATTGGTGTTTGAAAGTGGAAAATTCTGTTTTTGGAAGCTCCTAGGCGCCTTGGGCGCCATATGTGTGTTGCTGAATTTTTGTGTTGTGCGCCACAGCCATGGGCGCCAGGCGCCCAGCAGTGTGCTGCGCCAGTTCTTCCAAAATCTGTTGCCCTTTGTTGCTGTGCCTGTTGCTACTGTGTTGCTGTGCCTGTTGCCCAGTGTTGCTGTCCCTGTGTCAATGTGCTGCCAGTTTTGGCGCTTGTTGCTTGTGTCATGGGCGCCAAGGGCCCCAATGTCCTGGTGATAGTTTTGTAAAAATTGTTTTCAGGTTTTCATATTCAGGTAAAATGGCTCATGGAAAATGATTTTGGGCAACAAAAGAGTTGGGTTGCGTGTTTTCACTAGGTGCCTAGTGCATGGGCGCCAAAAATAATGTTCAGTTTTTGATGAAATTTTTATTGGGTTTTCATGTTCTGAGCATTTGGCTCGTGTAAAATCAATTTCGAAGAAAAATGAGTTTGGTTGCATGTTGGCCTCAGGCGCCTAGTGCCTGGGCACCGTGTTGTTGTGCTGGGCGCAATGCGCCTATGCGCGTGTTGCCTTCCCGGGCGCCAAGCGCCTGTGCGCGCTGTTGCTTCCTGGGCGCCGAGCGCCAATGCGCGTGTTGCCTTCCTGGGCGCCCAGCGCCTATGCGCGTTGTTGTTCTCTGGGCGCCATGCGCCTGTGCGTGTTGCCTCCCCTGGGCGCCAAGCGCCCATGCGCCAAGTGCTGTGTTGCCCCTGGGCGCCCAGCGCCTGGGCGCCAGTTTCCAGGATGTCTAAATATTTTTCCTATTTTGTTTTTAATGTAACTTTTGACTCGGTTATCCAAATTTAACGGTTCAAAATGCGTTTCGAAGCTAATTTCAGTGTCTATCCAATGGTCTCAATTTTATGCAAAAATAAATTATTTTACTGGTGTTTCTGGGCTGATGGTGTTCAAGTGTCCAAATGGCTATTTTTATCCACTTTCCCTATGTCGTGTCGTTTGCTCTGATACGTAGCACCTGGGGGGAAACGAATTTTAATTTTTAGTTGTCTTATTATGACTGTTGCCTTTACTATTTGATGTTCCTTTGAAACCGTTTTATTGGAGACGTTTGAGATGACATTTTGAGAGGTTGTTTTATTTCATTTACGTGATGATTGAACTTATAAAGTGCTACATATTACCCTTCTGTTAAATGGCGATTTTGAACTTTTGGATTTGCGAAATGTCGAATGTGACGCCCCTTGCATGCTTAGTTTTTTTTTTTAAATTCCGCACTCTGATGTTACTAAAATAAATGGGTAGAAAGGGGTGTTACATTAGTGGTATCAGAGCAATGGTTGGTCCGTCCGGCCAAGTCGTCGAGTCGTTGTGTCAGTGTACGACCAACTGTTGTCTTTTCGTGCTGACCATTGTTTGCGTTGCAGGTAAACCAAGAGTTGCCAATGGTAAGTGGACTAGTGGGGGAGATGCCCCTACTAGCATGGTGTGCCTTATTGTATTTTGTGTGTTTCTTTTGTTAGTAGTCCTTATTGTTGATGTGCTAGGACATGTTTTCTTGCTGTGTGAACTTGTGTGTCGCTTGCTAGTGGGAAGGTGTTAGAATTGGTGGGTAAAATTTCGAGGGCGAAATTCTTTTAAGTGGGGGAGAGTTGCAACACCCCATTTTCATTTAAATGCTTATTTAATTATTTGTGTGATTTATTTGATTGGATTTACTTGGTAGATTTAATTAAATAGAAATTAAGTGGTAAAAATAATAAAATAGAAATCTATTAGAATATGTGGGCTATGTGGAGGGTTAATGGTTGGCGATTTTAAAGTGTAATAATAAGGCCCATGATTGAGTGTCACAATCCAATTAGAAAGCCCGTTAAACCAACTAAGTATATATGGTTAGGATTTAGGGTTTTGCTCATTTAGAGCAAAACCAAGTGTGAGAGCGAGATAAGGAGAGTGAGGGCACGGCTCCTAGAGGAAAAAGAAGAAAGAGAGGGCGCGACCGTGAGAGAGAAGAAGGAGAAGGAAGGGATCGCGAGTAAGAGAAGAGCTGCTGCTGTGTGTACGTGGTGCTTCGTGAAGGGGTCATGGGTTCAAGTCTCAGTACTAATTTGGCTCAATGGTTAGGAGTTGTGGGTGTGAGTAAGGGGAGTCTCGCATTATAAGGGTTTATATAATGGTTAGTATGTAGGAGGGTAGTTCTATGATGCCTAGGAGGTAATTGTTATTATGTTTGAATGAAATAGGATGTTTGAATGTGTTGTTAAAGTCGTTGGTTGTTAAATTCGTTTGATGATTGAGGATGTCTAATTGATTGATTTGGTGTGTATTGTTGTGTTTGTAAAATGTTGAGATGTAGTGCGTAACACTGTTTCGGTTTTCGTGAAACTGGGACTGTTCGGCCAGTCCAAAAATTTCGTGTTTAATTGTTCGTGAAAATAGATTTCACGCCGGTCGTTTTGGTGCCTGTTTCGTTCGATTTGGATTTGTGTAGCTCTAGTTATAGGCTCCACAAGTTAGGTTAATAATCTGGGAGCATTCTGGACATAGGTTCTGCATTTTTAAAACTGGAAACCTTTCGTTTGTCCAAAAATTATGGGACATATTTTGTTAGGGGGTCCTCTTTTTGTTCTTAATGATTTATGCGAATTGGTGATTGTTTAGGGTTAGGGTTCTAGGTTAGTTCTATGAATGAATTGTGATGTTAATGATTAATTCGTAATATTGTGATGCTTGATGATTGAATTGCTATGTTGAAAATCGCATGATTGATGTTGAGTTGTTGCTAAATGCGAATTGGAGACCATATGTTTGAATATATGGCTATTTGGTGCTTACTTGGTGAAATTGAGAATCGTAGTGACATTTGAATTATATACATATAATTGAGTATTTGGTAATTTTAAATTGGTGTTTGAAAGTGGAAAATTCTGTTTTTGGAAGCTCCTAGGCGCCTTGGGCGCCATATGTGTGTTGCTGAATTTTTGTGTTGTGCGCCACAGTCATGGGCGCCAGGCGCCCAACAGTGTGCTGCGCCAGTTCTTCCAAAATCTGTTGCCCTTTGTTGCTGTGCCTGTTGCTACTGTGTTGCTGTGCCTGTTGCCCAGTGTTGCTGTCCCTGTGTCAATGTGCTGCCAGTTTTGGCGCTTGTTGCTTGTGTCATGGGCGCCAAGGGCCCCAATGTCCTGGTGATAGTTTTGTAAAAATTGTTTTCAGGTTTTCATATTCAGGTAAAATGGCTCATGGAAAATGATTTTGGGCAACAAAAGAGTTGAGTTGCGTGTTTTCACTAGGTGCCTAGTGCATGGGCGCCAAAAATAATGTTCAGTTTTTGATGAAATTTTTATTGGGTTTTCATGTTCTGAGCATTTGGCTCGTGTAAAATCAATTTCGAAGAAAAATGAGTTTGGTTGCATGTTGGCCTCAGGCGCCTAGTGCCTGGGCGCCGTGTTGTTGTGCTGGGCGCAATGCGCCTATGCGCGTGTTGCCTTCCCGGGCGCCAAGCGCCTGTGCGCGCTGTTGCTTCCTGGGCGCCGAGCGCCTATGCGCGTGTTGCCTTCCTGGGCGCCCAGCGCCTATGCGCGTTGATGTTCTCTGGGCGCCATGCGCCTGTGCGTGTTGCCTCCCCTGGGCGCCAAGCGCCCATGCGCCAAGTGCTGTGTTGCCCCTGGGCGCCCAGCGCCTGGGCGCCAGTTTCCAGGATGTCTAAATATTTTTCCTATTTTGTTTTTAATGTAACTTTTGACTCGGTTATCCAAATTTAACGGTTCAAAATGCGTTTCGAAGCTAATTTCAGTGTCTATCCAATGGTCTCAATTTTATGCAAAAATAAATTATTTTACTGGTGTTTCTGGGCTGATGGTGTTCAAGTGTCCAAATGGCTATTTTTATCCACTTTCCCTATGTCGTGTCGTTTGCTCTGATACGTAGCACCTGGGGGGAAACGAATGTTAATTTTTAGTTGTCTTATTATGACTGTTGCCTTTACTATTTGATGTTCCTTTGAAACCGTTTTATTGGAGACGTTTGAGATGACATTTTGAGAGGTTGTTTTATTTCATTTACGTGATGATTGAACTTATAAAGTGCTACGTATTACCCTTCTGTTAAATGGCGATTTTGAACTTTTGGATTTGCGAAATGTCGAATGTGACGCCCCTTGCATGCTTAGTTTTTTTTTTTAAATTCCGCACTCTGATGTTACTAAAATAAATGGGTAGAAAGGGGTGTTACAGTAAGCCTTCACTCAGGCTACCTGTGGTAAACAACAACAGAAGGGTGAGTCTCAAACCATATAATAAAGACTATAATAAGAAGTATATTTAATCATATGATCACACACATACAGCCATACAGTAGCATAGTTCATATCAACCAACGACTCACATGCTCTTTATGAGACTAATGCAATGCACTCCTATATGTGGTACCACTTGCCCAGACCGCAGCCTCATTATTATAATATCAAACTCAGACCGCAGCCTTATCATCATAATATATATAAACTCAGACCGCAGCCTTATCATCACAACATATAACTCAGACCGCAGCCTTATGTATGCATGAGACTCTATAAACAGGCCACAACCCAATCATACATCATTAACATCATTCCTCATTACTCGTCAATTTTAGTTTTAGCCCCCATGGCTTATGCCCCCCATGGCTCATGCCCCCATGGCATCATCAATTATTCCACTCACTATCTCATCCCAATCACGTCCCAAGGACTAATCCCAACTAGAGGGCTAAAATCTCATTCAAGGACCTAAACACCACTTAGGACCAAAACAATACCTAGGGACCAAACCGTCACCTAGAAACCAAAACAGTACACACTTAAGCACAAGGCAGCACCAGGCACCCAGCACACGCACACACTGCACGGGCGCACCACTGGGCGCGCTGGGCGGCCACACTTGGCGCCCAACACAAACACGCACGCGCACAAACAGAGTAGGCCACCTGAAGAATTAAAACCGCTCAAGCCAAAATGTTCAAAATGGAATTTGGTCACGTGAATACAAAATTTGGCACGGGAAAATATGCTTAGAAATTGCTTTGCACTCAAAGCCCCCTCTACACAAGCTAAAACGATGCCCAATAGGACCATTTCAAAACAACGCTTGCAAAACTGAAAATACCTTAGCCACAGTGCTTAAAATACAATTTGGGCAGGTGAAAACAAAATTTGGCTCGGGAAAATATGCTTAGAAATTGATTTGCACGCAAAGCCCCCTTTACACAAGCTAAAACGATGCCCAATAGGACCATTTCAAAACAACGCGTGCAAAACTGAAAATTCTTTAGCCAAAGTGCTTAGAATACAATTTGGTCAGGTGAATACAAAATTTGGCTCGGGAAAATATGTTCAGAAACTGATTTGCACGCAAAGCCCCCTTTACACAAGCTAAAACGATGCCCAATTGGACCTTTTCAAAACAACGCGTGCAAAACTGAAAATTCTTTAGCCAAAGTGCTTAAAATACAATTTGGTCAGGTGAATACAAAATTTGGCTCGGGAAAATATGTTCAGAAACTGGGTTTTACCCAAAAACACCCTTTGTGCGCCATGTCTAGACATAGGCAGCACCTTGGCGCCACTCCAGCAACCAGAACCGCGCCCAGACAGCAGACAGCATACACAACGCCACACAAGCTCACTGCTACAGTACACAGGGCGCCCTTTCCCTAGGAACTTGGCGCCCCATGCGTCCCAATACTCACCAAACATCAAATTCCCAATTTCTTTTCCAAATCAAATCACATCAACAATCATAAAACATGTTATGCTAATACCCACAACTTCAATTTCACACATATACATTAAGGACACATCAAGACACAAAATCAAGATATGAAACCCTAACCTTAGCATAGGAAATCGATTTCATCATACAATTCCTCAATTTCAACCAATCCAACAATCAAACAATTATCAAATAACATCAAATAAGACCCTATGGTCTACATACAACCTATTATACTCTCTATTATAGAGTGAGACTCCCCTTACCTTAAATTAACCGAAGAAAAGCACTTCTCACGGAGTCACCTACAAAACCTCGGCAACTAGCGTCATTCTTCTCCTTCTTCTCAAGGTGCGATGCTCTCCTTCTCTTCTCCCTAGGGTGCGCCGAATTCCTTCTCCCCTTTCTCTCCTCTCTTTCGTTTCTTTCTTTTCTTTGACAAATGGTGCGAATTGCACCAACCCTAGGAGCCTAAGTCATTGGGCTTGGGCTCTTGGGCCAATACTTGCCACCCCGGAATTATTGATACCACTCCCTTTTCTTTTTAATTAAACATCATCCTATTGTTTTATTATAACTATTCTATGAAATACCTAAGTAATTTAATTTAATAACTGCTTAATTATTTTGGGGCGTTACATTTAACACTAAAATGAAATACTAACAACAAGATTAAACATCATCAAGCAAAGAACAACAACAAAATCAACTTGAAAATGTTTTTAATCATAAGTATGCGAACCAAACAAGCATGGATTCACATTTTATTTCACAAAAAATACAAGAAAATAACACAAAACAACATTAAACCAATTATTCAAGGGTGAAAGGCACCTTAAACACCCAAGCCTCCCTAAGTGCTTGTCAATAGTGTTTAAGGCTCCTCTCACCAACAACAACAAACTACATTTTAAACAAAATGATAATGATATGCGAAATGAAAAGTGAAGAGGAAAATGGGTTTTAATGCAAAAAGGTTTAAGATGATGCAAGGGTTTTAGAATATACCTTAGATCCTAGCTAGATTATGCAAGAAATGGAGAGCAAGAACACAAATCAATCAAAGACACCAACAAAGAACCCACGCCCAAAATGAAGGTCACCCCCTCTTGATGAAAGTTCTTGAGTTTTAGTGGAGAATGGAAGTAGTATGTGAGAGAGGGATGAAGGGGAGATGGATTGGAGGTGTTTGGATGAAGAAAAAAAATAATCAAAGATGGATGAAGGAGGAGGGTGTGATGGCCACGGTTTTGGAGAGTGGAGGGGGAGGTTTTTGGTGTGCTAGGGTAAAAATGAGAGTGTCCTCCTCCCTATGGTCTCTTATTTTGGGTTTTATATGAGGTGCAAAATTAAGGGTATATAGGACATTGTGCTTTTGCGAACCATTGAGATTTGAGATAGAATTTGAATCAAAGGCCAAGATTGCAATGCACATGGATTAGGGACAAGGAGAAAACACAAATGAGTGAGGAATGGCTGGTCATACACGAAAATTAGGAGTTTTTGTTGCCCAAAAATTGTCAAGGGCAATTAGGGTTTTGTACACAAAGTTGTAGCCTAGGATTTGATCTAGAATTTTAATCACTGGCTAGGAATACAACTCACATGGATCAAGGGCATGAAGAAACACAAAATGAGGTGAAAAATAGCTGGAAAATTCGGAGCCAAAGAGGCCTTGGTGCCCAAGTTTTTTGCAAGCTTGCCAAAAGATAGTACATTTTGTCTTATATGAGGACACTTCCTTATTTTACCATTTTTGATTATTCTTTTCATGATAATTCCATAAATTTAACCATTTTGGGCCATGTCTTAGGAAATCAATCATCGGGCCCAAAATTCTATGATATCACCATTCCCAAAATTGATTTGATACCTCACCTTGAAGGAAATTCCCATTTTACCCTTTCCTTTAAATTTGAGCTTTCTATGCAAATGAATAACATCCATGCGCATAAAATAAAAAAATAAAATCTAATTAAGCACATTCTTCCTCAAATAATTCCCTTGATGAATACCCAGTGATTTGTGATGAAAAACCGTTTTTGTTGTGAAATGACCAAAATGCCCTTTTTGACCCTAAAACCCTAATTTATCCAGGAAGTGTATTTCAACTCTAAAAATGATTTTAAAAGCTCTGGAATGACTTTTAGGACTCAAAAATGCAATGCATAACGCTCCTCACTCCTCAATTTACTTACTTTTGTGGAAAATTAGGGTTTTGACCTAAGCCGGACAAAATTGGGGTATGACAGTAGTGAGCATTACTATCCTCCTAAAAAATTCTACAACTATCTATCAAGTCAGCAAAAACACGGATCTTCTGATATCCGATTGCCTTCTTGATCTCGGGCCTCAAACCATTCTCAAACTTGATACACTTAGAAAACTCAGCATTAGCTCCAGTGTAATGCAGATAGAACTTTGCTAGCTCCACGAACTTAGCGGCATACTCCGCTACGGACATACTCCCTTGTTTCAGCTCCAGAAACTCAATTTCTTTCTTCCCCCGGACATCTTCGGGATAATACTTACGGTTAAACTCTCTGCTGAACACTTCCCAGGTAATTTCTTCATTAGCAGCCTCCAACCTCTGCCTCGTCTCTAACCACCAATCATCAGCTTCCTCAGCTAGCATATGCGTACCATAGCGGACCTGCTGTGCTTGGGTACAGTCCATAAGTCAAAAAATCCTCTCAATTTCTTTCAACCAAGCTAAAGCACCATCGGGATCATACTTGCCCTTGAAGGGGGGCGGATTCTCTCTCTGAAATGTCGCCAAACTGCGAATCCCAGCATTCTCACCAGCATTCTGTTGATTCTGCACACCATTGTCAATTGACACTACGACTGGACAACTTGGCCGGACAGACCGAACTTTTGCTCTGATACGACTAATGTAACACCCGTTTTCTACCCGGTGATTATTCAACAAAATCAGAGTTTACAAAAACTTTAATTCATAATTCGAAAAAGGATGTCACACATTCATCGTTAAATAACACGTCTCATACGACATAAATAACACCTGGTCAAAATACATCACCACGCAGCGGAATATAATATAAGTTTTAAAACATAAAATAACAACGTCCTGAAAATGGACTCCAAATGACAAAATACAATAATCCAAAGTTTAGCGTTTATCCCCCCCTTGAGTGTTATACATCAAAGCAAAGGACACCGACGACACCGACACAGAATAGCGAAGGTACCTAAGCCTTCACTCGCAATCACCTGCACGTTACCGCATAGGGGTAACATTCAAACAGAAGGGGTGAGATATCTCCAATATAATAGCATAAAATGATAGAAAATATGCTAGAATATGATACTATATCTACCACTCCACTACACACATCAATTTACAAACATACAACCAATTATAAGCATTACATCAAATTATAAACATTACAACCAGTCACCATATGTCATGACAATGCATGAATGCAACCCACACCAATGGGCATAGGCATGTGGTACCAAAATCACCAAAAGTCTTGCCCGTAAGGCGTCACCAAAATTGAGAGCTTTCACACTCGGCTCACCAATTCACCAAAAATTAAACTTTCACACCAGGCTTACTAGTTTTTATAAAAATTTGAGCTTTCACACCTAGCTCCAAGACCAAAGGTCTTCACCAAAATAATGCATATGCTGTATGCGACACCATGAATGCACACAGACAATCACCAAATTAGTCCCAATGTGACACACCAACAACAATCACCAAATACCACCAAAGTTGGGCTTTCACACCTAGCCACAACGACACCGAAAACACCAACCACCCGACACAACGGAACACCAAGACTTGGAACATTCACACCTAGTTCCCACAACACCAAGGTTTGAGCCTTCACACCTAGCTCAAACCGCACCAAGACACCAAGAGGACAACAATTTCCTAAATAGCACCAAGACACCAAGATGACAACAATTTTCCAAAACAGCACCAATACACCAGGATGACAATCGTTTTCCAAAACATTTGAGACACGAGGGTTGTTCACAACACCGGAGACATGCGACAATTTTCCAAAGTATTTGAGACACGACAACTTCCTTTTAAAACATCACCATTTAACGACTACACCAACGGTTAACAATTTTTCCGGAAAAATGGACCACTTGCCTCAAATTAGAATTTTCAGCGAGGCCTCTGAATAAGCTTTCCAAAACATTTTGAAACGTCTAAATCGGACTCCCGAGTCAAAAGATATGTCAAAAACAAAACCGGGAAAAATTTGAGGAACATCCTGAAAATGGCGCCCAGGGCTGGGCGCCTAGCAGGAAAACGCAACACAGCAAACTGGCGCCCAGGAGCAGGGCGCCCAGCAACAGGCAACAACACAGAACTTGGCGCCCAGGAGCAGGGCACCTAGCAACAGGCAGCAACACAACAGGCAACACTGCAGGACATGGCGCCCTTGGCGCCCAGACAACCCAGAACACAACAGAAACGCAACTTGGCGCAGGAGCACACCCCAGACACGGCGCCCAGGCACAGGGCGCCAAAAACTGCAACACGCACAGGAACACAACATCAGCAACTTTGGCGCCCATGGCGCCCATGACTCAGAACACAACAGCAACAACCATCCTGGCACACGAGACACACACCAGACACGGCACGGCGCCCATGCACAGGGCGCCAAAAACTGCAACAGAAACACCAGGCAACATGGACAGGCACGGCGCCCAGGCATAGGGCGCCAAAAACAACACCTAAGAGAATGGCGCCCATGGCGCCCTAGGGTCATTATTTTCGATTTTTCACCAATTCAAATCACCAATTTTTCAACCACCAATACCAATCACCTTGAATTGTCAACCACAACACCAAAATACAATTTGTCGAACATTTTATCGAACACCTAGCATGCTATTAGTTATACCAACAACGAATCACCAATGTCTAGGGTCATAACAATCACCAACAAGCATGTATTTTCAATCAACCTAGTTACAATTCACCTACCATCAAACTACGCATCAAAATCAAACCCTAGGCATCATAGGATCTATTCCCACATAAAACCCCATTATAAAGAAGAACCCCACCCTTACCTTATCGTAGGAGAGCACCAATACTCTTGATCAAGTCACCAACAGAACCTCAGTAACACAGCTCCTCTCTGCTCCCTTGAATTTGCGAAATTCTCCTCTTCCTCTTCTCCCTTGTATGCGCGTCGTACCCTTCTCTCTTCTCCTCTCTCTATTCGCAACTCTCCTTTCTTTCTTTCTCAACAATTCGCAAATGCCACTAAACCCTAGCCTAGGCGCTTCTCCTATGCACCAAGCTAGCGGGCTTGGATCACGGGCTTTCCTCCAGCTTAAGCCCGATCACTAACGCCATCACCTAAAACCCAATTACACACCTCTCAATCCAACGTTAATATAATTACACCAACTAAAATAAATAAATAAATAATTGAATACCTAAATATTTAATTAAATAATTTAATTAAATATTTGGCAGCGAAGGTGGTTGGAATTATTGAAAGATTATGATTTCGGTTAGAACTATCATCCGGGCAAAGCTAATGTCGTGGCTGATGCTTTGAGCCGGAAGTCTTTGCATATGTCGGCGATGATGGTCAAAGAGTTAGAGTTGATTGAGGAATTCAGAGATCTAAGTCTGGTTTGTAGGACGACACCTCATAGTGTCAAGCTGGGAATGTTAAGGATCGATAATGATTTTCTGGGCAGCATCAGAGAGGCTCAGAAGTCGGATGCTAAGTTGGTGGACTTAATGAATGGGATTGGTCAATCAGAGAATGAAGATTTCAAGTTGGATTCCCAAGGTGTGTTGAGGTTCCGTGGTAGGATCTGCATTCCGGATTATGAGGAAATGAGGAAAACAATTTTGGAAGAGGGTCACCGAAGTAAGTTGAGTATTCATCCTGGAGCGACAAAGATGTATCAAGACCTGAAAAAGATGTTTTGGTGGCATGGTATGAAGAGAGATGTAGCACAATTTGTGTATGCCTATTTGACTTGTCAGAAGTCGAAGGTGGAGCATCAGAAGCCTGCTGGATTGTTGCAACCGTTGGAAATTCCAGAGTGGAAGTGGGATAGCATTTCGATGGATTTTGTGACTAGATTGGCAAATACGGTTAGAGGTCACGATGCTATTTGGGTGATCGTTGATAGGCTAACGAAGTCTGCTCACTTTGTTCCTATTAATATCACTTATCCGGTGTCGAGGTTAGTAGAAGTTTATGTCAAAGAAACTATGAAGTTGCATGGTGTTCCGAAGAGTATTGTGTCAAACAGAGATCCGAGGTTCACTTCAGATTTCTGGAAGAGTTTGCAAGAAAAGTTGGGGTCTAAGCTGAGGTTGAGTTCGGCGTATCATCCTCAAACCGATGGTCAGTCAGAGAGGACAATTCAGTCCCTAGAAGATTTGTTGAGGGCTTGTGTTTTGGAAGACGGAGGTTCGTGGGATTCCTATCTTCCTCTGATAGAGTTCACGTACAACAATAGTTACCATTCTAGTATCGGGATGGCACCTTTTGAGGCATTGTATGGTCGGAAATGTAGAACCCCGCTGTGTTGGTATGAGTCTGGAGAGAGTGTGGTACTTGGACCTGAAATTGTTCGGGAGACAACTGAGAAGATAAAGATGATCCGTGAAAAGATGAAGGCTTCGCAGAGTCGTCAGAAAAGTTATCACGACAAGAGGAGAAAAGACCTAGAGTTTCAGGAGGGTGAGCATGTATTTTTGAGAGTCACTCCAGTGACCGGTGTTGGCCGTGCTTTGAAGTCGAAGAAGCTCACTCCTAGGTTCATTGGTCCTTATCAGATTTCCGGGAGAGTTGGGAATGTGGCTTATAGAGTGGCTTTGCCGCCAAATCTTTCGAATTTGCACGACGTGTTTCACGTGTCGCAACTTCGAAAGTACATTTCAGATCCGTCTCATGTGATCCACATGGATGACGTGGAGGTGCGGGATAATCTCAAGGTGGAGACTATGCTTGTGCGGATTGAAGACCATGAGGTGAAGGTGTTAAGAGGCAAGGAAATTGCATTGGTGAAGGTGGTCTGGTTAGGAGCTGCCGGTGAGAGTAAGATGCGGGAGTCTTATCCAGAGCTGTTTGATTCAGGTGAGTTTTCGAGGACGAAAACATTCTAAGTGGGGGAGAATTGTAACGCCCAAATATTTAATTAAATTATTTAATTAAATATTTAGGTATTCAATTATTTATTTTATTTATTTTAATTGGTGTAATTATATTAATGTTGGATTGAGAGGGTGTGTATTTGGGTTTTAGGTGATGGCGTTAGTGATCGGGCTTGAGGAAGCCCGTGATCCAAGCCCACTATCCTAGGCGCATATTTAAGCCTAAAATATAGGGTTTGGCTCATTTTGTGCAAAAGAAAAGAAAGAAATTGCGAAGAGGAGAGAAAGAGAGAAGGAGGGGCGGCGATCTCAAGGAGAAGAGGAAGAGGAGAAATTTCGCAAAGTCAAGGGAGCAGAGAAGAGAAGCTGTGTTGCTGTGGTTACTGTTGGTGATTTCTCCCAGGGTCTTCTATTCCTAAGATTTAAAGTAAGGGTGAGATCTCTCTTTCACTATAATGGTAGGTATGATGGGTATTAGGGTAGGGGCTTAGACCTATGTTGCCATGACTCTTGTTTGAATTGTTTGAACTAGTTGTTGATTGAAATTGGTGCTTGATGATGATTGTTATGAAATTGATGTTTTGATGAAGGTTATTATAAAATTGATGTTTTGATGAAGGTTATTACAAAATTGATATTTTGATAATGGATGTTGCGAAATTGATGAATTGCATATGTGTTGTGTAACACCCCAAAATAATAGATTAAATTATTTAATTAATTAAATTAGATTTAGGTGATAGAAATAATAATATAATTACTATTTATTATTTATTAAAATATGGGGACTTATTGTTGGGGCTAGGAATAGTAAAATGAGGAGTGGTAGAGTAAAGGGCCACGATTAAGTCGAATTGGGCTAATAGAAAGCCCATGATTCTAGTGAGTAAGTCGAATAGGGGTTTCGTAGTTTGGTGGCTATGGCTCAGGCCGTGGAGGGTCAGCAGAACGTTGGTGAAAATGCTGGGTCTCGTAGTTTGGCGACCTTTCAAAGGGAGAATCCGCCTACTTTCAAAGGCAAGTACAATCCTGATGGAGCGTTGGCTTGGCTGAAGGAGATGGAGAGGATCTTCCGTGTGATGGACTACACTCCAGCGCAGAAGGTTCGTTATGGTACTCATATGTTGGCAGAAGAGGCTGATGACTAGTGGCTAAAGACTAGTCAGAGATTCGTAGCTGCAGGAGAAGAGATCACTTGGGTTGTGTTCCGTAGGGAATTTATGAGGAAGTATTACCCTGAGGATGTCCGGGGCAAGAAGGAAATTGAATTCCTTGAGCTGAAGCAGGGAAACCTGTCGGTTACTGAGTATGCTGCCAAGTTTGTGGAGTTGGCCAAGTTTTATCCGCACTATAGTAAGGCGACTGCTGAGTTCTCAAAGTGCATCAAGTTTGAGAACGGGTTGCGGCCAGAGATTAAGAAGGCCATTGGATATCGAAAGATCCGTGTCTTTTCTGATTTGATTGAGAGCTGCAGGATCTACGAGGAGGATAGCAATGCTCATTATAAGATTGTTAATGAGAAGAGGAGCAAGTCTCAGAGTCGTGGTAAGCCGTATGATGCTCCTGTCGGTAGAGGTAAGTCGAGAGTTGCTGATGGTAAGAGAACTAGTGGGGGAGATGCTCCTGCTGGTATTGTGTGTTTCAAGTGTGGCAAAGCTGGTCATAAGAGTAACGTGTGTAAGCTTGAAGTGAGGAAGTGTTTCCGTTGTGTTAAGACCGGGAATGACGATCTGCGTGCGAGCATAAGGAGATGATTTTCTTCAACTGTGGCGAAGGAGGACACATTAGTAGTCAGTGTCAAACCGAAGAAAGAGCGAGCCAGTAGAAAAGTGTTCGCTTTGGTAGGGACAGAGACTTCTGAAGAAGATGGACTTATTAGAGGTACATGCTTCATTAATAATATTCCTCTAACTTCTATTGTTGATACCGGTGCCACTCATTGTTTTATTGCTGCTAATTGTGTTGAAAGATTGGGTCTTCCGTTGTCTTCTACGAATGGAGAGATGGTCGTCGATACTCCAGCTAAGGGGTCGGTGACTACTTCTCTTGTGTGTTCTCAATGTCCTTTGTCGATTTTCGACAGAGACTTTGTTGTTGATTTGGTTTGTTTGCCGTTAAGTGGATTGGATGTGATCTTGGGTATGAACTGCTTAGAGTATAATCATGTGCATATTAACTGTCATAGTAAGTCTGTGAGTTTTTCTACCCCTGAAGAGGAGGAAGCTAGTTTGTTGTCTGCTAAACAGTTGCGGAAGTTGATGCAGGAGGAAGTCCAGTTATTCTCGCTGATGGCATCAATGTCTGTCGAGAACCGAGCCGTAATTGTGGAGCTGCAGGTAGTGTGTGAATTTCCTGAAGTCTTCCCTGATGAGATTCCAGGTGTGCCGCCAGAGAGAGAAGTGGAATTCTCTATTGATCTTGTACCTGGGACCAGACCTGTTTCCATGGCACCGTACAGGATGTCAGCATCTGAATTGTCCGAATTGAAGAAGCAACTGGAAGATTTGCTCGAAAAGAAGTTTGTGAGACCAAGTGTGTCGCCGTGGGGAGCTCCTGTGTTGCTCGTAAAGAAGAAAGATGGAAGTATGAGGCTCTATGTTGATTATAGACAGTTGAATAAGGTAACAGTTAAGAACAAGTATCCACTCCCAAGGATAGATGATTTGATGGATCAGCTGGTGGGTGCTCAAGTGTTTAGTAAGACTGATTTGCGATCGGGTTACCATCAGATTAAAGTGAAAGATGAGGATATTCAGAAGACGGCCTTTAGAACTCGTTACGGGCATTATGAATATTCGGTGATGCCTTTTGGTGTTACCAACGCGCCGAGAGTATTTATGGAATACATGAACTGTATCTTCCATACTTACTTGGATCAGTTTGTGGTGGTATTCATCGATGACATTCTGGTCTACTCTAAGTCAGAAGAAGAGCATGCAGAGCATTTGAGATTAGTGTTGGAGGTCCTGAAAGAGAAGAAGTTATATGCAAAATTGTCTAAATGTGAATTCTGGTTGAAGGAAGTGAGTTTCCTTGGTCACGTCATTTCAGGTAGTGGCATTGCGGTGGATCCGTCTAAAGTAGATGTTGTGTTGCAGTGGGAAGCCTCGAAGTCGGCTACCGAGATTAGAAGCTTTTTGGGGTTAGCTGGTTATTATAGAAGGTTCATCGAGGGTTTTTCTGAGCTAGCACTTCCGTTAACTCAGCTGACTTGCAAAGGTAAAGCCTTTATGTGGGACACTCGTTGTGAAGAAAGTTTCGCCGAATTGAAGAAGAGATTGACGACGTCTCCTATTTTGACGTTGCCCAATCCGAGAGAGTCTTTTGTGGTGTATTGTGATGCTTCCAAGAAGGGTTTAGGAGGTGTGCTTATGCAGAATGGAAAGGTAGTTGCTTATGCGTCGAGGCAGTTGAGGACTAATGAAAAGAATTATCCTACGCATGACTTAGAGCTTGCTGCGGTTGTTTTTATGCTGAAAATTTGGAGGCATTATCTTTATGGTTCTAGATTTGAATTATTTAGTGAGCATAAGAGTTTGAAGTATTTATTAGATCAGAAGGAATTGAATATGAGGCAACGACGGTGGTTGGAGTTATTAAAGGATTATGATTTCGGATTGAATTATCATCCAGGAAAAGCTAATGTCGTGGCTGATACGTTAAGCCGAAAGACCTTACACATGTCAGCAATGATGTCTGTAACGCCCTAAAATAATTTAATTAAATTAATTAATTAAGTTATTTGAGGGATTACAAAATTATTTAAGTGGAGTGATTAAATTGGATTTGTTTTATTTCAGGGGGTGTGATGAATTAAAAAGGGTGGTTTGAATAATGGGCCCAAGTCACTTAAGTGACCCAAGCCCATTCCATTTATGCTAAAGCCTCAAACAAAACCTAAAACTATTTTCCATCTTCACCAAAGAAAGAAAACAGCGAGAATACTGAGAGTGTGAAGGAGCAGGGAGCGCAACTTTCAGCAAGGAGGAGAAGGAGAGTTTTGATCCATCTTTGCCCTAGGTAAGCTCTTTGATCCTCTTTTCCCTTCCATTTTTCCTTCACTTCCAAGTGGTGATTTCAACCTTCTTTTTCTTCAATATTGCGAATTCATCCATGGCCTTGGCTTAGTCACTGTTTGCGCGAGGAGAGGGAGGAGAATTGCTATCTTCTTGTTGGTGAATCTTGGTGTTGTGGAACCCTTCAATTCAAGGTTAGGGGGCTCTACTTTATACTTATAATAATGCTTAAGTTAGGTGATATATGTAGGATTGGTTGTAGGAGTTAGATTGGTGAAATAAGTTAGTTGAATGTTTACTAATTGTTACTGTTTGATTGTTTAGTGAGAAGGATGTAATTGTTGGATATTGCATTGATATATATATATATATATATATATATATATATATATATATATATATATATGTTATGAAATGAATCGAATTGAAATTGTGGGATAATGTGTGTACGACTACTGTTGGTGGATGAATAAATGAGTGAATTGAAATGGTGGGGATAATGAATTAAATTGGAATTTGAGAATAAGCTACGGCTACTGTTGGAATGGTATTGGATTTGGTTAAATTGTGAGGTAGTGTTAAGGTATATATATTGATGAAATAAATTAATTTGGGGATTGTAGAGATTAGGCTACTGTTGGTGTTGTAATTGGATTGGTTAAATTGTGGATGTTATGTTAACATATATATATATGTGGTGAAATGAATTAAATGGAAAATTGGGGGTAGGCTACGGCTACTGTTGGTGATATAATGGGAATGGTTAAATTGAGAATGTGGTGTTTATATATATATATGTGTTGATGAATTGAATTGATTTGGAATTGTGGAGATATGTTACTGTTGGTGGTGTTGCGCAGGGGCGCCAAATTGGGCAGCCCCGTGCGCGTGTGGTGCGGGCTGGCGGTGTAGTGCAGGGGCGCCCAATTGGGCGGCCCCGTGCGGGTGCGTTGTGTGTACTGCGTAGGTGTGTGTGGTTGCGGGGGAGTGAACCGTAAAAATTAAAATTTGACTCCTAGCCTAAGGATAAAAAGCGGTGTGTGCGGAGACGTGATTATTTGGAGATGCGAAAGCGGCGAGGGACTCCGGTCCGAAGCGGTGTGACATCCTTAAGGCCTATATGTTGATGATATTAAACTGAGAAATGAAAAGCGGTGAGTTTAATAATTATTATTGTTTATGTGTGGGGCTGTTGTGCATAGTCATAATGTCACATGATTCATGTTGCATAAAGCGGTGTGTAGGCTTCGGCCAAAGCGGTGTGGTGGCTTCGGCCAAAGCGGTGAGTGCCCTCCAGGCTAATAGCGGTGATGATGGATCCACATGCATGTTGCATTATATGCATTAGTCAAGCATTTGATGAGTCTATGGATGAAATATGAATATGGTGATTGTTGTTGATAAAGCGGTGAATTGTTATGATGTAACACCCCGTTATTTTCTAACTTGTAGAAATTACCGAAGCGCACTTCTGGCATACATCAGAGTACTTCCTGTTTTAAATACTGAACACATACTAATACTCGAAGCTAAAAACCATCAAGCGCGTTACATAACTTAACTTGAAAAATACATAAAGCGTTCTTACACCACTCAACTAGTGTTCAGTACCAAATTAGAAAGTTTGCGGAAGCGATTTACAACTTTATAACTAAGTCATACAATCGTACTTGCTAAGGAACTGAATACAAAACACAAAAGGGAACTGAAATACAAGACATGATGAAATAAAGATAGCGGCTGCTCCTCAAGCGTCTCCATGACCATGCCTCATCATCTTCAACTTAGCCTGCAATTCTGAAAAACAACAACATGGATTGGGTGAGACAACTTGTCTCAGTGAGTTCTATCGCGACCCCTTACTAAAACCTCTCGGTTCAATTATGCTTGATTCATTATTCTGATTCTAACTCATAGTCCTCAAAATTGACTATGTGGCTGGCTAACTGAAGTTGTCCTTATAACCCTTAGGCCGGTTACAAGACGCAACTCATAAACTGAACTAAACGTTGTCCTCATAACCCTTAAGCCGGTTATAAGAAACAACACATAAACTGAACTGATATTTTAGCGTGTCACCGGTCACTTGGCATAATAAGCTTCCGGTGAACCCGTCCCCACTAATCGGCTGGGTCCCTGATGGGGCCTAGGTTCATAGGGCTCATGACTTCCCCTCCCCTAGCACACTAAACTGAAATAGGGTCGTCACCCTAACTGAACTGATGTATATATGATGATATACCTGAACTGAACTCAACAATGAACTTAAACATAACCATAACTTAACTGAACAATGAACTGAACATAAACTTATTACTAAGGTGATCTAATTACTAACTAAGTCTAATTATTAAGTGATCTCTCATGGATTACTAAGGTTCGCTAACTTAACTTGTCAATCTTACTAAACCAGTCAATCCAGCACAATGCATCAAACACAAATTCATAACATGGAATCAAGGGTCAATCACATGAGCATTCACTTAACCTGAACATAATCCAAACACAACCAAGCATATGGTACTAACATAACTTAGATCCAATCACAGTCAATTACCACTCAATTCGGGGCAATTCAATCGTAGTAACAATGGGGAAGGTGGAAGGAAGGATTAGAAAGCAATTGGAATCGTTTGGAATGATTTAAAACACTTTTTAAAAGAGGCAACCCGAAGACCACGCACGACCCGTGCGCCCATACACACGATCCGTGCGTGTCCATCATTTAACTTGTCATTCCTTTCCGATCCCGAATTACTTCCCGATCAATACTACCACTTCAGTCAAAGCTAAACATGTAGAATTACGGTATTCCCATCCTAGGGGAACCTTGGGGAGTGGATGGGAAGGGACTTAGGACCAATCGGAACGACTTAGGACGTATTTCAAAATATCATATCAGAGAGATACGCACGGTCCGTGCGCCTTGGCACACGACCCGTGCGCATTTTCAAAAACAGCACCAGTGGTTCCAGAATCTCACGCACGACCCGTGCCCAGAGGCACACGGTCCGTGCGTGACTAACAGTGTTGCAGAAAAACAGTTTTTCGCGTTTTCTTTCCTATTCCGATCGTTCCCGTGTCCATTCCGATTCACCTACAAACTCAATAACACAACAATACACATATTCATGGTTTTCCTAGTGAGTTATAGAACTCACCTCTTGGAGACAACAACGATTTCACACCGAGACTTTACAACAAGGACGCAAGAAACTCACGAACTCTCCCCACAACGGCTCCTCCACACCTTCACTGAAAACCCAGCAACTGAAATATTCCCTAGGATGCTCCAAAGGGTGATGTGGGTACTGAGGTAGGTTCTAAGGCTCTCCAACACAACATGCAACAGTTTTTGGTTCAGATTTGCTTAAGAGAAGCTTGGTGGTTAACAATGGTAACTCATGGTGGAGGAGGGGGATGATTACGATTTCAGTATCAATGGAAAGGAAATGATGAACTGATTCAGATTGTGGAGAAGGATCAGACATGCATGGGATTAATGAGGAACCCTCCTCTCCCTCTCACGCCTCACTCTCTCCCTTTTTCTCTAACTATTCTGTTTCAGTTTATTTCCAGAAAATGAAATGGAATGGAGTGTTGGTCCTTGGGTTCAGCTGAGGAGGTACTTATATATAGGTAATGTGAAAGGACCATCTTACCCTTCACTTACTAAATCTATTCCATATGACTCCTCTCAATCCTAATTATCCTAACTTAACCTAATTAATTACTCAATCACATACAATTCCATACTCAACAACTCAAACAAGTCATTTTCAATTCAAACAATTTCAATCAATTAATTAATTCACTACTAATTTAATTATATTATTATAATTAAATAGAAAAATAGGGGATGTTACATTCACCCCAACTTTTTAAAAATTTTGTCCTCAAAATTGGACCAATCAAAACAATTAGCACACAATATACCTTTCGCCGAACTGTCATCAGCTTTGCCCTTCTGAGCGTCCAACACATAGAATCTTCCACTGGCGGGAGTAGATTTCTCCTCTCGATTCCTCTTCTTTGCCGGACACTCGTTAGCATAATGCCCTTCTTCCTTGCAGTAGTAACACACAGTGGATCCCAAACGACACTCTCCAGTGTGAGGCCTTCCGCATTTCGGACACTTACCGGACCTTAGTAGTTCGGATGCTATAGCTTGCTTTCCTTTGTGGGAGTTACCTTTTGGCTCCTCACTTGGGGTTGGCAATTCCACTGCCTTTTTCTTTTCCTTCCTATAAGCTTTCCTTTCTTCGTACATTCTGTTGAGATCTGCCTCTGCAACATAAGCTTGCTGCACCAACCCAGCATAACTAGTCATAGCATAAGAGCTAAGACCTTGGGCCACATCAGCACGAAGACTTGCCCTATACATCTGCATCTTCCACTCATCATTCGGAGCATGCTTTGCCAATTGATAAAACTGCGACAACCTTTCAAACTTGGCGGTGAACTCACCCACCGACATCTCTCCTTGCCTCAGATTGATAAACTCAGCTTGCTTGCTTAACTTCATCACCGGAGGGAAAAAGTGACCAATAAACATCTCCTTGAAGTTAACCCAGGTAACAGGAGTTCCCTGGTTCACCATCAACTCATGAGCATTGGTCCACCAGGTTTGAGCATCTTCCTCGAGCATATGGGCGGCAAAGAGAACCTTCTCTTCTTCGCTGCATTGAAGAGTCCTAAAAATCTTCTCCATCGAATCCAACCAGAAATGTGATACCATCACCTCAGGTTCTCCCTTGAAACTTTGGGGATTCATCTTCTGGAAACGAAAGTAAGCCCTATTCGGATCTTCCAGAGGAGGTTGTTGAACATTCGGTTGTTGCTGATCCATCCTCTCTTGATGCATTTGGGCCATTTGAGCCATCTGCTGCTGCTGCATTTGCATCATGTCATTCATCATCTTCTGTTGCGTCTCGATGACATTCTGCATCCATTCGGTATGAGGATCAACAGGGACGCTTCTCCTACTTCCACCAGCCATGATTCTGCGAAATATGCACAAAGTGTTTAGTTGATCAGGCTAAACGTCTAATAGCATACTAAGAGGAATCACACTTAGAGGACTTAAGAGACTCATGATTCTAAGCCCGACTAGGTCGAACTGCTCTGATACCATTTGTAACACCCCGTTATTTTCTAACTTGTAGAAATTACCGAAGCGCACTTCTGGCATACATCAGAGTACTTCCTGTTTTAAATACTGAACACATACTAATACTCGAAGCTAAAAACCATCAAGCGCGTTACATAACTTAACTTGAAAAATACATAAAGCGTTCTTACACCACTCAACTAGTGTTCAGTACCAAATTAGAAAGTTTGCGGAAGCGATTTACAACTTTATAACTAAGTCATACAATCGTACTTGCTAAGGAACTGAATACAAAACACAAAAGGGAACTGAAATACAAGACATGATGAAATAAAGATAGCGGCTGCTCCTCAAGCGTCTCCATGACCATGCCTCATCATCTTCAACTTAGCCTGCAATTCTGAAAAACAACAACATGGATTGGGTGAGACAACTTGTCTCAGTGAGTTCTATCGCGACCCCTTACTAAAACCTCTCGGTTCAATTATGCTTGATTCATTATTCTGATTCTAACTCATAGTCCTCAAAATTGACTATGTGGCTGGCTAACTGAAGTTGTCCTTATAACCCTTAGGCCGGTTACAAGACGCAACTCATAAACTGAACTAAACGTTGTCCTCATAACCCTTAAGCCGGTTATAAGAAACAACACATAAACTGAACTGATATTTTAGCGTGTCACCGGTCACTTGGCATAATAAGCTTCCGGTGAACCCGTCCCCACTAATCGGCTGGGTCCCTGATGGGGCCTAGGTTCATAGGGCTCATGACTTCCCCTCCCCTAGCACACTAAACTGAAATAGGGTCGTCACCCTAACTGAACTGATGTATATATGATGATATACCTGAACTGAACTCAACAATGAACTTAAACATAACCATAACTTAACTGAACAATGAACTGAACATAAACTTATTACTAAGGTGATCTAATTACTAACTAAGTCTAATTATTAAGTGATCTCTCATGGATTACTAAGGTTCGCTAACTTAACTTGTCAGTCTTACTAAACCAGTCAATCCAGCACAATGCATCAAACACAAATTCATAACATGGAATCAAGGGTCAATCACATGAGCATTCACTTAACCTGAACATAATCCAAACACAACCAAGCATATGGTACTAACATAACTTAGATCCAATCACAGTCAATTACCACTCAATTCGGGGCAATTCAATCGTAGTAACAATGGGGAAGGTGGAAGGAAGGATTAGAAAGCAATTGGAATCGTTTGGAATGATTTAAAACACTTTTTAAAAGAGGCAACCCGAAGACCACGCACGACCCGTGCGCCCATACACACGATCCGTGCGTGTCCATCATTTAACTTGTCATTCCTTTCCGATCCCGAATTACTTCCCGATCAATACTACCACTTCAGTCAAAGCTAAACATGTAGAATTACGGTATTCCCATCCTAGGGGAACCTTGGGGAGTGGATGGGAAGGGACTTAGGACCAATCGGAACGACTTAGGACGTATTTCAAAATATCATATCAGAGAGATACGCACGGTCCGTGCGCCTTGGCACACGACCCGTGCGCATTTTCAAAAACAGCACCAGTGGTTCCAGAATCTCACGCACGACCCGTGCCCAGAGGCACACGGTCCGTGCGTGACTAACAGTGTTGCAGAAAAACAGTTTTTCGCGTTTTCTTTCCTATTCCGATCGTTCCCGTGTCCATTCCGATTCACCTACAAACTCAATAACACAACAATACACATATTCATGGTTTTCCTAGTGAGTTATAGAACTCACCTCTTGGAGACAACAACGATTTCACACCGAGACTTTACAACAAGGACGCAAGAAACTCACGAACTCTCCCCACAACGGCTCCTCCACACCTTCACTGAAAACCCAGCAACTGAAATATTCCCTAGGATGCTCCAAAGGGTGATGTGGGTACTGAGGTAGGTTCTAAGGCTCTCCAACACAACATGCAACAGTTTTTGGTTCAGATTTGCTTAAGAGAAGCTTGGTGGTTAACAATGGTAACTCATGGTGGAGGAGGGGGATGATTACGATTTCAGTATCAATGGAAAGGAAATGATGAACTGATTCAGATTGTGGAGAAGGATCAGACATGCATGGGATTAATGAGGAACCCTCCTCTCCCTCTCACGCCTCACTCTCTCCCTTTTTCTCTAACTATTCTGTTTCAGTTTATTTCCAGAAAATGAAATGGAATGGAGTGTTGGTCCTTGGGTTCAGCTGAGGAGGTACTTATATATAGGTAATGTGAAAGGACCATCTTACCCTTCACTTACTAAATCTATTCCATATGACTCCTCTCAATCCTAATTATCCTAACTTAACCTAATTAATTACTCAATCACATACAATTCCATACTCAACAACTCAAACAAGTCATTTTCAATTCAAACAATTTCAATCAATTAATTAATTCACTACTAATTTAATTATATTATTATAATTAAATAGAAAAATAGGGGATGTTACATATGAGATAGTGTTGCTTGCTGCTTTCCTTAATATAACGCCTTTCTTAATCATTATTATTTGTGTAAAGAGACTCACCCTACTGCCTTTGTTGCTTCTTATGTCGGCAACTTGCAGGTGATCGAGAGTGAGGGCATCCTTATGCCTCTTTTCTAGTAGTGTGTCAGCTCTGATATGTAGCACCAGTGGGAGGGCGAAGTATTATTATATTTGTCGTTTGATTGTATTGGATTGTTATATTAATGTATTGATGCCATTCCGATGTGTTGAGGCTATCTTATTTATGTGCTGTAAACTAAAACAGGTGTTGTGGGCCCGTCCCCAAATCATTCGTGCTATATATCATGCTGTTAGATTGTTGACCGTATATCACTGTTTTAATCTGGGTGATTTATAAGCGGTGAAATGTGACGCTTCCTTTCAAAAGAATTTTTTTTTTTTTTTTTTATTAAACTCTGATATAATAATATAATAATAGTTGATATAGAAGGGGGGTGTTACATTAGTGGTATCAGAGCTGAAGTTGGTCTGTCCGACCAAGTGTCTAGGTGTTATGTCTGTTGTATCTAATTATGTTTATTTGTGTAGAAAATCTGATTCGATGGCAAGACGTGATGATGCTGCTTTGGCTGCTGCTCTGCAAGCCATAGCTCAAGCTGTTGGGAATCAGCACACGGCTGCTGATGCTAATGCTCGTAACTTAGCGACGTTCCAGAAGGAAAATCCACCCACCTTCAAGGGTCGGTATGACCCCGATGGAGCCTTGGCCTGGTTAAAGGAGATAGAGCGGATCTTCCGTGTCATGGAGTGTTCTGCTGCTCAGAAAGTGAAATTGGGAACTCATATGCTAGCAGAGGAAGCTGACGACTGGTGGTTGGGAATGCTGCGGAGATTGGAAAATGCTGGTGTGGAAGTTACTTGGGAAGTTTTCACAAGGGAGTTCAAGAGAAAGTACTCCCCTGAGGATGTGCGAGCTAAAAAGGAAGTGGAATTTCTAGAGCTGAAGCAGGGAAATAAGACGGTAGCTGAGTATGCCGCCAAATTTGAAGAGTTAGCCAAGTTTTGTCCTTACTATGCCAATGATGCTGATTCGGAGTTCTCCAAGTGTGTCAAATTTGAGAGGTGTCTGCGCCCTGATATAAAGAAAGCAATTGGGTATCAAGAGATTCGGGATTTTGCTAGATTGGTTGATAAGTGTAGGATCTATGAGGAAGACAGTAATGCTGCTTACAAGGCTGTGAAGGAAAATAGGAATTCTCAGTTTAGGGCAAAGCCCTATGATGTTGCTGGAAGTAAAGGTAAGTGGAAAGCAGGTTCTGGTCAGAAATCAAGTGGGGGAGGTGCCCCTTCGGACATTGTGTGTTATTCTTGTAAGAAGCCTGGTCATAAGAGTAATGAGTGCCCCGAGGCCAATTGTTTCAAGTGTGGTCAGAAGGGCCATAAAGCTGCTGACTGTGAAAAGAAAGGGATTGTTTGCTATAATTGTGAAGAAGTGGGGCATGTGAGTGCTAATTGTCCTAAACCCAAGAGGGAGAGAGCTAAAGGGAAAGTGTTTGCGCTGGCAGGATCCGAAGATGCTAACGAGATTAGAGGTACTTGCATTATTTATGGTATTCCTGTAATTGCTATAGTAGATACCGGTGCTACTCATTCTTTCATTGCTTCATTATGTGCTGAAAAATTGGGTCTTGAATTGTCTTCTATGATGAGGGAGATGGTTATTGATACTCCAGCTAAGGGGTCGGTAACTACCTCCCTAGTGTGTGCTAAGTGTCCTCTGTCAGTCTTCGGCAGAGATTTTCTTGTGAACCTTATTTGTTTGCCTTTGGAGGGATTGGACGTTATCCTTGGTATGGACTGGTTAGTTGATAACCATGTGCATATCAATTGCTTCGAGAGATCTGTGAGTTTCCTTGTCCCTGAGGAAGAAGAATCTGCCTTGCTGCCTGCTGGTCAATTGCGTAGGTTAATGAGGGAAGAAGTTCATCTATTTGCCTTGATGGCGTCTCTGTCTGTTGAAAGTCAAGATATTATTGAGGGGTTGAAGGTAGTGTGCGAATTTCCGGAAGTGTTCCCTGATGAGATTCCGAGTGTTCCGCCAGAGAGGGAGATTGAATTTGCTATTGATCTTGTGCCGGGTACGAGGCCTGTGTCTATGGCACCGTACCGGATGTCGGCGTCTGAATTATCTGAATTGAAGAGTCATCTAGAAGAGTTACTTGAGAAGAAGTTCATAAGGCCTAGTGTGTCGCCGTGGGGAGCACCTGTATTGTTAGTGAAGAAGAAGGATGGAAGCATGAGGCTTTGCGTGGACTATAGACAATTGAATAAAGTGACAATCAAAAACAGGTATCCGCTTCCGAGAATTGACGATTTGATGGATCAGTTGGTGGGTGCTAAGGTGTTTAGTAAGATCGACTTGAGGTCGGGTTATCACCAAATCAAGGTGAAGGATGAGGACGTTCAGAAGACAGCTTTTAGAACGAGATATGGGCACTATGAATATTCTGTAATGCCGTTCGGTGTTACCAACGCACCTGGAGTTTTTATGGAGTACATGAACCGTACCTTTCATAGCTATTTGGATCGTTTTGTAGTAGTTTTTATAGATGATATTCTGGTGTATTCCAAGACGGAAGAAGAGCACGCAGAGCACTTGAGGTTAGTGCTAGAAGTATTGAAGGAAAAGAAGCTTTATGCAAAATTGTCAAAGTGCGAGTTCTGGTTGCATAAAGTGAGTTTTCTTGGCCATGTGATTTCTGGTGACGGTATAGCTGTAGACCCAGCCAAGGTTGATGCTGTGTTACAGTGGGAGAGCCCAAAGTCAGTGACTGAGATAAGGAGTTTCTTGGGTTTAGCCGGTTACTACAGGAGGTTTATAGAGGGTTTCTCTAAGCTAGCCCTTCCGTTGACTCAATTGACGTGTAAGGGAAAGGCTTTCGTGTGGGATGCCCGGTGTGAAGAGAGCTTCAATGAGTTGAAGAAGAGGTTGACTACATCTCCTATTTTGGTATTGCCTGTTCCAGAGCAACCGTTTGTAGTGTATTGCGATGCTTCCAAGATGGGTTTGGGAGGTGTATTGATGCAAGATGGTAAGGTAGTAGCCTATGCGTCTAGGCAGTTGAGAATTCACGAGAAGAACTACCCTACTCATGATTTGGAGCTTGCGGCGATTGTCTTTGCTTTGAAGATTTGGAGACACTATTTGTATGGTGCTAAGTTTGAGGTGTTCAGTGACCATAAGGGGTTGCAGTATTTATTCGATCAGAAAGAGCTGAATATGAGACAAAGGAGGTGGCTAGAATTATTGAAGGACTATGACTTTAGCTTGAACTACCATCCGGGGAAGGCTAATGTTGTAGCCGACGCTTTGAGTAGGAAGTCCCTTCATGTGTCTGCAATGATGGTGAAGGAACTCGAATTGATTGAGCAGTTTCGGGATTTAAGTTTGGTCTGTGAAGTAACGCCTAAGAGTGTAAGACTGGGAATGTTGAAGATTCACAATGAATTCTTAGATGTTATTAGGGAGGCTCAGAAACAAGATATTAAGTTAGTTGAAGCGGCAGTTGGGGTTGAACATTCCGAGAATAAGGATTATGAGATAGATGCAGAAGATGTGTTGAGACACCGTGGAAGAATTTGTATTCCTGATGACGAAGAAATTAAGAAAGCAATCCTTGAAGAGGGACATCGGAGCAAGTTGAGTATCCACCCAGGAGCCACAAAGATGTACCAAGATTTGAAGAAACTGTTTTGGTGGCCTGGCATGAAGCGAGAAGTAGCCCAATTCGTGTATGCTTGTTTGACATGTCAGAAATCTAAGGTAGAGCATCAGAAGCCGGCAGGGTTGATGCAGCCATTGGATGTTCCGGAATGGAAGTGGGATAGTATCTCCATGGATTTTGTAACTGGGTTGCCGAATACAGTTAGAGGATTTGATGCTATATGGGTGATTGTGGACAGGTTGACGAAATCTGCGCACTTTTTGCCGATTAATATGACTTATCCGGTCCCGAAGTTGGCAGATATTTATGTTAAAACAATTGTGAAGCTGCATGGTGTTCCTTTGAGTATCGTGTCCGATCGGGATCCCAGGTTTACTTCTGAATTTTGGAAAAGCTTGCAAGAGGCCTTAGGTTCTAAATTGAGATTGAGTTCTGCGTATCATCCCCAGACAGATGGGCAGACGGAAAGAACTATCCAGTCACTAGAGGATTTGTTGAGAGCATGTGTTCTTGAACAAGGAGGTTCATGGGATTCGCATTTGCCATTGATTGAATTCACTTATAATAATAGTTTTCATGCGAGTATTGGGATGGCGCCTTTCGAGGCATTGTATGGTAGGAGGTGCAGGACACCCTTGTGTTGGTATGAATCAGGGGAGAGTGTGGTGTTAGGCCCTGAGATTGTGCGGGAAACTACAGAGAAGGTGAAGATGATTCGAGAGAAGATGAAAGCCTCGCAGAGTAGGCAGAAGAGCTATCATGATAAGAGAAGAAAGGATCTGGAGTTTCAAGCCGGTGACCATGTATTCTTGAGAGTCACTCCGGTGACAGGTGTGGGTCGTGCCTTGAAATCTAAGAAGCTAACCCCTCGTTTTATTGGCCCATACCAGATTTTGGAAAGAGTTGGGAAAGTTGCCTATCGGGTGGCATTGCCACCTAATTTGTCTAATCTGCACGACGTGTTCCATGTATCTCAGTTGCGGAAGTATGTACCTGATCCGTCGCACGTAATCCAGATGGATAATGTAGAGGTGAGGGAGAACCTCACCGTGGAGACTATGCCAGTTAGAATTGAAGACCGGGAGGTAAAGGTGTTAAGAGGCAAAGAGATCAATTTAGTGAAAGTGGTTTGGTTGGGAGCCGTGGGCGAGAGCATGACGTGGGAATTGGAAAGTAAGATGAAAGAAGCCTATCCAGAGTTATTCGATTCAGGTAATTTCGAGGACGAAATTCTTTAAGTGGGGGAGAGTTGTAACGCCCTAAAATAATTTAATTAAATTAATTAATTAAGTTATTTGAGGGATTACAAAATTATTTAAGTGGAGTGATTAAATTGGATTTGTTTTATTTCAGGGGGTGTGATGAATTAAAAAGGGTGGTTTGAATAATGGGCCCAAGTCACTTAAGTGACCCAAGCCCATTCCATTTATGCTAAAGCCTCAAACAAAACCTAAAACTATTTTCCATCTTCACCAAAGAAAGAAAACAGCGAGAATACTGAGAGTGTGAAGGAGCAGGGAGCGCAACTTTCAGCAAGGAGGAGAAGGAGAGTTTTGATCCATCTTTGCCCTAGGTAAGCTCTTTGATCCTCTTTTCCCTTCCATTTTTCCTTCACTTCCAAGTGGTGATTTCAACCTTCTTTTTCTTCAATATTGCGAATTCATCCATGGCCTTGGCTTAGTCACTGTTTGCGCGAGGAGAGGGAGGAGAATTGCTATCTTCTTGTTGGTGAATCTTGGTGTTGTGGAACCCTTCAATTCAAGGTTAGGGGGCTCTACTTTATACTTATAATAATGCTTAAGTTAGGTGATATATGTAGGATTGGTTGTAGGAGTTAGATTGGTGAAATAAGTTAGTTGAATGTTTACTAATTGTTACTGTTTGATTGTTTAGTGAGAAGGATGTAATTGTTGGATATTGCATTGATATATATATATATATGTTATGAAATGAATCGAATTGAAATTGTGGGATAATGTGTGTACGACTACTGTTGGTGGATGAATAAATGAGTGAATTGAAATGGTGGGGATAATGAACTAAATTGGAATTTGAGAATAAGCTACGGCTACTGTTGGAATGGTATTGGATTTGGTTAAATTGTGAGGTAGTGTTAAGGTATATATATTGATGAAATAAATTAATTTGGGGATTGTAGAGATTAGGCTACTGTTGGTGTTGTAATTGGATTGGTTAAATTGTGGATGTTATGTTAACATATATATATATGTGGTGAAATGAATTAAATGGAAAATTGGGGGTAGGCTACGGCTACTGTTGGTGATATAATGGGAATGGTTAAATTGAGAATGTGGTGTTTATATATATATGTGTTGATGAATTGAATTGATTTGGAATTGTGGAGATATGTTACTGTTGGTGGTGTTGCGCAGGGGCGCCAAATTGGGCAGCCCCGTGCGCGTGTGGTGCGGGCTGGCGGTGTAGTGCAGGGGCGCCCAATTGGGCGGCCCCGTGCGGGTGCGTTGTGTGTACTGCGTAGGTGTGTGTGGTTGCGGGGGAGTGAACCGTAAAAATTAAAATTTGACTCCTAGCCTAAGGATAAAAAGCGGTGTGTGCGGAGACGTGATTATTTGGAGATGCGAAAGCGGCGAGGGACTCCGGTCCGAAGCGGTGTGACATCCTTAAGGCCTATATGTTGATGATATTAAATTGAGAAATGAAAAGCGGTGAGTTTAATAATTATTATTGTTTATGTGTGGGGCTGTTGTGCATAGTCATAATGTCACATGATTCATGTTGCATAAAGCGGTGTGTAGGCTTCGGCCAAAGCGGTGTGGTGGCTTCGGCCAAAGCGGTGAGTGCCCTCCAGGCTAATAGCGGTGATGATGGATCCACATGCATGTTGCATTACATGCATTAGTCAAGCATTTGATGAGTCTATGGATGAAATATGAATATGGTGATTGTTGTTGATAAAGCGGTGAATTGTTATGAGATAGTGTTGCTTGCTGCTTTCCTTAATATAACGCCTTTCTTAATCATTATTATTTGTGTAAAGAGACTCACCCTACTGCCTTTGTTGCTTCTTATGTCGGCAACTTGCAGGTGATCGAGAGTGAGGGCATCCTTATGCCTCTTTTCTAGTAGTGTGTCAGCTCTGATATGTAGCACCAGTGGGAGGGCGTAGTATTATTATATTTGTCGTTTGATTGTATTGGATTGTTATATTAATGTATTGATGCCATTCCGATGTGTTGAGGCTATCTTATTTATGTGCTGTAAACTAAAACAGGTGTTGTGGGCCCGTCCCCAAATCATTCGTGCTATATATCATGCTGTTAGATTGTTGACCGTATATCACTGTTTTAATCTGGGTGATTTATAAGCGGTGAAATGTGACGCTTCCTTTCAAAAGAATTTTTTTTTTTATTTTATTTTATTAAACTCTGATATAATAATATAATAATAGTTGATATAGAAGGGGGGGGTTACAATGTCTAAGGAGTTGGAATTAATTGAGAAGTTCAGAGATATGAGTTTGGTCTGTGAAGTGACACCGCCGAGTGTCAGGTTGGGAATGTTAAGGATTAATAATGACTTTTTGGACAGTATCAGAGAAGCTCAGAAGCTGGATGTTAAACTGGTGGATTCGATGGTTGGAATCGATTAGTCTGAGAATAACGATTTCAAGCTGGATGCGGAAGGTGTGGTGAGGTTCCGTAATAGAATTCGTATTCTTGATGACGCAGAGATGAAGAAAGCGATTCTTGAAGAGAGTCATAGGAGTAAGTTGAGTATTCATCCGGGAGCTACTAAGATGTATCAGGACTTGAAGAATTTGTTTTGGTGGCAAGGGATGAAGCGTGATGTAGCGCAGTTTGTGTATGCATGTTTAACTTGTCAGAAGTCAAAAGTTGAACGTCAGAAGCCTGCAGGGTTGATGCAACCGTTAAAAGTTCCATAGTGGAAATGGGATAGTATTTCAATGGACTTTGTGACGGGATTGCCTAATACTGCAAGAGGGTATGATGCGATTTGGGTGATTCTTGACAGACTAACGAAATCGGCTCATTTTGTTCCTATTAACATCACATATCCAGTATCGAAGTTGGCAGAGATTTATATCCGAGAGATTGTGAAGCTGCATGGTGTTCCTATGTGTATCGTTTCGGATAGAGATCCGAGGTTCACTTCTGATTTTTGGAAGAGCTTGCAAGGAAAGTTGGGTTCTAAGTTGAGATTGAGTTCTGCATATCACCCTCAAACGGATGGTCAGTCGGAGAGGACTATTCAGTCGTTGGAGGATTTGTTGAGAGCGTGTGTTCTGGAGCAAGGAGGTTCGTGGGATTCCTATCTGTAATACCCCCAATTTTCGCTATTTAAATTATTTGGCGTGAAATGATTTTTTTTATTTAAATGAGTTGCTTGAAAAATAATTTGCTTGGATTGGCAATTAATTTAATTGTGTGACAAATTGAGTTAATTTCATCATATTAGTTTATTAAGAGTGGAAAGGAGTCATAGGGAATGAAGTTGGTAAGTGAGGGGTAGAACTGTCTTTTCCCTATACCCCATATTTATACTCCTCCTCAGCTGAACTTAAAGGAGAAGATATCATTTTTCTAAGTCTAAAAATCAGCAAGCTGAAGAGAGGAAGAGAGGGGAGAGGGCGTGGGTTGTGAGGGAGGAAGAGAGGAGGAACTTCTCAAAAATCCATTGCATGTTGAATCCATGGGTACCAAAATGATCAGCACACTCCCTCCATTCTATTGATACCATTTTTTTTCCATCTCAGAAACTCCTCCCTTTCCAAATCACCATTGAAGCCCAACCAAGCTTCACCCAGCCATGCAAAGTCGAGTTTTAGGGAGAAGAAGGGTTCAACAGAAAATTCTGGGTAAAACCCGTTTTACCTACCTTCAGTGTTTCGTTCGTATCTCCCTGTACTGACCTCTGATTCAGTTGATTTTTATTTATTTGGAAACTAGACAGAAAATGCTCCAGTTTAGACCCAAGAATCATCTGATTTCACTGAGAATGTAGGGAGATATCACCTTCCTAAGTTTCGTTTCCAGAATCAGCTTCAGTCTTGACCCAGCTTCATTGTTTCGGTTGTAACTCTCTGGATATAGGATGCATGTGTTTGAAACTTCCACCTTCAGAAACTAGAGAAAAATCCCTTCACCATAGGCTCTCGTTTTGCTAAGTTCGGTTGAGATTTGAGTGAGTTACGCTCGTTGCAAATTGGCGGTTTGCTGCTGGAAGTAGCTGGAGCGGATTCGTGATTCTCCGTTCGTCCGTATTCGCGAAGTTTCGGTGTCGGGTGTATTGTCGTCACGAAAAGGTGAGTTCTATACTCACTAGGATTGATTTCATGTGTTTTGTATTTCTGAATCGAGTCACGTATTTGTGATGAAAAACCGTTATCGAAACCGTTTGCGAAAAACCTCGCGTTAAGTTATCAAGTCATGTGTTTTCCCTTGGATGAAATGTGGATTGTTGATTGATATATGATGATTGTTGGATTTAATTGACTGTGATGAGGTGCGTGTATTATGGGAGTATCGATCGGAAAGTGAATCGGAATTAAGCGGAATCGCGGTTTTCGCACGAAACCGCCAAATTCTGCTTACTGTCATTCCACGCGCCACTTGCGCGCCGCGCGCCACTCACGCGCCACTTGACAGATCCTACTGTCAGCTCACGCGCCACTTGCGCGCCACGCGCCACTCGCGCGCCACTCTGCAGATTTTCAGCAACCAAACACTGTTTTTCGTTTCGCGATAACTTTTGACCCGGTGGTCCGATTTCAGTGTTCTCAGATACGTTGGAAAGATAATAAAAAGGCCTAAATGAATATGTAATAAAAGTAGTGCTATTATCTTGTTGTGGCTATGACTGAAGTGGTAGTGTCGATCGGGAAGTAATTAGGGATCGGAACGGAATGATATGATAAATGATAGTCACGCACGGATCGGGTGATGGGCGCACGAGTCGTGCGTGGTCTTCGGGTTGCCTATTTTAAAAAGTGTTTTAAATCATTCCGAACGATTCCAATTGCTTTCTAATCCCTCCTTCCACCTTCCCCAATGTTTCTATAATTGTATTGCCCTGAATTGAGTGGTAATTGACTGTGATTGGATCCAGGTTATATTAGTGTCATGTGATTGGTTATGTTTGGATTATGTTCAGGTGCAGTGAATGCTCATGTGATTGACCATTGGTTTCATGTTATGACTGTGTGATTGATATATGTGTTAGACTGACTCATTGAGTAAGGTTATTAAGTTAAGTTAGCAAATCTTAGTAATCCATGAGAGATCACTTAATAATTAGACTAAGTTAGTAATTAGATCACCTAATGTTCAGAATAAGATTAGGTCATGATAAGGCTCAGTGATTGAGTATGCTTTCAAGTTAGGCTCAGTGATTGAGCAGTTTTCATTGTTCATTGTTATTGTATATTTTATATGCATCATTGTTTAGGCTCAGTGATTGAGCATAGTTCATTGTTAGGGTGACGACCCTATTTCAGATTAGTGTGCTGGGGGAGAGGAAGTCATGATCCTTATGAACTAGGCTCCATTAGTGACCCACTAGTGATTAGTGGGGACGGGTTCACCGGAAGCTTATTATGCCAAGTGACCGGTGACACGCTAAGAATCATTGTTAGGCTCAGTGATTGAGCATAGTTCATTGTTAGGCTCAGTGATTGAGCATAGTTCAGCCACATAGTCAACTTTGAGGACTATGAGTTTTAGATAATGAATCAAGCATAATTGAACCGAGAGAATCAGTAAGGGGTCGCGATAGAACTCACTGAGACAAGTTGTCTCACCCAATCCATTGTTGTTGTTTTTCAGTTAAGCAGGGAAAGTTGAAGACCGTGAGGCATGGCTATGAAGATGCTTGAGGAGCACCCGCTATTTTTATTTCTTTATGTCTTATATTTCAGTTTCCCTTGTATCTCTGTATTTTGTATTCAGTATCTTAAGACTACTCGATTGTACGACTTATGTATTTCAAGTTGTGAATCGCTTCCGCAGACTTTCGGTTTTGAGTATTGAACACTAGTTGAGGGTGTAAGGACCGACTTTATTTATAGGCAGTTCAGTTAATTTAAGCACGTTTGATGAGTGATTCATCGAAGTTTAGTATGTGTTCAATATGTTAAAAGGAAAGTCACTCTGATGTATGCCAGTAGTGCGCTTCGGTAATTTCTACAAGATAGAAATTAACGGGGTGTGACACTATCTACCATTGATAGAGTTCACTTATAACAATAGTTACCATTCTAGTATTGGGATGGCACCTTTTGAAGCGTTGAATGGTCGGAAGTGTAGAACTCCTTTGTGTTGGTATGAATCCGGAGAAAGTGTAGTACTTGGACTGGAAATTGTCCAAGAGACTACTGAGAAGGTGAAGTTGATTCAGGTGAAGATGAAAGCTTCGCAGAGTAGACAAAAGAGTTATCATGATAAGCGAAGGAAAGATCTAGAATTTCAAGCAGGTGAGAATGTGTTTTTGAGAGTCACTCCGGTGACCGGTGTTGGACGCGCTTTGAAGTCTAAGAAGCTCACGCCTCATTTTATCGGTCCGTATCAGATTTCGGAGAGAGCTGGAAATGTTGCTTATAGGGTGGCCTTACCGCCTAATCTTTCGAATTTGCATGATGTGTTTCCTGTGTCGCAACTTCGAAAGTATATTTCAGATCCATCTCATGTAATTCATATGGATGATGTGCAAGTACGGGATAATCTCACTGTGGAGACGATGCCTGTACGAATTGAGGATCATGAGGTGAAGACTCTAAGAGGCAAGGAGATCGCTTTGGTGAAAGTAGTCTGGTTGGGACCTGCCGGAGAAAGCATGACGTGGGAGCTGGAAAGCAAGATGCGGGAATCTTATCCCGAGTTGTTCGAGTCAGGTAAATTTTCGAGGACGAAAATATTCTAAGTGGGGGAGAGTTGTAACGCCCCGAATATTTAATTAATTATTTAATTGAATTATTAGGAGTTAAGTGGTAGGAAAATATTAGAGTAAAAATATATTTTCGCATGTGGCCCTATTGTTGGTGTTAGGAGTAGTAAAATAAGGGGGTGTAAAGAAGGCCCATGAAGCTAAAGTCGCATAAGTGTATGAGAAAGCCCATAAGACTAAATAAATTATAAATACGTGTTATTTTAGGGTTTGCTCATTTTAGAAGAAAAAAAAATAAGAATCTAGAGAGAAGAGAAAGGAGGGGGCGGCGAAGAGAGAGCTAGGGCAAGGACCAAGGAGAGTTTCAACTTCAATCCAAGGTAAGGGTGGGGTTCTAACTCTATAATCGGGTATATGAAGGGCTTTATGTTGGAAGGTTAAGGAACCCTAGGTGTTGTTAATTCTTGAAAACCCTAGTTGTAGATATTGAACCCTAAATGTTGATATTGAATCCAATTGATGATGTTTGTTACCTATTGATGATGTGTGAACATGTTTGTTGATGATTGAGAACCAAAAATCTGTCCTGGGCGCCCTCCTGGGCGCCATCTTGCTGTTCGTAGGTTGCTGGGCGCCGCCATGGGGCCACTTTGTTGTTCGCTGGTCATGGGCGCCATGGGCGCTGATTGTGGTTGTTGCTGGGCGCTGGTGTGCTGGGCGCCATGGGCGCCGTTTTGATGTTGTTGCTGTTCTGGCGCACTGGGCGCCAAGGGCGCCAAGTCTGGCTGCCCTGTTGCTGTTCTGGCGCACTGGGCGCCAAGGGCGCCAATGCCTGGCTGCCCTGTTGCTGTTCTGGCGCACTGGGCGCCAAGGGCGCCAATGTCTGGCTGCCCTGTCGTTGTTCTGGCGCACTGGGCGCCATGTTGGCTGCCCTGTTCTGTTGCTGGGTGTAACACCCCAAAATAATTTAGTTATTTATTTAATTAAGTTATTTAAGGCTTACAATATTTATTTAATTTAATTAAATAATTCAAGGTTTAATTTATTTTATTTTAATTGTTAGGAGGTGTTGCCACGAATTAAAATGGTACTTGGGGGCCCATGACCCACAAGTGAGCCCATGGCCCATTGGATAGTCATAGGAGTCGACTCACTTAGGGGTCTTGGGAGTTAGTTGCATTTTTGACTCAATTGCAAAAAGAAAGAAAAGAAACGTAAAAAGAGAGAGTGAGAAGAGAAGGAGTTGCGAAGGGAAGAGGAGAGGAAGAAAAGGGGGCGAAGCACTCTAAGAGGAAGAGAAGGCTTGTTGGTGACTTGCATTTTCCTTGAAGCTTTGCTAGCAATTTCGACTTCTAAGAGGTTAGGGGGTCCTCTTCTTGTTGTTAATACCATATGCGAATTAGTGATGCCTAGGGTTAGGGTTCTAGGATAAATTCTATGAATGAATTGTCGTGATGATGATTAAATTATAGTATTGTGATGCTTGATTATGAATGGCCTAGGTTGAAATCGCATGACTAATGTTTTGAATTGTTGCTAATGTGAATTGTATGTCATATGTTTGAATATATGACTTGTTGGTGCTTACTTGGTGAAAATTGAGAATCATGGTGATACTTGAATCATATATATATATATATAATTGAGTGTTTGGTGAATTTAAATTGGTGTTTGAATTTGAAAAATTCTGGTTTTGGAAGCTCCTAGGCGCCTTGGGCGCCATATGCCTTGTTGCTGTGTTTCTGCGCCTCAGTCATGGGCGCCAGGCGCCCAGTCAGTGTGCCTGCGCCAGTTTTTCCAGCCACTGTGTTGCTGTCTTGGTGCAAGGCGCCTTATGTCATGGGCGCCAAGGGCCCCAATGTTCTGGTGATTGTTTTGTAAAATTTGGTTTCTGGTTTTCATATTCAAGTAAAATAGCTTGTGCAAAATGATTTTGGTCACCAAAATAGTTGGGTTGCGTGTTTTCACTAGGCGCCTAGTCCATGGGCGCCAAAGAGGCGTGTCACATTTTGCCAAAATTTTTATTGGGTTCCCTTATTCTGAGCATTTGGCTCGTGTAAAATTAATTTCGAAGCTAAAAGAGTTTTATGGCGTGTTTTGGCAAGGCGCCTTGTGCATGGGCGCTGTGTTCCCTGCGCCAGTTTTTCCTGGGCGCCAGCGCCTATGCGCGTGTTGCTGTTCCTGGGCGCCAAGCGCCCATGCGCCAAGTTCCGTGTTGCTCCTGGGCGCCCAGCGCCTGGGCGCCAGTTTCCAGGATGTCTAAGTATTTTTCCGGTTTTGTTTTTAATGTAACTTTTGACTCGGTTATCCAAATTCGACGGTTCAAAATGCGTTTCGAAGATAATTTCAGTGTCTATCCAAATGTTCTAATTTTATGCAAAAACGAATTATTTTACTGGTGTTTCTGGGCTGAGGTGTTCAAGTGTCTAAACGACAATTTTTATCCACTTTCCCTATGTCGTGTCAAACCATAAATTGGCCTATTGAAAATTGGTGTTGGTGTGAGTGGTGGGTTGAGTTGGTGAGTGTATTATGGTGTGGTTGGTGAGCAGAGGCTTCGGCCTAATTTTTAAATTGGTGAGCAGATTAATGCAATGGTGAGAATATAAATAAAATGGTGAGCTGAATTAAATGGTGAATTGATTGAATTGTGGTGTGTTGTGATGCATTTCCATAGCATCTCATGAAACATGTTCATTATTGGTGAGCAGAGGCTTCAGCCTAATTTTATTTGGTGAGCAGAGGCTACGGCCTATTTGTATTTGGTGACGGATCCGACATGCATGTGCCCGTGGAGTTTGGGTTGCATTTCATGCATAATCATATATTGTGTAGTGCTTCTTGGAAATAAAATGTTGATGTGATTGTTTCCATTGTTGTGAATCGGTGTGCCTGGTTTCCTTTTCCTATGCAGTGCTTAATTCCATATGTTATTAATTATGAAAAGAGACTCACCCTACTGCTTTTATGTTGCTTCTTATGTCGGCAACGTGCAGGTAATAACGAGTGAAGGTTACCTTATACCTTCGTTTGGTAGAAAGTGTCATGCTCTGATACGTAGCACCGGGGGGCGTCTTATGCTTTAATGTTATTGTCTTTATACTGTTAGACCATTTTTGGTGATGTATTGGTTTTGTTTTCGAACTTAATTATTATTCCGCTGCTGGTAGTGACTGTGTTAGTTGATGTGAACTAAACGGTTTTCCTTGTTATGGTGCTATGTATCTTGTGGTTTTAATTGAACTATGGAAGTTGAAGTTTTTGATTTTTATGGAGTAAGTGTAGCACTCGCTTAAATTGTTTTCAAAAAAAAAAAAAAAAAACTCTGATTTTATTAAAAAGTAAGGTTATTAGAAAAGGGGTGTTACATTAGTGGTATCAGAGCAGTTCGGTCTGTCCGGCCAAGTCGTCCTGTCATAGTGTCTTATGACCAATAGAATTGTTAGATTAGTTCTAAATTTCTGTTTGTGCTGCAGTGATAGTTTGAAATGGCTGGGAGGAACGACGCTGCTCTTGCTGCTGCTTTGCAGGCTATGGCTCAGGCTGTTGGGAACCAGCAAAATGGTGCTGAAAATGCTGGGACTCGCAGTTTAGCCACGTTCCAGAGGGAGAATCCACCTGTTTTTAAGGGCAAGTACAATCCAGATGGTGCTCTAGCATGGCTGAAAGAGATCGAAAGGATATTTCGTGTCATGGATTGTGACGATGCGCAGAAGGTCAGGTATGGTACCCATACGCTGGCAGAGGAAGCTGATGATTGGTGGATGGAGGTTAGGCAAAGGTTAGAGACTGCTAATGAGGAGATAACTTGGGCTTTTTTCCGCAGAGAGTTCCTCCGGAAGTATTTTCCAGAAGATGTGAGGGGAAAGAAAGAAATAGAATTCCTTGAGCTAAAGCAAGGAGGCATGTCAGTGACAGAGTATGCTGCCAAGTTCACTGAATTGGCTAAGTTTTATCCCCACTATGCTGATGCTGATTCTGAATTTTCAAAGTGTATAAAGTTTGAGAATGGACTGAGGGCTGATATAAAGAAAGCTATAGGGTACCAGAAGATTCGGGTATTTGCTGATTTGATCGACAGTTGCAGGATATATGAAGATGATAGTAATGCTCACTCCAAGGTCATGAGAGATCAGAGGGGTAAATTTCAGAACAGGAGTAAGCCGTATGAGGTTCAGGCTGGCAAGGGTAAGCAGAGGTATGCTGATAATAAGAAACCAAGTGGGGGAGATGCCCCTGCGAAGGTTGTGTGCTACAGGTGTGGCAAGCCGGGTCATAAGAGTTTTGACTGCTCGGATAATAAGTGTTTCAAGTGCGGTAAAGAAGGTCATGTGGCTGCGAAATGTGAGAAAAGAGATGTGGGTGTGCTACAATTGTGGGGAGTCAGGCCATATTAGTACTAAGTGTACTAAGCCGAAGAAAGAGAAGTCCCATGGAAAAGTGTTTGCTCTCGCAGGATCAGAGGATACTAATGAGATTAGAGGTACATGTTTTATTAATGGTATTCCTTTGATTGCTATTATTGATACTGGTGCTACGCATTCATTTATTGCTGCTTTATGTGTTGAGAAATTGGACCTTGTTTTATCTTCTATGATGAGGGAGATGGTTATTGATACTCCAGCTAAGGGTTCAGTAACTACCTCTCTTGTGTGTGCTAAGTGCCCTCTGTCAATCTTCGGCAGAGATTTCCTTGTTGACCTTATTTGTTTGCCGTTGGGAGGGTTGGATGTCATTCTTGGTATGGACTGGTTAGTATTTAACCATGTGCATATTAATTGTTTCCGAAGATCTGTGAGTTTCCTTCCTCCCGAAGAAGAAGAATCTGTTTTGTTGCCTGCTGGTCAATTGCATAAGGTAATGAAGGAAGGAGTTCATCTGTTTGCTTTGATGGCGTCATTGTCTGCTGAGAATCAGGCGATCATTGAAAGGGTTCAAGTAGTGTGTGAGTTCCCTGAAGTGTTCCCGGATGAAATTCCAAGTGTTCCGCCAGAGAGGGAGGTTGAGTTTGCTATTGATCTTATACCTGGTACTAGGCCTGTGTCTATGGCTCCGTACTGGATGTCAGCCTCAGAGTTGTCTGAATTGAAAAAGCAATTAGAAGATCTGCTTGAGAAGAAATTTGTAAGGCCAAGTGTGTCACCATGGGGTGCCCCGGTATTGTTAGTGAAAAAGAAGGACGGGAGTATGAGACTTTGTGTCGATTATAGGCAATTGAACAAAGTGACAATAAAGAACAGGTATCCGCTTCCCAGAATTGATGATCTGATGGACCAGTTGGTAGGTGCTAAGGTGTTTAGCAAAATCGATTTGAGGTCGGGTTATCACCAGATCAAGGTAAAGGATGAAGACATTCAGAAAACCGCTTTCAGAACGAGATATGGGCACTATGAGTATTCTGTGATGCCGTTTGGTGTTACCAACGCCCCGGGTGTGTTTATGGAGTACATGAATCGTACCTTCCATAGTTACTTGGATCGGTTTGTAGTTGTGTTTATTGACGACATTCTGGTGTATTCTAAGACGGAAGAGGAACACGCAGAACATTTGAGGTTAGTGCTAGAAGTGTTGAAAGAAAAGAAATTGTATGCAAAATTGTCTAAGTGTGAGTTCTGGCTGAATGAAGTAGGTTTCCTTGGTCATATTATCTCTGGTAATGGTATAGCTGTGGACCCAGCCAAGGTTGATGCTGTGTCGCAATGGGAGAGCCCGAAGTCAGTTACAGAGATTAGAAGCTTCTTGGGACTAGCTGGTTATTACAGGAGATTTATTGAAGGTTTCTCGAAGTTGGCCCTTCCGTTAACTCAATTGACATGTAAGGGAAAGGCCTTTGTGTGGGATGCTCGCTGTGAGGAGAGCTTCAATGAGTTGAAGAAGAGGTTGACAACATCGCCCGTTTTGACTTTGCCTGTTCCGGATCAACCGTTTGTAGTATATTGTGATGCTTCCAAGATGGGTTTGGGAGGTGTGTTAATGCAAGAGGGTAAGGTAGTAGCTTATGCGTCTAGGCAGTTGAGGACCCATGAGAAGAACTACCCTACTCATGATTTGGAGCTTGCTGCAATTGTGTTTGTGCTGAAGATTTGGAGGCACTATCTGTATGGTACTAGATTTGAAGTGTTTAGTGACCATAAGAGTTTGAAATACTTGTTCGATCAGAAGGAGCTAAATATGAGACAGAGACGTTGGTTAGAATTGCTGAAGGATTATGATTTCGGCTTGAACTATCACCCCGGCAAAGCTAATGTCGTGGCTGATGCTTTAAGTCGGAAGAGTTTGCATATGTCGGCTATGATGGTGAAAGAATTAGAGTTGATTGAGCAGTTTCGGGACATGAGTCTGGTTTGTGAAGTGACACCGCAGAGTGTCAGATTGGGAATGTTGAAGATTGGCAATGAATTTTTGGTTAGTGTTCGAGAAGCCCAAAAGTCAGATGTAAAGTTGGTAGACTTGTTACTTGTGAATGATCAAGCTGTGAATGGGGATTTCAAGTTAGATTCCCAAGGTGTATTGAGATTCAGAGATAGGATTTGTATTCCTGATGATGCTGAGATGAAGAGAATGATTCTTGAGGAGAGCCATAGGAGCAAGTTGAGTATTCATCCAGGGGCTACGAAAATGTACCAAGATTTGAAGAAGTTGTTCTAGTGGCCTGGTATGAAGAAGGATGTGGCACAGTTTGTGTATTCTTGTCTGACTTGTCAAAAGTCTAAGATTGAGCATCAGAAGCCCGCGGGGTTGATGCAACCATTGGAGATTCCGGAATGGAAATGGGATAGCATTTCCATGGATTTTGTGACTGGTTTGCCAAATACAGTGAGAGGGTTTGATGCTATATGGGTGGTTGTGGACAGATTGTCAAAGTCTGCTCATTTCTTACCAATTAATATGGCTTATCCAGTTCCAAAGTTGGCAGAGATCTACATCAAAACAATTGTGAAGTTGCATGGCGTTCCGCTCAGTATTGTATCTGATAGAGATCCAAGATTCACATCTGAATTTTGGAAAAGTTTGCAAGAAGCTTTGGGTTCTAAGTTGAGGTTAAGCTCCGCTTATCATCCGCAGACAGATGGTCAGACGGAGAGGACTATTCAGTCGTTAGAGGACTTGTTGAGAGCGTGTGTGTTGCGCCCCGAAAAATCCGGTTAAAGATTCCTCAGTTTGACAACGTGAAAAATTTTGAAGCCGCCACCAATATTTATTTTTAAAGACTAAAACATTGGAAAAAGTCTTTTGAAAAAAAAAAAAAAGGCGGATGGTCTTTCGAAAACACAGAGATGTAGGTTCGGGGGTCGGTTAGGTACGGGGAAGGTATTAGCACCCCGCACCTCCTTTCTACCGAAAGGGAACCATTAACTTTGATGTGTGGCTTAGAAAAAGTTGACTTGAAATGATTTTTGTTCTACTTCCTTTCTTTTTATTTCGTTTGAGAAACGGTTTTATTGAGAAGAAAAATATTTTTGGTATCTTTGAAAAGCGGAACGAAACAAAGATTTTTAAAAGGGTGCTTGACGGGTTACGACCCGCTCCTACGTACCCTCTCTGGAAGAGGGATCAAAGCTACGTAGTTCTAGGGTTTTGGTTTTGAAAGCGTTTTTGTGTTTTATCTTATTTAATTTTTTTGGAGTTTTTTGAAATAAGACTCAAGTATTCACGAATACCAAACAAGCAACGGCTTCGAGTGGCGTTCATTACTAACTCGAAAGAAAGAGTCAAAACCGGTAATTAAACAAGCAAGGGCTTCGAGTGACTACAAGTAACAATGTTTTATTATCTTTTTTGAAATCACTTTTGAAAAAGGTGAGCCTTGGTGATAATTACGTTGTTTTTGAAATCGGAATTTATTTATTTTTTGGTTAAGGTGTGGGAGCTTTCATGATAGCCAAACAAGCAAAGGCTTCGAGTGACTACCACTAATAACTCCTCATTAGCGATCAAACAAGCAAAGGCTTCGAGTGATGACTAATGATTTATTTAAGAAAAATGCCTTAGAGTTTTTGTTTGAGAAAACATTTGACTTGGGTTTGAAGACTAGTTTTGGAAAAGGATTTGATTTGGGAAAAAAGTTTCGAAAGATAAGTAGAACATTTCTATCAACATATCAATTTCTAACCAAGATACAATTCCTTTAATTACACTTCATACAAGCACTACAAATCAAAGAGATACATCTATGCATAAAAGTGGCCCTTGGCCGAATGCTCCTCATGCAAAAATCAACATCAATTTCATGCTAAAGTTCACAAGTTAACACACAAAACATCACAAGATGCAACTCTATTCCAACATATGAGACTACAAGACAAACCTCAAGCAAGACATACATTTATTCAACCACAAAATCAAAGGAAAAAAAAAACAATGGAAACCGTAATCCTATCCTTGAACCCGAAACACAAACTAACCCAAACCAAGTCATTTTTCACCTACAAATCATCAAATACGCAAAACAATACTTGAACCCTATTTTTACATTGTGGTCGTGGTTTATCAAACAATAATCCATCTTCAATTTCATACCAAACTTTGCAAATTATTATACAAAAGAAACATAAGACACCACCTTAAAGTGTAAACATTAAACAAAATTGAATCATATAGAGTAATCCTTTCACTTAGATTAAAGTGCCATGGGCACAAGTGAAAATCAACTTACCCCATCATCAACACCTAGCAATGAGCAAAATAGAACACATAAACCAAGAAAATAAAGTTGAGTCCTTTCTAGCCATCTTCACCACTTAACTTAAAGTGCACTAGGCACTAGTGGTGACTCACATAGCTAAATCATCAAAGGGATATTCCTTATTCCTTTCTAGATAATTCTCCTAAATTCATACCATTTTGGGCCATATCCCATGATTCAATGATTGGGCTCTGAATTTTATGATCTCACCAATCCCAAAATTGATTCATTGACCCTACTTCAAAGGAAATGACCATTTTGCCCTTTTGTTCAAAAACCGAATTTCATGCCAAAAATATTCCCATGATGCACAAAAAATACACAACTCCACTCACTTGGACTCACATAAATTCCTCAAGAGATGCATAGTGGTTTTTACTGAGAAATTATTTAGTTTAGTGAAATGACCAAAATGCCCTTTTGGTCCCAAAAACCCTAATTTTGCTCCGAACTTCATTTCCACTCTAACCATGATCCTGAGACCCTTTGGATGACTCTAAAACTCTAGAAATGCATGCATGATGAGAAAATAAGTCTTTTTGGCGAAATTACCAAAATACCCTTTGAACTAGGAAAAACCCTAGAAACCTTAGAAATGCTCTAAAGTGCTCTAAAATGCCATGCAATGCTTTCCTAACCCTAAAATGTATTCTGAAACTTCTAAGATGCAAGCATGATGCCTTTCCTAACCTCTAGGATGAATGTCAAGACTTGATTTATTTATTTTTGTTGAAAATTAGGGTTTTGCCCTAAGTCGGACAAAATTGGGGTATGACAGTGTGTTCTTGAGCAGGGAGGTTCATGGGATTCTCATCTTCCGTTGATAGAGTTCACCTATAATAACAGTTTTCATTCTAGTATTGGAATGGCACCGTTTGAGGCGTTGTATGGTCGAAGATGTAGGACTCCGTTGTGTTGGTATGAATCTGGAGAGAGTGCAGTGTTGGGGCCTGAGATTGTGCGAGAAACAACTGAGAAGGTAAAATTAATCCGTGAGAAGATGAAAGCGTCGTAGAGTCGGCAAAAGAGCTATCATGATAAGAGAAGGAAGGATTTAGAGTTTCAGGCTGGTGATCATGTGTTCCTGAGAGTCACTCCGGTGACTGGTGTTGGGCGTGCCTTGAAATCAAAGAAGTTAAGTCCCCGTTTCATTGGTCCGTATCAGATTATGGAGAGGGTGGGAAGTGTTGCCTATAGGGTGGCCTTGCCGCCTAATCTTTCGAACTTGCATGACGTGTTCCACGTGTCACAACTTCGAAAGTATGTTCCGGACCCGTCTCATGTAATTCAGATGGATGAAGTAGAGGTACGGGATAATCTCACGGTGGAGACTATGCCTGTGCGAATTGAAGATAGAGAAGTGAAGATTCTGAGAGGGAAGGAGATTCCTTTGGTGAAAGTGGTTTGGTTAGGAGCTGCTGGTGAAAGTATGACTTGGGAGCTGGAGAGTAAGATGCGGGAAGCATATCCGGAGTTGTTTGATTCAGGTAATTTCGAGGACGAAATATTCTAAGTGGGGGAGAGTTGTAACGCCCCAAAATAATTTAATTATTTATTTAATTAAGTTATTTAAGGCTTACAATATTTATTTAATTTAATTAAATAATTCAAGGTTTAATTTATTTTATTTTAATTGTTAGGAGGTGTTGCCACGAATTAAAATGGTACTTGGGGGCCCATGACCCACAAGTGAGCCCATGACCCATTGCAAAAAGAAAGAAAAGAAACGTAAAAAGAGAGAGTGAGAAGAGAAGGAGTTGCGAAGGGAAGAGGAGAAGAAGAAAAGGGGGCGAAGCACTCTAAGAGGAAGAGAAGGCTTGTTGGTGACTTGCATTTTCCTTGAAGCTTTGCTAGCAATTTCGACTTCTAAGAGGTTAGGGGGTCCTCTTCTTGTTGTTAATACCATATGCGAATTAGTGATGCCTAGGGTTAGGGTTCTAGGATAAATTCTATGAATGAATTGTTGTGATGTTGATTAAATTATAGTATTGTGATGCTTGATTATGAATGGCCTAGGTTGAAATCGCATGACTAATGTTTTGAATTGTTGCTAATGTGAATTGTATGTCATATGTTTGAATATATGACTTGTTGGTGCTTACTTGGTGAAAATTGAGAATCATGGTGATACTTGAATCATATATATATAATTGAGTGTTTGGTGAATTTAAATTGGTGTTTGAATTTGAAAAATTCTGGTTTTGGAAGCTCCTAGGCGCCTTGGGCGCCATATGCCTTGTTGCTGTTTTTCTGAGCCTCAGTCATGGGCGCCAGGCGCCCAGTCAGTGTGCCTGCGCCAGTTTTTCCAGCCACTGTGTTGCTGTCTTGGTGCTAGGCGCCTTGTGTCATGGGCGCCAAGGGCCCCAATGTTCTGGTGATTGTTTTGTAAAATTTGGTTTCTGGTTTTCATATTCAAGTAAAATAGCTCGTGCAAAATGATTTTGGTCACCAAAATAGTTGGGTTGCGTGTTTTCACTAGGCGCCTAGTCCATGGGCGCCAAAGAGGCGTGTCACATTTTGCCAAAATTTTTATTGGGTTCCCTTATTCTGAGCATTTGGCTCGTGTAAAATTAATTTCGAAGCTAAAAGAGTTTTATGGCGTGTTTTGGCAAGGCGCCTTGTGCATCAGCGCCTGCCCCAGTTTTTCCTGGGCGCCAGCGCCTATGCGCGTGTTGCTGTTCCTGGGCACCAAGCGCCCATGCGCCAAGTTCCGTGTTGCTCCTAGGCGCCCAGCGCCTGGGCGCCAGTTTCCAGGATGTCTAAGTATTTTTCCGGTTTTGTTTTTAATGTAACTTTTGACTCGGTTATCCAAATTCGACGGTTCAAAATGCGTTTCGAAGCTAATTTCAGTGTCTATCCAAATGATCTAATTTTATGCAAAAACGAATTATTTTACTGGTGTTTCTGGGCTGAGGTGTTCAAGTGTCTAAACGACAATTTTTATCCACTTTCCCTATGTCGTGTCAAACCATAAATTGGCCTATTGAAAATTGGTGTTGGTGTGAGTGGTGGGTTGAGTTGGTGAGTGTATTATGGTGTGGTTGGTGAGCAGAGGCTTCGGCCTAATTTTTAAATTGGTGAGCAGATTTATGCAATGGTGAGAATATAAATAAAATGGTGAGCTGAATTAAATGGTGAATAGATTGAATTGTGGTGTGTTGTGATGCATTTCCATAGCATCTCATGAAACATATGCATTATTGGTGAGCAGAGGCTTCGGCCTAATTTTATTTGGTGAGCAGAGGCTACGGCCTATTTGTATTTGGTGACGGATCCGACATGCATGTGCCCGTGGAGTTTGGGTTGCATTTCATGCATAATCATATATTGTGTAGTGCTGCTTGGAAATAAAATGTTGATGTGATTGTTTCCATTGTTGTGAATCGGTGTGCCTGGTTTCCTTTTCCTATGCAGTGCTTAATTCCATATGTTATTAATTATGAAAAGAGACTCACCCTACTGCTTTTATGTTGCTTCTTATGTCGGCAACGTGCAGGTAATAACGAGTGAAGGTTACCTTATACCTTCGTTTGGTAGAAAGTGTCATGCTCTGATACGTAGCACCGGGGGGCGTCTTATGCTTTAATGTTATTGTCTTTATACTGTTAGACCATTTTTGGGGATGTATTGGTTTTGTTTTCGAACTTAATTATTATTCCGCTGTTGGTAGTGACTGTGTTAGTTGATGTGAACTAAACGGTTTTCCTTGTTATGGTGCTATGTATCTTGTGGTTTTAATTGAACTATGGAAGTTGAAGTTTTTGATTTTTATGGAGTAAGTGTAGCACTCGCTTAAATTGTTTTCAAAAAAAAAAAAAAAACTCTGATTTTATTAAAAAGTAAGGTTATTAGAAAAGGGGTGTTACACTGGGCGCCAACTGTGGCTGCCCGCTGGGCGCCAAGTGTGGCTTGTTAGACTTATTATATAACCTTAGAGGGGGGGGGGGTGAATAAGGTTATGAGTAAATATAGATTCTTTTCGCAAATGATGATTATATTCTTTTTCAAATCGGATGCGGAAAATGTGATTTGAACTTTTGGATATGAAAACAAGCAAGAGTTGTTTAAATTGTATTCAATATTGCCAATAAAGATATTAAAAGAGATAATCAGGATATTGAATATATTAGATCTATTAGTCAGATAAAGATGATATATGAGATATAGTTGATCTTATAGAAGAGGATTAGAAGATGATTTATGAGTATTAATAATATCACAATTAATATGTTTATTGATATGACAGAGTAGTGATAGTATTGAATAATATAAGCACAGTAATATTAACAATAAACAGGAATAATAATAGTGATAATATCAATATATATACGCACAATAAAATTAATAATAAATAGTTATAATAATAGTGCAAAATATAAAGAGAGAAGGGATAGAGGGACACAGATATTTAGCGAGGTTCGGGATAAAACCCCTACGTCCTCGGCCTTAGGCTTTTCAACCCTTGGACTTAGCAACCACTATATTGAAGAGAGTTTAATACAAACAGTCGACTTCAACACTAGTGAATCTCAATTCCCCTGAACTGAGAACCCAAGCGCCCGCTAAGGATTTCAAAACCAACTGAATCACCCGATTGAGAGACCCAAGAGAACCTCCCAGGATTTCAAAATAACGACTTTAAGAAATAAAGAGTACAACGTTTGAGATCTATGATCCAATCACTTCTTGTAGTATGTCAGTTTAGAGACTGAGAGAGATGAGTGATCTTAGGAAAATAGAATGCTCTAAAGATGATATGAAGATGAAATCTTGTTTTTGCAAAAGGTTTAAAGAAGATATGACAATGGAAGCTAGCTCTGCAAAAGTATAAAAGCTTTTTAGAAAAGATATATTATTTTCGAAAAACAAAAAAGCTTTTAACAAGATTTAACAATGAAGCACTATATTTTTAGATCTAGATGAAAATGAAGAGCTTTCAAAAATAAAACTATGAAGCACAAGAATATAGATCTAGAATTTCGAATATGAAGAGTAGAGAGAAATTGTGAGAAGAAGAGGTGTGTGTTGAAAGTGAATCACACATGCCTATTTATAGGTTTAGAAAAGGTTAGAAATGGAAACTCTCATTTATGGTATGGTATAATCGATTATGTGAGAATCAAAGGGAATGTGATAATCGATTAATTTGATGGATATGGAAAGTTGGATTGCTTGATAATCGATTATCATATGTAGTTCTAGGAAGGGATAATCGATTATTGTTGTCAATCAGGACAATAATCGATTATGGGAGGGAGTTCATTTAGTCTATAATCGATTATGGTTCTAAAAATGGAAGGTGAGGCAACACTATAATCGATTATGACATATGGTTCAAATGAGGTGGTAATCGATTATAGTTTTAAAAAAAGAAACAAATCTTGGCTTGATAATCGATTATGTATATGGTAGAGGTAAGATGATAGTCGATTATGTTATTAAAAAGGTAGAAATTGGTTTCATGCTTTTCACAAAAATATTTTTAGGGTTTAAGTTTCCACCTTATGCATGCATGCAATTTTAAAATATTTTTCAAAACTATTTTGATGCATCATGCATGTTTTGAAAAGTCATCTCTCTCAATAACTAAAGTGTCATACACTTTAGCTGATAGGACCTTACAAGGTGTCCTAAATAAGGCTTAGACACAAATTAGGGTTTTGAACTTCATATGTTGCTTCTTCTTCAAGCTTCTCTTCTTTTGTGTCTTCTTCTCTTTAAATTAAGTCCTGCACTTTGCTCAACTTGAAACATTAGTAGATATGATGTAATTTGTTATCATACAAAATAAAGGAGTGTTTACCCTTGGTTCAACATGGCTGCCCCTGATGTTGCTGGGCGCTGTGTCTGTTGTTGCTGGGCGCCAAGTGTGGCTGCCCTTGATGTTGCTGGGTGCCATCCTGGGTGCCGTGTTCAGTTCCTGTGTTTTACTGGGCGCCATCCTGGGCGCCGTTTTCTGTTTTGTGGCACTGGGTGAAACCCCCAAATAATTTAATTATTTATTTAATTAAATATTTAGGTATTTTATTAGTATAGTTATATTAAAATAATTATACGGTGTTTTATGTATAATAGGGAGTGGTGCTTAGTTACTAGCTGATTAGTGGACGGGGGCCCGTGATCCATGAGCCCAAGGCTTAGGCGCATGAAGGGAGTGTTAGTTAGGGTTTTTGGAGCATAGCGCATTTTGAGAAGAGAAAAAGAAAGAAAGTTGCGAAGAGGAGAAGAGAGAAAGGAAGAGGGACGACGCGCACAAGGAGCAAGAGGAGAGAAGTCTTGTTGCGGTGGTTCTTTGGAGCTTACGTTCAAGGAGATCGTGTTCGGCAAACCTAAGGTAAGGGTGGGTTCTATCCTTATAATAGGGTTTATGATGGGGATTATGTAGGGGATAGACTCTATGTAGTTCTTTGATCTTGTTTGATGTCGATTTGGTGATGTTTAAATATAATCATAATGTTTGTAATTGGTGATTGGTGATTGATCATGGTGGAAATCAAAATTTGGATCCCTAGGCGCCATGGGCGCCATTGTTGTTGTTGTTTTTAGTTGCTGGAGAAGGCGCCCTACTGCTGGGCGCCATGTCTAATTATGTTGCTGTCTGCTGTTGCTGGATGTGGCGCCCTAGGCGCCCAGTCATGATGTTCCTGTTTGTTGTTGCTGATTGTGGCGCCCTAGGCGCCCAGCCATGGTGTCCTGTCGTTGTTGTTGCTGGAAGTGGTGCCCTAGGCGCCTAGTGGGTTTCTGAGTTGCAGGGGATGGCGCCCTAGGCGCCCAGTGGTGAATGGTGCTTGTTTGTGTTGCTGTGAAGGGCGCCCTAGGCGCCCAGTGTCTCCTGCGCTTGTTGCTGATTTAGGCGCCCTGCTCCTAGGCGCCAAGGTTGTTGTTGCTGTCTGTGTTGCTAGGCACCCTGCTCCTGGGCGCCAAGTCTGATGTTGCCTCTGCTGTCTCAGGCGCCCTGTTGCTGGGCGCCAAGCCTGATGTTGTTGTTGTTGTCTTAGGCGCCCTGCTCCTGGGCGCCAAGTCTGCTATGTTGCCTGTTGTGCCAGGCGCCCTGTTGCTGGGTGCCAAGTCTGTTCCTGATGTTGTGGTGCTAGGTGCCTTGCCCCTAGGCGCCATTTCCTGTGTTGTTGCCAGGCGCCCTGTTGCTGGGCGCCAAGTCTAATTATGTTGCCATGGTGTCAAGCGCCCTGCTGCTGGGCGCCAATTCTATTGTTGCCACTGTTGTCCTAGGCGCCCTGTAGCTGGGCGCCAAGTCTGATGTTGCTGCTGTTGCCCAAGCCGCCCTGTTGCTGGGCGCCAGTTTCTGTTTTGTTGTTGCTGTCTAAGGCGCCCTGCTGCGGGGCGCCAGATCATGTGATGCCGGTGTTGTTTGTGGCGCCCTGTTGTTGGGCGCCAGTTTCAGTGCTGTTGCTGTTGTCTCTGGCGCCCTGTTGCTGGGCGCCAGATTCTGTGTTGCTGTTACTGCCTGTGGTGCCCTGTTACTGGGCGCCCGTTTCTGCTGCATGTTGTTGCCTTTTGGCGCCCTTTTGCTGGGCGCCAGTTCCTGCTGTGTTGTTGTCTGTCTCGGCGCCCTGTTGCTGGGCGCCAGTTTCTGTCATGTTGCTGATGCTGTTTTTCTGAAAATTGGTGTTGCTGTCACAGTGACTAAATGTTGCTGTTTTTCTGAAAATTGGTGTTGCTGTCACAGTGACCAAATGTTGCTGTTTTCCGAAAATGGTGTTGCTGTCATTGTAAAATAAGGGGCTGTTTTGGTAAAAATGATGTTGCTGTCACGGTAAAATAAAAGTGCTGTTGCTGTAAAAATGGTGTTGCTGTCACTGTAAATTAAACGTTGCTTTTGTTGTAAATCTATTGGTGATTTGGCGTCGGTGTTTGCTGGTGTTACCGGTGATGGTGTAACAGGTGATGTGCCTATTTCATAGGCTAAGGTGATGGGTCTATGACCACTTGGTGATATTGGTGATGTTGCGTTAATTAAATGTCTGTTGTTGTTAATTGTTTGGTGCATTGTTCATGGCGTCGCATATATTGCATATGCATATTATTGGTGATGATGGCTTCGGCCGTTGGAGCTATAGGTGATGATGGTGATGCTCATATAGGTGATGTGCCCATATTGGCTACTTTATTAGTGATGAATGGTACCACATGCATATGCCCGTTGGTGTGGGTTGCATCTCATATAATTACTCATGATGTTAATGATGACTATTGGTGATTTATTAATTGATGTTGTTGTGAAGCGATTGATATAGTGCTGTACTCTAGCATATTGCCTATCATATATGCTATTATAATGTTAGATATCTCACCCCTTCTGTTTGAATGTTACCCCTATGTTGGTAACGTGCAGGTGATTGTGAGTGAAGGCATATCTACCTTCGCTAGTCGAGTCAGGTGTCGTCGCTCTGATACGTAGCATTCGGGGGAATGAACACTAGGCTTTATTAGTATTTCTATTATTTTAATTTTGCAGTTTTATGGTGATGATGTTATTTAACTTTGATTTATTTCCGCTGCTTGATGATGTTATGACGTGCTAGGTGTTGCACTATTTTAATGGTGAAACTTTATTATTGCCGTGTGATGTTTAACAGTGTAAGTGTAGCATCCCTTGTGGGTGTATTGAAAACGTTTCGAAAACTCTGATTTTTGTCAAAAAATTTCCGGGTAGAAAAGGGGTGTCAAAAATTTTGCGGCTTTTATTAAGTTCATATGGATAATTTATTATTGTGAGAAGTAGATCAATTTTTATGTGTGTGATCAGACGTAATGTGTTTTAGATGTTAACTACATTCTTATGTTGTTTGTTTAACCTTGTTTGGTTCTTTGTGTCTAATTTCCTCGACATCCATTATTGTGAACTTTCTGCTTCGTGAGTTGCTTCATGACTTCCATGCATAGAATCTGTGCCTGTAGACCCTGATTGTGTGGCTTGTTTTGCAATCGTTATGCACTCTGTGAACCTTGTCGTGATGTTGTGATGAAACTGTGAGACTTGTTGTGAACCCTACATGCATTATTGATACAGTTGTTGTAGTTGTATTTGTGGTGATGCTATAATAGGAAGGAACTTTAATAGGGCTTGGGGGTGATCACGTGGTACCGACATGATTACGCTCAAAACTCTATCAGAGATCCTTACAGGACCGCTAGAGAATGGGTCTGGTTGTTATTTCTTGAGTTACCTGGCTGAACAAGTAAGAGGGTCGGCCGCCCAATCACTTACCGCCGGTAATCAAAGGAATAGTGATCAGCATGGTAGATAGTGCTAGTTGTCTAGATGACTTTAGTTCGTTAGTGGAGAGTATTCGCGTTGGCAGTTGGAATTTCGAGGACGAAATTCTTCTAAGTGGGGGAGAGTTGTAACGCCCAAATAATTTAATTATTTATTTAATTAAATTATTTAGGTATTTTATTAGTATAACCATATTAAAATAATTATAAGGTGTTTTATTTAAATCAGTGTGTGGTGTCTAGTGATTAAGTTGAATAGTAGAATGGGGCCCGTGATCCAAGAGCCCAAGGGCCTATGCGCATGAAGGAGAGCATTAGCTAGGGTTTTGGGGCATTAGCGCATTTGGAGAAAAGAAAGAAAGAAAATGGAGAAGAGAGGAGAGAAGAGAGGGGCGCGGCTGCACTAGGAGAGAAAGAGAGAGAGAGAGGAAAGCGTGAAACAAGAGAAAGAAAGAGGAAGAGAAGTGGCGCCCAAGGGAGAAGGAAAGAGAAGGCTAGGGTTTCGATTCTTCAAGGCAAAGGTAAGGGTGGGTTCTATCCTTATAATAGGGTCTATGATGGGGATTATGTGGGAGATAGGACCATGTTGCCTCTTTGACCTTGTTGACGTTGTTTTAGTGATGTTTGTATATATTATGATGATTTCGATTTGATGTTTGGGTGAATGATCATGGTGAAAATTGGTGTTTTGTGTTTGGTGCAATTTTGGTGTTGTCTTGGTTGCCGGAGTTGGCGCCCTAGGCGCCCAGTGTGTTCCTGTGATGTAGAAAGTGGCGCCCTAGGCGCGCGGTGGTGGTTGGTGCCAATTCTGTTGTTGCTGTTTCTTTTTCAGAAAATAAGGTTGTTGTCACAGTAAAAATAATGTGCTGTTTTTCTGAAAATAAGGTTGCTGTCATAGTAAAAATAATGTGCTGTTTTTCTGAAAATAAGGTTGCTGTCACAGTAGAAATAATGTGCTGTTTTTCTGAAAATAAGGTTGTTGTCACGGTGGAAATAATGTGTTGTTTTTCTGAAAATAGGGTTGCTGTCACAATAGGAATAATGTGCTGTTTTTCTGAAAATAAGGTTGCTCTCACAGTGAACAATTGTTGCTGTTTTTCTGAAAATTGGTGTTGTTTTCACAGTGACTAAATGTTGCTGTTTTCCAAAAATGGTGTTGCTGTCACTGTAAAATAAGGTGCTGTTGTTGTAAAAATGATGTTGCTGTCACGGTAAAATAAAAGTGCTGTTGCTGTAAAAATGGTGTTGATGTCACTGTAAATAAAACGTTGCTTTTGTTGTAAATCTATTGGTGATTTGGCGTCGGTGTTTGCTGGTGTTATCGGTGATGGTGTAACAGGTGATGTGCCTATTTCATGGGCTAAGGTGATGGGTCTATGACCACTTGGTAATATTGGTGATGTTGCGTTAATTAAATGTCTGTTGTTGTTAATTGTTTGGTGCATTGTTCATGGCGTCGCATATATTGCATATGCATATTATTGGTGATGATGGCTTCGGCCGTTTGAGCTATAGGTGATGATGGTGATGCTCATATAGGTGATGTGCCCATATTGGCTACTTTATTGGTGATGAATGGTACCACATGTATATGCCTGTTGGTGTGGGTTGTATCTCATATAATTACTCATGATGTTAATGATGACTATTGGTGATTTATTAATTGATGTTGTTGTGAAGCGGTTGGTAACGTGCAGGTGATTGTGAGTGAAGGCATATCTACCTTCGCTAGTCGAGTCAGGTGTCGTCGCTCTGATACGTAGCACACGGGGGGAATGAACACTAGGCTTTATTAGTGTTTCTATTATTTTAATTTTGCAGTTTTATGGTGATGTATAACTATTTAATTGAACCTTGATTTTATTCCGCTGCTTGTTGATATAATGACGTGCTAGGTGTTGTACTATTTTTAATGGTGAAACTTATTTATTGGCGTGTGATGTTTAACGGTGTAAGTGTAGCATCCCTTGTGGGTGTATTGAAAACATTTTGAAAACTCTGATTTTTGTCGAAAATTTTTCGGGTAGAAAAGGGGTGTTACATTACTGGTATCAGAGCAGTTTCGGTCTGTCCGGCCAAGTTGTCGAGTTAGTGTGTCATTGACGATCAAGTATTGTCAATTCGTTCTAACTGTTGTTTATGATTGTATTGATTAGTCAAAATGGCTGGAAGGAACGATGTTGCTATTGCTGCTGCGTTGGCTGCTATGGCTGAGGCCGTGGAGGGTCAACAGAACGCTGGTGAGAATACTGGGTCTCGGAGTTTGGCTACCTTTCAGAGAGAAAATCCGCCTACCTTCAAGGGCAAGTATGATCCCGATGGGGCTTTAGCTTGGTTGAAAGAGATGGAGAGGATCTTTCGTGTGATGGACTGCACTCCGACACAGAAGGTCCGTTATGGTACGCATATGCTGGCAGAGGAGGCCGACGACTGGTGGATAGAGGCTAGGCAGAGGTTGGAGACTGCAAATGAAGAGATCACTTGGGCTGTGTTCCGCAGGGAGTTTATGAGAAAATATTATCCGGAGGACGTCCGAGGTAAGAAAGAGATTGAGTTCCTGGAGCTGAAACAGGGGAATACGTCCGTGACTGAATATGCTGCTAAGTTCGTGGAATTGGCCAAATTTTACCCGCACTACAGTGAGGCCACTGCTGAGTTTTCCAAGTGCATTAAGTTTGACAATGGGCTGCGTCCTGAGATTATGAAGGCGATTGGTTATCCGAAGATCCGTGTTTTCTCCGACTTGATTGACAGCTGCAGAATTTATGAGGAAGACAACAATGCTCACTACAAGATGATGAATGAGAAGAGGAGCAAATTTCAAAGTCGTAGTAAGCCGTATGAGGTTCCTGCTGGTAAGGGTAAACAGAAAGCTGCTGCTGGCAAGAGGACTAGTGGGGGAGATGCTCCTGTTAGCATCGTATGTTACAAATGTGGCAAAGCTGGTCAAAAGAGTAACGTGTGTCACAAGAGTAACGTGTGCAAGGCTGAAGTGAAGAAGTGTTACCGTTGTGGCAAAGAGGGTCATGTGGTGGCTGAGTGTGAGCGTAAGGAAGTGGTCTGCTACAATTGTGGTGAAGGAGGGAACATTAGTACTCAGTGTCCGAAGCCGAAGAAAGAAAGGCCCAGTGGAAAGGTGTTCGCTTTAGTAGGTGAAGAGCCTACTTAAGATGATGGACTTATTAGAGGTACGTGCTTCATTAATGGTACTCCTTTAAAATCTATCGTTGATACTGGTGCTACTCATTGCTTTATTGCTCCTGATTGTTGTAAGAAATCGGGTCTTGTATTGTCTGTTATGAATGGAGAGATGGTTGTCGACACTCCAGCTAAGGGGTCGGTAACTACTTCTCTGGTATGTTCTCAGTGTCCCTTGTCGATCTTCGACAGAGACTTTGTTGTGGATTTTGTATGCTTGCCGTTGAGCGGATTGGATGTAATCTTGGGTATGAACTGGTTAGAGCATAACCATGTTCATATTAATTGTCGTAGCAAGTCGGTGAGCTTTGAAGGAGAGGAGTCTGGTCTGTTATCCGCTAGTCAGTTGCGGAAGTTGATGAAGGAAGGAGTTCAGTTATTCTCGCTGATGGCATCGCTGTCTATTGAGAATCAAGCTATTATTGAAGAGTTGCAGGTGGTGCACGAATTTCCTGATGTTTTCCCTGATGAGATTCCAAGTGTACCGCCAGAGAGAGAAGTTGAGTTCTCCATTGATCTTGTACCTGGTACCAAACCTGTTTCTATGGCACCGTACAGGATGTCCGCATCCGAATTGTCTGAATTGAAGAAGCAACTGGAGGATCTACTCGAGAAGAAGTTTGTGAGGCCGAGTGTATCGCCGTGGGGAGCTCATGTGCTGTTAGTTAAGAAGAAGGGGAGCAAGATGCGGGAATCCTATCCCGAGCAGTTTGGATCAGGTAAATTTCGAGGACGAAATATTCTAAGTGGGGGAGAGTTGTAACGCCCAAATAATTTAATTATTTACTTAATTAAATTATTTAGGTATTTTATTAGTATAGTTATATTAAAGTAATTATACGGTGTTTTATGTATAATAGGGAGTGGTGCTTAGTAACTAGCTGATTAGTGGACGGGGGCCCGTGATCCACGAGCCCAAGGCTTAGGCGCATGAAGGGAGTGTTAGTTAGGGTTTTTGGAACAGAGCGCATTTTGAAAAGAGAAAGAGAAAGAAAGTTGCAAAGAGGAGAAGAGAGAAAGGAAGAGGGACGGTGCGCACAAGGAGCAAGAGGAGAGAAGCCTTGTTGCGGTGGTTCTTTGGAGCTTACGTTCAAGGAGATCGTGTTCGGCAAACCTAAGGTAAGGGTGGGTTCTATCCTTATAATAGGGTTTATGATGGGGATTATGTAGGGGATAGACTCTATGTAGTTCTTTGATCTTGTTTGATGTCGATTTGGTGATGTTTAAATATAATCATAATGTTTGTAATTGGTGATTGGTGATTGATCATGGTGGAAATCAAAATTTGGATCCCTAGGCGCCATGGGCGCCATTGTTCTTTTTGTTTTTAGTTGCTGGAGAAGGCGCCCTACTGCTGGGCGCCATGTCTAATTATCTTGCTGTCTGCTGTTGCTGGATGTGGCGCCCTAGGCGCCCAATCATGATGTTCCTATTTGTTGTTGCTGATTGTGGCGCCCTTGGCGCCCAGCCATGGTGTCTTGTCGTTGTTGTTGCTCGAAGTGGCGCCCTAGGCGCCCAGTGATGCTATTTTGGTTGCTGGAGTTGGCGCCCTAGGCACCCAGTGGGTTTCTGAGTTGCAGGGGATGGCGCCCTAGGCGCCCAGTGGTGAATGGTGCTTGTCTGTGTTGCTGTGAAGGGCGCCCTAGGCCCAGTGTCTCCTGCGCTTGTTGCTGATTTAGGCGCCCTGCTCCTAGGCACCAAGTTTGTTGTTGCTGTCTGTGTTGCTAGGCGCCCTGCTCCTGGGCGCCAAGTCTGATGTTGCCTCAACTGTCTCAGGCGCCCTGTTGTTGGGCGCCAAGCCTGATGTTGCTGTTGTTGTCTTAGGCGCCCTGCTCCTGGGCGCCAAGTCTGCTATGTTTCCTGTTGTGCCAGGCGCCCTGTTGCTGGGCGCCAAGTCTGTTCCTGATGTTGTGGTGCTAGGAGCCTTGCCCCTAGGCGCCATTTCCGGTGTTGTTGCCAGGCGCCTTGTTGCTGGGCGCCAAGTCTAATTCTGTTGCCATGGTGTCAGGCGCCCTACTACTGGGCGCCAATTCTGTTGTTGCCACTATTGTCCTAGGCGCCCTGTAGCTGGCCGCCATGTCTGATGTTGCTGGTGTTGCCCACGGCTCCTTGTTGCTGGGCAGCAGTTTCTGTTTTGTTGTTGCTGTCTAAGGCGCCCTGCTACTGGGCGCCAGATCCTGTGTTGCTGGTGTTGTTTGTGGCACCCTGTTGCTGGGCGCCAGTTTCAGTGCTGTTGCTGTTGTCTTTGGCGCCCTGTTGCTGGGCGCCAGATTCTGTGTTGCTGTTGCTGCCTGTGGCGCCCTGTTGCTGGGCGCCAGTTTCTGCTGCATATTGTTGCCTTTTGGCACCCTGTTGCTGGGCGCCAGTTCCTACTGTGTTGCTGTCTGTCTTGGCGCCCTGTTGCTGGGCGCCTGTTTCTGTCATGTTGCTGATGCTGTTTTTCTGAAAATTGGTGTTGTTGTCACAATGACTAAATGTTGCTGTTTTTCTGAAAATTGGTGTTGCTGTCACAGTGACTAAATGTTGCTGTTTTCCAAAAATGATGTTGCTGTCACTGTAAAATAAGGTGCTGTTGTTGTAAAAATGAAGTTGCTGTCACGGTAAAATAAAAGTGTTGTTGCTGTAAAAATGGTGTTGCTGTCACTGTAAATTAAACGTTGCTTTTGTTGTAAATCTATTGGTGATTTGGCGTCGGTGTTTGCTGGTGTTATCGGTGATGGTGTAACAGGTGATGTCCCTATTTCATGGGCTAAGGTGATGGGTCTTGTTGCGCCCGAAAAAGTCCTTGGGAGAGAACTGTTCTCGTTTACAACTTTCTTTAAAAGAACGGAGTCGCCACCTATATTTATTTAAGATAATATTAGGAAAACCTTTTTTGGAAAGCGATTGGCCATTGAAAACTGAAGATTTGGGTTCGGGGGTCGGTTATGCGTGGGGAATGTACGAGCACCCCAGACATCCTCTCCACTGAGAGGGAACCTTTAATTAAAAGTGTGGTTTTAGTGTGTTGGTTTGAAAATACTTTAATCTTGCCTCCCTACTTCTTATTAAAAAAAATGCGTTGAAAGAGAGTTGGTGAAAATCTTATTTATGGGAAAGAAAGAAGAAAAAAAGGGGTTTTTTAGAGAAAAAGTGCTTGACGGGGGTTACGACCCGCTCCTACGTATCTCCCGGTGCGATGGAGAACTCAAAGCTTACGTAGTTCTCCTTTGTCTTTTTCAGAAAGATTTTTGTTTTTTATCTTTTGGTGAGTTTTCGCATTAGGACGAGCATTAGCGAGTGATTAAACTAACAAAGCCTATGGGTAATCACTGCTAAATACTCAAAAAGAGTTGTTACCTCTAGTCAGACGAACAAAGGCTCTGATTGACTATTAGTAACAACTTGCTTTTATTATATTTTCGAAAAAGGTTTTCGAAGTAGGACGAGCATTAGCGAATGATTAAACTAACAAAGGTTATGGGTAATCATCGCTAAGTACTCATGTGAAATTGAAGAGCGTTCATAGAGATCAAACTAACAAAGGTTATGGGTGACCTCCACTACTTGCTCATTTTTGTTTATTGAAAATGCTTTGAAATTTAATTGGTTTGGAAAAGAGTTTTAGAAAATAGGTAAATCATTTTCAATCGAATTCTATGTCCAAAACCAAATGCAAAATGAATGAATGAAGCGCAAACATACTCAACAATCAAGCAGTCATAAACATGTAGATCACTAACTAAGATTAAGCATGCCAAGATAATCAAAGAATTCAATTGTCAAAGATGCAAGACAAAATTCTCAAAACAATTGTGTTTGTTCGTGAAGGGGAATTGCTACACAAGTTGGAAGCAATCTCAAGAGGGGCACATATGCCTCTATGCTACACATGTTGGTAGTCTTATAAGGGCACATGATTGTGTAGAAGGGTTTGTGCACAATTAAGTCAAGACATTCAAATGGCATCAAGAACAAAGGAATACAATTGATCATAGGCATAGAGTATTCTAGGTTAGGTGAATGAACATGTGAGCAATGAGGCATGATTAGGCAAGCATGTGAATGCATGAGCATACAAGAATGAATGTATGAATGAGTAGACAAGAGGATGCATGAGAGTGTCGCATAAAATAGGGATGAATGAAGATGCATGAGGGTGAAAATGTTTTGGTAAAAGGTTTAGGTAAGAAAGTGGTAAAATGTTTTTTGGGTTTTGGTGTTTTGGAAATGAGATGAAATGTTTTTGGTCTTGAAAGTGGTAAAAGTATTTTGGGGTTTATTTTATGAAGTTGATAAAGTTTGAAATGCAAGTGAGAAAATGTTTTGGGGTTTTTATGCAAAGATGCAAGTGGTAAAAACTTTTAGTAAAAAATTAGTGAAATGGTAAATTTATTTTACTTGGAGTAGAAAGTAATTTTTGAAAATTAGTAGAGGTAAAGAGTGAAAAGTAAATTATTAATGAAATGGTACATGTGAAATGGTAAAAGTGAAAAACACAATTGAATCAAATGCACACACAAATGCAAGATCAAAATAACAAAGTTTTGAGCAAAATTTGGCCAAAAGACATGGCCTATGGCCGAATGCAATCATGGGCAAAATCAAGCACAATTTCATCAATTTCTTGCAACCAAATCACATCAATGAGCTCATAAGTATAAACCCTAGGACCTATGCATACATTTCATGCTCAAACAATTGTTATTTCATCATTTTTCTCAACACAAAATCAAAGAAACAAAAGCAACAAAAATCCCTAGGTCTCTAATCCTCAAACCCGAGGCTATGTAAGGCATAAACCCACCAAAAATTCAACCTCAACACAAGATATGAACAAAGAAATGCATGAACAAGAAAAAAAACACTACATGGCCGAAGCTAAAAGAAGAGGAAAACAAGGTTTTATTTCATCAAATTTAGTGAAAAATGTAGAAATGCACAAGAATCTTCCCTTCAAGGCCAAAGACCCATCTCAAACACCCAAGGCTCCCAATGTCTTTATCCAATAATGTTTGAAATGAGTACTCAAAGCTTCTTTCAAGAAGGAAAGAGGAGTAGAAGAGAGATTATATAATGAAAATTAAAGAAAATGCAAGAGTTTGTGAGCTTACCTCTAGATCTTGCTTGAAATGAAGAAGAAGATCAAAATAGAAACCAAGAACACTTGAACCTCATCTTGAATCCCACGAAAATCACTTGATCTTGAAGGATTTGATGATGAACTTTGAAGATAATGCAAGATTAGAAGTGGATCTAGTGTAGGAATCAAGAATAATGAAGTTTGGATGGTTGAAAATTGAAGAATTGGTGGTGGAAATGGTGGGAGGTGGTCTCGGGTTTGAGAGGGGAGGAGGAGAGGAATTGTGATCTGATTGTGTGCTAGGGTAAAATGAGAATGATGTCCCTTGATGGTCTCCTATTTTTGGTTTTATATCAGATGCAAACTTAAGGGTATGATAGACTTTGTGCTCTTGCAAACCATTGAGATTTGAGATAGAATTTGAATCAAGGGTCTAGATTGCAATGCACATGGATTAGGGACAATGAGAAAGCACAAATGAGTGAGAGTGGGCTGATCATATGCGAAATGGGTGAGTTTTTGTAGCACAAAAATTGTTGAGGGCAATTCGGTCATTTCACACTAAGTTGTAGCCTAGGATTTGATCTAGAATTTTAATCAATGGCTAGGAATACAACTCACATGGATCAAGGGCATGGAGAAGCACAAAATTTGGGCTGGAAACGAGAGAGTGGCTGCTATAACACCCATTTTCTACACGTTAATTTAATTGGAAAATATCAGAGTTTTCAAAATTTTGTTTCACATAAGGGATATTACACATACTTCAATAAAAACCACACTTCTCAATAAAATAGCTCAAAACATATTATCCAGGTATTACGTAGCACATCACAAAAAGGCGAATCTCAAAACCACAGTTATCATCGCAATAATACTCAACGTCAATAAAAATCATCTAAGCAGCGGAATAATAAAATAAAACAGAACTGTCAATAAAACTTAACAACCAAAAACATTCATGATATAAGTTCGCCCCACCCCCTGAGTGCTACGTATCAGAGCGTGACGACTCGACTCGAATTAGTGAAGGTACCTAGTCCTTCACTCGCAATCACCTGCACGTTACCGCATGGGGGTAACATTCAAACAGAAGGGTGAGTCCAATTCAATTCATATAATAAGTCATATGATAAATAATAAGTTCACAGCTCAAAATGAATCACATCACAATCATCGATCATATCACCACAATAATTCATCACTATGTCATGTAGGCATGTGAAATGCAACCCACTCGCGGGCATATGCATGAGGTACCTTTTCACAAACGTCGCTTAGCCCTTAAGGCCTCATCGTCACTTAGCCACATGGGCCTCAAAAACGTCACTGGGTTTATGCATATGGGCATGAGACACTATGACATGCACCACTCACAAATACACAAATACACAAATACCCAAATCATAGTCAACTATGTGACCCGTCACTTACCGGTTTGCTCACAAGAAGCACAGCACCTGTCAAATTCACAATCAACACACAACGTCACTTGGCCCTTTAGACCTTAACATCGCTTAGCCTTTCGGGCCTCAAACGTCACTGGGTTTTCATCGTCACTTATACATAATTATCATCAGCTCAAACAATAGCCACTGAGGGCAAAAACGTCATTTAGTAGCCACCAAGGGCATCATCGTCATATACACGTCATTATAAATAATAATAGCCACTAAGGGCAAAACGGTCATTTACACGTCATTATAAATAATAATAGCCACTAAGGGCAAAACAGTCCTTTAACTAGCCACTAGGGGCATCATCGTCAAAATCATCATTTTGGACACTACTTCGTTAAAAACCACTGGTCGTACGCGAAAGAGAATTTTTAAAGGCACCAAACGCGTTTTCAATATCACAGCAACAACCACAGGGGACAGCCACTTGGGCGCCCAGCAAGCTTCTGAAATTATAAGTTTTTATTTTTAAAAATGGAACACACAGATAGACAACTGAAAATGCTTCACAACGCTTTTTGAATCGTTCAAAACGGATATTCGAGTCAAAAGATATAGCGAAAACAGTTTTCGAAAAATATTTTGGAACATCCTGAAAACTGGCGCCATGGGCGCCCAGCGCCCAGGCACCTGGCGCCCAGCGCCTAGCAAGAAGCAACACACGCACGCACACACTCGGGCGCTCAGCGCCCAACGCCTGGCGCCCAGCGCCTTGGCGCAACACACAACACACGCACACGGGCGCTCAGCGCCCAGCGCTGGCACCCAGCACCCAGCGCCCCAGCCACACACGCACAGCAACACGCACTGGCGCCCTTGGCGCCCAGCACAGTCCCAGCACCAGATTTTAACCCAATTTCAGCACAAAACATCATTTTTCTCAAAAATTTTCACATGACCAACACAACCCGTATTACAATCTTTCATAATCACGTATGAATTCATCCAACACCACCTATCAAACATTGAATTTCACACATCCCAAGCACCACATAGCATCACGCATATATCTAAAGTCACAAACATGAATTCGCAAGCATCAACATATAATCACGCATATGGCAACAATCAAGACATGAATTTCGTAAACATCATACAATCGAAATTAACATCTAGGCTATCACTACTTAGGATCCATCATAGGAGTCATTATAGGAATTGAAAAAGACATCCCCTTACCTCGAATTCGAAGAGTAGGATCTCTAGAGATGATCACGAATGGAACCACGGCAATCGGATCACGCCTCCTCTTTTCTCCTTGAAGCTTGCGACTCTTCTCTTCTCCCTCTCCCTCTCTACGGCGCGCCTCTTCTTCTTTTCTCTCTTGTCTCAAATTTTCGCAAATGGTCACAACAAACCCTAACCCCTAAGCACTTGTCCACTTCGCATATGCCTAGAGTCATGGGCTTGGGCTTCTCACTTAAGCCCAAGTCCATTTAGTTTGGCATCTCCACCTTCTAATACTTCCTACACATATTAATATAATTCTAATTAATTAAATTATACCCAGTAAATTAAATAAATGCCTAAATACTTAATTAAATAAATTATTTAAATATTTAGGGTGTTACAACTCTCCCCCACTTAGAATATTTCGTCCTCGAAATTTACCTGATCAAATAATTCTGGGTAGGACTCTCGCATCTTGCTCTCTAGCTCCCAAGTCATACTCTCGCCGGCAGCTCCTAGCCAAACCACTTTCACTAATGCAATCTCTTTGCCTCTAAGCGCTTTCACTTCCCGATCCTCAATCCGTACGGGCATCGTCTCCACAGTGAGATTATCCCGCACCTTTACATCATCCATATGGATCACATGAGATGGATCCGACACATACTTCCGAAGTTGCGACACATGAAATACGTCATGCAAATTCGAAAGATTTGGCGGTAAAGCCACTCTATAAGCCACATTTCCGATTCTTTCGGAAATCTGATAAGGACCAACAAATCGAGGAGTGAGCTTCTTCGATTTCAACGCTCGACCAACACCGGTAATAGGAGAAACCCTTAAGAACACATGCTCACCCTCCTGAAATTCTAAATCCTTCCTCCGCTTATCATGATAACTCTTCTGACGACTCTGCGAAGCCCTCATCTTTTCACGGATCATCTTGATCTTCTCCGTAGTCTCCCGGACAATCTCTGGTCCCAACACTACACTCTCTCCCGACTCATACCAACACAATGGCATTCTACACTTTCGGCCATACAATGCTTCAAATGGTGCCATCCCGATACTGGAATGGTAACTGTTGTTATAGGTAAACTCAATCAACGCAAGGTAGGAATCCCATGAACCCCGCTGTTCCAATACACAAGCCCTCAACAAATCCTCTAACGACTGAATTATCCTCTCTGACTGACCGTCTGTCTGAGGATGATATGCTGAACTCATTTTCATCTTTGAACCCAATTCCTTCTGCAAACTCGTCCAAAACTCAGAAGTGAACCTTGGATCCCTGTCTGACACAATACTCTTCGGAACACCGTGCAACTTCACAATTTCTTTGACATAGACCTCTGCCAACCTCGACACCGGATAAGTGATATTAATAGGAATAAAGTGAGCAGACTTCGTTAACCTATCAACAATCACCCAAATAGTGTCATGACCCTTAACTGTATTCGGCAATCCCGTCACAAAGTCCATCGCAATGCTATCCCACTTCCACTCTGGAACCTCCAACGGTTGCATTAACCCTGCAGGCTTCCGATGCTCAACCTTAGATTTCTGACAGGTCAAACAGGCATACACAAAATGTGCCACATCTCTCTTCATACCATACCACCAAAACATCTTTTTCAGATCTTGATACATTTTCGTCGCTCCAGGATGGATACTCAACTTGCTACGGTGACCCTCCTCTAAAATTTCCTTTCTCATCTCCTCATCATCCGGAACACAGATCCTACCCCGGAACCTCAACACACCACTGGAATCTAATTTGAAATCTTCCTCTTCAGATTGACCAACCCCATTAATTAAATCTACCAACTTGACATCTGTCTTCTGAGCTTCCCTGATGCTGCCCAGGAAATCATTATCGATCTTTAACATTCCCAGCTTGACACTGCGAGGTGTCATTTTACAAACAAAACTCAAATCTCTGAATTCCTCGATCAACTCTAATTCTTTCACCATCATTGCCGACATATGCAAAGACTTTCTGCTTAAAGCATCAGCCACGACATTAGCTTTGCCGGGATGATAATTCAAACCAAAGTCATAATCCTTCAAGAGCTCCAACCACCGACGCTGTCTCATATTCAACTCTTTCTGATCGAACAGATACTTTAGACTCTTATGATCACTGAACACTTCGAACCTCGAACCATAAAGGTAGTGCCTCCAAATCTTAAGCACAAATACCACAGCAGCCAATTCCAAATCATGCGTAGGGTAATTTTTCTCATGAACCCGCAACTGCCTTGACGCATTCGCAACGACTTTCCCATCTTGCATCAGCACACCACCAAGACCCATTTTCGAAGCGTCACAATATACAACGAACGGTTCCTCCGGATTGGGCAACGTCAAAACAGGCGACGTCGTCAATCTCTTTTTCAGTTCCATAAAACTTTCCTCACACCGAGCATCCCAAACAAAAACTTTACCCTTACAAGTCAACTGAGTCAACGGAAGGGCCAACTTGGAAAAACCCTCGATGAACCTCCTGTAGTACCCAGCCAAACCCAAAAAGCTTCTAATCTCTGTTGCGGACTTCGGAGCCTCCCACTCCAACACTGCTTCTACTTTTGCCGGATCAACCGCAATACCATTACCAGAAATCACGTGCCCAAGGAAACTCACTTCTTTCAGCCAGAATTCACACTTTGATAACTTAGCATACAACTTTTTCTCTTTCAGAACTTCTAACACTGTCTTCAGATGCTCAGCATGTTCTTCCTCTGACTTAGAATAAACTAGAATGTCATCTATGAAGATCACCACAAACCGATCTAGGTAATTATGGAAAATACGGTTCATATATTCCATAAATACACCAGGAGCATTGGTCACACCGAACGGCATCACTGAATATTCATAATGCCCATACCTTGTCCTGAACGCTGTCTTCTGAACATCTTCATCCTTTACTTTAATCTGATGATATCCGGACCTCAAATCAATTTTGCTGAAAACACGGGCACCCACTAACTGATCCATCAGATCGTCGATCCTCGGAAGCGGATACTTATTCTTGATAGTTACCTTATTCAACTGACGATAGTCCACACATAACCTCATGCTCCCATCTTTCTTCTTTACTAACAATACCGGAGCTCCCCATGGTGACACACTCGGTCTCACAAACTTTTTCTCAAGCAATTCTTCAAGTTGCGTCTTCAACTCAGACAATTCCGACGCCGACATCCTGTACGGTGCCATAGACACAGGCCTCGTACCAGGCACAAGATCAATCGAAAACTCAACTTCTCTTTCCGGTGGCACACCCGGAATTTCGTCAGGAAAAACCTCAGGAAACTCGCGTACCACTTCAGGTTCTTCAATAACAGCCCGACTCTCAGCAGACAACGTTGCCATCAATGCAAACAGCTGAACTCCTTCTTTCTTCAACTTCTTCAACTGACCAGCAGATACCAAAATAGAATTTTCTTCTCCGAAACTAACCGACTTGCTACGACAGTTGATATGAACGTGATTATTCTCTAACCAATCCATGCCTAAGATTACATCCAGACCTCTCAACGGCAAGCAAACAAAATTCACAATAAAGTCCCTGCCGAAGATCGACACGGGACACTGATAACACACCTGGGACGTAATCACCGACCCCTTCGCCGGAGTATCGACAACCATATCCCCACACATAGCAGATAAAACAAGACCCAATCTTTTACAACAATCAACAGATATAAAACAATGGGTAGCACCAGTATCAATAAGAGATTTCAGAGAAGTACCATTAATAAGACACGTACCTCTAATCAGACCATCCTTATCATCAGGCTCCTCTCCTGCCAATGCAAATACCTTCCCAGTAGACCTTTCCTTCTTCGGCTTTGTACACTTTGTACTTATATGCCCAGACTCACCACAGTTGAAACACACCACATCCTTGACCTTACACGCCAGGCTTGCCACACTTATAACAGACAATGCTAGCAGGGGCATCTCCCCCACTAGAACTCTTACCTCCAGCAGCCTTCTGATAACTCTTACCCGCAGGAACCTCATACGGCTTGCTTCGACTCTGAAACTTACCCTTTTTCTCAGAAGTAGCTTTGTAATGAGCAGTACTGTCCTCCTCAAAGATTCTGCAACTGTCAACCAGATCAGCGAACACCCGAATCTTCTGATAACCAATGGCCTTTTTAATATCAGGCCTCAACCCATTCTCGAACTTTATGCATTTAGAAAATTCAGCTGTAGCCTCACTGTAGTGTGGATAAAATTTTGCTAACTCCACAAATTTCGCCGCATAGGCAGTCACAGACATACCACCCTGCTTCAGTTCCAAAAACTCTATCTCTTTCTTCCCTCGGACGTCTTCAGGAAAATATTTTCTCAGAAATTCTCTGCTGAATACCTCCCAAGTAATCTCTTCCTGCACAGCCTCTAACCTCTGCCTAGTAGCCAACCACCAGTCGTCAGCCTCCTCGGCTAACATGTGGGTACCAAAACGGACCTTCTGCTCAACAGTGCAGTCCATTACCCTGAATATCCTCTCGATCTCCTTCAGCCAAGCCATAGCACCATCTGGATCATATTTGCCCTTAAATGTGGGCGGATTCTCTCTCTGGAAAGTAGTCAGACTCCGAAAACCAGCGTTCTCCCCAGCATTATGCTGATTCTGCACAGCCTGAGCCATAGCTTGCAATGCAGCAGCAAGAGCAGCGTCGTTTCTCCCAGCCATTCCGAACTATCACTGCAGCACAAACCAAAATTCAGAACTAATCTATTGTCATAAGACACTATGACAGGACAACATTGGCTGGACAGACCGAACTGCTCTGATACCACTAATGTAACACCCATTTTCTACCCGTTAATTTAATTGGAAAATATCAGAGTTTTCAAAATTTTGTTTCACATAAGGGATATTACACATACTTCAATAAAAACCACACTTCTCAATAAAACAGCTCAAAACATATTATCCAGGTATTACGTAGAACATCACAAAAAGGCGAATCTCAAAACCACAATTATCATCGCAATAATACTCAACGTCAATAAAAATCATCTAAGCAGCGGAATAATAAAATAAAACAGAACTGTCAATAAAACTTAACAACCAAAAACATTCATGATATAAGTTCGCCCCACCCCCTGAGTGCTACGTATCAGAGCGTGACGACTCGACTCGAATTAGTGAAGGTACCTAGTCCTTCACTCGCAATCACCTGCACGTTACCGCATGGGGGTAACATTCAAACAGAAGGGTGAGTCCAATTCAATTCATATAATAAGTCATATGATAAATAATAAGTCAGTTCACAGCTCAAAATGAATCACATCACAATCATCGATCATATCACCACAATAATTCATCACTATGTCATGTAGGCATGTGAAATGCAACCCACTCGCGGGCATATGCATGAGGTACCTTTTCACAAACGTCGCTTAGCCCTTAAGGCCTCATCGTCACTTAGCCACATGGGCCTCAAAAACGTCATTGGGTTTATGCATATGGGCTTGAGACACTATGACATGCACCACTCACAAACACACAAATACACAAATACCCAAATCATAGTCAACTATGTGACCTGTCACTTACCGGTTTGCTCACAAGAAGCACAGCACCTGTCAAATTCACAATCAACACACAACGTCACTTGGCCCTTTAGACCTTAACATCGCTTAGCCTTTCGGGCCTCAAACGTCACTGGGTTTTCATCGTCACTTATACATAATTATCATCAGCTCAAACAATAGCCACTGAGGGCAAAAACGTCATTTACTAGCCACCAAGGGCATCATCGTCATATACACGTCATTATAAATAATAATAGCCACTAAGGGCAAAACGGTCATTTACACGTCATTATAAATAATAATAGCCACTAAGGGCAAAACAGTCCTTTAACTAGCCACAAGGGGCATCATCGTCAAAATCATCATTTTTGACACTACTTCGTTAAAAACCACTGGTCGTACGCGAAAGAGAATTTTTAAAGGCACCAAACGCGTTTTCAATATCACAGCAACAACCACAGGGGACAGCCACTTGGAACACAGAGATAGACAACTGAAAATGCTTCACAACGCTTTTTGAATCGTTCAAAACGGATATTCGAGTCAAAAGATATAGCGAAAACAGTTTTCGAAAAATATTTTGGAACATCCTGAAAACTGGCGCCATGGGCGCCCAGCGCCCAGGCACCTGGCGCCCAGCGCCTAGCAAGAAGCAACACACGCACGCACACACCCGGGCGCTCAGCGCCTGGCGCCCAGCGCCTTGGCGCAACACACAACACACGCACACGGGCGCTCAGCGCCCAGCGCTGGCACCCAGCGCCCAGCGCCCCAGCCACACACGCACAGCAACACGCACTGGCGCCCTTGGCGCCCAGCACAGTCCCAGCACCAGGCTTTAACCCAATTTCTGCACAAAACATCATTTTTCTCAAAATTTTTCACATGACCAACACAACCCATATTACAATCTTTCATAATCACGTATGAATTCATCCAACACCACCTATCAAACATCGAATTTCACACATCCCAAGCACCACATAGCATCACGCATATATCTAAAGTCACAAACATGAATTCGCAAGCATCAACATATAATCACGCATATGGCAACAATCAAGACATGAATTTCGTAAACATCATACAATCGAAATTAACATCTAGGCTATCACTACTTAGGATCCATCATAGGAGTCATTATAGGAATTGAAAAAGACATCCCCTTACCTCGAATTCGAAGAGTAGGATCTCTAGAGATGATCACGAACGGAACCACGGCAATCGGATCACGCCTCCTCTTTTCTCCTTGAAGCTTGCGACTCTTCTCTTCTCCCTCTCCCTCTCTACGGCGCACCTCTTCTTCTTTTCTCTCTTGTCTCAAATTTTCGCAAATGGTCACAACAAACCCTAACCCCTAAGCACTTGTCCACTTCGCATATGCCTAGAGTCATGGGCTTGGGCTTCTCACTTAAGCCCAAGTCCATTTAGTTTGGCATCTCCACCTTCTAATACTTCCTACACATATTAATATAATTCTAATTAATTAAATTATACCCAGTAAATTAAATAAATGCCTAAATACTTAATTAAATAAATTAATTAAATATTTAGGGTGTTACAGCTGCGGCATTGAGGAGAGAGAGTGAGTGGAATTGCAAGTTGTCATGTTGTACTATACTTGACCTTTCAAAATTCCAAAGATTATTGATTATTCCTTTCTAGATAATTCCTCATTATTCATGCCACTTTGGGCCATATCCTAGGAATCAATCATTGGGCCCAAAATTCCATGATATCACCATTCCCAAAGTTGATTTGATACCTCACGTTGAAGGAAATTCCCATTTTGCGCTTTTCTTTGAAGTTTGACTTTTTATGCAAAAATTCATCAATGCATGCGCATAAAAAATATGACCCAACTCATTTTGATCCAAATAAATTCCTCCAAAGTTGCACAGTGATTTTTACTGAGAAATTATCTTTTTGGGTAAAATGACCAAAATACCCTTTTTGCCCAAAAAAACCCTAATTTTGCCCCGAAGTGCATCCCAACCCTAAAAATGATTTTAAAAACTTTGGAATGCCTTTCAAGACTCAAAAATGCATGCCCATAGCACTTGTCACCTATCAAAATAATGCCAAACCTCTGAAACTATTTATTTTTGTGGAAAATTAGGGTTTCGACCTAGGCGGACAAAATTAGGGTATAACAGCTACCCCTCTTTATTTGGATTTTGACAAGGAATATGAATTGGCCGAAACATATTCCGAGGCAAAATAGAGATAAAGAATTCAGAAATTATTCCAATTTTGTCTTCTTAGAGAAACCCGAATTTTCCTTTTCCTTTTTTTGCTGTTTTTTTTTTGTTGTTTTAGAGAGAGAGCCAACACTTGTTGCATTGACGGGAAAACATAAATTAGTAAAAAGCAGTAAGTAAGAAATACTGTAAATTGGGAAATTCGGAGGCTACCTAAAACCTTCCAACGGACCCTCGAGTCCGAGCACTTAGGTGGCCTTTTCGAGCGGCCGATCAATATCCGGTCCGGAACTGATTCGATCAATGGATTTACGCTATGCCTTAGGCTGACACAACTAATCCGAAGGACTTAACGAAGTCGGATGGATCCATCGCGCGCTCGTACACGATGTTGTGATCTATGGAAGGAGTTCACTAGCTCGGTGGGAGTTCACTAACTCTGTGTTGATGGAGTTTACTAACTCGGGGTTGATGGAGTTTACTAACTCAGTGCTGATGGAGTTTACTAACTCGGGGTTGAGGGAGTTTACTAACTCAGTGTCATGGTGATGTCCTAAAAATGAGATTTTTGGGACTCTCTAGTCCGAAGTAACTTTTCTCTGGGATGGTGCATGAAATGCATGCACTTGGGTATTTGGGTGCACCTGAATGCAATGATTGATTTTGGTGTTTGCTTTTTCTTCTTCTATTTCTTTTTGTTTCTTTCTTCTGAGATGCAAATATGAAAGCATAATGAAATGATGAATGGCATGAATGTTATGAGAATGATGAATGGTATAGGAATGTTGTGTTTTTTTTGTTCCGTCTTCCGTTGTTTTTTCATTTTGTTTATTCTTTTTCTGAGCAACTTTCTTTTTTCTGCTCGTTTGTTGTTTTCTTGCTGAGCAGCATTCTTTTTTCTGCTCGTTTGTTTTTTCTTGACACTAGCAGTATACCCGTGCATACGCACGGGTGAGATTGTGTTGTTTGTATAAATAGAGTTGCAACATTTTCTCGTTAATGAAATTATTCCAACAACATGTAAAAATTTCCAGTTGTAACTCAAAATTAGAATATAAAATAATTATTCTGACAATGTGCAACATTCCACCAAATATTTTAAAAATAATTTTGAATATTAAAGCTAATTTATAAGCTTTTAGTCAAATATCTTTATAGTATTTTTAAATGAAATAAATATTTATAATATTTTATCAGTAATGAAATTATACGAACAATATGTAGCGTTTCCCCGTTGTAATTCAAAATAAGAAAATGGTAGTTTGGTATTTTTGGTAGTTGATTGATTAAAGAGATAGTTGATTGATTTAAGAAAAGGGTAGTTTGGTATTTTTGGTAGTGGGTGTTTTGATTAAAGAGATAGTTGATAAATAGATAGTTGATAGTTGAAGAGATTTAAGAAAAGGGTAGTTTGGTATTTTTGGTAGTGGGTGTTTTGATTAAAGAGTAGTTGACGGGTGAGATTGTGTTGTTTGTATAAATAGAGTTGCAACATTTTCTCGTTAATGAAATTATTCCAACAACATGTAAAAATTTCCAGTTGTAACTCAAAATTAGAATATAAAATAATTATTCTGACAATGTGCAACATTCCACCAAATATTTTAAAAATAATTTTGAATATTAAAGCTAATTTATAAGTTTTTAGTCAAATATCTTTATAGTATTTTTAAATGAAATAAATATTTATAATATTTTATTAGTAATGAAATTATACGAACAATATGTAGCGTTTCCCCGTTGTAATTCAAAATAAGAAAAGGGTAGTTTGGTATTTTTGGTAGTTGATTGATTAAAGAGATAGTTGATTGATTTAAGAAAAGGGTAGTTTGGTATTTTTGGTAGTGGGTGTTTTGATTAAAGAGATAGTTGATAAATAGATAGTTGATAGTTGAAGAGATTTAAGAAAAGGGTAGTTTGGTATTTTTGGTAGTGGGTGTTTTGATTAAAGAGTAGTTGATTGATTTAAGAAAAGGGTAGTTTGGTATTTTTGGTAGTGGGTGTTTTTCTTAAAGAGATATTTGAAGAGATTTAAGAAAAGGGTAATTTGGTATTTTTGGTAGTGGGTGTTTTGATTAAGGAGATAGTTGATGAAATTATTCCAACAACATGTAAAAATTTCCAGTTGTAACTCAAAATTAGAATATAAAATAATTATTCTGACAATGTGCAACATTCCACCAAATATTTTAAAAATAATTTTGAACATTAAAGCTAATTTATAAGTTTTTAGTCAAATATCTTTATAGTATTTTTAAATGAAATAAATATTTATAATATTTTATTAGTAATGAAATTATACGAACAATATGTAGCGTTTCCCCGTTGTAATTCAAAATAAGAAAAGGGTAGTTTGGTATTTTTGGTAGTTGATTGATTAAAGAGATAGTTGATTGATTTAAGAAAAGGGTAGTTTGGTATTTTTGGTAGTGGGTGTTTTGATTAAAGAGATAGTTGATAAATAGATAGTTGATAGTTGAAGAGATTTAAGAAAAGGGTAGTTTGGTATTTTTGGTAGTGGGTGTTTTGATTAAAGAGTAGTTGATTGATTTAAGAAAAGGGTAGTTTGGTATTTTTGGTAGTGGGTGTTTTTCTTAAAGAGATATTTGATTTGAAGAGATTTAAGAAAAGGGTAATTTGGTATTTTTGGTAGTGGGTGTTTTGATTAAGGAGATAGTTGATAAAGAGATAGTTGATAGTTGAAGAGATTTAAGAAAATGGTAGTTTGGTATTTTTGGTAGTGGGTGTTTTGATTAAAGAGATAGTTGATGATTAAAGAGATAGTTGATTGATTTAAGAAAAGGGTAGTTTGGTATTTTTGGTAGTGGGTGTTTTGATTAAAGAGATAGTTGATTCCTTTTTTTTTGCTGGTTAAATCAATCCGCAGGACTTGTGACACTTAATACGAAGACCGCTCCGGGGCGATGATTATTCACTGGCTTGCAATGATTTTGTTACTTTTAAGTGCTGATGCAAGCGGCTATTTTGTTTTTCTTGCAGCTTTATTCACTGGGAGAACACTTCTTTCTGTGATTTTCAAAGATTTCGCATTGCTTTGTGATGCTATGAATGTATGCACATGTTTTCAATTCAATTTCATCAATCATAAAAGTTATTATTTTGAAAGAAACTGATGAAATTTTTCATTTGTTTGCTTTCATTTACTTCAATGAGTATGAACGGTGGGCGCCGTTACTCAAATTTTGCGATTCTATCCTTGAAGTAACGGCGCCCACCGTTCATACTCATGATCTTGATCATCCCCTTATCCAAACCTTCGGGAGTGCTAACTGCCTTTTCTTTTTTCAAGCCCAAGTTTTCTGACCCTAATTTTTGCCTGGATCGCCCTTTGCGGGTTTTCAATCCACCGGGTCGCTCTGATTTTGCCTAGGCCACCCTTTAAGGGTTTTCAACCTAGCGAGCTTATTTTTACTTGGCTTATCTTTCTCTTTTTTCTGTTTATTTTTCTAGGCATAGTACTTCTTTACCACATCCGAGTTGACCGGGTTTGGGATTTCATCTCCATCCATGTTCGCAAGAATCAACGCTCCTCCGGAGAATGCCTTCTTCACCACATAAGGTCCTTCATACTTGGAAGCCCACTTGCCCCCTGGGATCTGTCTGGATCGGCAAGATCTGCTTGAGTACGAGGTCTCCTTCTTGGAATTCTCTGGGCCGGATTTTCTTGTCGAAAGCCCTCATCATCCTCTGTTGATACAGCTGTCCATGGCACATAGCAGCTACCCTCTTCTCGTCAATGAGATTCAGTTGGTCAAAACGGGATCGAACCCACTCAGCTTCTTCTAATTTGGCCTCCATCAATACCCGCAACGAGGGTATTTCCACTTCAATGGGGAGTACAGCTTCTGTCCCATAAACCAGTGAGTAGGGGGTTGCCCCTGTAGATGTGCGCACTGAGGTCCTGTACCCATGCAAGGCGAAGGGGAGCATCTCATGCCAGTCCTTGTAAGTCACTACCAACTTCTGCAATATTCTCTTAATGTTTTTGTTAGCTACTTCAACTGCCCCATTCATCTTCGGGCGGTAGGGAGAAGAGTTGTGATGCTGGATTTTGAAGTCCTTACATTAGTCCTTCATCATTCTGCTGTTCAAATTACTGCCGTTGTCCGTAATTATCTTGTTTGGCAGACCATAACGACAGATTAGATCTTTCCTGATGAATTTTGCAATCACTGAACTCGTCACATTGGGATATGAAGCAGCCTCCACCCACTTAGTGAAGTAGTCGATAGCAACAAGGATGAAACGGTGACCATTTGAAGCTTTGGGTTCAATGGGACCAATGATGTCCATGCCCCATATAGAGAATGGCCAAGGCGCACTCAAGACGTTCAGAGAAGTCGGCGGTACATGGATGTGATCTGCATAAATTTGGCACTTATGGCATTTTCTGACAAAAGTGTAACAATCAGACTCCATCTGCAGCCAATAATATCCAGCTCTCAGGATCTTTCTAGCCATTGTGTGCCCACTGGCATGAACTCCGAATGAACCCTCGTGAACATCTTGCATTATCTTTACTGATTCCTCTTTTGTTACACATCTGAGGAGGACCAAGTCATGGTATCTCTTGTAAAGGACGTCTCCACTCAAGAAGAAAACCGCTGACAGTCTACGAAGTGTTCTCTTATCATTTTCCGTAGCACCGGGAGGGTATTCTCTGCTGGTGAGGTATTGCTTAATGTCATGGTACCAAGGTTGACTACCGAATTCTTCTTCAATTGCCAGGCAGCAATCATAAGCAGATCGATCTCTGTGTTGGATTCTGACAGTTGTCAAGTTCTTATCACAATTGACGTTGAACATAGAAGACAGAGTTGCTAAGGCGTCAGCCAATTGATTCTCATTGCGAGGTATGTGCTGGAAGGTGATTTCCTCAAAAGGCTTGATTAGCTCTTGAATGTAATGACGGTAGGGGATCAAATCAGGGTTTCTTGTTTCCCAGTCACCTTTCACTTGATGGATAACCAGAGCTGAATCCCCATACACGTCGAGCCTTTTGACTTTCCAATCTAAAGCTGCCTTTATGCCCAAGATACACGCTTCATACTCTGCGATATTATTTGTGACGTAGAAACTTAGCCTTGCAGTGAATGGTATGAACCGATTATCTGGAGAGATCAACACTGCTCTAGCCCCGCGTCCCCACATATCAGAGGCACCGTCAAACAACACTCTCCATCTTTCATCCTCCTGGGATTTGCCCCCGTCAAATAAAGCCATAATGTCCTCATCAGGGAATTCACATTGCATGGACTGATAATCTTCAACTGGTTGCTGTGCCAGATAGTCTGCTAATGTTCTACCTTTGATTGCTTTCTGAGTTACATACACGAGGTGTAACACCCCGAAATTAATTAAATAGTTATTTAGTATTTATTTAATTAATTAAATTGGAGTTGGTGATAGTAATAATAATAATAATAATAATAATAATGATGATAATAATAATAATAATAATATTGGGTGGTTTTAGTTATTAATATATTATTTTATTTATCTGAAGGGAGTGGTGTTGGTACTTCGGAGGTGTTATGATTGGCCCAGTGCGCCAAGCCCAAGCCCGTAGACTTGAGCTGCTAGGCGCTAGGTTAGTGAAGTGGCGCCTCATTTGTGAAAAAAGAAAAGAAAGCGTGAGTTGAGAGAAGAGAAAGAGAAGAAAACGTGAAAGAGAGAAAAAGAAAAGAAAACGCAAAAGAGAGAAAGAAAGAGGAGAAAAATAGCGCAAGGGAGAGGAGAGGAGAAGAGAGAGGCGCAAACCCCAAGGAGGAGGAGAGGAGCTCAGTTGCCGTGGTTACTCGGTGTGCTCGTGGAGGGGTCTCCGTCTTCGGTGAAACTAAGGTAAGGGTGGGTCTTGCCTTATAATAGGGAACATAATGGGATGTATGTAGGGGTTAGGTCCTATGTCCTGTTTATATTGATTTTTATGTTGTTTATGATATATGAATATGTTGTTGTTATTGTTGTTGCTCATTGTGATGATATGCGAATTGTTGCTCTGTAAGATGAATTTCGAATTGCGTACTAAGTGCTCGAATAAATGTATAAATGATAATGTTGGGCTGAATTAACTGAGTTTGGAGTAATTTTGTGGTGTTTGAAATAGTTGGTGATGATTGAGCACTTGGTACTCATGTGTTGTTGTTGGTGAATTTGATGTTTTGGGTGTTATAGGCGCATAAGGCGCCATTGTGGTATTTTTAGTGTTGCTGGAAATTGTTGTCTAGGTGCGGAATTAGGCGCTCTTGAGTGGGGTGCCCCGCGCCAAGTATTGACGTTGTCGGAATTTTGGTCATGGAAGTAGGCGCCCTTGTGCTAGGCGCCCCGTGCCAAATTATTGTGTTTTGGCTAAGTGCATTTTATGTTGTGTTGTGTGCTTTGATAGTTGCCCATATGGTTTTGGTGATTTTCGAATAAAATTGACTTTTGGGTGAGTGAGGATTTTAGATGGTGGAAAAGAAATATAATTTTGATGTTTTAAAATTGAGAAGAAATGATGTTTGGGCTGAATTTATATAAAAATCTGGTTCTGGCAGTGTGCTGGGCGCCAGGCGCCCTGTGCTGGGCGCCAAGGGCGCTGTGTGTGTGTGCTGTGCAGTGTGGCGCGCGCCTGGGCGCTGGGCGCCTGCTGTGCGTGCGTTGCGTGCGCGTGTTGCTGGGTATTGCGCTGGGCGCTGGGCGCTGAGCGCCTGTTGTGCGTGCGTTGTGTGCGTGTGTTGCGCGCCTGGGCGCTGGGCGCCAGTGCGCGTGTTGCTTGGTGCCTGGGCGCCTAAGGCGCCAGTTTTCAGCAGTGTTGCCTAATTTTTCCTAAACTTGTTTTTAATGTAACTTTTGACTCGGGTGTCCGTTTTTGGTGGTTCAAAGTGCGTTACGACGCTCATTTAATTGTCTATCTGTTTGTCCAGGCCAAAACCAAAATTTAATATTTTTCCCCGGTCGTTTTCTGAAAGTCCCAAGTGACTGTGTACTAGTTGTTGTTTGGATTGGAAATCGCTACTGTTCCTCTTAAATAAAATGTTGGTGTTCTTCATGAGACTAAGGTGCTGTTCCTTGTAATTTTAAATGGTGTTGTTACGGTGAAAATAATGTGCTGTGTAATAGTGTGGTATGCAAATATATATATATATATGGTGTATGTTATTATTGGTGAATGGGGTCTGTAATCCTCTTTTGGGTGTTGGTGAATAAACAACTGTTGGTGAATATGCTATGGCATTATTTATTTGGTGATTCTGGTGTGTGATGCATTGTCATGGTGTCGCATAACCATATGCATGATCTCTGGTGAATAGGCTTCGGCCTCGGGCTTCGGCCTTACTATAAATTTTGGTGAATGCCCTCAAGGCTCATTTTTGGTGAATGGATCCACATGCATATGCCCAGTGGAGTTTTGGGTTGCATCTCATACATTAAACATACAGCTGGTGAATGTTTTGGTGATTATTTATTTGGTGATTACTTGGTGATTATTTATTTGGTGATTACTTGGTGATTATTTATTTGGTGATTACTTGGTGATTATTTATTTGGTGATTGTTTGGTGAATATTTAGTTGGTGCTGAATTGGTGATTAATTTCAATTGACTGAACTGGTGATTAAAGTGAATATTGCTGTGATTGATGTAGCCCTGTATCTGTATATACTACTCCTTATGTACTTTATTATAGGGTTTGAGACTCACCCCTTTTTGTTGATTTTTACCTTACAGGTAACCGTACTTGAAGGCCTTGACCTTCATTCCTTGAGTTTGAGTCGCTCTGATACGTAGCACCTGGGGGGCGTCTTATTAGATAGTGATTTAGTCTTGTACGACTTGTTGGATTTTTGTTTTAACGTTGTAACGGTAGGGGGTTTAACTTGCACTTATGCCTCAGGTGCAAGGTTCAATTCCCACGGAAGGCAAAAACTCTACAAGAGGGGTAGAGAAGACCGTGAGGTAACAGTGGGACCGGGGTGGCCGCTGCGGTGGACCTGGGCTGTTACACGAGGTCATACTCTGACAGAAGCATTTGCCAGCGAGCAATTCTACCTGTGAGCGCCGGTTTCTCAAAGATGTACTTGATTGGATCCATTTTGGATACCAACCATGTAGTGTGACTCAGCATATATTGTCTTAACCGGTGCGCAGCCCAGGCCAAGGCGCAAAAAGTCTTTTCTAATGGTGAATACCTGGTTTATACTATTTGAGACGTTCAAACAGCTTCTGCAGGTTAATGACATGCTCTTCATCGTCTTGGACTTAGCAATCATATCGTCGACATACACCTCAATTTCTTTATGCATCAGGTCATGGAACAAAGTTACCATTGCTCTTTGATACGTTGCCCCGGCATTTTTCAATCCGAAAGGCATGACCTTGTAGCAGAATGTACCCCAAAGGGTTATGAAGGTGGTTTTCTCCATATCCTCTGGAGCCATCTTGATCTGGTTATAGCCTGAATAACCGTCCATAAAGGATAACATTGAGTGTTGCGCAGTGCTGTCCACCAAAACGTCGTTGTGAGGTAGGGGAAAATCATCTTTAGGACTTGCTTTGTTTAGATTACGGTAGTCGACGCACATTCGAACCTTGCCATCTTTCTTGGGGACCGGAACGATGTTTGCTACCCCCTCAGGATATTTTGCCACAGCCAAAAACCCTGCATCAAACTGTTTCTTGACTTCATCTCTAATCTTCAGAGACATCTCAGGCTTCATCCGCCTCAACTTTTGCTTCACTGGAGGACATTTTGGTTTTACCGGCAGTCTATGCTCAACAATGTCTATGTTCAACCCTAGCATTTGTTGTTACGACCAAGCGAATACATCCATATAATCCCGCAAGAGCTGAATTAGCCTCTCTCGCTCACTGTTCTCCATCGCTGTACCAACTTTGATTTCATTCCTGTTTTCCTCGGTACCCAAATTAACCATTTCTGTGGGCTCCCCATGCGGCTCAATGATCTTCTCTTCTTGTTCTATCATTCTCATAATCTCCGGAGGAGTATCCCAATCATTCTCAACATCTCCCTCGGTTTGGTTAACCGGGTAATCAAAATCAAAGTATGAATTGTGGGCGTTGTTATCATCAAGAATTTTATTTGATCTGCATCGAAATTAAGTGACGAATAAAAATAAAGCAAAGACACGCAAAGGAAAGATGAACAAACAGAATTTTATTCAAACTAAAACTTAGTTGATTGTTGAAGTTTGATAAAACATGCACACCCGAATGAAAACATCCCAAGGCCTTGGGCAGAGCCGAGGGATTTGCATTACAATGAAGCATTACTCTAAATTAAGAATCACGGGAAAGTCCATGGACTCCCAGTTCTGCAGTTCTTCTCCTGTAGCACAACGGCGCACCAAACCAGCAGCACCGCCACTTGCACTTGATTTCTCTCCAACAGCATTGACCTGGTCAGGGTACAGCACACCAGCACTTATAATATTCTGACTGAGATCCCCAATGATCATCCTCCTCTGGCTAGGGATCCTTCTTCTAAGTTTGAGCAGCCATTTCTCTCTTCTGTCAGTTGCCAGCTTCTCCCTGTCAGCAAGGGTTGGAATGTAGCCAATTCCGAACTTCTCAGAGTTCCCATTCAGCTGAACTGGTGCTACAATCCCTTGGGCAGCTTTCCCCAGGCCTTTCCCAACTTGATAGCCGTGTCTCAACATTACTTTTGCCATCATCAGGTCTGCTTTAGACCACTTGGGCTTCAACATAAGTTCACTAACAAAGACAGCATTTGAGATTTCCAACCCTTAGAAGGCAGTCTCGAAGGACTCCTCCGCTGATTCAACATGTACTCAGGTGGTGATCTATTTATGAGTGTTTCCTCCTCTCCTGATACCACTATCAGCTTTCCCTCAGCCACAACATTGAGTTTTTGGTGAAGCGAAGAAGGTACTGCCCCGGCAGCATGTATCCATGGACGTCCCAATAGGCAACTGTAAGAAGAACTGATATCCATTACTTGGAAGGTGACGTAGAACACTTCAGGTCCTACTTGCACAGGCATCTCCACTTCTCCATATACTTCTTTTACTGAGCCATCGAATGCTCTCACCAAGGTAGAACTGGGTTTCATATAAGAACAGTCTACATCCAGTTGGTCCATCGTAGGCTTGGGCATCACATTCAGTGACGAGTCGTTATCAATGAGTACCCTTGCTAACATGTAATCCCCACATTTTACAGAAATATGGAGGGCCTGATTGTGGTTCTTCCCTACAGGAGGTTGTTCGGCATCTGTGAAGGTTAGGTAGTTGGAAGCTACGATATTCCCGACAATACCATCCAGCTGGTTGACGGTAATATCATGAGAAACGTGAGCGTCGTTCAAGATTTTCAACAATGCAGCCCGGTGTGCTTCAGAACTAAGCAGCAAAGAGAGCATTGAAATTTTGGCCGGCGTCTGATTTAGCTGATCAACCACCCGGTATTCGCTCTGTCTCATCACCTTCAAAAATTTTTGGGCTTCTTTGTCAGATACCTCTTTTACCTCTTCAGTTTCTTTACCCTTGCGGGCTCTCTCCTCAGCTTCCTTTGGTGTTTCTTTCCTGAGATTCTCGGGAGCATACAACCTTCCGCTCCTGGTTATACCACTGCTCCCGGGTATGTTGGTCACATCCACAGTACTTTTAGGAATCTCTGCCTTCATCTGCACGTTGCAGCTCCATGGGATTACCCTAGTTTCAATTGTCCTTCTGAAACCTCGTTCACTGGAGTGCAAAGTAGACACACTAGCTTCTTTCTCTTGGGTACCAACTTGGACCACGCATCTGTCTAACAAGTCTTGTAAAATGAGCTCGAAATCTTCGCAAGCTCCCACACAGCAAGGATCACTACAGGTCTCTTTTCTGGCACAGCCCTCTTCTATGATGCCACAGTGACATAAAGCAGCATGAATGACTTTCAAAGGTGTCTGGATATCCTCAACCTTTCTGATCAAGCATTGTCCTCCCTGATCGTCAATTGCATTTGCAGAAGGTCCACCATGCCCCGGTAATGGGTTAGTGGTCACATTAGGGTTCTGGAATGATATACTCTTAGCATCAAGTAAATCTTGTACAACATACTTGAAGGCTTTGCAATTTTCTACTACATGACCCACTGCCCTAGCATGGAAAGCACAAGTGGCGTTGGCATCATACCCTCTGGGATAAGGAGGTTGGTAGGGCTTCATCTGTCTGGTGCTGATTATCTTCTTCGCAAGGAGATAATTGAACAGGCCCGTATAGGACATAGGGATTGGCTCAAAGACCACTGTCTTCCTCTCATTGTAATTTCTGAACTGATTGTTGTTGTTGGACTGGAATAGTTGTGCAGGCGGTGCCTGAGCAGGGATTGGAATAGCCAGTGGGGAATTGCCATGTGACGGACCACTGATACTGATGATCGCATTGGTCTCACCTTCCTTTTTCTTATGAGGTTCGGAAAAATATTTCTTCTGACTAGGAGGAGGTGTTGAGCCCTGGGCTATTCTACCACTGTGCAAACCGTTCTCTATTCTTTCTCCTGTAATCATTGCATCTGAGAAACTGGAGGCTGCACTACTGATCAGACGTTCAAACTAAAACGGTGGTAACGTCTACATAAACATGGATACCAGTTCCTTGTCTAGAAGGGGAGGAGTGACCTGTGCCGCCAATGCTCTCCAGCGTTGAGAATACTCTTTGAAAGATTCATTATCTCTCTTTGACATACATTGAAGTTGAGTCCGGTCTAGAGCTAAGTCACTATTGTACTGGTACTGACGAATGAAAGCGTCCGCCAGATCTTTCCAACAGCGAATATAAGTTGGCTCTAATTTTATGTACCACTCGAGAGGAGCCCCAGCCAAGCTTTCTTGGAAACAGTGTATCATTAGATTGTCGTTGCGAGCATGGGCAGTCATCTTCTGACAGTACATCGTGACATGGCTGCGAGGACAGGTTGCCCCTCTGTATTTGTCAAAAACTGAAGGCTTGAATTTTGGTGGCAGGATTAGATTAGGAACCAAGCATAGTTTATGGGCATTTCTTGCTTGAGAACCTGACCCTTCTACGGCTTTCAATCTCTCTTCTAGCAGCTGGTATTGGTTTCTGGCTTCTTCAGGGTAGTTCTGTGGAAAGCCACCATAATGAGGATTGTTCACGGATACAACAGCTAGAGTCACATGTGGGTGAGCAACATTTTGAGGAACTGGGCCTTGAGTCTGTGGATGCATGGTAGCTGGAAAGTTGAAACCTGCCGGAGTTCCTAGAGCAGTTGAAGGGATAGGGATAGGGATCTGGATCTGAACTTGAGGTGTGCCTACCCCGACATCATTCATAGCTGGATTAGGCTGAGCTTGCCCTGCGGTTCCTGCAGGACCACCCTTTGGGTTAGCATCAGCAGCTGGAGGCGTATAGCCTAGTGGTAGACCATAGGGAGGCCACTGCACATTCTGAAGAGCCTGAGAAATCCCGGGTCCTGGGGGAGGAGGAGGATGGTTCACTCATGCAGCAGTAGCACCCTCAGTAGGATCAACATCCCTTAAGGCACTTATCACTCTGATGACTTCAGCTAACTTACCCCTTATGACGTCCATTTCAGCCCGGATAGCTTGGTTCTCTTGATTTGGATCGTGCTGACCCTGACCATTTGGACCCTGAACTGCGTCATTCTGGTGCGGCGGTGCATTGCCCGGATTGGCATTGTCTGGCTGATTTTCCATGTTTCTTGCTTGCGAACGCGTCCAGTATCTGTGATTAACCAGCTTGTCTTACCTCTGCGGACGGAACATTTTATGAGCACAAAAGAAATGATTGGATGCAAATGCAATGCAATATGTACATTATTATGTTAATTGCCGGGAATCGTGGTATAACTTGCTTCTTGTCATAGGCGTATATTTAAACACATTTCCACGAGCATTAGCAAAGTTGGGATCAACAAACGAAGTAAGCACTTCATTCAAGTATCATAACTTTAATCATTCGAAGAGAATAAAAAGGTACAATACAATTAATTATTCAAAACGAAGCTTTTGAGAAGAACAATTACAATATCCTTAAGAAAATTACATTATTTCAAAAGAGAAATTACAATTTCCTAGAGAATATTCTAGAAGGAAAAATACATTGCAATGAAAATCTAAAAACCTATTGCCTTCAACTTCTCTTCTTTCTTCTTCTCCTTGCCAGTTGCAGCTGCTTCTCTTGCCTGGTCCAAGAGTTCCTCTGTTAGAGCCTCGCAGAATTTCACAAAATCATATACTTGTACCGGAGTATTGAAAGGCAACATCTTAGCTTCAGCCCTCCTTAACCCTTTGGGGATATCTTTCACTGCCTGATTCGCCAACCATGCCAACTTGGAGAACTTGCTCTTCCAGAATTGGATGTCCTCCCGCAGATCCTTGACAATTTCTTGGTCTTCTATCTTTCCAATTAGGGCCATGAAGCGATCGTCCCAGTGTTGACTCCCCGCTCGGACCTGCCTGTAAGCTCCTTCTACACAGCGAAGGTCCCTTTTCACTTCCTCAGATATTTCCCGCTCGTCTATCAAAGCTTGCTGATACTCCTTGAGAATTCCTTCCATGGATACCCTTTCTTGCTCAATGCTTCTCAATTGCCTTCTCAATTCCATCACTAGGTGAGATTTGTAACACCCCTTTTCTACCCGGTAATTTATTAGTAAAATCAGAGTTTCTTTTTTTTTTGTCAACTAAAGGAATGTCACGTTTCGGCTTAAAAACATCACCACTCGCAAATAACATTGTCAATCACAAAATCCACTGTATGAAGGAAATGAGATACATAACACCCTGCTAATGGGACGAACCCAAAACACCTGTTCAGTAAACACAGTAATATACTCAATCATCTCGCAGCGGAATAAAATTTAAGGATTCAAGTGAAACACCCATAGCATCTTTGCAAAATAAAATTAATTTAAAGACAAGCGTTCATACCCCACTAGAGTGCTACGTATCAGAGCAGACGACCCGACTCAGCTAACGAAGGTACCTAAGCCTTCACTCGATATTACCTGCACGTTACCGCATAGGGGTAACATTCAAACAAAAGGGGTGAGTTCATCTAACAATATAATAGTGCATATGATAAGTATTATGCTAGAGCTACAACACTATATCAGCCACATCGTAAACATCAAATCAATCGTCACAGTAAATCATCACAACGTCATGATCATGTATGAAATGCAACCCATCGCAACGGGCGTATGCATGTGGTACCATCATCGTCACTAATTTTGCCAATTGGGCACATCGTCACTTTTTGAGCCTTATCCATCGTCACTAGCTCGAGACCGCAGCCTTTTATCGTCGCTTGTAAGACCGCAACCTTTATGCACATGAGTTGCATGAGACACGATGACATGCACCAAACACACCCACACACAATCACGGTCAACTTAGTGACCCATTACTTACCAGTTCGCCAATCAAAGGCACATCACCTGTCAAGTCATCGTTACATATATCATCATCATCATCATTAACACCATCATCACTAATATTCTCATCGTCTTTAACATCATTGTCGCTAATAGCCTTTATGGCATCATCGTCACTTATGAAACCACAGCTTTTATTCATCATCAATACCATCGTCAAAACATAAACACATCATTATTGACACCGGGACACTAACATTAGCGATTACATCAAAAGGTTTCACTTCAGCTCACGACGCCAAATAGGACACAAAGAAGGGTTTTAAACACCGAAATAGTTTTACAACATCAACAACAACGGCCAACGGGGACAGCCACTTGAGGCGCCCAAAAACCGTCATAAAAATAATAATTTTTATCTTAAAACAGAATGTAACTGTAGACAACTGAATAAGCTTTACAACGCACTTTGAAAAACTTAAAACGGACACCCGAGTCAAAAGATATGTCAAAAACAAAACCGGGGAACATTTGGGCAAAACTGGCGCAGCCACGGAAAACTGGCGCAGCAACACAAACTGGCGCTCTGAGGCAACCTGCGCCACTCTGGGCGCAACACAGGCAGAAAAAACTGGCGAGAGGCAACCTGCACCACTCTGGGCGCAACACAGATAGCAACACAGACAGTAACATGGCGCACACAGGGCAGCAACATGGCGCCCTGGCGCAGCACAGCACTAGTGCAGAATTTCCTACAGCAGTGCACCTACTTCGGCGAGTTAATTAAAATAGAAAACGATATCGGATTTTAACAAAGGACCACTCATTGTTAAGATCTCGGAGTGTAGCTTCTGCCTGTGATTTTCATTTTTCAAAATAAGTATCCAGTTGGTACAGTTTTTCAAAACACTACACTGAGGTACCAAAGTCGGACAGAATTCTCTACCCAACTTGCAACTAAATTTTCTTTCTCATTTCTTAATGAAATTTCGTTAGGTCAGTGCCTATTTCGTAGATAATTAAGTCTACTTTCCAATGAAATAAGGATCATTCAAAACGGAGTTCGATTGAGAACACGAATCCTACAAAAACCGGACCTACTCACAATTTGATTCCAGAAATTAGACCTAACTTTGGAGACTCATAACTTGAGCTACACAACTCTAAATTGAGTGAAACCAGTGCCAAAACGACCGGCTTTAAGTATATTTTCAAAAAACATCAGTCACATAATTTTTGGATCAACGGAACAGTACCAGTTTTAGAAGGACCGAAACAGTGTCCAGAAACGCACAAAAACTATGAGCAAATAAAACTCATTATGATCAATCACCAACAATAATTTCAAACATCTAGCATGCAATTCAAAACAACACCTATGAACACTAAACTCCTAGGGTTGCAACAATCACCACATCAAGCCAACATTTCAATTAACAAAGTCACGTTATATCTATCATCAATTTAACATCAAAATCGAATATAGGCATCATAGGTCTAAGCCCCCACCCTAATACCCATCATACCCACCATTATGGTGAAAGAGAGGTCTCACCCTTACCTTGGTTATGCCGAAGACGATATTCTTTCTACGGAGTCACCACTGAAACCACAGCAACCAAGAGCTCTTCTCCTTCCTCTTCTCTCCCTTGTGCGCGCCTCCCCTCCTTCCCTCTTTCTCTCCTCTTCGCAACTTCCTTTCTTTTCCTCTCTCTAATAACTTTTTTTTTCTTTTCTCCAAATGATGCGAATTGCATCAATCCCTAGCGCCTAGGAGCCTAAGTCTTGGGCTTGGATCGCGGGCTTCCTCCATAATCCCGATCACTAACTCCATCCCCTAATATTCATTTACACACCCCTAATGAATTAAAACACCCAGTTATTATTTTAATATAACTAAACTAATAAATACCTAAATAATTCATTTAAATAAATTAATTAAATTATTTTGGACGTTACAACTCTCACCCACTTAAAAGAATTTCGTCCTCGAAATTTGACCACCGACGCGGACACACTTCCACTAGCCAACTAACGTCACCTCGACAACTAGTGCTATCTGGCATGCTGATCATTATTTCTTTGAATACCAGCGGTAAGTGATTGGGCGGCTGTCCCTCCTACTTATTCAGCCAGATAACTTCGAGAAATAACAATCAGACTCACTCTCTAACGGTTCTGCAAGGATCCCCGATAGAGTTTTGGGTGTAATCATGTCGGTACCACATGATCACCTCCAGGCTCTATTAAAGCTCCTTCCTATTAGCATACCATGATTCTGCTGCGCTACTCTGATAAACCGACTTGTAAATATAAGCATCACTTGTGTCCTACCTCACTCATCTATCTCTACGGTGCCTCATAGTTTCATCACAACATCAGGACAACGACGACAACAACATCAACAAAATAACAACAACATCATCGACAACTAAAATCGCCAAAGGAGGCTTCACGACATAAATTCGCCACCCGGGCTAAATCAACAACTAATTTGCCACTCAGGCGACAGCAACAATGACAAAAATCACAACCTCGGCCATAGGCCTACAACACAAAATCCATCAAAACAGTTTCGGGCCATTCAGCGGTACCCTCAACAAAACAACGTGGGCCATAACGGCGCTACCCACGAGACAATAATGTGGGCCATATCGGCGGTACCCACAACACAACACTGTGGACCATATCGGCGGTACCCACGACACAACAATGTGGGCCATATCGGCGGTACCCACAACACAACACTGTGGGCCATATCGGCGGTACCCACAACACAACACTGTGGGCCATATCGGCGGTACCCACGACACAACAATGTGGGCCATATCGGTGATACCCACAACACAACACTGTTAGAGACAAGCCCCGGGCCAACGCCCAAATCAACAACACGACATCAACAACAAAACAACAACAAGTCAACATCATCCACAAGGCAGCAACAGGTCAACATCATCAACAAACAGCAACGACAAATCAACATCATTGATAAAACAACATCTGGCTAACAGTTCAACAACTTAACAAGTTTAACAGTAGTAAAAACAGTTCATTTATTACAAGGGTACGAGCATTCTCAATACACATTATTATTATTAGACTCGGATCCACGCAGCACGAACCTTAAGGATCTAACATCCAAAATTTAATCACATGAACTAAAAGGTTTTACACATCTTAATTCTAGATCACACAATTGACACACCACAAATTGCGATACCCTATTTTACCCCAAAGATATTTATGAGCGGGAGTGCGAAAAACGAGTGTAATTGCTTTTCAAACAAAATCAGCAATTTATTTCTAGAAATAGTTTTCTGCACTCAGCAACACTACTTTTCAGCAAAACAACAACTTAATTTTCAGCAAAAATAATTAAACAATAACAGCAATTTAAAAACAGTAACAATAAAACAGCAACAATAGGACAGAATCAGGTACAGGCACCCAGGGGCGGGGCGCCTACCTCAAACCACAACAAAACAAGCACAGTGCCCAGGAGTAGGGCGCCTACAACAATCAGCAACAAAACAAGCATGGCGCCCAGGAGTAGGGCGCCTTCAACAGCAACCACACACACAGGAACATGTACAAGGCACGGCGCCCAGGAGCAGGGCGCCTGAATCAGCAATCAGACAACAACACGGAAAATAGAGGGACAGGGCACCTAGGGCCCCAAAATCAGCATGACATATGAATTTATATGAACACATCAATCATCAAACATATGCGAGTAACAAGCAACAGAGCAAATTACTAGAAGCATATAAGCACAACAAGAGGGTTAAAAATAAAAAGTCGAAACAAAAGACACAGAGTTCACACATCAGAACATAATACAGCATACAATACCAGTAGGGGCATCTCCCCCACTAGTTCTCTTACCATCAACAGCTTTCTGTTTTCCTATACCTGCAGGAGCATCACTACAACACAAACAATGGTTAGGACTAAAAGACAACAGTTGGTTGTTAACCGACACAACGACTCGACGACTTGGCCGGACGGACCAACCATTGCTCTGATACCACTAATGTAACACCCCTTTTCTACCTGGTAATTTATTTGTAAAATCAGAGTTTCTTTTTTTTTTGTCAACTAAAGGAATGTCACATTTCAACTTAAAAACATCACCACTCACAAATAACAGTGTCAATCACAAAATCCACTATATGAAGGAAATGAGATACATAACACCCTGCTAATGGGACAAACCCAAAACACCTGTTCAGTAAACACAGTAATATACTCAATCATCTCGCAGTGGAATAAAATTTAAGGATTCAAGTGAAACAACCATAGCATCTTTGCAAAATAAAATTAATTTAAAGACAAACGTTCATCCCCCACTAGAGTGCTACGTATCAGAGCAGACGACCCCACACGATATTACCTGCACGTTACCGCATATGGGTAACATTCAAACAGAAGGGGTGAGTTCATCTAACAATATAATAGTGCATATGATAAGTATTATGCTAGAGCTACAACACTATATCAGCCAAATCGCAAACATCAAATCAATCGTCACAGTAAGTCATCACAACGTCATGATCATGTATGAAATGCAACCCATCGCAACGGGCGTATGCATGTGGTACCATCGTCGTCGCTAATTTTGCCAATTGGGCACATCGTCACTTTTTGAGCCTTATCCATCGTCACTAGCTCGAGACCGCAGCCTTTTATCGTCGCTTGTAAGACCGCAGCCTTTTATCGTCGCTTGTAAGACCGCAGCCTTTATGCACATGAGTTGCATGGGACACGATGACATGCACCAAACACAACCACACACAATCACGGTCAACTTAGTGACCCATTACTTACCAGTTCGCCAATCAAAGGCACATCACCTGTCAAGTCATCGTTACATATATCATCATCATTAACACCATCATCACTAATATTCTCATCGTCTTTAACATCATCGTCGCTAATAGCCTTTATGGCATCATCGTCACTTATGAAACCACAGCTTTTATTCATCATCAATACCATCGTCAAAACATCAACACATCATTATTGACACCGGGACACTAACATTACCGATTACATCAAAAGGTTTCACTTCAGCTCACGACACCAAATAGGACACAAAGAGGGGTTTTAAACACCGAAACAGTTTTACAACGTCAACAACAACGGCCAACGGGGACAGCCACTTGAGGCGCCCAGAAACCATCAGAAAAATAATAATTTTTATCTTAAAACAGAATGCAACTGTAGACAACTGAATAAGCTTCACAACGCACTTTGAAACACTTAAACCGGACACCCGAGTCAAAAGATATGTCAAAAACAAAACCGGGGAACATTTGGGCAACATCCTGCAAAACTGGCGCAGCAACACAAACTGGCGCTCTGAGGCAACCTGCGCCACTCTGGGCGCAACACAGGCAGCAAAAACTGGCGAGAGGCAACCTGCACCACTCTGGGCGCAACACAGATAGCAACACAGACAGCAACATGGCGCACACAGGGCATCAACATGGCGCCCTGGCGCAGCACAACACTAGTGCAGAATTTCCTACAGCAGTGCACCTACTTCGGCGAGTTAATTAAAATAGTAAACGATATCGGATTTTAACAAAGGACCACTCATTGGAAAGCTCTTTGAGTGTCGTTTCTGTCTGTGATTTTAATTTTTCAGAATAAGTATCCAGTTGGTACAGTTTTTCAAAACACTACACTGAGGTACCAAAGTCGGACAGAATTCTCTACCCAACTTGCAACTAAATTTGCTTTCTCATTTCTTAATGAAATTTCGTGAGGTCAGTGCTTATTTCGTAGGGAATTAAGTCTAGTTTCCAATGAAACAAGGATCATTCAAGACGGAGTTCGATTGAGAACACAAAACCTACAAAAACCGGACCTACTCACAATTTGATTCCAGAAATTTGACCTAACTTTGGAGACTCACAACTTCAGCTACACAACTCCAAATTGAGTGAAACCAGTGCCAAAACGACCGGCTTTAAGTCTATTTTCAAAAACAATCAGCCAAATAATTTTTGATTCAACCAAACAGTACCAGTTTTAGAAGGACCGAAATAGTGTCCAGAAACGCACAAAAACTATGAGCAAGTAAAACTCATTATGATCAATCACCAACAATAATTTCAAACATCTAGCATGCAATTCATAACAACACCTATGAACACTAAATTCCTAGGGTTGCAACAATCACCACATCAAGCCAACATTTCAATTAACAAAGTCACGTTATATCTATCATCAATTTAACATCAAAATCGAATATAGGCATCATAGGTCTAAGCCCCCACCCTAATACCCATCATACCCACCATTATAGTGAAAGAGAGGTCTCACCCTTACCTTGGTGATGCCGAAGACAATATTCTTTCTACGGAGTCACCAACGAAACCACAGCAACCAAGAGCTCTTCTCCTTCCTTTTCTCTCCCTTGTGCGCGCCTCCCCTCCTTCCCTCTTTCTCTCCTCTTCGCAACTTCCTTTCTTTTCCTCTCTCTAATCACACTTTTTTTTCTTTTCTCCAAATGATGCGAATTGCATCAATCCCTAGCGCCTAGGAGCCTAAGTCTTGGGCTTGGATCGCGGGCTTCCTCCATAAGCCCGATCGCTAACTCCATCCCCTAATATTCATTTACACACCCCTAATTAATTAAAACACCCAGCTATTATTTTAATATAACTAAACTAATAAATACCTAAATGTTTCATTTAAATAAATTAATTAAATTATTTTGGACGTTACAACTCTCCCCCACTTAAAAGAATTTCGTCCTCGAAATTTGACCACCGACGCGGACACTCTTCCTCTAGCCAACAAACGTCACCTCGACAACTAGTGCTATCTAGCATGTTGATCATTATTTCTTTGATTACCAGCGGTAAGTGATTGGGCGGCTGTTGTAACACCCTAAATATTTAACTAATTTATTTAATTAAGTATTTAGGAATTTACTTTAATTTAGTGGATATAATTTAATTAATTAAAATTATATTAATTTTATGTTGGTGGTATTAGGAAAAGGAGGCGCCACTTGAAGGAACTTGGGCTTAAGTGAAAAGCCCAAGCCCATGATCCAATGTAATAGGCGAAGTGCTAAGTCTTTTGGGGTTAGGGTTTTGGCTAGGCATTTGCGAATTGAGAATAGAGAAAAGAGAGAGGGAGAGCGCCGTAGGGAGAGGAGAAGAAGTCGCAAGCTCAAGGAGGAAGAAGGACGTGATTTTGTTGCTGTGGTTTCGTTCGTGATTGTCTCTAGGGCTTCCGTTCTTCAAATCCAAGGTAAGGGGAGTTCTATCTTTCTATATAATAAATGTTCATGATAGGTTGTAGGTTAGGGTTACCCTAGATCTATTCAGGTCCTTGATTTGTGTGTAATTTCATGTTTGGTTAGCGATATATATGTGATCTTCATGATTTGTGGCTGAAAATCCGTTTTTGGTTGTGGCATGGGCGCCTAGGGCGCCATATATTTGATTTTGTGTTACTGGAATTGTTGCTGGATTTCTGTTGCTGCAAGTGTGTTGGGCGCTGGGCGCCAGGCGCCAGGCGCTGGGCGCCAAGGGCGCCAGTGTGTGCTGTGTGCGTGTGTTGCGTGTGTCTTGTGTGCGCATATGGGGTGTTTTGGTGCAATTTCGAATTCTGGGCATATTTCACCGTGCCATCTCTTGTATTTACGTGCCCAAATTCAATTTTAAACATTTTGGCTCGAGTGGTTTTATTTTTGCACGCGTCATTTTGGAGTTGTCTCGGTGGGTGTTGCTTGTGTGCTCATATAGGGTGTTTTGGGTGAAACTTTGAATTCTGGGCATATTTTACCGTGCCATCTTTTGTATTTGTGTGCCCAAATTCAATTTTAAATATTTTGGCTCGAGTGGTTTTATTTTTGCACGCTTCATTTTGGAGTTGTCTCGGTGGGTGTTGCTTGTGTGCTCATATAGGGTGTTTTGGGTGCAACTTCGAATTCTGGGCATATTTTACCGTGCCATCTTTTGTATTTTCGTGCCCAAATTCAATTTTAAACATTTTGGCTCGAGTGGTTTTATTTTTGCACGTGTCGTTTTGGAGTTGTCTCGGTGGGTGTTGCTTATGTGCGCCAGTGTGTGTGTGTGCTGTGTTGTGTGTGTGTTGTGTTGCTGGGCGCTGGGCGCCAAGGGCGCCATTTTCAGGATGTCCCCAATGTTTTTATAAAAACCGTTTTCGCTATATCTTTTGACTCGGGCATCCGTTTTGAACGTTTCAAAAAGTGTTGGGAAGCTTTTTCGATTGTCTACCTGTGTGTCTTATTTTTAAAATAAAAACTTATTATTTTCTGGTGGTTTCTGGGCGCCCAAGTGGCTGTTCCCGGTGGTCATTACGGTGACGTTGTAAAGCCGTGTTGAGTTCTTTAAAAATCCTTTTTGTGTATAATCAACAGTTTTAACGCTTTAGTGTCAAAATGGGTGATTATGACGATGATGCCCTTAGTGGCTAGTTAAATGACGTGTTTTGCCCTTAGTGGCCAATATTGTTGAAGATGATATGTAAATGACTGTTTTGCCCTTAGTGGCTATTGTTGTCTGGTGACGTTTGTGGATAAGCGAAGATGATAATAAGCGACGATGATAATAAGCGACGATGAAATATAGCGACGTTGTTGTGTGTAATTTCAAATTGACAGGTGCTGTGCCTCTTATTTGGCAAATTGGTAAGTGACGTTGACAGTGATTGTGTGTTGTGTGAGGTGCATGTCATAGTGTCTCATGTATTCCATGTGCATGAACCCAGCGACGATGAGGCCATAAAGGCTAAGCGACGATGAGGCCATAAAGGCTAAGCGACGATGATGAAAGGTACCTCATGCATATGCCCGCGAGTGGGTTGCATTTCATATAGTCACATGACATCGTGATGAGTTGTTGTAATGACGTAATTGATGATTTGTGATGTGGATACTCTAGTGCTTTGACTTGACTTATTGCTTATCATGTGATTTATTATATGGATTGAATTGGACTCACCCTTCTGTTTGAATGTTACCCCTATGCGGTAACGTGCAGGTGATCACGAGTGAAGACCTAGGTATCTTCACTAATTATGAGTCGGGTCGTCATGCTCTGATACGTAGCACTCAGGGGGGAAACGAACTCGATGTTTTAAGACTATTTTGGTTGTTATCTGTTATTTGATGGTTTTCTCTTATTTATACTTTCCGCTGCGTAGTTGGTTTTATTGATGTCACGGTTGTGGTGACGATGACTGATGTTTGCGTTTTTCCCCATTGGGGGCGTGTTACGTATTGCACATTTATTGACGTTGAACTGTTTTATTGAAGTACGGTGTTTTGTTTGAAGTGTGTGTAACATTCCTTGCGATGAAAAGAAATTTTGAAACTCTGATTTTTACAATTAAATTAACGGGTAGAAAAGGGGTGTTACATTAGTGGTATCAAAGCAGTTCGGTCTGTCCGGCCAATGTTGTCCTGTCATAGTGTCTTATGACAATTAAAAAATTGTTAGATTAGTTCTGAATTTTTGGTTTGTGCTGCAGTGATAATTTGAAATGGCTGGGAGAAACGATGCTGCTCTTGCTGCTGCGCTGCAAGCTATGGCTCAGGCTGTGCAGAATCAGCAGAATACTGGGGAGAACGCTGGTTTTCGGAGTCCGACTACTTTCCAGAGAGAGAATCCGCCCACTTTTAAGGGCAAATATGATCCAGATGGTGCTATGGCTTGGTTGAAAGAGATTGAGAGGATTTTCAGGGTGATGGACTGCACTGTTGAGCAGAAGGTCCGTTTTGGTACTCACATGTTAGCTGAGGAGGCCGACGACTGGTGGTTGGCTACTAGGCAGAGGTTGGAGACTGTGCAGGAAGAGATTACCTGGGAGGTATTCAGCAGAGAATTTCTGAGGAAGTATTTTCCTGAAGATGTCCGAGGAAAGAAAGAGATAGAGTTCCTGGAACTGAAGCAGGGTGGTATGTCTGTGACTGAATATGCGGCGAAGTTTGTGGAATTGGCAAAATTCTATCCGCACTATAGTGAGGCTACAGCTGAGTTCTTAAAATGCATCACGTTCGAGAATGGTTTGAGGCCTGACATCAATAAGGACATTGGTTACCAGAAGATCCGTGTGTTCGCTGATCTGGTTGATAGTTGTAGAATCTTTGAGGAGGACAGTACTGCACATTACAAAGCTGTGTCTGAGAAAAAGGGTAAGTTTCCGAGTCGAAGTAAGCCGTATGAGGTTCCTGCGGGTAAGAGTTATCAGAGGGCTGCTGGAGGTAAGAAGAATAGTGGGGGAGATGCCCCTGCTAGCATTGTCTGTTTTAAGTGTCGCAAACTCTCCCCCACTTAAAAGAATTTCGTCCTCGAAATTTGACCACCGACGCGGACACTCTTCCACTAGCCAACTAACGTCACCTCGAAAACTAGTGCTATCTAGCATGCTGATCATTATTTCTTTGATTACCAGCGGTAAGTGATTGGGCGGCTGTCCCTCCTACTTATTCAGCCAGATAACTTCGAGAAATAACAATCAGACTCACTCTCTAACGGTTCTGCAAGGATCCCCGATAGAGTTTTGGGCGTAATCTTGTCGGTACCACATGATCACCTCCAGGCTCTATTAAAGCTCCTTCCTATTAGCATACCATGATTCTGCTGCGCTACTCTGATAAACCGACTTGTAGATATAAGCATCACTTGTGTCCTACCTCACTCATCTATCTCTACGGTGCCTCATAGTTTCATCACAACATCACGACAACGACGACAACAACAACATCGACAACTAAAATCGCCAAAGGAGGCTTCACGACATAAATTCGCCACTCGGGCTAAATCAACAACTAATTTGCCACTCAGGCGACATCAACAATGACAAAAATCACAACATCGGCCATAGGCCTACAACACAAAATCCATCAAAACAGTTTCGGGCCATTCAGCGGTACCCTCAACAAAACAACGTGGGCCATATCGGCGCTACCCATGACACAACAATGTGGGCCATATCGGCGGTACCCACAACACAACACTGTGGGCCATATCGGCGGTACCCACGACACAACAATGTGGGCCATATCGGCGGTACCCACAACACAACACTGGGGGCCATATCGGCGGTACCCACAACACAACACTGTGGGCCATATCGGCGGTACCCACGACACAACAATGTGGGCGGCGGTACCCACAACACAACACTGTTGGAGACAAGCCCCGGGCCAACGCCCAAATCAACAACACGACATCAACAACAAAACAACAAGTCAGCATCATCAACAAGGCAGCAACAGGTCAACATCATCAACAAACAGCAACGACAAATCAACATCATTGATAAAACAACTTCTGGCTAACAGTAGTAAAAACAGTTCATTTATTACAAGGGTACGAGCATTCTCAATACACATTATTATTATTAGACTCGGATCCACGCAGCACGAACCTTAAGGATCTAACATCCAAAATTTAATCACATGAACTAAAAGGTTTTACACATCTTAATTCTAGATCACACAATTGACACACCACAAATTGCGATACCCTATTTTACCCCAAAGATATTTATGAGCGGGAGTGCGAAAAACGAGTGTAATTGCTTTTCAAACAAAATCAACAATTTATTTCTGGAAATAGTTTTCTGCACTCAGCAACACTACTTTTCAGCAAAACAACAACTTAATTTTCAGCAAAAATAATTAAACAATAACAGCAATTTAAAAACAGTAACAATAGGACAGAATCAGGTACAGGCACCCAGGGGCGGGGCGCCTACCTCAAACCACAACAAAACAAGCACAGTGCCCAGGAGTAGGGCGCCTACAACAATCAGCAACAAAACAAGCATGGCGCCCAGGAGTAGGGCGCCTTCAACAGCAACCACACACACAGGAACATGTACAAGGCACGGCGCCCAGGAGCAGTGCGCCTGAATCAGCAATCAGACAACAACACGGAAAATAGAGGGACAGGGCACCTAGGGCCCCAAAATCAGCATGACATATGAATTTATTTGAACACATCAATCATCAAACATATGCGAGTAACAAGCAACAGAGCAAATTACTAGAAGCATATAAGCACAACAAGAGGGTTAAAAATAAAAAGTCGAAACAAAAGACACAGAGTTCACACATCAGAACATAATACAGCATACAATACCAGTAGGGGCATCTCCCCCACTAGTTCTCTTACCATCAGCAGCTTTCTGTTTACCTGTACCTGCAGGAGCATCACTACAACACAAACAATGGTTAGGACTAAAAGACAACAGTTGGTCGTTAACCGACACAACGACTCGACGACTTGGCCGGACGGACCAACCATTGCTTTGATACCACTAATGTAACACCCCTTTTCTACCCGGTAATTTATTAGTAAAATCAGAGTTTCTTTTTTTTTTTGTCAACTAAAGGAATGTCACATTTCAACTTAAAAACATCACCACTCGTAAATAACAGTGTCAATCACAAAATCCACTGTATGAAGGAAATGAGATACATAACACCCTGCTAATGGGACGAACCCAAAACACCTGTTCAGTAAACACAGTAATATACTCATTCATCTCGCAGCGGAATAAAATTTAAGGATTCAAGTGAAACTGTAACACCCCGTTTCTACCCGTTAATTTAATTGGAAAAATCAGAGTTTTCAAAATTTATTTCGCATGAGGAATGTTACACATACTTCAATAAAACAACGCTTCTCAATAAAACAGCTCAAACACAATAATCATGCATCACGTAGCACGTCACTAAAAGGAGAGCCTCAAAACACGTTTGTCATTGCAATTAAAATTAACGACAAAGAAACAACTACGCAGCGGAATAACAAAATAAAACAGAATCGTCAACAAAGACATAACAACCGAAAATCAACCATAAACATCAAGTTCGTTCCCCCCCCCCCCCCCGAGTGCGACGTATCAGAGCGTGACGACTCGACTCGAAGTAGTGAAGGTACCTAGTCCTTCACTCGTGATCACCTGCACGTTACCGCATGGGGGTAACATTCAAACAGAAGGGTGAGTCCAATTCAATCCATATAATACATCATATGATAAGCAATAAGTCAAGTCATATCTCTAAAGTAATCACATCAAAATCATCAATCACATCACTACAATAACTCATCACTATGTCATGTAAGCATATGAAATGCAACCCACTCGCGGGCATATGCATGAGGTACCTTTTCACAAACGTCGCTTAGCCATTATGGCCTCATCGTCACTTAGCCTTTTGGGCCTCAAAACGTCACTGGGTTTATGCATATGGGAGGCATGAGACACTATGACATGCACCACGCACAAACACACAATCACGGTCAACTATGTGACCCGTCACTTACCCATTTGCCAAATAAGAGGCACAGCACCTGTCAATTCACAATTTACACACAACAACGTCACTTAGCCTTTTGGTCCTTATCATCACTTAGCCTTTTGGGCCTCAACGTCACTTATTTTCATCGTCACTTATTCATAAACCTCATCAACGCAAACAATAGCCACTGAGGGCAAAAACGTCATTTACTAGCCACCAAGGGCATCATCGTCATTTACACGTCATTAACAACAACATTGGCCACTAAGGGCAAAAAGGTCATTTAACTAGCCACTAAGGGCATCATCGTCATTTACACATCATTATCAACAACATTGGCCACTAAGGGCAAAAAGGTCATTTAACTAGCCACTAAGGGCATCATCGTCAAAATCATCACTTTTGACACTAAAACGTTGAAACCACTGGTTATACGAAAAAGAAGATTTTTAAAGACACCAAAACGATTTTTCAATGTTACAGCAACGACCACCGGGAACAGCCACTTGGGGCGCCCAGCAACCTTCAGAAATAATAAGTTTTTATTTTTAAAAATGGGACACTCAGATAGACAACTGAAAGAGCTTCACAACGCTTTTTGAAACGTTTAAAACGGATGTCCGAGTCAAAAGATATAGCGAAAACAGTTTTAATAAAAATTTGGGAACATCCTGAAAAACTGGCGCCCTGGGCGCCCAGCGCCCAGCAAAACACAACACACACACACGGGCGCCCAGCGCCCAGCGCCTGGCCCCAGCGCCCAGCGCAACACACACACACACACACACACACACACACAGGCGCCCAGCGCCTGGCGCCCAGCGCCTGGCGCCCAGCGCCTGGCGCCCAGCGCCCAGCGCGAGACACACACAGCAATGCGCACACAGCGCCCATGGGCGCCTAGCGCCCAACACAGTTCCAGCAACACAATTTCAGTACAAAATTCAGCATATGTATTTTTCTTCAAATTTCCGCATGACCAATCACAACACCAATTTACCACAACTCATGAGCACATATAAAATCCTCAAAATCCTCTATCAAACATCAAAATTTAACAACATCCCAAGCACAAACATGGCGCCCTAGGCGCCCCAAACACTAATAACGAATCTTTGAGCAACGAATACATCAAACAACATACTAACCGCAATCACAACATGAAATCACGCATACATCAACAACAAGAACATGAATTCGAAAACATAATCATGATCATAGTTAAATCTAGGCCATCACTACCTAAAACCTATCATAGGACCTATTATATAAATTGATAGGACATCCCCTTACCTCGAATTGAAGAATAGAAGCCCTAAGAACGGTCACGAACGGAATCACGGCAACAAGATCACGCCCCTTCCTCCTCCTTGCTCGCGGCCTTCTCTTCTCTTCCTTTCTCTCTACGGCGCCCTTCTCTTCTCCTTTCTCTCTTCTCAATTTCGCAAAAGCCAACACAAACCCTAACCTCAATTTGGCTTGCCCCCTTCGCATATGACCTTGGATCATGGGCTTGGGCTTTTCACTTAAGCCCAAGTCTAGCTAATTGGCGCCCTCCTCTCCCAATACCACCTACACCATTTAAATATAATTTTAATTAATTAAATTATACCCAATAAATTAAATAAATTCCTAAATACTTAATTAAATATTTAGGGTGTTACAACTCTCCCCCACTTAGAATATTTCGTCCTCGAAATTTACCTGATCAAACAACTCTGGGTAGGATTCTCGCATCTTGCTCTCTAGCTCCCAAGTCATACTCTCACCGGCAGCTCCTAGCCAAACCACTTTCACTAATGCAATCTCTCGGCCCCTAAGCACTTTCACTTCACGATCCTCAATCCGTACGGGCATCGTCTCCACAGTGAGATTATCCCGCACCTCTACATCATCCATACGGATCACATGAGATGGATCCGAAACATACTTCCGAAGTTGCGACACATGAAACACGTCGTGCAAACTCGAAAGATTCGGCGGTAACGCCACCCTATAAGCCACATTCCCGATTCTCTCAGAAATCTGATAAGGACCAACAAAGCGATGAGTGAGCTTCTTCGATTTCAACGCTCGACCAACACCGGTAACAGGAGAAACCCTCAAGAACACATGCTCACCCTCTTGAAACTCTAAATCTTTCCTCCGCTTGTCATGATAACTCTTCTGACGACTCTGCGAAGCCTTCATCTTTTCACGGATCATCTTGATTTTCTCTGTAGTCTCCCGGACAATCTCCGGTCCCAACACTACACTCTCTCCTGACTCATACCAACACAATGGCGTTCTACACTTTCGACCATACAATGCTTCAAACGGTGCCATCCCGATACTGGAATGGTAACTGTTGTTATAGGTGAACTCAACCAACGCAAGGTAGGAATCCCATGAACCCCGTTGTTCCAATACACAAGCCCTCAACAAATCTTCTAACGACTGAATTGTCCTCTCTGACTGACCATCTGTCTGAGGATGATATGCTGAACTCATTTTCAACTTTGAACCCAATTCCTTCTACAAACCCGTCCAAAACTCAGAAGTGAACCTCAGATCCCTCTCTGACACAATACTCTTCGGAACACCGTGCAACTTCACAATTTCTTTGACATAAACCTCTGCCAACCTCGACACCGGATAAGTGATATTAATAGGAACAAAGTGAGCAGACTTCGTTAGCCTATCAACGATCACCCAAATAGCGTCATGGCCCCTAACTGTATTCGGCAATCCCGTCACAAAATCCATCGCAATGCTATCCCATTTCCACTCTAGAACTTCCAACGGTTGCATTAACCCTGCAGGCTTCTGGTGTGCAACCTTCGATTTCTGACAGGTCAAACAGGCATACACAAACTGTGCCACATCCCTCTTCATACCATACCACCAAAACATCTTTTTCAGATCTTGATACATTTTCGTCGCTCCAGGATGGATACTCAACTTGCTACGGTGACCCTCCTCAAAAATTGCCTTTCTCGTCTCCGCATCATCCGGAACACAGATCCTACCCCGGAACCTCAACACACCACAAAAATCCAATTTGAAATCTCCATCTTCTGATTGACCAACTCCATTAATTAAATCTACTAACTTGACATCTGACTTCTGAGCCTCTCTGATGCTGCCCAGAAAGTCATTATCGATCTTTAACATTCCCAGCTTGACACTGCGAGGTGTCATTTTACAAACCAAACTCAAATCTCTGAATTCCTCAATCAACTCTAATTCTTTCACCATCATTGCCGACATATGCAAAGACTTTCTGCTTAAAGCATCAGCCACGACATTAGCTTTGCCGGGATGATAAATCAAACCAAAGTCATAATCCTTCAAGAGCTCCAACCACCGACGCTGTCTCATATTCAACTCCTTCTGGTCGAACAGATATTTCAGACTCTTGTGATCACTGAACACTTCAAACCTCGAACCATACAGATAGTGCCTCCAAATCTTAAGCACAAATACCACAGCAGCCAGTTCCAAATCATGCGTAGGGTAATTTTTCTCATGAACCCGCAACTGCCTCGACGCATACGCAACGACTTTCCCATCTTGCATCAGCACACCACCAAGACCCATCTTCGAAGCGTCACAATATACAACAAACGGTTCCTCCGGATTAGGCAACGTCAAAACAGGCGACGTTGTCAATCTCTTTTTCAGTTCCATAAAACTTTCCTCACAGCGAGCATCCCAAACGAAAACTTTACCCTTACAAGTCAACTGAGTCAACGGAAGGGCCAACTTGGAAAAACCCTCGATGAACCTCCTGTAGTACCCAGCCAAACCCAAAAAGCTTCTAATCTCTTTTGCGGACTTCGGAGCCTCCCACTCCAACACTGCTTCCACTTTTGCCGGATCAACCGCAATACCATTACCAGAAATCACGTGCCCAAGGAAACCCACCTCTTTCAGCCAGAACTCACACTTTGATAACTTAGCATACAACTTTTTCTCTTTCAGAACTTCCAATACTGTCTTCAGGTGTTCAGCATGCTCTTCCTCCGACTTAGAATAAACTAGAATGACATCTACGAAGATCACCACAAACCGATCTAGATAATTATGGAAAACACGATTCATATATTCCATAAATACACCAGGTGCATTGGTCACGCCAAACGGCATCACTGAATATTCATAATGCCCATACCTTGTCCTGAATGCTGTCTTCTGAACAACCTCATCCTTCACTTTAATCTGATGATATCCGGACCTCAAATCAATTTTGCTGAAAACACGGGCACCTACTAACTGATCCATCAAATCGTCGATCCTCGGGAGCGGATACTTGTTCTTGATAGTTACCTTATTCAACTGACGATAGTCGACACATAACCTCATACTCCCATCCTTTTTCTTTACCAACAATACCGGAGCTCCCCACGGTGATACACTCGGTCTCACAAACTTTTTCTCAAGCAATTCTTCAAGTTGTGTCTTCAACTCAGACAATTCAGACGCCGACATCCTGTACGGTGCCATAGACACAGGCCTCGTACCAGGTACGAGATCAATCGAAAACTCAACTTCCCTCTCCGGCGGCACACCCGGAATTTCGTCAGGAAAAACCTCAGGAAACTCGCGTACCACTTGCAGTTCTTCAATAACAGCCTGACTCTCAGCAGACAACGATGCTATCAACGAAAATAGCTGAACTCCTTCCTTCCTCAACTTCTTCAACTGTTCAGCAGATACCAAAACAGAGTCTTCTTCCCCGAAACTAACCGACTTGCTACGACAGTTGATATGAACGTGGTTATTCTCTAACCAGTCCATGCCCAAGATTACATCCAGACCTCTCAACGGCAAGCAAACAAAATTCACAACAAAGTCCCTGCCGAAGATCGACACGGGACACTGAGAACACACCTGGGAAGTAATCACCGACCCCTTCGCAGGAGTATCGACAACCATATCCCCACAGATAGCAGATAAAACAAGACCCAATCTTTTACAACAATCAACAGATATAAAGCAATGGGTAGCACCAGTATCAATAAGAGATTTCAGAGAAATACCGTTAATAAAACACGTACCTCTAATCAGACCATCCTTCTCATCAGGCTCCTCCCCTGCCAATGCAAACACTTTCCCACTGGACCTTTCCTTCTTCGGCTTTGTACACTTTGTACTGATATGCCCAGACTCACCACAGTTGAAGCACACTACATCCTTGACCTTACACTCGGCCGCCATATGACCCTTTTTACCACAACGATAGCAAACTCTCTCATCAGACCTGCATGTAGTGCTCTTGTGGCCAGGTTTGCCACACTTATAACAGACAATGCTAGCAGGAGCATCTCCCCCACTAGAATTCTTACCCCCAGCAGACCTCTGATAACTCTTACCCGCAGGAACCTCATACGGCTTGCTTCGACTCTGAAACTTCCCCTTTTTCTCAGACGTAGCTTTGTAATGAGCAGTACTGTCCTACTCAAAGATTCTACAACTGTCAACCAGATCAGCGAACACACGAATCTTCTGATAACCAATGGCCTTTTTGATATCAGGCCTCAACCCATTCTCGAACTTGATGCATTTTGAGAACTCAGTTGTAGCCTCACTGTAGTGTGGATAGAATTTTGCCAGTTCCACAAACTTCGCCGCATACGCAGTCACAGACATACCACCCTGCTTCAGTTCCAGGAACTCTATCTCTTTCTTCCCTCGGACGTCTTCAGGAAAATATTTTCTCAGAAATTCCCTGCTGAATACCTCCCAAGTAATCTCTTCCTGCACAGCCTCCAACCTCTGCCTAGTAGCCAACCACCAGTCGTCGGCCTCCTCGGCTAACATGTGGGTACCAAAACGGACCTTCTGCTCAACAGTGCAGTCCATCACCCTGAATATCCTCTCGATCTCCTTAAAGGTGGGGGGATTCTCTCTCTGGAAAGTAGTCAGACTCCGAAAACCAGCATTCTCTCCAGCATTATGCTGATTCTGCACAGCCTGAGCCATAGCTTGCAATGCAGCAGCAAGAGCAGCGTCGTTTCTCCCAGCCATTTCGAACTAACACTGCAGCACAAACCAAGAATTTAGTACTAATCTATTGTCATAAGACACTATGACAGGACAACATTGGCCGGACAGACCGAACTGCTCTGATACCACTAATGTAACACCCCTTTTCTACCCGTTAATTTAATTGGAAAAATCAGAGTTTTCAAAATTTATTTCGCATGAGGAATGTTACACATACTTCAATAAAACAACGCTTCTCAATAAAACAGCTCAAACACAATAATCATGCATCACGTAGCACGTCACTAAAAGGAGAGCCTCAAAACACGTTTGTCATTGCAATTAAAACTTAACGACAAAGAAACAACTACGCAGCGGAATAACAAAATAAAACAGAATCGTCAACAAAGACATAACAACCGAAAATCAATCATAAACATCAAGTTCGTCCCCCCCCCCCCCCTGAGTGCTACGTATCAGAGCGTGACGACTCGACTCGAAGTAGTGAAGGTACCTAGTCCATCACTCGTGATCACCTGCACGTTACCGCATGGGGGTAACATTCAAACAGAAGGGTGAGTCCAATTCAATCCATATAATACATCATATGATAAGCAATAAGTCAAGTCATAGCTCTAAAGTAATCACATCAAAATCATCAATCACATCACTACAATAACTCATCACTATGTCATGTAAGCATATGAAATGCAACCCACTCGCGGGCATATGCATGAGGTACCTTTTCACAAACGTCGCTTAGCCATTATGGCCTCATCGTCACTTAGGCTTTTGGGCCTCAAAACGTCACTGGGTTTATGCATATGGGAGGCACGAGACACTATGACATGCACCACGCACAAACACACAATCACGGTCAACTATGTGACCCGTTACTTACCCATTTGCCAAATAAGAGGCACAGCACCTGTCAATTCACAATTTACACACAACAACGTCACTTAGCCTTTTGGGCCTTATCATCACTTAGCCTTTTGGGCCTCAACGTCACTTATTTTCATCGTCACTTATTCATAAACCTCATCAACACAAACAATAGCCACTGAGGGCAAAAACGTCATTTACTAGACACCAAGGGCATCATCGTCATTTACACGTCATTATCAACAACATTGGCCAGTAAGGGCAAAAAGGTCATTTAACTAGCCACTAAGGGCATCATCGTCATTTACACATCATTATCAACAACATTGGCCACTAAGGGCAAAAAGGTCATTTAACTAGCCACTAAGGGCATCATCGTCAAAATCATCACTTTTGACACTAAAACGTTGAAACCACTGGTTATACGAAAAAGAAGATTTTTAAAGACACCAAAACGATTTTTCAATGTCACAGCAACGACCACCGGGAACAGCCACTTGGGGCGCCCAGCAACCTTCAGAAATAATAAGTTTTTATTTTTAAAAATGGGACACACAGATAGACAACTGAAAGGGCTTCACAACGCTTTTTGAAACGTTTAAAACGGATGTCCGAGTCAAAAGATATAGCGAAAACAGTTTTCATAAAAATTTGGGAACATCCTGAAAAACTGGCGCCCTGGGCGCCCAGCGCCCAGCAAAACGCAACACACACACACACGGGCGCCCAGCGCCCAGCGCAACACACACACACACACACACCCACTGGCGCCCAGCGCAACACACACACACACACACAGGCGCCCAGCGCCCAGCGCGACACACACACAGCAACGCGCGCACAGCGCCCATGGGCGCCTAGCGCCCAGCACAGTTCCAGCAACACAATTTCAGTACAAAATTCAGCATATGTATTTTTCTTCAAATTTCCGCATGACCAATCACAACACCAATTTACCACAACTCATGAGCACATATAAAATCCTCAAAATCCTCTATCAAACATCAAAATTTAACAATATCCCAAGCACAAACATGGCGCCCTAGGCGCCCCAAACACTAATAACGAATCTTTGAGCAACGAATTCATCAAACAACATACTAACCGCAATCACAACATGAAATCACGCATACATCAACAACAAGAACATGAATTCGAAAACATAATCATGATCATAGTTAAATCTAGGCCATCACTACCTAAAACCTATCATAGGACCTATTATATAAATTGATAGGACATCCCCTTACCTCGAATTGAAGAATAGAAGCCCTAGGGACGGTCACGAACGGAATCACGGCAACAAGATCACGCCCCTTCCTCCTCCTTGCTCGCGGCCTTCTCTTCTCTTCCTTTCTCTCTACGGCGCCCTTCTCTTCTCCTTTCTCTCTTCTCAATTTCGCAAAAGCCAACACAAACCCTAACCTCAATTTGGCTTGCCCCCTTCGCATATGACCTTGGATCATGGGCTTGGGCTTTTCACTTAAGCCCAAGTCTAGCTAATTGGCACCCTCCTCTCCCAATACCACCTACACCATTTAAATATAATTTTAATTAATTAAATTATACCCAATAAATTAAATAAATTCCTAAATACTTAATTAAATAAATTAATTAAATATTTAGGGTGTTACAGAAACAACCATAGCATATTTGCAAAATAAAATTAATTTAAAGACAAGCGTTCATCCCCCACTAGAGTGCTACGTATCAGAGCAGACGACCCGACTCAGCTAACGAAGGTACCTAAGCCTTCACTCGATATGACCTGCACGTTACCGCATAGGGGTAACATTCAAACAGAAGGGGTGAGTTCATCTAACAATATAATAGTGCATATGATAAGTATTATGCTAGAGCTACAACACTATATCAGCCACATCGCAAACATCAAATCAATCGTCACAGTAAATCATCACAACATCATGATCATGTATGAAATGCAACCCATCGCAACGGGCGTATGCATGTGGTACCATCATCGTCACTAATTTTGCCAATTGGGCACATCGTCACTTTTTGAGCCTTATCCATCGTCACTAGCTCGAGACCGCAGCCTTTTATCGTCGCTTGTAAGACCGCAGCCTTTATGCACATGAGTTGCATGAGACACGATGACATGCACCAAACACAACCACACACAATCACGGTCAACTTAGTGACCCATTACTTACCAGTTCGCCAATCCAAGGCACATCACCAGTCAAGTCATCGTTACATATATCATCATCATTAACACCATCATCACTAATATTCTCTTCGTCATTAACATCATCGTCGCTAATAGCCTTTATGGCATCATCGTCACTTATGAAACCACAGCTTTTATCCATCATCAATACCATCGTCAAAACATCAACACATCATTATTGACACCGGGACACTAACATTACCGATTACATCAAAAGGTTTCACTTCAGCTCACGACACCAAATAGGACACAAAGAGGGGTTTTAAACACCGAAATAGTTTTACAACGTCAACAACAACGACCATCGGGGACAGCCACTTGAGGCGCCCAGAAACCATCAGAAAAATAGTAATTTTTATCTTAAAACAGAATGTAACTGTAGACAACTGAATAAGCTTCACAACGCACTTTTAAACACTTAAAACGGACACCCGAGTCAAAAGATATGTCAAAAACAAAACCGGGGAACATTTGGGCAACATCCTGCAAAACTAGCGCAGCCACAGAAAACTGGCGCAGCAACACAAACTGGCTCTGAGGCAACCTGCGCCACTCTGGTCGCAACACAGGCAGCAAAAACTGGCGCAGAGGCAACTTGCGCCACTCTGGGCGCAACACAGATAGCAACACAGACAGCAACATGGCGCACACAGGGAAGCAACATGGCGCCCTGGCGCAGCACAGCACTAGTGCAGAATTTCCTACAGCAGTGCACCTACTTCGGCGAATTAATTAAAATAGAAAACGATATCGGACTTTAAGAAAGGACCACTCATTGAAAAGCTCTCTGAGTGTAGTTTCTTCCTGTGATTTTCATTTTTCAAAATAAGTATCCAGTTGGTACAGTTTTTCAAAACACTACACTGAGGTACCAAAGTCAGACAGAATTCTCTACCCAAATTGCAACTAAATTTTCTTTCTCATTTCTTAATGAAATTTCGTTAGGTCAGTGCCTATTTCGTAGAGAATTAAGTCTACTTTCCAATGAAACAAGGATCATTCAAAACGGAGTTCGATTGAGAACACAAAACCTACAAAAACCGGACCTACTGACAATTTGATTCCAGAAATTTGACCTAACTTTGGAGACTCATAACTTGAGCTACACAACTCCAAATTGAGTGAAACCAGTGCCAAAACGACCGATTTTAAGTATATTTTCAAAAACAATCAGCCACATAATTTTTGGATCAACCGAACAGTACCAGTTTTAGAAGGACAGAAACAGTGTCCAGAAACGCACAAAAACTATGAGCAAGTAAAACTCATTATGATCAATCACCAACAATAATTTCAAACCTCTAGCATGCAATTCATAACAACACCTATGAGCACTAAATTCCTAGGGCTGCAACAATCACCACATCAAGCCAACATTTCAATTAACAAAGTCACGTTATATCTATCATCAATTTAACATCAAAATCGAATATAGGCATCATAGGTCTAAGCCCCCACCGTAATACCCATCATACCCACCATTATAGTGAAAGAGAGGTCTCACCCTTACCTAGGTTATGCCGAAGACGATATTCTTTCTACGGAGTCACCAACGAAACCACAGTAACCAAGAGCTCTTCTCCTTCCTCATCTCTCCCTTGTGCGCGCCTCCCCTCCTTCCCTCTTTCTCTCCTCTTCGCAACTTCCTTTCTTTTCCTCTCTCTAATCGCACTTTTTTTTCTTTTCTCCAAATGATGAGAATTGCATCAATCCCTAGCGCCTAGGAGCCTAAGTCTTGGGCTTGGATCGCGGGCTTCCTCCATAAGCCCGATCACTAACTCCATCCCCTAATATTCATTTACACACCCCTAATTAATTAAAACACCCAGTTATTATTTTAATATAACTAAACTAATAAATACCTAAATAATTCATTTAAATAAATTAATTAAATTATTTTTGACGTTACAAGATTCTTGTCTGGATTCAGTCAGGGACTTCTTTGCAGCTCTCTCACTTGCCAGAGACTTCTTGCATAATTCTCTCCACTCATTTGCTTCTGCCATGGCTTCACCTGTCTTTGCATTAGATCTCTTCAATTCGTCTTTGGCCCCCTTCAAATATTTCTTCATCTCTTGTTTGCTTATTCAAGAGCTTCCGCCTTGCGCTTATTCTCACCCTCTAGCTTTTTTTTCTCAGCCATTACTTTCTCCAACTTGCCTTGCAAGGCTTTCTTTTCTTCTTCTACCTTAGACAAGGTAGACTTGACCTCACTCAATTCTTTGACGATTGGGGCATTAGGCTCCAATACTTCCTTTTCAACTGACAGCACACCCTGATAAGGAATACTAGCATCTTGCATTCTCTCGTGAAGCCATTGATAGAAAGAGATCTCACTAGTCTTCTTGGTGATCTCATCCTTATCCTTATACACCGGATTCTCCCAGGCTTTTGCAATTTTCTGAAGCAGAGCTTGGTTCTTGGAATCTTCCTTGTCAAGAAAGACAGGGATCAACATGTCCTGAGTGGGTGCATTCTTCATGGGATACCCAAGTTGTCTGATTGTGAGAGAAGGATTGTAATTGATATAACCATGGGTTCCCATCACGGGCACATTCTGGAAATTGCCGCCCTGGAACAGTATTGAAGCCCTATCCTTCCAACACGAGTAAGTGAACCAATTGATTTTGAGAGCATTGAGATCCCCCAAGGCATGTACCCATTCTTGCGCACTTCTAGCTTCTACCTCGCAACTCAAGGCATAGTTTACCAAATCTGTAGCTTTCTTCTGGTGAGTGATGACATGATTAAGAAGCCAAGCGTACAAGACATGGAGGGAGCAAACAATTTTCTTCTTCCCTAACGCACGGTGATGAGTGTAGGAATAGTAAGTATCTGCAAGATGTAACACCCCATTTCTACCCGGCAATTCATAATAAAAATTATTAGAGTTTAAAAATCATTTTTTTGATACATCCAAAAAGGGATGCTACATTTACTTCAAATAACGTCAACAATTGGTAACAACTTCACTTATAATTCAAACATGATACGTGACACATAACAAATGGGGCAATTCCTCAAAAATAAACGGTTTAGTCCACATAACAAGGACTTCGTCATCACGCAGCGAAATAAAAGCGAACAGTTTCAAAAACATTGTTGTAACAACATCAATACAAATTATCCAACAGTGCCATATCATATAACAACTAATAGCTAGTGTTCGCCCCCAGGTGCTACGTATCAGAGCAACGACTGACTCAAGGGATGAAGGATTATAAGCCTTCACATACGGTTACCTGTAGGGTAATAATCAACATAAGGGGCGAGTCTCAAACAGTATAATAAAGTTCATAATAGGCAATATGCCAGAGTAGTGAACTACATCAACCACCAACCACATATAACAACAACATCCATATTTATATATATATATATATATATATATATATATATATATATATATATATATATATTTATCACAACAATATCAACATATATACCTCTATAACGACCACACATAGCAATTATGGTAATATCACCAATGATACGAATAAAGGTATGAGATGCAACCCACATGGGGCATATGCATGTGGTACCATCATCGTCAATAAATTTGCCATTGGGCACATCGTCAATATTTGAGCATCATCATCGTCAATAGCTCGATGGCCGAAACATTACATCGTCAATATATATGCATATGAAATGCATGCGACTTCATGAACAATCCAATAGGTCAAAGTCATCACAACAACAACATCATCCATGTCATCATCATCATTTGGCCATTAGGCCCATCGTCATTAACAACATCATTATCATTTGGTCATTAGACCCATCGTCATTATCATCAATATCATTAACAACAACATCATTAACAACAACATCGTTAACAACAACATATAACGACCACAACGAAACGACATGGCAGAGAGCGCAAAGGGCGCCAACACCCATTCACAAAAATAGATTGTTTTGCCTTAAAAATAGAATATTCAGTTAGGCCTCTGAATAAGCTTTCCAACGCATTTTAAAACATTTTAATCGGATTCCTGGATCAAAAGATATCGCTGAAATGAAAACAGGGAACGCAACACAAATCCAAAAACTGGCGCACATAGGGGATCCTGGCGCCCAGCAACACAGCAACACAGAAACTGGCGCAGGAAGGGGATCACCAACAATAATCCAATTTTTTCTAGACTTTCATGTATTCAATCACCAACAATAATTTCAAACATCACATATTCATTCTAACATCATCAAATACACGTTTTATCGAGCACTTAGCATGCATTCCAATCCTCACATACATCTAACAATTCGCATACTTCTCAACAAACAACTAGTGAGCATCAAATCTTCACCAATACATTCATACATCACAAACAACATCAAAATCATAAGGAGAACGATATAATTTTAAAACCCCCACATACATCGCATTATAAACCCTATTATAAAGCAAGACCCACCCTTACCTTAGATTTTCCGAAGATGATGATCTCTCCACGGGAACACCAAGAAACCACAGCAACCGAGCTTCTCTCCTCTTCTCCTTGAATTCGCAAATTCCTCTTCTCCCTCCTCTCCCTTGAGCGCGGAAACCCTTTCTCCCTCTCCTCTCTCTATTTCGCAAGTCTTTCTTTCTTTTCCTTTCAAAAATGCGCAATGCTCCAACCCTCACCACACTCCCCTCATGCGCCTACACCTTGGGCTTGGATCGCGGGCTTTTCCTTCAGCTTAGCCCAATTTAATTAGTGCCACCACTTCCTAATGAAATACCACACCTTAATATAACTTATAATTTTAATTATACCAATTAAATAAATAAATAAATAATTGAATACCTAAATATTTAATTAAATATTTGGGCGTTACAACTCTCCCCCACTTAGAATATTTCGTCCTCGAAATTTACCTGATTCAGACAGCTCCGGATAAGACTCTCGCATCTTGCTTTCTAGTTCCCACGTCATGCTCTCACCAGCAGCTCCTAACCAGACCACTTTCACCAATGCAATTTCTTTGCCCCTTAAAGCTTTCACTCCATTACCTTCAATCCGTACAGGCATCGTCTCCCCGGTGAGATTATCCTGTACTCGCACATCACCCGCTTGAGATTTCAAATCCTTCCTTCGCTTATTACGATGACCCTTATGTCTACTTTGCGAAGTCTCCCCTTGCCCCCGAATTGATTTCCGCGATTGTCTAGCAGACAACAAACCAACTTCCTCCCTCTCAGGCGTAGGAAAACTTACAGACTTACTATAACAATTGATATGGGCATGGTTATACTCTAACCAGTTCATACCTAAGATCACATCCACTCCGGTTAACGGCAACCAAATTAAATCAACAACAAAGTCTCTGTCGAAAATCGACAAGGGACACCCAGAACTCACAAGAGAAGTAGTCACAGACCCATTATCTGGAGTGTCGACAACCATTTCTCCATTCATAGAAGACAACGCAAGATCCAATCTTTCGACACAATTAGCAGCGATAAAACAAAGGGTAGCACCGGTATCAATAATATAAGTTAGAGGGACACCATCAATGAAGCATGTACCTCTAATAAGTCCGCCCTCCCTAGAAGTCTCTGCCCCTACCAAAGCGAACACTCTTCCACCAGCTCGTTCCTTCTTCAGTTTCTGACACTGACTACTGATGTGTCCTACTTCGCCACAGTTGAAACAAACCACCTCCTTATGCTCGCACCCGGACATCTCATGCCCGACCTTACCGCAACCGAAACACCTCTTCACCGCAACCTTGCACGCATTACTCTTATGACCAGCTTTGCCACATTTGAAGCACACAATACCAGCAGGAGCATCTCCCCCACTAGTCCCCTCGCCTTCAGCAGCTTTCGGTTCACCTCCACCTGTAGGAGCATCATACGGTTTACCACGAATCTGAGACTTGCTCCTCCTCTCATTAATAATCTTATAGTGAGCATTACTATCTTCCTCAAAAATTCTGCAACTATCAATCAAGTCAGCAACGACACGGATCTTCTGATATCCGATTGCTTTCTTGATCTTGGGCCTCAAACCATTCTCGAACTTGATACACTTGGAAAACTCAGCATTAGCTCCAGTGTAATGCGGATAGAACTTCGCCAGCTCCACGAACTTTGCAGCATGCTCAGATACGGACATACTCCCCTGTTTCAGCTCCAGAAACTCAATCTCTTTCTTTCCCCATACATCTTCAGCAAAATATTTCCTCAGAAACTCTCTACTGAACACCTCCCAAGTAACCTCCTCCTGTGCAGACTCTATCCTCTGCCTAGTAGCCAACCACCAATCGTCGGCCTCCTCTGCCAACGTGTGCGTACCAAAACGGACCTTCTGCTCCCCAGTGCAGTCCATCACTCTAAAAATTCTCTCAATCTCCTTTAACCAGGCTAAAGCTCCATCTGGATCATACTTGCCCTTGAAAGTGGGCGGATTCTCTCTCTGGAATGTAGTCAGACTCCGAAACCCAGCGTTCTCTCCAGTATTCTGCTGATTCTGCACGGCCTGAGCCATGGCAGCCAAGGCAGCAGCAATCGCAGTGTCGTTTCTCCCCGCCATCTCAACTCAAAGCTACAACAGAAACAACAGTTAGGTTGAAAGACAATAGTTGGTCGCTAATTGACACAACGACTCGACGACATGGCCTGACGGACCAACCATTGCTCTGATACCACTAATGTAACACCCCATTTCTACCCGGCAATTCATAATAAAAATTATCAGAGTTTAAAAATCATTTTTTTGATACATCCAAAAAGGGATGCTACATTTACTTCAAATAACGTCAACAATTGGTAACAATTTCACTTATAATTCAAACATGATACGTGGCACATAACAAGTGGGGCAATTCCTCAAAAATAAACGGTTTAGTCCACATAACAAGGACTTCGTCATCACGCAGCGAAATAAAAGGGAACAGTTTCAAAAACATTGTTGTAACAACATCAATACAAATTATCCAACAGTGTCATAGAAAATAACAACTAATAGCTAGTGTTCGCCCCCCAGGTGCTACGTATCAGAGCAACGACTGACTCAAGGGATGAAGGATTATAAGCCTTCACATACGGTTACCTGTAGGGTAATAATAAACATAAGGGGTGGGTCTCAAACAGTATAATAAAGTTCATAATAGGCAATATGCCAGAGTAGTGAACTACATCAACCACATATAACAACAACATCCATATTTATATATATATATATATATATATATATATATATATATATATATATATATATCACAACAATATCAACATATATACTTCTATAACAACCACATATAGCAACTATGGTAATATCACCAATGATACGAATAAATGTATGAAATGCAACCCACATGGGGCATATGCATGTGGTACCATCATCGTCAATAAATTTGCCATTGGGCACATCATCAATATTTGAGCATCATCATCGTCCATAGCTCAAAGGCCGAAACCTTACATCGTCAATATATATGCATATGAAATGCATGCGACTTCATGAACAATCGAATAGGCCAAAGTCATCACAACAACAACATCATCCATGTCATCATCATCATTTGGCCATTAGGCCCATCGTCATTAACAACATCATTATCATTTGGTCATTAGACCCATCGTCATTAACATGAATATCATTAACAACAACATCATTAACAACAACATCGTTAACAACAACATACAACGACCACAACGAAACGACATGGTAGAGAGCGCAAAGGGCGCCAACACCCATTCAAAAAAATAGATCGTTTTGCCTTAAAAATAGAATATTCAGTTGGGCCTCTGAATAAGCTTTCCAACGCATTTTAAAACATTTTAATTGGGTTCCTGGATCAAAAGATATCGCTGAAATGAAAACAGGGAACGCAATACAAATCTAGAAACTGGCGCCCATAGGGGATCCTGGCGCCCAGCAACACAGAAACTGGCGCAGGAAGGGGATCCTGGCGCCCAGCAACACAGCAACACAGAAACTGGCGCAGGAAGGGGATCCTGGCGCCCAGCAACACGGCAACACAGAAACTGGCGCAGGAAGGGGATCCTGGCGCCCAGCAAGACAGCAGCACAGAAACTGGCGCAGGAAGGGGATCCTGGCGCCCAGCAACACAGCAACACAGAAACTGGCGCAGGAAGGGGATCCTGGCGCCCAGGGGAGCAACGCACACAGAACAACTGGCGCAGGCAGAAACTAGCGCCCAGGGGAGGGGATCCCAGTGACATTTCAGAATACGCAACTTAGCAACCAAAACTCAGTACCAATGACATCCAGGCAACATAACTATACGGAAACACAACTTAGGAACGCAACAGGGGCAGCCAAAATTAGGCGTCCTAGGCGCCCAGGCACAGGGAACCTGGCGCAGAAATCAGGAAACACACACACAGGGGCAGCAACACTGGCGCACAGCATAGACACAAACAGCAACACAGGTGAACAGCACTCAGACACGCCTAGACACAGGCGCACAACAGGTGCCCTGGGCAGCCACATTGGCACCCAGCACTTAGACAAGGGCGCACACAGCAACACAAAATGGCGCCCTTGGCGCCTAAGGTTCCTCTAATCCAATTTTTTCTAGACTTTCATGTATTCAATCACCAACAATAATTTCAAACATCACATATTCATTCTAACATCATCAAATACACGTTTTATCGAGCACTTAGCATGCATTCCAATCCTCACATACATCTAACAATTCGCATACTTCTCAACAAACATCTAGTGAGCATCAAATCTTCACCAATACATTCATACATCACAAACAACATCAAAATCATAAGGAGAACGATATAATTCTAAAACCCCCACATACATCCCATTATAAACTCTATTATAAAGCAAGACCCACCCTTACCTTAGATTTTCCTTAGATGATGATCTCTCCACGGGAACACCAAGAAACGACAGCAACCGAGCTTCTCTCCTCTTCTCCTTGAATTCGCAAATTCCTCTTCTCCCTCCTCTCCCTTGAGCGCCGAAACCCTTTCTCTCCTCTCCTCTCTCTATTTCGCAAGTCTTTCTTTCTTTTCATTTCAAAAATGCGCAATGCTCCAACCCTCACCACACTCCCCTCATGCGCCTACACCTTGGGCTTGGATCGCGGGCTTTTCCTTCAGCTTAGCCCAATTTAATTAGTGCCACCACTTCCTAATGAAATATCACACCTTAATATAACTTATAATTTTAATTATACAAAATAAATAAATAAATAAATAAATAAATAATTGAATACCTAAATATTTAATTAAATAATTTACACAAGAACTGTTGGCACGGGATTGATTGGGTTATCTTTGCTGATGAAAGCTAAAAAGAGCCCAATGGCATTCTCATCAATGAAGCTCTCGAATTGTGGGAAAAGGACAATCCCGAAAATAATGAGGGCTAACAACTGCTTGAAAGACTCCATTTGCTAGCTTGAGCATGAGCTGTCAATAAACTCTCTAAATAGCTTAGTTGAAAACCCATGAGGCGATTCTTCCTTTCTTTATGAAGCACTAATTCCCTCACACTGACTTGCAAAAACTGAGAAAACTTCTGATCTGTGTACCAATGTTTCTGATACTGGTAAGGTGCTAACTTTGGCCTAGAAAACCCCAGGATCTATTCATATTCCTCGAGGGTTGGTGATAGCTGAAAATCTTTGAAGAGGAAGCACCGGATTTCTGGATCATAGAATCGGCTCAGAGCCATAATAGCACTCTCTTGAACGTCCAATTGTAACAATCTGAGGAGATTACCATAAGCCTTCCCGAACAAATCCCTCTCTTCAGGCCCCATCAAGGCAACAAATCCCTTCAAACTCTCTATATCTATTCTCTTGACAGCCGGAAACCTTGAATTAAGTACCACTTCACTTTTTGATCCCATTGATACTTTACAATTCCGGCAAACAGCTTAGATGCATGATGAATGATTTTCCAAAATTGGAGTTTTTATGTAATGCAAATGATGCAATGATGTTCTTTCTTTTTGGTTTCGCACAGGTGGTAGTTTGAAAATTTACACGCTATATGCCACCTCATATAGGTGTTTATTGAAAAAGGAAAAGCATATTTTTGATTTTTGAAAATTTTTGAGGAAAAATTGGTTGAACTGAATGCAACAATGCAGCACACAATTTGGAAAGCCCTTGTCACCTAAAAGGGGGAAGAACCTACGATCTAGGGCACTTTAGAGGTAATTTTCATGTGGCTCTATTCGCACCCTCACAAAGGTCATCAGAGCCCCAGTCTCTCTCACGAAAATCCCCGTAAATGCTGCAAACTGCTAGGTACGAAGCATCATGGAAGAGCACAACTCTGATTGAAACTTTCGCGAGTAGCCAAACGGACAAAAGGTCCTGATGGGCTCCCACTACTCGAATCCACTCATCCTAAGGTATCCTAGAAGACCTGGGTTATGGCCTTTTTCTATCAACACATATCATCTCAAGGTATAAGTGTGTGTGTGCGAAGGGCATTTCCTCAAAACTACCCCACCTGCAAATGAAAATCCAGACAGTCCAGACAATAGCATGTCGTCTACCCTAGGGTTCAATATCATTCAAATACAACTAGCTTAGGGTACCAACAACAAACACATTACTTACCTCAGAAAGGGAGCTGAGAAGAGGGGATCATGAGGGAATTGGGGAATATATGAACTTACCTTAGAAAGGGAGCGAAGAAGAAGGGGACATAATAAGAAGGGGAAATGCATGAAGGAGCTAAGCGTATAAGCAAAGAAGCAACTATCTACTGTTTTAAACAAACAGCACACAAAGAAAGAGATGAAGAAGTGAATGCACATGAACGTATAACAAAAAAGAAGAAGAATAGAAACAAACAAAGCTTTTCAAATCAATCACATGAACCACACATTTAATTAATTAGGCTTGACCCTCTTTTTTTTTTTAAAAAAAGGTTTGTTTTTTTTTAAAAAAAAAAATTGTCCCCAGCGGACTCGCCAGCTGTTGCGCCCGAAAAAGTCCTTGGGAGAGAACTGTTCTCGTTTACAACTTTCTTTAAAACAACGGAGTCGCCACCAATATTTATTTAGGAAAATATTAGAAAAACCTTTTTTGGAAAGCGATTGGCCTATGAAAACTGAAGATTTGGGTTCGGGGGTCGGTTATGCGTGGGGAAGGTACGAGCACCCCACACATCCTCTCTACTGAGAGGGAACCTTTAATTAAAAGTGTGGTTTTAGTGTGTTGGTTTGAAAATACTTTAATCTTGCCTCCGTACTTCTTATTAAAAAAAAATGCGTTGAAAGAGACTTGGTGAAAATCTTATTTATGGGAAAGAAAGGAGAAAAAAAAGGGGTTTTTTAGAGAAAAAGTGCTTGACGGGGGTTACGACCCGCTCCTACGTATCTCCCGGTGCGATGGAGAACTCAAAGCTTACGTAGTTCTCCTTTGTCTTTTTCTGAAAGGTTTTTGGTTTTTTATCTTTTGGTGAGTTTTCGCAATAGGACGAGCATTAGCGAGTGATTAAACTAACAAAGGCTATGGGTAATGACTGCTAAATACTCAAAAAGAGTTGTTACCTCTAGTCAGACGAACAAAGGCTCTGATTGACTATTAGTAACAACTTGCTTTTATTATATTTTCGAAAAAGGTTTTCGAAGTAGGACGAGCATTAGCGAATGATTAAACTAACAAAGGTTATGGGTAATCATCGCTAAGTACTCATGTGAAATTGAAGAGAGTTCATAGAGATCAAACTAACAAAGGTTATGGGTGACCTCCACTACTTGCTCATTTTTGTTTATTGAAAATGCTTTGAAAATTAATTGGTTTGGAAAAGAGTTTTAGAAAATAGGTAAATCATTTTCAATTGAATTCTATGTCCAAAACCAAATGCAAAATGAATGAATGAAGCTCAAACATACTCAACAATCAAGCAGTCATAAACATGTAGATCACTAACTAAGATTAAGCATGCCAAGATAATCAAAGAATTCAATTGTCAAAGATGCAAGACAAAATTCTCAAAACAATTGTGTTTGTGCGTGAAGGGGAATTGCTACACAAGTTGGAAGCAATCTCAACAGGGGCACATATGCCTCTATGCTACACATGTTGGTAGTCTTATAAGGGCACATGATTGTGTAGAAGTGTTTGTGCACAATTAAGTCAAGACATTCAAATGGCATCAAGAACTAATGAATACAATTGATCATAGGCATAGAGTATTCTAGGTTAGGTGAATGAACATGTGAGCAATGAGGCATGATTAGGCAAGCATGTGAATGCATGAGCATACAAGAATGAATGTATGAATGAGTAGACAAGAGGATGCATGAGAGTGTCGCATAAAATAGGGATGAATGAAGATGCATGAGGGTGAAAATGTTTTGGTAAAAGGTTTAGGTAAGAAAGTGGTAAAATGTTTTTGGGTTTTGGTGTTTTGGAAATGAGATGAAATGTTTTTGGTCTTGAAAGTGGTAAAAGTATTTTGGGGTTTATTTTATAAAGATGAAAAAGTTTGAAATGCAGGTGAGAAAATGTTTTGGGGTTTTTATGCAAAGATGCAAGTGGTAAAAACTTTTAGTAAAAAGTTAGTGAAATGGTAAATTTATTTTACTTGGAGTAGAAAGTAATTTTTGAAAATTAGTAGAGGTAAAGAGTGAAAAGTAAATTATTAATGAAATGGTACATGTGAAATGGTAAAAGTGAAAAACACAATTGAATAAAATGCACACACAAATGCAAGATCAAAATAACAAAGTTTTGAGCAAACTTTGGCCAAAAGACATGGCCTATGGCCGAATGCAATCACGGGCAAAATCAAGCACAATTTCATCAATTTCTTGCAACCAAATCACATCAATGAGCTCATAAGTATAAACCCTAGGATCTATGCATACATTTCATGCTCAAACAATTGTTATTTCATCATTTATCTCAACACAAAATCAAAGAAACAAAAGCAACAAAAATCCCTTGGTCTCTAATCCTCAAACCCGAGGCTATGTAAGGCATAAACCCACCAAAAATTCAACCTCAACACAAGATATGAACAAAGAAATGCTGGAACAAGAAAAAAAAAACACTACATGGCCGAAGCTAAAAGAAGAGGAAAACAAGGTTTTATTTCATGAAATTTAGTGAAAAATGTGTAGAAATGCACAAGAATCTTCCCTTCAAGGCCAAGGACCCATCTCAAACACCCAAGGCTCCCAATGTCCTTGTCCAATAATGTTTGAAATGAGTCCTCAAATCTTCTTTCAAGAAGGAAAGAGGAGTAGAAGAGAGATTACATAATGAAAATTAAAGAAAATGCAAGAGTTTGTGAGCTTACCTCTAGATCTTGCTTGAAATGAAGAAGAAGATCAAAATAGAAACCAAGAACACTTGAACCTCCTCTTGAATCCCACGAAAATCACTTGATCTTGAAGGATTTGATGATGAACTTTGAAGATAATGCAAGATTAGAAGTGGATCTAGTGTAGGAATCAAGAATAATGAAGTTTGGATGGTTGAAAATTAAAGAATTGGTGGTGGAAATGGTGGGAGGTGGTCTCGGGTTTGAGAGGGGAGGAGGAGAGGAATTGTAATCTGATTGTGTCTAGGGTAAAATGAGAATGATGTCCCTTGATGGTCTCCTATTTTTGGTTTTATATCAGATGCAAAATTAAGGGTATAATAGACTTTGAGCTTTTGCAAACCATTGAGATTTGAGATAGAATTTGAATCAAGGGTCTAGATTGCAATGCACATGGATTAGGGACAATGAGAAAGCACAAATGAGTGAGAGTGGGCTGATCATATGCGAAATGGGTGAGTTTTTGTAGCACAAAAATTGTTGAGGGCAATTAGGTCATTTCACACTAAGTTGTAGCCTAGGATTTGATCTAGAATTTTAATCAATGGCTAGGAATAAAACTCACATGGATCAAGGGCATGGAGAAGCACAAAATATTGGCTGGAAATGAGAGAGTGGCCGCGGCAGTGAGGAGAGAGAGTGAGTGGAATTGCAAGTTGTCATGTTGTACTATACTTGACCTTTCAAAATTCCAAAGATTATTGATTATTCCTTTCTAGATAATTCCTCATTATTCATGCCACTTTGGGCCATATCCTAGGAATCAATCATTGGGCCCAAAATTCCATGATATCATCATTCCCAAAATTGATTTGATACCTCACCTTGAAGGAAATTCCCATTTTGCCCTTTTCTTTGAAGTTTGACTTTTTATGCAAAAATTCATCAATGTATGCGCATAAAAAATATGACCCAACTCATTTTGATCCAAATAAATTCCTCCAAAGTTGCACAGTGATTTTGACTGAGAAATTATCTTTTTGGGTATAATGACCAAAATACCCTTTTTGCCCAAGAAAACCCTAATTTTGCCCCGAAGTGCATCCCAACCCTAAAAATGATTTTAAAAACTTTGGAATGCCTTTCAAGACTCAAAAATGCATGCCCATAGCACTTCTCACCTTTCAAAATAATGCCACACCTCTGAAACAATTTATTTTTGTGGAAAATTAGGGTTTCGACCTAGGCGGACAAAATTAGGGTATAACGGGTCTATGACCACTTGGTGATATTGGTGATGTTGCGTTAATTAAATGTCTGTTGTTGTTAATTGTTTGGTGCATTGTTCATGGCGTCGCATATATTGCATATGCATATTATTGGTGATGATGGCTTCGGCCGTTGGAGCTATAGGTGATGATGCTGATGCTCATATAGGTGATGTGCCCATATTGGCTACTTTATTGGTGATGAATGGTACCACATGCATATGCCCGTTGGTGTGGGTTGCATCTCATATAATTACTCATGATGTTAATGATGACTATTGGTGATTTATTAATTGATGTTGTTGTGAAGCGGTTGATATAGTGTTGTACTCTAGCATATTGCCTATCATATATGCTATTATAATGTTAGATATCTCACCCCTTCTGTTTGAATGTTACCCCTATGTTGGTAACGTGCAGGTGATTGTGAGTGAAGGCATATCTACCTTCGCTAGTCGAGTCAGGTGTCGTCGCTCTGATACGTAGCACTCGGGGGGAAAGAACACTAGGCTTTATTAGTGTTTCTATTATTTTAATTTTGCAGTTTTATGGTGATGTATAACTATTTAATTGAACCTTGATTTTATTCCGCTGCTTGTTGATATTATGACGTGCTAGGTGTTGCACTATTTTTAATGGTGAAACTTATTTATTGGCGTGTGATGTTTAACGGTGTAAGTGTAGCATCCCTTGTGGGTGTATTGAAAACATTTTGAAAACTCTGATTTTTGTCGAAAATTTTCCGGGTAGAAAAGGGATGTTACACTGGGCGCCATGGGCGCCATTTCCTAATGTATGGGCGCCATTTCCTGTGCTGGACGCGTAGGGCACCAAGTGTGGCTGCCCCTGATGTTGCTGGGCGCCATCCTGGGCACCGTGTTCAGTTCCTGTGTTTTACTGGGTGCCATCCTGGGCGCCGTTTTCTGTTCTGTGGCACTGGGCGCCATGGGCGCCATTTCCTGTGCTGGACGCGTAGGGCGCCAGTTCCTGTGTCCTGCTGGGCGCCTAGTAGGGCGCCAATTCCTGCTGTTTTCTTGGGCGCATAGTGGGGCGCCATTTCCTGCTGTCTCATGGGCGCCATGTGTGGCTGCCCTAAATTTTTGGGGAAAGTTGTTAAAATTGGCCAATTGATATTTGTTGGTTGTTAACGTTGTTGAAATTGGTAAATTGATAATTGTTGGCTATTAAAGTTGTTTATTTGGTAATTGTTAGTTGGTTAAGTTGTTAAAAGTGGGTAATTGATAATTGTTGGTCAAAGGTTAAATTGGTTGAGTTGTTAAGAGTTGGGCGCATTAGGCGCAATAGGCCCATGGTTGGCTAATTGTCGGTTGAGTCGTTAAAGTTGTTAAACTGTTACCTTGTTAAGTTGCTACATTGTAGCTCAGTTGTTGATTTGTTGGTAATGTTGCCCTAGTCGAATTGCCCCTATTCATTGGCAATATGTGAGGTTGTAGGCCTATGGCCAATGTTGTTTCCTTTTTGTCGTTGGATTGCCTCTATTTATTAGCAAGGATACTATGTCGTAGGCCTATGGCCAATTGTCGCTTCCTGTTGTCGTTGTTGTCGTGCTGCTATGTAACCATTGTTATTGATAGTTTGAGCATTTATCATCGCGTCGCATGGCATTTGCCTTTTTGTCGAGGGCTGATGGCCCTGGAGCTTTGTCTCACACGTCGGCCTGGATTGGCAAACTTTAGTCGTTGATGCCTCTATTTATTGGCAGATTTTTTTTTGTCGGGTGTTCTGCTACAAACGGTACCGCATGCACGTCCATAGTATTGAGTCGCATTCCGCATTACATACCGTATTGCATAATTGAGTGGTTATGTTGTTGACTCTTGATGAGTGAGATTACCTGATTGATGTGAAGTAATGTATTTAGATGTCCTGATTCTATATATATTGTTTGTCATACCCTAATTTTGTCCGCCCAAGTCAAAACCTTTTTTTCAAACAAAAATGGAAACAATAAGGGTAATTCATAATTTGTGTAGGTTAATGGACTTTCGCATTTATGTGTATTTGTCCCCTATCTCGCGTTTTTATTTGAATTACGCGCACGCGCCAGTCGTAACTGCGTGAGCTTCCCTTTTGCCCTTGCCATTTGGCATGCATTTTAATCTTCAAAAAGGCCATTTATTGATCGTTATTAATTTTTGGCACCCAAAAAAAAAACATTTTTATTAATTTTTGAGAATTTTAGGGAATAAAATAGTGCTTGTTTCAATATCTGTGGGCATTCAAATGAGAGCAAGTTAATTATTTTTGAACTAAACCAAGTCAAGGATGAAAAATACAATTTATTCTATCAAGGATAATTTTCGTATAATTTTTTGGAAGAAAATCCTAGTTCAAAATAATTAAAAGGCATTTTTCCCATTTTTATTGCACAAGAAAGCTGAAAAAGGACCATTAAATATTCCTCGATTATTAAATGACAACTTTTATTGTCATGAATAATTAGAGGGATATTTTTATGGTGCCCAAAATATGTGACACATTTTCAATAGGTGCACTATCATTTGCATGCCCAAAAACTCAAAATTCAAATAGAAAGTATTAAGTGTCCTCAATAAGACAAAAGACCAAAAAGGAGAAGCAATTTTCCCTCCCCATTTTTTGTTGTCATAGCCGAATTCTCTTTCTCTCTCTCTCTCCACAATTTCTTCCACACTCTTCTATTGTACAATTTTTCCTTAAGAATATTCTTGTACTATCCTTAATCCTACCCATTTCATACACATCCCTAATTCCCACACACTCTCATGTAGATTCATACCCCTTTTTGGTAAATGACACCATCCTCTCACACTCACTCTTTCATAAGAAATTGCAAACTTACTTAAAATAGAACATCTCATTCCTATTCTACCCTTAACCCTAATTTCACCCAAGACCATATATGAGCCTACTCTCCCAAAATACAAGGACAAGTTCATTTTTTGCACAAAAACCTCTACTTCCTCCTCTCCTTGGCCGAATACCTCCTCCTCTCCCTCACCTCATCTTTTTCCATTTCTTCACTCAATCATCCATTAAAACACCTTTCCTACACTAAATCTTCCATTCTTCTTGCATTCTTCTCAAAGATTCACCTTCAATTTCAAGGATCAAGTTCAAAGTTGAAGATTGAAGAGTAGATTAAAAGGGTTTTGCATTCATTCATCTCATTTCCGTCCTTATTCTAGCTTGGAGTTGAGGTATACTTTAAAACCTAGCATCATCTTCCAATTTTAGCATCAAAGATGTAAATCATCACTTCATTTTGGCATCCCATTGCATTTTAATGTCATAATGTTAGCATAGTTGTTGTTGTTGAGTGAGAGATGTATTTCAAGTATCTTGACAAACACTTTGGGAGGCTTGGGTGCTTGGAATGCTTCTCTCCTTTAGAATAAATTGTGTGTTGTTGTTATTTCACTCATTTCTTGTTGTTTTCATGAATAAAATGATGATTTGAAGCTTATTCCTTGCCAAAAGTTTAATCTATGTTGTTCTCTTGCATTATCTTGTGTTTCCATGAATAAAATGAGATTTAGGGTTTATGTTAGTTTCGCATGTTTCAAAGAAATTATGGTTTATGAGATTTTTGATGAGTTGGTTGTCTAATCTTGCAATTACTTGGAATTAAACCTTGATTATGATGTTTGTTTGCTTAAAACTTGTTGTTCTCATGAATTTGCTTGCAAATCATGCCCTATGTTGATGATTGGCAAGAGGACTCTCACTTGTGCTTTGATGCACACTTTAAGTGTTGAGGATTGCCTAAGAGGATTCAATTTCTTTTGTGATTCCTAGTGAACAAGAATGCAAATTTAGGTTTCCTTTCCTTACCAACTGCTTTGATTACAAAAAACAACTTATAAATCATTTTGAAATGCTCTTGGTCTTGCAAATAAGTAATTGTCTTGAAACAATTTTTGGTTTTGTGTTGACGATTTGGTAAGAGGATTTGACACCTATGCACTTGTGCATATCCCAAGTGTCAAAGATTACCTAAAGGGATTCAACACCCTAATTGCCTAAACTTGTCAATTTAGTCTTAAGACTTGCCTATGATCTTGCATGAGGCAAATGCCCCTTTTAATTTATTCCTTCCATGTGGTTGATTGAAGAAATGTATTAGACATTGATGACATCAAAAAGATACCACATGGGTGCTTATGTCTAATGTTGATGTGAAATCCTTAGGGTTTTGCAAGTGATTCATTAGAAGTTTGATATCACTTGTGCTTTGAAATGTCTTTACCTATTCACATATTGTGTCATAAATGCCTAGTTAGGTTCATCCCATTGCCTAGCATCTTCCATAAGATGTGCAACTTAGGTTCATTTTTTTGCCTATTAATGCATTTTTCCCAAAATGTTCAACTTGGGTTCATTCCTTGCCTATCTATGTATCGTGTCATAATGTGTGTAGTCTAGGTCCACTTTCAATCAAAAGCTTTTTCAAGCATCAAAATCATTCCCTAAACAAGAATCAATCCAATTGCGAAAACTCTTCAAAATCAAACTTTGTTAGTAGTCTTGCGAAGCCTTTGCTTGCATGATTATTAACAATGAGGTACTAGTGGCGATCACTTGGAGCCTTTGCTCAATTGATCATCATGAATGCCTAATTTTCCTAAAGATTTTCACTAAATCAAAAACTTTGTTAGTAGTCTTGCGAAGCCTTTGCTTGCATGATTATTAACAATGGAGTGCTAATGGTGGTCACTTGGAGCCTTTGCTCAATTGATCATCATGAAAGCTCAATTTTCACAATTAAACAAGGTAAAAAAACAAAAACCTTTTTCTAGACAACCCAGAGGATACTCTCCGTCAAGCACAACAAACCCAAAACATTTTTCCTTTCAAAAACCAAACACTATTCCAAAATCAAACATTTTTCAAAAACAAGAACTACGTTGCTTTGAATTCTCCATCGCACCGGGAGATACGTAGGAGCGGATAATATCTGTCAAGCGCGAAAACTAAAGATTTTTCATTAAGTCATTGTCATACCCCAATTTTGTCCGACTAATTGGAAAATCCCAAAAATTTTATCGCTTCGCATATTGTTCTAAACGCGGGTGTATTTGGCACTCTCGTGCAACGATTTTGTTTGGCGCTCGTTGCTTTCAAAAAAGAGTCCAAAAAAAATAATAATAAATAAAATAAAAAAATATAATAAATAACGCGAGCGCGTGTTTCGTTTCGAGTCGTATGAGTGGCTGCGTCGGTGCGCGTTATTTTACCGCGTTTTAGAAAAGGATAAAATGAGATCAGTTTTAATAACTTACGCGTGTGCACATTAAGTCAAGTACGCGTTCGTAGTCTAAATGCGAGCACGCGTTGATTGCGGTTCCTGTGTATGTAGTTGCGTCGGTGCGCGTTTTCTTTTTACCGCTTTATTTATGGTAAAAAAAATATAGTAATAGTAAAATAAAATCAATTTTGATAAAAATCCAATCAGCTGTCCTTTTATTTATTGGTTACATATACAAACAAAAACAAAAAAAAGCAGAATAGTACCAAAAAAGGAGTCAACTCCTTTTTACAAAAAAAAATTAATTAAAATCAAAACAAAATAAAATTAAAAAAAAAGGGCAGGAGCGCCCTGCTGCCAGGGGCAGCACTGATGCTGCCTTTTGAAGAATCAGGCCAATGCTATTTTCTTCATCCTCTTTGATCCTTTCCATTTTTGCTCCAACAAGGCAGCTTTGGCAGGCACCACCCTGCAAGCTGCTGCTCCACTGCTCCACTGCAGGAGCAACAAACTGGTCTCCTGGGGGGTTTTGATCCCCTGCTCAGCACCCACACCTACACCACAAACTCTCTGCCTATAAATACAACAGAACAGAAGTCAGTAGGAGGGAGAACAAACAGTAACACAGAGAACAAGCAGTAGCAAACACAACAATTCACACACAGAAAAAAACAGAATACACAGACAGCCATATACACACAGAGAGCAATATACACACAGTCAGAACACACAGACAACAATTCACAGAGAGACAGAGATACATAAAAGATAGAGCCACTGAGTCACTCACCACCAAAAGAATTTGAATTTAACTTCAGAATTCAAGTTTATTTAACAAAAATACTTGTGAGAAACTTGTTGCCCCACCACCAGAAAGAGTAAAAGATGAGGGGGAGGCAATAGGTACAATACTTTTTTCAGAAACTTGGGATAAAGGTTAGTATTTTTCAGAACATCATGATTATCCAAAATATAGAGGTGCATGCTTAAGTTTTGCTCTTCTATCTTACTGTTTAAATTGCTGTTTTATGTATCCATTTCGTTTGCCATGACAAAACCACTGTGTGAGTACAATTTGTACAACAAAGGTCATAATAATAATCAAAAATCTGTGAATACGTTATCTATTTCCATTCCTTAGCAACAGATTTAGAGGATTAAGGAACAAATCAGGTCCTTTTCTTTAGTATCAGGAACCAAAAAACAATTACCAAACAGCATTTTAGTCCTTCAAAAATCGATCTAGGGTCTAGGAGAAAGAAAGGAGGGGATAACAGTATGTAGGGAGAGGGAGGGGATGCAGCGAGGGGATACAAGAAAAAAAAGAAGTTTTTAGCTTCGGCCACCGTCTACGGTGGCCACCGCCGTGGAGCCGCCGTGAACCTCACCCTCGCTTCGCAAACCACCGCACCCCCTCATCACTGTGAAACCCCCTCAATCACCGTAAACCCAACAACCCCCTCTTCGTACCACACCACCACCGTCCATCAACAACACCCCCCCCACGGCCAGTCACCGCTGCAACCGCCCTCCACCGCCACTGCCAAACACATCACGCCACCCAACAATCCCCTCTTCGTACCACATCACCCCCGTACCCCTACAAACAGCCAGCCACCGCCTCCACCATGAAACAAAATGAACCCAAGGGGAGATCCCAAGCCAAACCGTACCCCCTCCTTCTCTCTCCTCACCACCGAACCACCTCCACAGCCACAAATCGAACCACAACCACCAACGTCGCCACCACCGTCGATTGAGAGATGAAGGTGAGGTGCGATTGAGGGAAAGAGAGGAGAAAATCGAAGCTAGGGGATGAGAGGAAGAAGAGACACGGCGCAGCAAGGAGAGAGAGAGAGAGAAATTAGGTTTGGCTATTTAGGGTGTGGGTGCCGCGTGGAGAACGAAAGAAAATTAGGGTTTCCACTTTAGTTAGGCTTTTATAGTGTGAAAACCCAGGGGCAATTTCGTCCATTCATTTTTTATTAATTAGATCTCTATTTACACCCCCGCATTTTACTTGGAGCACCTCCCCGTTTACGGCCCATTCCTTTTTTTTCCGTTTTAAAAAGAAGCGCAGCCCAGCTTACAAAAACGAGCTGGGCTCACTATCTGCACCCCAGTTTTAATAATACAGCCCTCCTTTTATTTACACCCTTATTTTACTACTACGCCCCCTGTTTCTCTTTTTTAAATTTCGTTTCTTTCCCCTAAGCGAACTTATTTTTTTTCACAAACCTTTTCTTCCAAAAGATGGACAAATGTTTCCCAGAACAAAAATCAACCCAATTGCGAAAACTCTTCAAAATCAAACTTTGTTAGTAGTCCTGCGAAGCCTTTGCTTGCATGATTATTAGCAATGGAGTGCTAATGGTGGTCACTTGGAGCCTTTTCTCAATTGATCATCATGAAAGCTCAACTTTCACAATTCAACAAGATAAAGAACAAAAACCTTTTCCTTTCTAAAATCATTTTCAACCCATCGTCGCTAGTGGTTAATCAGAACCTTTGTTCGTCTAGCCATTGGTGGCGATGTCTTTTTCCCCAAAGAACAACAAGCGATGATCACTCATAACCTTTGTTAGTTTGATCATTCGTGCCAATCAATCTCTTTCGAAAACCACTTTCAAAAAGTCAAATAAAAAACGGGTTGCTACTAATAGTCAATCAGAACCTTTGTTCGTCTGACTGGTGGTAGTGACTCTCATTTTCAAGAGTACTTAGGAGTGATTACCCATAACCTTGGTTAGTTTAATCATTCACTAAATGCTCGTCCTATTTCGAAAACTCACTAAAAAGATAAAAGACAAAAACCTTTTTTCAGGATAAAGAAGAACTACGTTGCTTTGAGTTCTCCATCGCACCGGGAGATACGTAGGAGCGGGCCTTGTCCCGTCAAGCATTTTTTTTCTAAAAACCCATTCTTCCCCCTTTTCTTTTTCACAATAAATAAAAATTTTCATTAAGAATTTTTCAATAAGAAGTAGAGAGGCAAAATTAAGTATTTTCAAGTCAACACACTAAAACCACACATTCAAGCAGCTGTTAGCCCTAACTATTTTCGGGATCACCTTTTTCCCTCAGGTCGAGAGGTTCATTGATGAGACCGCTATTGGGCTTTTTCTAGCATTCATAAGTAAAGAAAATCCGATTAACCCTGTACCAGCAATCTTTGCAGATATCTACTATTCCTTCACTCATCACCGTGTGTTAGGAAAGAAGAAGGTTGCTTGCTCTTTCCATGTTCTCTACACCAGGTTCCTCAACCATGTTGTCACTCATAAGACGAAAGCTGCGGACTTAGTAGAATATGCCCTGTGTTGTGATGTAGAAGCCAGAAGTGCACGAGAATGGGTGCACACTTTAGAGAATCTCAGTGCTCTCAAAGTCTGTTGGTTCAATCATCCGTGTTGGAAACATAGGCCTTCAATACTGTTCCAGTGCGGCAATTTCCAGAATGTACCCTTAATGGGAACCCAAGGCTGCATCAATTACAATCCTTCTCTCACCAACAGACAGCTTGGGTATCCTATGAAGAATGCACCCACTAAAGACATGTTGGCCCCAATCTTTCTCGATAAAGAAGATCCAAAGAACCAAGGCTTGCTTCAGAAAATTTCAAAGGCTTGGGAGGGTGTAGTTTACAAAGATAAAGTGGAGATCACAAAGAAAATGGGTGATGTTACTTTCTACCAATGGCTTCACCAAATAATTCAAAATGTTGGCCCGCCTCGTCAGAATTCATCGTCAGTTGGGAAAGAAGTCCCAGAGCTTCACGTTCCAAGTCTCAAAGAACTAAGTGAGGTCAAGTCTGCTTTGTTCAAGATAGAAGAAGAAAAGAAAGCCTTACAAGATAAGTTGGGGGAAGTAATTTCTGAGAAGAGAAAGTTAGAGAACGAGAACGAACGCAAGGCCGAAGCTCTCAGAGAAAGCAGCAAGAAGCTTAAGAAAGAAGAGGAAAGTAATCAAAAAATGAAGGAATATCTGAAAAGTACCAAAGATGAGTTGGAATAATCGAATGCCAAGGTGGGTGAGGTCATGATTAGAGCAAATGAATGGAGGAAGCTGTTCATGGAGTCCGTGCAAAGTGAGAGAGCTGCAAAGAAATCACTAGAGGAATTCAAGAAAAAGTCTCAGTCTGTGGCGTGTGAGCTTGAAAGTCAAATAAGGTGCATCAGACAAGATAGAGGTGCAATTGAGAATATCCTTAGAGAATATCAGCAGGCTTTAAGGATGGAGCAAGAGAATTCAGATGAGTTAAGAAGGAATCTGAGGCACATCAGTGATGCTTACCGACAGGTAAGAGAGGAGAGTCAGTACTGGGAATACCGTCTTCTCGAGCTAATGGGTAGGATTGAAAAGCAAGAGATCATAGTTGAGATGAGGGCAGAAATTCAACAGTGGAAGAAAAAGTTCTCCAAATTGGCATGGTTGGCTAACCAGGCGGTGAGGGATGTTCCCAAGAGGTTGAGAAAGGCAGAAGCTGAGATGCTGCCTTACAACACTCCGGTGCGAGTATATGAATTCGTGGAGTACTGCAGGTCTCTGACTGAGGAACTCATGGAAAGGGCAAGAGAAGCTGCTGCAGCTAGCAGAAAGGAGAAGAACCAAGAGAAGATGAAGGCAATAGGTTTTTAGATTTAAATTTTCCCTTTTTTAGAATGTTCACTAGGAAATTGTAATTTTTCTTTTCTTAAAGAATGTTGTGTTTTTCTTTTCAAAGCGTTGTATTGCACATTTAAGGATATTGTATCTTATTCTTGGAATGATTAAAGATATGATGCTTGAATGAAGTACGTTTATCTCACTTGTTGATCCCAGCCGCGTTATGTTCTTGAAAATATTTGAATATACACCTACGACAAGAGCAAGTTGCACTGTGATTCCCGGCAATAAACAACAAATGACATAAAAAAAAATCATGTGCATTACATTGCATTCATTAATTTGCTCCTTTGCTTATAAAAATGTTTTCAACTCAAACAGAAGATAAGGCAAGCTGGTGCGACCACATCCGTATTGGACACGTTCACAGGCCAGAGGAATGGCAATCTTAAGTGACCCCGATCAACCTCAACCAGAGAATCAGAATCCTCCAGCTTCAGGCTCAGAGAATGGAAATGGAACAGGCCAAGGCCCTGAGGTACAGGATCAGAACCATTCAGCTCCTGGTAGCTCCAGTCAAGGTGATCCTGAGTTGTGAAATGAAATGAATGCCATGAAGGCACAGATGAGCGAGATGATGAGACTCCTGTTGTCCTCGAAGAATGGAAATGACTTTCAAGCTGCTTAGTGGCCTCCTTATGGCCTTCCTTTGGGTTATATTCCTCCAAATCAATGGGCTAACCCAGGAGCTGGTCCCGTGGCAATAGATGGGAATGTACAGCCAACGTCTGTCGGGTCAGAAGGAACGACTGGTGAACCCCAGGTTCAGATCCCGCATCCAATTGTTATACCTCAGACTACTCCTCAGAACCTCAGTCCACAGCCAGCTGCCTTTCCACAGACTCAAGGCTTCGTATCTGGAAACTCCGTTTACCCTCAGGTTCAGCACTCAATGCCTCCACCTCCTTATGGTGTACCAACAGACCAAAGAGAAGTTCCAAATGTTAGAAGAAAGACTAAGAATGATTGAAGGCTTTGGCTCCAGGGCTAGGGAGGCTAGAGACCTATGCCTTATTCCTGATGTGGTGTTGCCGCCAAAATTCAAGGTCCCCGATTTTGACAAGTACAGAGGTGCGACCTGCCCAAAGAGTCACTTGATGATGTATTGTAGGAAGATGTCTACCTACTCCCGTGATGACAAATTGCTAATCCATTGCTTCCAAGATAGCCTTGCCGGGGCACCCCTTAACTGGTATATGAAGTTAGAGCCATCCCAAGTCCGCTGCTGGAAGGATTTAGCAGATGCATTCCTCAAGCAATATTAATACAATACGGACATGGCGCCAGACCGAAAATAGCTGCAGAATATGAGCAAGAAGGAAAATGAATCATTCAAGGAGTACGCCCAGCGATGGAGGGCTTTGGCTCCACAAGTAACACCTCCTCTTTTAGACAAAGAATTGGTTTCTATGTTCATGGAAACCTTACCACCGCTATATTATGATCATCTGATCAGCAGTGCATCATCCAATTTGTCAGATGTGGTGATTGTGGGAGACAGCTTGGAGAACGGATTGAGAAGTGGAAAGATTGCACAGGGGTCCACAAGTAACGCAAGTTCCCAAAAGAAGCCATTCTCCGGCTTTCCCAAAAAGAAAGAGGGGGAAACCAATACCATCACTATCAGTCCACCATACTAGCCACCCAACATCCCATCCCCCACTCCCATACAAACAGCCCATCCATTCCAAAACAACAACCAAAGCAACCACCAAAGGACCTATCAAAACAGAACAACCTTTGACCCAATTCCCATGTCATACACAGACCTATTCAACTACCTCATCACCAAAAAGCTCATCAATACAAGACCCATGAAACCTGTTCAACCACCTTACTTTAGAGGATACAACCCCAATAGTACTTGTGCTTTCCACGAAGGGGCAGTTGGGCATGTTGTGGAGGATTGCAAAGCCTTCAAGATAGTGGTGCAGGACTTGATAGACTAAAAAGGCATAACTTTCAAGCAGGAGGATCCAAATATCACGACTAACCCGCTGCCTGGTCATGGGAAGCATGCCACTAATGCAATCATGGATATGAAAGACCAGTCCCTAATCAGATCAGTAGAAGATATTCAGACTCCCCTAGAAATCATTCATGCAGAATTGTGCAAATGCGGGATTATTAGGATGGGTTGTGTTCAGAAAGGAGTTTGTACTAATGTCAGCTGTGTAGGAGCATGTGAAGCATTCAAGGTGGTGTTACAGGATCTGATGGACCGCCACATCATCCAGGTGGGTATACAGGGGAGAGAGGAGGATGTTCTGACCCTCCATTCAGAAGGGGGCAGAGATGTGCAGAGACCTATCGAGGTGCCATACAGTCAGAATTCGGCTGTGGCAAGACCAAAGACTATTGTGATCCCAGTTCCAGCTCCTAGCCAGAAGAACACTGATGTCCCATGGAGCTACGGTGTGCCAATTCCAGCTCTGAGATCTCAAGCTGCTCTTGACATCACCAATATTGCAGGAAGTAGTGGGGTAACTAGAAGTGGGCGTGTGTATGTTCCCCAAGCTCAGGAAGAGGGTCCTTCTAAGGCAACAGAAGAGAGAATCCGAAAAGGAAAGAATGTAGAGCCGGAGCCTATGATAAATAGGAAGGTGTCAGACCCAGAGGTTGCTGAATTCTTGAAGATAATGCGGCAGAGTGACTACAAAGTGGTGGATCAGCTACACCACACCCCAGCCAAAATTTCCATCATGTCCCTACTACTAAATTCAGAAGCCCACTGTGACGCCTTGGTTAAAGTACTGAATGAGGCCCATGTCGCCCAAGATATTACTGTCAATCAGTTGGATGGTATAGTTTGTGAAGACATAGCTTCTCAGTGGTTTTGATGAAGACAACAACAATCAAGAGATCATTTGTGCAAGAGGAAATGGATCAAATATGTTAAAAGTTTCCATTTGCTCAAAGTTATCAAAGTGCAAGAATTGTCTATAATTGATCAAAGGTATATGACATTCACATCTTACTTTTGATTACAAGTGTTCAAGCTATCATACATGCATGCCATGATTTTTAAAAAAATATATATAATAATAAAATAAAATATTATTATATATAACTTACTACATGAACGTTAAACTTGGAACGTTACTTGGTAACCCATTTGAATTTGTTAAAAATATATGAATGTTATGCATGGCAATGAACGTAACCAACCATTTATTTGAATTCATTTTGAATTGAATTCATTTTGAATTTTTGCGTTGAACGTTATACGTTATGCATGGCAACGTGTTACTCTTTTGAAAACATATAGCCGGCAACGTGTTACTCATTTTGAAAAACATATATACGTTATACTTGAATATGAATTCATGGCAACGTTGCAAGTCTTTTTCAAAAATTGGAACCTTTGGCACTTTGACAATGGCAACTTTTGGCAAATGGTACTCTTTTGAAAAGGTGCTTTAAAGCCTATATAAACTTCAGTATTTCAATTCTCAAATTACCAAAAACCAATCTCTCTTGCTACAATTTTCACATACATACATTCTATTGAAAACTTTCAAAAATGGCAAGTGTTCAGACCAGATTTTTATAGTGAAACTTTTGTTCCAAAACTTTCATTCAAATTCATAAGTTTCATATCATACATGAAGAACACTTGTATATCATTGTGAGACTTGATTGTCACAAGAGAAATGATCAATCTTGTATTGATACATATTATTTCAGACACTTTCTACAAAAATTCAGATTTGTATAAACTTGACCTTGCATTCCAGGATTGTTGGAGCAAGTGTGTGCATTGAAGAGGATTGTTCTTCTTGCACTTGGTGTTTAGATCTTAAAGGTTTTTAAGAGCCTTTGATCTCCCTATAGGTTAGATAGTAAGCATCACAATTGGTGTGAACAGGCTGTACAATCATTCTAACTATAGTGAAATCTCTTGCTAGTTGGCGAGGGGACTAGACGTACTCTCCGGATTGTGGAGGGGAACTAGTATAATTCTCTTGTGTCCTTTTTCTTTCCAGCACCTTACTTTTTCCATACACTCACCATAAAACAAGATTTTATCAAACCAACTTTAAAACCGAAAAAATCTCTAAGTACCTAATTCACCCCCCCCCCTCTTAGGCGCAATCTATACTCACATTTGGTATCAGAGCAGGTTATAGGTAACCTGCTCCTAGAGATCCATAATGGCTTCCGCAAATCCGGTATTTAAAGATGGTGGTAGCAATAACAAGCCTCCATTGTTTTGTGGTGAATATTTCGATTTTTGGAAAATTTGCATGAAGGCTCATTTAGAAGCACAAGGAGAAGAAATATGGGATGCTGTCCAAAATGGTCCTTTTGTTCCTACAAGTGTGGTCAATGGTGTTGGTACTATAAAGCCTAAAGGTTCATGGAATGATGATGATAAGAAAAGGGTGCTCTATGACAAAAAGGCAATCAATCTACTTCAAGGTGCACTTAGCATGGATGAATTCTTCCGCATTTCAACATGCACAACGGCAAAAGAAATATGGGATACATTGGTAGAAACACATGAAGGTACCGCCGAAGTTAAGAGATCTAGATTGAATACCTTGAGTCAAGAATATGAACTTTTCAGAATGCAGCCCGGAGAATCCATCCTTAATTTGCAAAAGAGATTCGTGCACTTGACCAACCACTTGAAGGCATTAGGTAAAACTCTTACTAATGATGAACTTAATCTTAAAATTCTTAGATCTTTGACCAGGGAATGGCAACCAAAAGTAACGGCGATATCCGAAAAGAAAAGCCTATCCAACATGTCTCTTGCAACACTTTTTGGAAAACTTCAAGAATATGAGACGGAACTCGGAATCTTACAAAAACATGAAAGTCAAGACAAGAAAGCCAAGGGCATTGCCTTGAAAGTTGATTCTAAAGAAGTTGAGAAAGATGATGATTCGGGAGAAGACGAAAATGTCATGCTACTTGTTAAAAGGTTAGGAAAATTCTTTGGCCATAAAAATAATTTTGGCAATTCTAACTTTGTGAAAAGGAAGAAATTCTCAAAAAGCAAGGATAAAGAAGCATCCACTTCAACACAAGATGTCACATGTTATGAATGCGGCAAGCAAGGTCACATAAAGCCGGATTGTCCGAAACTCTTCAAGAAAGGTGGTCTCAAAGACAAAAAGAAATTTAGGCATAAGAAGGCCTATGTTGCATGGGATGATAATGAGATAAGTTCTTCATCCAATTCGGATAGTGATGAAAGTGCAAATCTAGCATTGATGGCTTGACAACATTCCGATGATGAAGATGGCAATGTAAGTTCTGATTTCTCTCTTTTTGATAATGATGTACAAGGTGTTATAAATGAACTCTTAAATGAATGCAAAATTCTATATAAAACTATATCATCTCAAAACAAACAAATCTCATCTTTAAAAGAAAAAGTTGAGACAATGGAAAAAGATTTCAATAATGAAGAGATGAATAGTAAACAAAAGGAGAATTTTGTATGCAATACTTGTAAATCTCTTACTCTCCAAATTTTCCAATTGAAAAGAATTATTGAAAGATATGAAAAAGGGCAAATTGGATTGGAAGGTGTCCTTAGCCAACAAATTAGATATTCAAACGATAAAAGTGGGCTTGGTTATTCAAAGTTTTCAAAACCAAGTTCTAGCACTACTATCTTTGTTAAGGATAATGACCAATCTTCCAATGTAAAAGTAAACAAGCCTAAAGTAGTTCATCAATATCCTAAAAAGAAAAGATTTACTAAGAAGAAATATTATCCTCCTAGATATAGAAGTAACTTTGTGCCTACTTGTTTTTATTGTGGTATTGTTGGCCATACACCTAATGCTTGCCATGTTAGAAACTTTAGTGTGGCTAGTGGGCATTATGTGTGGGTAAAGAAAGGTACTAACTATGAAGGACCCAAAGCACCTTGGGTACCTAAGAAAACTTAATTTGTTTTGTAGGTATGCTTGAAGACCACATCAAATCTATGGTATCTCGATAGTGGTTGTTCCAAGCATATGACGGGGGACATCAACAAATTTTCAAATCTAAAGCTTAAGGCCAAGGGTTATGTTACTTATGGAGATAACAACAAAGGAAAGATTCTTGGCATAGGCAAAGTTGGTGCACCACCTTTCACATCCATTGAAGATGTTCTTTATGTTGAAGGACTAAAGCACAATCTTCTTAGTATTAGCCAACTTTGCGACAAAGGTTTCAAAATCAACTTCACCAAAGATGAATGTTTGATAGAAGATGAAGCCACAAATGAGGTTAAACTTAAAGGTAAAAGAATCAATAATATTTTTATGATATCCCTTGATGACTTATCTTTGAAGGTTAAATGTCTCATGGCGAACAACAATGATTCATGGACTTGGCACAAAAGAATAGCACATATTCATATGGAGCATTTGAACAAATTAGTGAAGCATGACCTTGTCATTGGATTGCCTAAAATGAAATTTGTCAAAGATAGACTTTGTGATGCTTGTCAAAAAGGGAAACAAACTAAATCAACTTTCAAATCTAAAAATGTGGTGTCCACTACAAGGCCACTACAATTGTTGCATATGGACTTATTTGGTCCATCAAGAACAAGAAGCTTCGGAGGTAATGTGTATGCTTTAGTTATTGTTGACGATTTTTCTAGATATACTTGGACATTCTTTTTAGTGCAGAAAAGTGATGCATTCAAGGCATTCAAGAAATATGCAAAACAAATCCAAAATGAGAAATCACTAACAATTGCCTCCATAAGAAGCGACCATGGTGGAGAATTCCAAAATGCTTCCTTTGAAGACTTTTGTGAAGAATATGGAATATCTCACAACTTCTCGGCACCAAGAACTCCTCAACAAAATGGTGTTGTAGAAAGAGAGAATAGGTCATTGGTGGAACTTGCAAGGACAATGCTTAGCGACTCAAATCTTCCAAAATATTTTTGGGCGGATGCGGTAAGCACGACATGTTTTGTAAGTAATCGTGTTAATATTAGACCAATTCTTAAGAAGACCCCCTATGAGCTCTTTAAAGGAAGGAAACCAAACATTGCTTATTTTCACATCTTTGGATGCAAATGCTTTGTCCTCAACAATGACAAAGACAATCTTGGTAAGTTCGATGAAAAATCGGATGAAGGTATATTTCTTGGTTATTCCCTCACTAGTAAAGCATATAGAATATATAATAAAAGAACTTGGGATTTTAGATGAAGGAGATGTGTAATTCGTCAATTCTCATTCATTATATATTATAATAAAGTCAAGTTTTTCCCATCCTTTTTGTTAATGACAAAGGGGGAGAAAAATATGGCTCTGTTTTGATTTCTCTAACAAATTTTGCAGATTTCAAAACTCTCTAATTATGGATTAAGGGGGAGCTTTAATCCAGGGGGAGCAGTCTTGTGTAGAGAAACAAAAGTACAACTAATTTTCACATATCGGGTTGTCATCATCAAAAAGGGGGAGAATGTGAAGACATAGCTTCTCAGTGGTTTTGATGAAGACAACAACAATCAAGAGATCATTTGTGCAAGAGGAAATGGATCAAATATGTTAAAAGTTTCCATTTGCTCAAAGTTATCAAAGTGCAAGAATTGTCTATAATTGATCAAAGGTATATGACATTCACATCTTACTTTTGATTACAAGTGTTCAAGCTATCATACATGCATGCCATGATTTTTAAAAAAATATATATAATAATAAAATAAAATATTATTATATATAACTTACTACATGAACGTTAAACTTGGAACGTTACTTGGTAACCCATTTGAATTTGTTAAAAATATATGAATGTTATGCATGGCAATGAACGTAACCAACCATTTATTTGAATTCATTTTGAATTGAATTCATTTTGAATTTTTGCGTTGAACGTTATACGTTATGCATGGCAACGTGTTACTCTTTTGAAAACATATAGCCGGCAACGTGTTACTCATTTTGAAAAACATATATACGTTATACTTGAATATGAATTCATGGCAACGTTGCAAGTCTTTTTCAAAAATTGGAACCTTTGGCACTTTGACAATGGCAACTTTTGGCAAATGGTACTCTTTTGAAAAGGTGCTTTAAAACCTATATAAACTTCAGTATTTCAATTCTCAAATTACCAAAAACCAATCTCTCTTTCTACAATTTTCACATACATACATTCTATTGAAAACTTTCAAAAATGGCAAGTGTTCAGACCAGATTTTTATAGTGAAACTTTTGTTCCAAAACTTTCATTCAAAGTCATAAGTTTCATATCATACATGAAGAACACTTGTATATCATTGTGAGACTTGATTGTCACAAGAGAAAAGATCAATCTTGTATTGATACATATTATTTCAGACACTTTCTACAAAAATTCAGATTTGTATAAACTTGACCTTGCATTCCAGGATTGTTGGAGCAAGTGTGTGCATTGAAGAGGATTGTTCTTCTTGCACTTGGTGTTTAGATCTTAAAGGTTTTTAAGAGCCTTTGATCTCCCTATAGGTTAGATAGTAAGCATCACAATTGGTGTGAACAGGCTGTACAATCATTCTAACTATAGTGAAATCTCTTGCTAGTTGGCGAGGGGACTAGACATACTCTCCGGATTGTGGAGGGGAACTAGTATAATTCTCTTGTGTCCTTTTTCTTTCCAGCACCTTACTTTTTCCATACACTCACCATAAAACAAGATTTTATCAAACCAACTTTAAAACCGAAAAAATCTCTAAGTACCTAATTCACCCCCCCCCCCTCTTAGGCGCAATCTATACTCACATAGTTGGGAACATCGTTGCATCTAATTACATTACTTTCACTGATGATGAGCTCACCCCAGAGGGGAAGGGGCACAATAAGGCGTTGCATATCTCAGTGAAGTGCGATGAATATACGCTCTCCAGGGTTCTCATTGACAATGGATCCTCATTGAATGTTATGCCCAGATCAACGATGAACAAGTTAGAGGTAGATTGTTCCTACATGAAACCCAGCTCAACCCTGGTCAGGGCCTTTGATGGGTCTAAGACAGAAGTCATAGGGGAAATGGAGTTTCCAATGCAAATAGGGCCTGAGGTGTTCTATGTGACTTTTCAGATTATGGATATTGAATCCTCATACAGCTGTCTCTTGGGGAGACCTTGGATCCATGCAGCAGGCGCTGTCCCTTCAACACTTCATCAAAAACTCAAGTTTGTAGTCGACGATAAGCTTGTAGTTGTCTCTGGGGAGGAAGAGTTCCCAGTCAGCAAACCTGTCCCCTCTCATTATATTGAAGCTGCAGAGGAATCCCTCGAATCCGCCTTTCATTCCTTAGAAATTGCGAATGCTGTGTTCGTAAGTGGAGAATCCCCAATACCTATACCCAAGTGGTCCAATGCTGATGTTATGGTGAAGAAAGCCTTTTCTGGAGGAGCATTAATACTCACCAACATGGATGGTGAAGAACTCAAGAACCCAGTCAATTCAGATTCAGTCAAGATATATTACGCCTGAGAAAAATAAAAGAAAAAGAGAAAGATGAGCCAAGCAAGAATTAGCTTGCTAGGTTGAAAACCCGAAAGGGCGGCCTAGGCAAAATTATGCGACCCGGTGGATTGAAAACCCAAAAGGGCGATCCAGGCAAAAATTAGGGTCAGAAAAGTTGGACATAAAAAGAAAAGGGGCAAGCAGTGCTTCCAAAAGCTAGGATAAAAGGGTGATCAAGGCTGCAAGTATGAGCGGTTGGCATCGAACGCTCCAGAGACAAACAATATTCATAAGATCTGCTGCGTCCATTCTCCTTTTTCTTTTTCTTAGTTTCAGGAAAATTTCCAATGTACTCTTTTCAGTCAGCGTGACATTCTGCGCGTCTGACTCCCGTATGAATAAAGGTCCAAATTTTTCACTCTATCAGTTTGCTGTCTTATCATTACTTTCTTTTCATTTCTGATTTTAAACTACGTTTTATGGTAGATGATAAATAAATCATGGAAATGTGCATAAGTCATAGCATTAAGATCATTGCGAAATTTTTGAAAATGATAACAAAAAAGATGATCTTTCAGTCAAGTAAGCTCACAAAAATCAAATAAGAAGCGCTGATTGCATTAAAACAAGAGGACGAAGCTCGGCTCCCGAATAAGTATCATAGATAATCATGGTGTCTCATAACGCAAGTCCCGCGAGTTGGTCGGACCAGCAAAGGAAAAGCCAAAAAAAAAGAGGAATAAACAAATAAAGTCATGCATTACATCCACGAAGCATAAAATCATGCACTCATCAGACATAGAAAATAATAATAATAAAGTAAAGAAAAGAGAAATTCAGGCATTTACATTACATTCATCATAAGAAAAAGAAAAAGAAAATGGCAATCATGGCATTTGCATTGCATGTATAGGCTCATTTTTCAGCTGCAGACAAGTGAGAGAGGATAAACACCGCGGTGTTAATGCTCGCCTTCAGATTCCAGAAAATGCTCCCCCAAGTTGGGAGTTCAAAAAAAAAAGAAAAGAGAGAAACAAAAAAAAAAAGAAAAGAAAACGGAGGAAAGAAAAGAGAGCGCTCAGGCGCGCATTGCGGATTGGAGCCCAGAGAGATCATCGCTCCCTTCTGCCCAGGTCTCACATCGTGTACGAGCAACGCAATGAACCACAGCCCCATGTGAGGTTCAACGGAATAGTTGTATCAGCCTAAGATACAGTGGACGACGTGCATTGATCTGTATATCAGTTCTGGAGCTGATAACGATCCCCCCGGTCGCTCGAATGACCAGAGATTCTCAGGATGCGTGCTCCTCAAAGCCACGTGCAAACTCGGATTCGCAAGGGTTCGTTTACAGGTTTTAGGCAGCTTGGCATTTTACCGCTTTCTTTCTCGCTTTCTTCATTTAGCGCTTTCCTTGCATTTCGCAGTTAGCGTGCATGTTGTTAACCATTTCGTTTATCGTTTCCTCATCAATGCTCCAAGTGTTGATTCAAAAAAAAAAAAATAAAAAAAAAGAAGAAACAGAAAAAGAAAATTCGGGTTTCTCCAAGTAGACAAAATTGGTATAATTTCTGAATTCTTTATTCATATTTTATCTTCGAAATATGTCTCGGCCAATTCATATTTCTTGATAAAATCCAAATAAAGAGGGGCAGCTGTCATACCCCAATTTTTTCCGACTAATTGGAAAATCCCAAAAATTTTATCGCTTCGCATATTGTTCTAAACGCGGGTGTATTTGGCACTCTCGTGCAACGATTTTGTTTGGCGCTCGTTGCTTTCAAAAAAGATTCCAAAAAAAAAAAATAATAAATAAAATAAAAAAAAATATAATAAATAATGCGAGCGCGTGTTTCGTTTCGAGTCGTATGAGTGGCTGCGTCGGTGCGCGTTATTTTACCGCGTTTTAGAAAAGGATAAAATGAGATCAGTTTTAATAACTTACGCGTGTGCACATTAAGTCAAGTACGCGTTCGTAGTCTCAATGCGAGCGCGCATTGATTGTGGTTCGTGTGTAAGTAGTTGCGTCGGTGCGCATTTTCTTTTTACCGCTTTATTTATCGTAAAAAAAATATAGTAATAGTAAAATAAAATCAATTTTGATAAAAATCCAATCAGCTGTCCTTTTATTTATTGGTTACATATACAAACAAAAACAAAAAAAAAGCAGAATAGTACCAAAGAAGGAGTCAACTCCTTTTTACAAAAAAAAATTAATTAAAATCAAAACAAAATAAAATTAAAAAAAAATGGCAGGAGCGCCCTGCTGCCAAGGGCAGCACTGATGCTGCCTTTTGAAGAATCAGGCCAATGCTATTTTCTTCATTCTCTTTGATCCTTTCCATTTTTGCTCCAACAAGGCAGCTTTGGCAGGCAACACCCTGCAAGCTGCTGCTCCACTGCTCCACTCTACTCCACTGCAGCAGCAACAAACTGGTCTCCTGGGGGGTTTTGATCCCCTGCTCAGCACCCACACCTACACCACAAACTCTCTGCCTATAAATACAACAGAACAGAAGTCAGTAGGAGGGAGAACAAACAGTACACAGAAAACAAACAGTAGCAAACACAACAATTCACACACAGAAAAAAACAGAATACACAGACAGCCATATACACACAGAGAGCAATATACACACAGTCAGAACACACAGACAACAATTCACAGAGAGACAGAGATACATAAAAGATACAGACAGAGTCACTCACCACCAAAAGAATTTGAATTTAACTTCAGAATTCAAGTTCATTTAACAAAAATACTTGTGAGAAAATTGTTGCCCCACCACCAGAAAGAGTAAAAGATGAGGGGGAGGCAATAGGTACAATACTTTTTTCAGAAACTTGGGATAAAGGTTAGTATTTTTCGGAACATCATGATTATCCAAAATATAGAGGTGCATGCTTAAGTTTTGCTCTTCTATCTTACTGTTTAAATTGCTGTTTTATGTATCCATTTCGTTTGCCATGCAAAACCACTGTGTGAGTACAATTTGTACAACAAAGGTCATAATAATAATCAAAAATCTGTGAATACATTATCTATTTCCATTCCTTAGCGACAGATTTAGAGGATTAAGGAACAAATCAGGCCCTTTTTTTTAGTATCAGGAACCAAAAAACAATTACCAAACAGCATTTTAATCCTTCAAAAATTGATCTAGGGTCTAGGAGAAAGAAAGGAGGGATAACAGTATGTAGGGAGAGGGAGAGGATGCAGCGAGGGGATACAAGAAAAAAAAGAAGTTTTTACCTTCGGCCACCGTCTACGGTGGCCGCCGCCGTGGAGCCGCCGTGGAGCCGCCGTGAGCCTCACCCTCGCTTTGCAAACCACCGCAACCCCTCATCACTGTGAAACTCCCTCAGTCACCGTAAACCCAACAACCCCCTCTTCGTGCCACACCACCACCGTCCATCAACAACACCCCCCCACGGCCAGTCACCGCTGCAACCGCCCTCCACCGCCACTGCCAAACATCTCACGCCACCCAACAATCCCCTCTTCGTACCACATCACCCCCGTACCCCTACAAACAGCCAGCCACCGCCTCCACCATGAAACGAAATGAACCCAAGGGGAGATCGCAAGCCGAACTGTACCCCCTCCTTCTCTCTACTCACCACCGAACCACCTCCACAGCCACAAATCGAACCACAACCACCAACGTCGCCACCACCGTCGATTGAGAGATGAAGGTGAGGTGCGATTGAGGGAAAGAGAGGAGAAAATCGAAGCTAGGGGATGAGGGGAAGAAGAGACACGGCGCAATAAGGAGGGAGAGAGAGAGAAATTAGGTTTGGCTATTTAGGGTGTGGGTGCCGCGTGAAGAAGGAAAGAAAAATAGGGTTTCCACTTTAGTTAGGCTTTTATAGTGTGAAAACCCAGGGGCAATTTCGTCCATTCATTTTTTATTATTCAGATCTCTATTTACACCCCCGCATTTTACTTGGAGCGCCTCCCCGTTTACGGCCCATTCCTTTTTTTTCCGTTTTAAAAAGAAGCGCAGCCCAGCTTACAAAAACGAGCTGGGCTCACTATCTGCACCCCAGTTTTAATAATACAGCCCTCCTTTTATTTACACCCTTATTTTACTACTACGCCCCCTGTTTCTCTTTTTTAAATTTCGTTTCTTTCCCCTAAGCGAACTTATTTTTTTTCACAAACCTTTTCTTCCAAAAGATGGATAAATGTTTCCCCGAACCAAAATCAACCCAATTGCGAAAACTCTTCAAAATCAAACTTTGTTAGTAGTCCTGCGAAGCCTTTGCTTGCATGATTATTAGCAATGGAGTGCTAATGGTGGTCACTTGGAGCCTTTGCTCAATTGATCATCATGAAAGCTCAACTTTCACAATTCAACAAGATAAAGAACAAAAACCTTTTCCTTTCTAAAATCATTTTCAACCCATCGTCGCTAGTGGTTAATCAGAACCTTTGTTCGTCTAGCCATTGGTGGCGATGTCTTTTTCCCCAAAGAACAACAAGCGATGATCACTCATAACCTTTGTTAGTTTGATCATTCGTTCCAATCAATCTCTTTCGAAAACCACTTTCAAAAAGGCAAATAAAAAACGGGTTGCTACTAATAGGCAATCAGAACCTTTGTTCGTCTGACTGGTGGTAGTGACTCTCATTTTCAAGAGTACTTAGCAGTGATTACCCATAACCTTGGTTAGTTTAATCATTCACTAAATGCTCGTCTTATTTCGAAAACTCACTAAAAAGATAAAAGACAAAAACCTTTTTTCAGGATAAAGAAGAACTACGTAGCTTTGAGTTCTCCATCGCACCGGGAGATACGTAGGAGCGGGCCTTGTCCCGTCAAGCGTTTTTTTTTTTATAAAAACCCATTCTTCCCCCTTTTCTTTTTCACAATAAATAAAGATTTTCATTAAGAATTTTTCAATAAGTAGAGAGGAAAAATTAAGTATTTTCAAGTCAACACACTAAAACCACACATTTAATTAAAGGTTCCCTCTCAGTAGAGAGGACGTGGTGGGTGCTAACACCTTCCCTGCGCGTAACCGACCCCGAACCCTATTCTCTCGTTTCGCAAGACCAATCGCTTTCCAAAAAAGGTTTTCCTAATATTTTCCTTAATAAATATTGGTGGCGGCTTCATTGTCTTAGGAAAAGCTGTGAACGAGGAAGGTTCTCCCTCGGGGACTTTTTGTAACATCCCCAAAATAACTAGTAGAATTATTTGGGTGTTAACCCAATTAAACCAATTTAGTACTTAACTGGTAAATTTATCGAGTGCTAAAATTATTTAATTGTTGTCAGCGGATTGTTAACCGGATAATACGGACCAAGGAAGTTTTGGAATCGAAATAGGAGATTTCGATCAATATGGTAATTTGACCGCGTTACAACTTATATATTAAATAAATATATATGTGTATACGTGCGTGTGTGTGTGAGTGAAGAGAAGAGAGAATTAATTAAAGAAAAGAAAGGAAAGAATTGAAGAAAGAAGGAAGAAAAGAAAGAATGCGAGAGAGAGAGTTACAGAGAGGAGAGAAAGGGAGAAAGGAAGAGAATGGCGTGAGGGAGAAGAGAAGAGGGAGAGGGGAGACTTCACCGAAACGACTTCCGTCCAACACGAAAAATGTTCAGCGCTACTTCCTCTTCGATTTGGTACCTATTTCGTGACGATCAGCTCACTCTCTCTCACTTGGCCATTTTTGTGTTTTGGAGGTTTTGTGGGAAATCCGATTTTGGGTTGGTTTTGAAGGTTTAAGTTCGGTTAGGAACGAACCCAAGGTGGATTACTCGAGTATTAGAGTTCGATTGGTTGATTGGGAGCTAGTTGGGTGAGTTAGGTTGAAAAATCAAAATGTTTGGGGTTATGTGTGAATAGTGTCATGGAGGTTAGAGGAGGAAGATGATGAATAGTGTCCGTGGAGAATTTCGGGGAAATCGGTATTTCGGTCAAAATGAGGTTTCGCGATCGAGTGGAAAGCTTTGGAAGCGGATTGGATGTCGCCGGAGCGGGGAATGTTCGTGTGGCTACTCGGTGAATTCGGCTCGATCGTGGTTCACGCTTCAAGGGGGAGTTCTACTCACGTTTAGGATTTTATGTTTCGAATTATTAATTAACTGTTTTATCGCTTTCGCTGGACTGGAATATTTCTGGATATTGTCTGTTTCGGATTAGGAATCGATCGGAGCGAGTCTCGAGTTGTGTCGCGTTGAAATGGAATTTTCGGTGATTTGATTTCGAAGGATTTTGACTTAAAAACCGTTAATTGGGAAATATGTCGCGTTTTGATAAAATCCGTTTTGAATGAGTTTTTGATTGACTTGAATGATTGTGTGACTTTGATTGGAACTGTTTTTATGGTTGTCAAATCTGTTTTTAATCGGAACAAGAATCGGAATTGAGCGGAATAGCGAATTTCGCAAGAAAACGGAAAACCTGCACTTTTCTGCAGAGGGTCGCGTCGCGACCCGTTCTCATCGCGTCGTGACCTGGCCCAGTTTTGTCAGGCAAAAAGTTTCTGTCGTTTTTCGCGTCGCGACGGTAGCAGTTCGCGTCGCGACGCTTTGCAGATTTTCAACAGTTTTTCACTGATTTTGTTTTAGCAATAACTTTTGATCCGGAAACCCGATTGAGGTGTTCTCAGGGGCGTTGGAAATCTTATTCAAAGATCTATCTATTTATATAAATTAAATGGCATAATGGACTGTTTTTGAAGTTGTAAACTATTTCGAAACCGAATAATAGTACTCGTGTGCGAAAATATGTTTTATTAATAAGAAAGCGGACTATGAGTCCTACGTGATACGGTATAACTGACGCGGGACGATATTAATTATTGTCTAAACTGGTCTACGATTCACGATATATATTATATCGTCTACGGGAAACGGCCAGATGCGGGTGTTACGTTCAATTGTTGGTCTGATTGTAAATGAACTAAATGTTCATATTATAATAGATATATATATTATAACGAGTTTGGGTGACGACCCATGTTAACATACTAGGCGGGGAAGTCATGATCCCTTACCCTAGGCTCTGAGGCCAATAGCGGAACTGTTATTGGATAGGGGTTCGCCGGGAGACGCAGATGGGCTGCAGCCGGTGTTATGTTAAAAATATTGTACTATGAATGCCGGGAGACGCAAATAGGTTGCAGCCGGTGTTACGTAGAAGGGCCTAGGATGCTAGTTCATCGGGAGACGCAAATATATTGCAGCCGGTGTCTTACTAGGTCGAAGCCTTATTGTTTGGTCCACCGAGATTAGCAAGCGGATTGCGGTCGGTGTTGTGTCAATCTTAAAGATGTTTTAAACTGACCGAGAGTGCTAGTAGGGGTCTCGGTAGAACTCACTGAGATTGTATCTCATTGTTTATATGTTGTTGTTTTACAGAGAAACAGGGAAGGCAGAAATCCAAGGAGCACGAGTAGGTTGAGCTCAGGCGACTGCTGATGACTTAGCTATTACGCTTAAGTTTATATTTCCTTTTGTTGTCCTTGTACTACAACTCTATGTATTAATGTTATGTATTTATTTCCGCTTTCTTGTACGATATTGAACACTGTATTTCACTGATGGTTTATGGTCTTACTTATGTTTAAGACTGTTCTATTGTTATTCAGTGAAAAATTTATAGTGGTGTTCAGTATTTAAACAGGAAATATATCTCTGATTATTTTATGATGGTACACTTGGGTATTTTTACTTGATAAAAATACCGGGGTGTTACAGTTGGTATCAGAGCAGTTCGACCTAGTCGGACTTAGTTTAGGGTTGAGTCGATTCCTTATTAGTCCTTGTTGTAATTACACTTGTGATGCTAAGAGACATTGAGCCTGATCAACTTAATACTTAGTGCATCATAAGCGGAATTATGGCAGGATGACCAAGACGCAATCCTCGACCAAAACCGGAATCTTCAACCGGTGCATCCTCAGGAAAGGTGACATGACGGTGGGAGAATACACCGCTAAGTTTGAGAAGTTGTCTCAGTTTTACCAAGTGGTAAAGTAAGCTTCGGATGACGAACGGAGAATGCAGAAGTATAAGATGGGCATAAGTGCTTTTATGATTTACGGCCTCAGTTCTTATACTGCTACCAATTTTGATTGCCTTAATGCAACCAGCCTATGTCGCCGAGGATGATCTCATAGGGAATATGGGAAAGGAAGGAAGGTAGTTGAAATATCAACTCCGAATGCAAAGTCCTAAGATAATTTCATCAAAGGAAAAGCAGATGCAATTCTTTGATTCTCCAAAGGGTCAAGATATTCTAATTGTGGGAAGCAACACAATTTAGAAATAGTAGTATATGCGGAAGAGGGTCACTATGCAAAAGAGTGCCCTGCGAGGAAGAGTTCCCGGGAGTCACAAGCAGCTCCAAGACGAGGACGAGTCAACACTCTGGATGTTTAGACAGTTACAACTGCAGACAATCTACTGAGGGGTATGGGATCAGTTTTCAATAACTCGATCAGTATATTATATGATTCGGGTGCGACCTGTTGCTGTATATCCCGATCGCATGTGAATCGGTTGGGATCAGCCTTATCATCGCTATCCGAGCCGATAACTATTTTAACTGCTGCTAAGGGTCGTGTCCAGACCTAATCTTTGTATAGAATTGTCTACTTGTCATAGGAGGCAGAAATTTCATTGTAGAATTTATTGTTTGCCTATGAGAAGTGTGGACACTATTTTGGGTATGAATTGGATGACTGCAAATCATGTTGCAATCAACTATCAGCTTCGCTTCAGAATCAGTTGAATCGTCTAGGACAAATTCTGAAGCGGTTACCTAGTTCACATTAGACGGTCAATCTTCATTCCAAGGTACGGAAGCACATGTTAGTATGTAATCTGCATCCACTGAAATTAGTTTAGATTTGGCGAACATTCAGGTCGTGAATTGTAACACCCTAAAATTATTTAATTAATTTATTTAATTAAGTAATTGGGGATTTAAATTAAATTGTTTGATGTATTTTAATTAATTAGGATCTATACTAATATGTGTAGGAAGTATTAGAAAGTAGAGGTGCCAAACCAAATGGACTTGGGCCTAAGTGAGAAGCCCAAGCCCATTATTCTTGTCATATGCGAAGTGGTTAGGTTGTTAGGGGCTAGGGTTTTGGTGGAGGAATTGCGAAGTTGAGAGAGGGAGCAAGAAAGAAAGAAAAGAGCGTGAGATAGAGGGAAAGCAAGGAGGCGGCCAAGAGAAGAAGGAGGAGAGGAATTCGAAGAGCAAAGAAGAGGGGATCTCCGTTGTTGCTGTGGATCTGTAGGTGACTGCATCCTAGGCATCGATTTCTTCTTGAAAAGGTTAGGGGAGCTCTATCCTTCCATCTAATACATTCTATGATAGGCCCTAGATCTAAGGTTCATGCTAGACTTCGTGATGCTCTTGATGTTCCTTGCGTTCTTGATATTCTTTGTGTTTTGGTGATCTTTGCGTTCTTGATATTTCTTTGCGTCCTTGATGTAAATTTTCGTATATATATATATATACCATGAGTTCATGCGAATTGATTTACTAATTGGTGTGATCTACGGATTTGTATTATTGATGGTGCTATGCGTATGTAATGAGAAATATGGTGTTGATCTATGTGTTGATTTTGTTGGAAGTGAAGTCGCATGATGGGGTTAGTGATGTTGTTTGGTTTCTTTTATTGGGTTTTGATAAAATTGAGTTTTGGGTGTTTTTGAATGAGACAAGTGCGTGTTTAGTTGCTGGGGAAAAATGGAGTTTTTGCACTTTAAAATTTGTTAGGAAACCAGTTTTTAGTGTTGAAAAATTGTTGAAAGGAATTCTGGACGTTGTTGCTGTGTTCTGGGCGCTAAGCGCCTGTGCTGGGCGCTGGGCGCCTGATGTTGTGTTGCGCTGCGCGTGTGTGCGCGCCTGGGCGCTAGGCGCCCGTGTTGTGTGTGCGTTGTGCGCGCCTGGGCGCTGAGCGCCTGTGGCGCTGTGTTGTGCGTGCGTTGTTGCCCCTGGGCGCTAGGCGCCCGTGTCTGTGTTGCTTGTTGCGCTGTGTGGCGCGCTGTTGCTCCTGGGCGCTGGGCGCCTGTGCACTTGTTGCCTGGTTGCCTGGGCGCCTAAGCCGCCTGTTCCCAGGATGTTGCCTAATTTTTCCCAAAATTGTTTTTTATCATAACTTTTGACTCAGACGTCCGTTTTGAACGATTCGAAAAGTGTCGTGAAGCTTTTTACGTTGTCTATTTGTGGGTTCAATTTTTAAAATGAAAAATTGTTATTTTCTGACTGTTTGTGGGCGCCCAAGTGGCTGTCCCCGGTGATCGTCCCAGTGACATTGAAAAATGACGTGGAACACTTTAAAAATCCCTTTTGGTGTATAAACAACAGTTTTTAACATGGTAGTGTCAAAATGACTGTTTTGCCCCTGGTGGCCAAAGTTAATGATAATGATGTGTAAATGACGAGGATGCCCTTGGTGGCTAGTCAAATGACGTTTTTGCCCTCAGGGGCTAATGTTTGAGTTGAATGATGTTATGTGTAAGTGACGTTTGGGGCCTGAGTGGCTAAGTGATGTTAAGGCCTAAAAGGCTAAGTGACGTTATTTGTGTGTGAATTGTGAATTGACAGGTGCTGTGCCTTTATTTGGCAAACCGGTAAGTGACGTGTCACATAGTTGACTATGAATTGAATAATTGTGTGTTTGTGTATTGTGAGTGGTGCATGTCATAGTGTCTCATGCCCATATGCATAAAACCCAGTGACGTTTTGAGGCCTGAGTGGCTAAGTGATGATGAGGCCTGAGTGGCTAAGCGACGTTTTGTGAAAAGGTACCTTCATGCATATACCCGCGAGTGGGTTGCATTTCATAAATCTACATGACATGAGATGAGTTAATATAAGCGATGTGAATGATGACTGTGATATGGATATTCAGTGTGTTGGTTGCTGACTGTTCTAGTGTGTGGCCTATGATTAGTGCTTATCATATTTTATATTATATGGATTGAAATGATGCTCACCCTTTCCTGTTTGAATGTTGCCCCCATGTTGGTAACGTGCAGGTGATTCTTAGTGAAGGCCTTTAGCTTCACTCCGTGAGTCGGGTCGTCATGCTCTGATATGTAACACTAGGGAGGGGAATAAATGTTGTTTAAGTCATTCATGAATATGGTGGTTATTGGATTTTAGTATTGCAAGCCTGGCATAGTTGTAACGCCTTTTTGATTAAACTGTTGAATTCTCAATGTGAGGTTGTATTTTAACTAATAATGACGTTTTGAGGTTATTATAAGACTGTTTTCGAAAAGCGAGTTAATTGATTGTGTGACGTTTGGCGAAGTAAGTGTGACATCCCTTGTGGTGTAAATGAATTTTGAAAACTCTGATATTTTTACTAAATAAATTACCGGGTAGAAAAGGGGTGTTACATTAGTGGTATCAGAGCAGTTCGGTCTGTCCGGCCAAGTTGTCCAGTGTCGAATCTAGCTATCTCTCGAGTCTTGGTACTCATTCTAACCATAATTTGTGTTGCAGTGATTAGCTAAATTGGTCAGACGGTATGACTGCTATTGTTGTTACTGGCGCTGCTTAGTGTCTTATTGCTGCTATGTGTGTGTTTACTCTGGGTACTTTGTGTATGACTGTAATGTGTTGCTTGGTGTGTTTTCTGTGTCTCTCGTCGATTTTCGACGAAGACTTCGTGGTGAATTTTGCTTGGTTGCCGTTGGGTGTTTTTTTAGTATTGTTGTGATTTGACGAGTAGGTGTAAAATTGATGAGGAATTGAGTACATTGTGATGTTGATGTTGTCACGTGTAAGTTCGTGCCTTGATGTTCGATGATGATCGAGGTTGAATTAAGGTGAGGAGTATGATGTGTTATAAATTCTAATAATTAATTTGTATGTTTTGACGTGTGAATACAATGAGTTGAGACGTTTTAAAAAGAAAATTAAATGTTTTGAAAGTATGTATTCTATACATCCCCACGGGTGTATAGGCGCAAAATTCTAATTATGTGTGTGTGTTGCTGTTTTGTTTTAAAAATAAATAGTGTATTGTTTTTACACTGTTTCGAGTTGCCGTTTTGTTTGGAAACAATGGTATGTTGTTTTTACATTGTTTAAAGTGCTGTTGTTTGTAAAAAAAAAAAAAAAAAAAAAATAATAGTAAGCTGTTTTTATGTTGAAAAGGTGTTGCCGCTTCATTGTTTAAATTAGGTATATGAGCTACTGTATTTACAAGTAAATGGGTTGCTGTTATTCACTCGGTTTTGCATGCTGTTTCTATGCGCAGCTTTGTTTTAAACGCTGTTTTTGTAGGTGCTGTTTTTCCTCAGCTTAAAATGTGATGTTTTCTCCATTTGAAATGTGGTGTTTTCTAAAAGAAAAGAGCGTATTTTTTTTTCTAAAATATAAAGTGATGATTAAATTGAATCGAATTGAATTGAACTGATAATGGTTCGTAGAGTTGATAATTGGAGTTGATGTTTTCAAGAAATCAAAGTTACAATTGTATTTAAAATAAATGGTGTGCTGTTTGACAGTGTTTCAGGTCGCTGTTCTATTTTTTTTAAATGAATAGGGTGTTGTCTTATATTGTTCAAAGTTGTTGTCTTGCTTTTGAAAATAAGAGGAGGCTGTTTTCATGCTGTGAAAGGAGTTGCTGTTTTTATGGAATAATCGTATTGCTGTTTTACGAAAATGAAGCGCTATTTTTATGTTGTGAACGTGCTGTTTTCCACTGCCGTTGCGCGCTAAAAAGAAGTATTATTTTCACTCCGTGTTTTGCTGTTGTTGCGCGCTAAAAGACCACCGTTTCCGCCTTATTGTTGTTGTTGTTGTTCTTCTTGGTCTTGCTGTTGCCGTTTTACTCAAATAATGTGGTGGTTTTCACACTGTTTTGTTGTTGTTTTTTTTTATGATGTTTTGCGCTAAAGGGCGCTTTGCCACTGCTCTTATAAATTTAATGTACTGTGTACTCATTTTCAAGCACACTGTTTACCCAAAATTTTACGAGGATGTTTTGCTTTTCCCAAAGTTAAAGAGTTGGTTATATGGCTTACAGTTGCTGTTCGTTTTGAAAATAATAGTGCGCTATTTTTATATTGTTTAAAGATGCTGTTTTATTTTGAGATTAATAGTGTGCCATTTTTTTTTTATGTCGTTAATGTTGCCGTATTGGCTGCTGTTTTCGCACATAAAGTGTACTGTTCTCTACAATCTAGAGTGTTGTTTTCTTCGACTTAAACGCGATGTTCACTCAAATATAAAGTGTTGTTCTCTTAATAATTTAAAGTGCCGGGTTCTTAAAAAATTAAAGTGATGTTTTCTTGAATCAAGTGGGCCGTTTAGTAAATTTTGAAAAGGACTGTCTTCCTATTTCTTTAGTACTGTTACAGCATTGTGAGAGGTTGCTGTCTCGATTTTTATTTTATTTTATTTTATTTTATTTTATGTGCTGTTTGGTCCCTATGTACGTTGACTTAGTCCTTTATTGACAAAGGAGTCGCGTAATTAATTGTGATTGACGTGATTGATGTGGTGTGTGCTTCACTTTGGTGAAGTTATGATGTGTTGTTAATGAGTCGGTCCTATGAAGGACCTAGGGGGGGGAATGGGAGTTGAGGAACTCTCAGCGCAAAGATGTCGTGGTTGGTGTTGTCACTTTCGTTGAAGTACTTTAATGGGTGTCTCGCCAATTTCAAGTGAATGGGTGTTGTAGTCGTAGCTAAGTTCGATCATAGTGTGAGAGGACCAAAGAAAGAAGAAGAGATGAAGGTTAGGTGTGTAGGGTGACATAAGAGCCGAGATGTGGTTACCTGACTATAAGTGGGTCGAACTGAATGGGAGTCGACGTGTGGTGTTGTTGAAGTATATGGGAATCGAAGTATAAGTGGGATGAAGTGCAGTGTTGCAGCGTTACCAATGCATGTAGAAGCTAGTGTGGTTGAAGCATAAAGTGCCTAAGGGCAGCGTATGGGTGGCAAGGAAAATGATGGAGAACCGAAGTAGGTGTAACCGAAGTAGTTGTAGAGGTGAGTGATGATGAGGTGAGGTTGCCTAAGTGAAGTGTCACGGTGTTTGAGTAGTTGAGTGTGACTTCGATGACCTTCAGATTAGAACATCTAATTAAGAGTAACAATGTGGAGAAGGGTGATGGACGGGGACGGTTGGAAGTGACCAGAAGATTGGGTTTCGTTTCGGGGGTTGGAGTAAATTTTCGAGGACGAAAATATTCTAAGTGGGGGAGAGTTGTAACACCCTAAAATTATTTAATTAATTTATTTAATTAAGTAATTGGGGATTTAAATTAAATTGTTTGATGTATTTTAATTAATTAGGATCTATACTAATATGTGTAGGAAGTATTAGAAAGTAGAGGTGCCAAACCAAATGGACTTGGGCCTAAGTGAGAAGCCCAAGCCCATTATTCTTGTCATATGCGAAGTGGTTAGGTTGTTGGGGGCTAGGGTTTTGGTGGAGGAATTGCGAAGTTGAGAGAGGGAGCAAGAAAGAAAGAAAAGAGCGTGAGATAGAGGGAAAGCAAGGAGGCGGCCAAGAGAAGAAGGAGGAGAGGAATTCGAAGAGCAAAGAAGAGGGGATCTCCGTTGTTGCTGTGGATCTGTAGGTGACTGCATCCTAGGCATCGATTTCTTCTTGAAAAGGTTAGGGGAGCTCTATCCTTCCATCTAATACATTCTATGATAGGCCCTAGATCTAAGGTTCATGCTAGACTTCGTGATGCTGTTGATGTTCCTTGCGTTTTGATGTTCCTTGCGTTCTTGATATTCTTTGTGTTTTGGTGATCTTTGCGTTCTTGATATTTCTTTGCGTCCTTGATGTAAATTTTCGTATATATATATATATATATACCATGAGTTCATGCGAATTGATTTACTAATTGGTGTGATCTACGGATTTGTATTATTGATGGTGCTATGCGTATGTAATGAGAAATATGGTGTTGATCTATGTGTTGATTTTGTTGGAAGTGAAGTCGCATGATGGGGTTAGTGATGTTGTTTGGTTTCTTTTATTGGGTTTTGATAAAATTGAGTTTTGGGTGTTTTTGAATGAGACAAGTGCGTGTTTAGTTGCTGGGGAAAAATGGAGTTTTTGCACTTTAAAATTTGTTAGGAAACCAGTTTTTAGTGTTGAAAAATTGTTGAAAGGAATTCTGGACGTTGTTGCTGTGTTCTGGGCGCTAAGCGCCTGTGCTGGGCGCTGGGCGCCTGATGTTGTGTTGCGCTGCGCGTGTGTGCGCGCCTGGGCGCTAGGCGCCCGTGTTGTGTGTGCGTTGTGCGCGCCTGGGCGCTGAGCGCCTGTGGCGCTGTGTTGTGCGTGCGTTGTTGCCCCTGGGCGCTAGGCGCCCGTGTCTGTGTTGCTTGTTGCGCTGTGTGGCGCGCTGTTGCTCCTGGGCGCTGGGCGCCTGTGCACTTGTTGCCTGGTTGCCTGGGCGCCTAAGGCGCCTGTTCCCAGGATGTTGCCTAATTTTTCCCAAAATTGTTTTTTATCATAACTTTTGACTCAGACGTCCGTTTTGAACGATTCGAAAAGTGTCGTGAAGCTTTTTACGTTGTCTATTTGTGGGTTCAATTTTTAAAATGAAAAATTGTTATTTTCTGACTGTTTGTGGGCGCCCAAGTGGCTGTCCCCGGTGATCGTCCCAGTGACATTGAAAAATGACGTGGAACACTTTAAAAATCCCTTTTGGTGTATAAACAACAGTTTTTAACATGGTAGTGTCAAAATGACTGTTTTGCCCCTGGTGGCCAAAGTTAATGATAATGATGTGTAAATGACGAGGATGCCCTTGGTGGCTAGTCAAATGACGTTTTTGCCCTCAGGGGCTAATGTTTGAGTTGAATGATGTTATGTGTAAGTGACGTTTGGGGCCTGAGTGGCTAAGTGATGTTAAGGCCTAAAAGGCTAAGTGACGTTATTTGTGTGTGAATTGTGAATTGACAGGTGCTGTGCCTTTATTTGGCAAACCGGTAAGTGACGTGTCACATAGTTGACTATGAATTGAATAATTGTGTGTTTGTGTATTGTGAGTGGTGCATGTCATAGTGTCTCATGCCCATATGCATAAAACCCAGTGACGTTTTGAGGCCTGAGTGGCTAAGTGATGATGAGGCCTGAGTGGCTAAGCGACGTTTTGTGAAAAGGTACCTTCATGCATATACCCGCGAGTGGGTTGCATTTCATAAATCTACATGACATGAGATGAGTTAATATAAGCGATGTGAATGATGACTGTGATATGGATATTCAGTGTGTTGGTTGCTGACTGTTCTAGTGTGTGGCCTATGATTAGTGCTTATCATATTTTCTATTATATGGATTGAAATGATGCTCACCCTTTCCTGTTTGAATGTTGCCCCCATGTTGGTAACGTGCAGGTGATTCTTAGTGAAGGCCTTTAGCTTCACTCCGTGAGTCGGGTCGTCATGCTCTGATATGTAACACTAGGGAGGGGAATAAATGTTGTTTAAGTCATTCATGAATATGGTGGTTATTGGATTTTAGTATTGCAAGCCTGGCATAGTTGTAACGCCTTTTTGATTAAACTGTTGAATTCTCAATGTGAGGTTGTATTTTAACTAATAATGACGTTTTGAGGTTATTATAAGACTGTTTTCGAAAAGCGAGTTAATTGATTGTGTGACGTTTGGCGAAGTAAGTGTGACATCCCTTGTGGTGTAAATGAATTTTGAAAACTCTGATATTTTTACTAAATAAATTACCGGGTAGAAAAGGGGTGTTACATGAATGACTTTTTGGAGGTTCTCTCGATGAAGTTTCTTCTGTACATCCAGAGCGAGAGGTAGAGTTTTCTATAGAATTGATTCCGGTACAGGATCAATATCTATTGTTTCTTCTTGAAAGTTTCTTGAGAATTAAAGGAAATGGAGTCTCAACTTGAAGAGTCGATGTTAAAGAAATTCATTCAACCGAGTGCTTCTCCAAGGAGTGCTCTGGTGTAGTTAGTCAAAAGGAAAGTTAGCAGCATGAGATTGTACATCGGTTATCGACAACTGAACAAAGTGACGATCAAGAATAAATATCCCTTACCAAGGATAGACGATTTGCTTAAGTAATTTGAGGTGCTACAGCGTTTTCTAAAATTGATCTGAGGTCAGAATCTCATCAAATAAAAGTTAGAGCCTTAGATATTCCGAAGACAGCTTTCTGTACTAGGTATGGACATTACGAGTTCGTAGTGATGCCCTTCGGTTTGACTAATGCTCCAGCGGTATTCATGGATTACCTGAACCGAGTTTTTCCTCAATTACCTAGATCAATTTGTAGTCGTTTTCATTGATGATGTCGTGGTGTACTCGAAGACCATTGAGGAGCATGTTCAACACCTCCGCATTGTTCTGAGAGTACTCCGAGAAAATAAGTTGTACTTGAACCTTCGAAGTGTGATTTTTGGGTGCCAGAGTAAAGTCTTTGGGACAGGTGATTTCCCAAGTCGGGAGTTTCTGTAGATCCCAGTAAGAAGGAAGCGGTGTTGAATGGGAGTGACCGACATCAGCCGCAGAGATCAAAAGTTTCTGGGTCTAGCCGGTTACTATAAGAGATTTGTTAAAGGGTTCTCACAGTTAGTTTTCCACTTACTCGGTTAACTCGTAAGGGTCATCCGTTTACGTGGGATGCCGATTGTGAAGAATGTTTTCAAGAGTCGAAGATTTTGACTTCTGCTCCAATCCTGATTCCTCCGGATCCGTCATTGGAATTTTAAATTTTCGATGACGCTTCAGGGAAGGGTATAGGATGTGTTCTAATGCAAAATCAACAAGTGGTAGCTTATGCGTCCGGACAATTAAAGTCTCATGAGAAGAGTTATCCGACTCATGATTGTGAGTTGGCAGCTATTGTCTATGCATTGAAGATTTGGGGACGTTACCTGTATGGGTCTCGTTTCGATGTCTCTAGTGATCACAATAGTTTAAGGTATCTCTTTGATCGGAAGGAACTGAATAGCAGGCAGAGAAGTGTGTTGAGTTTCTGGAGGATTATAAGTTAGCGTTGATGTAGCATTCAAGAGAGGCCAGTGTTGTAACTGATGCACTGAGTAGGAAGTTCATCCACATGGCTGAGTTTATTAATGCATGAGATGGAACCGGTTAGTGTCGAACCATATGAGGATCTCTAGTTCCCTAAGGGATTCTATGCGCTTGGCACAGGGAATTAATGTGAAGCTACAATCGCAAAAGGTATTTCCAGATTTCACCATGGATAGTGATGGAGTCAGTTGTTTCAATGGTAGAATCTGTGCGCCCGATGATGAGAACGATAAAAGGCAAGTGTTAGAGAAAGCATGTAACACCCCTTTTCTAATAACTTTACTTTTTAAATAAAATCAGAGTCACTTTTTTTTTTTTTTTGAAAAACAATTCAAGCGAGTGCTACATTTACTCCATAAATATCAAGATACATAACACCATGAGAAAAATGTTTAGTTCGCAATCAACTAAAACCAATCACCATCAGCAGCGGAATAAATATGAGTTCTAAAATTTAAAACCAATACATCACCAATCAAATCTAACAGTTTAGGAAAAATAATGCATAAACATAGGACACCCCCCCCCCTGGTGCTACGTATCAGAGCGTGACACTTCCTACCAGACGAAGGCATAAAGGAATCCTTCACTCGTTATTACCTGCACGTTGCCGACATAAGAAGCAACATAAAAGCAGTAGGGTGAGTCTCTTTTCATAATTAATAACATATGGGAATTAAGCAATGCATAGGAAAAAGGAAACCAGGAACACCAATTCACAACAATGGAACAATCACATCAACATTCTATTTCCAAACAGCACTACACAATATATGAGTATGCATGTAATGCAACCCAAACTCCACGGGTACATGCATGTCGGATCCGTCACCAAATACAAATAGGCCGTAGCCTCTGCTCACCAAATAAAATTAGGCCGTAGCCTCTGCTCACCAATAATGCACATGCTTCATGAGGTGTTATGGAGAATGCATCACAACACACCACGAATCAAACAATTCACCATTTTAAATTCTAATCTCACCATAGTGCATTAATTAACTCACCAAATTAAAATTAGGCCGAAGCCTCTGCTCACCAATCTCACCTCATCATCACTCACCAATTCAGCTCACCACCCACACCAACACCAATTCAAATAGACCCACTCAGGACATTGACACGACATAAGGAAAGTGGGTAAAAATAGCCATTTGGACACTTGAACACCATCAGCCAGAAACACCAGTAAAAATAATTTATTTTTGCATAAAATTGAGACCATTGAATAAACACTGAAATTAGCTTCGAAACGCATTTTGAACCGTTAAATTTGGATAACCGAGTCAAAAGTTACATTAAAAACAAAATAGGAAAAATATTTAGACATCCTGGAAACTGGCGCATGGGCGCTGGGCGCCCAGGGGCAACACAGCGCTTGGCGCCCAGGAACAACACGCGCAACAGCGCACAGGCGCTAGGCGCCCAGGGGAACAACACGCGCAACAGCGCACAGGCGCTAGGCGCCCAGGGAAACAACAGCGCACAGGCGCTAGGCACCCAGGGGAACAACACGCGCAACAGCGCACAGGCGCTAGGCGCCCAGGGGAACAACACGCGCAACAGCGCACAGGCGCTAGGCGCCCAGGAGAGCAACACGGCGCCCAGGCACTAGGCGCCTAAGGCCAACATGCAACAAAATTTATTTTCCTTCGAAATTGATTTTTACACGAGCCAAATGCTCAGGGCATGAACACCAAATTAAAATTTCATCAAAAACTGAACATCATTTTTGGCGCCCATGCACTAGGCACCTAGTGAAAACACGCAACTCAACTCCTTTGTTGCCCAAAATCATTTTTCATGAGCCATTTTAACTGAATATGAAAACCTGAAAACAATTTTTACAAAACTATCACCAGGACTTTGGGGCCCTTGGCGCCCATGACTCAAGCAACAAGCGCCAAAACTGGCAGCACAGTGACACAGAATGGCAACACAGGCAACAGGCACAGCAACACAGTGACACAGAATGGCAACACAGGCAACAGAATTTTGGAAACTGGCACAGCACACTGCTGGGCACTTGGCGCCCATGACTATGGCGCAAAACAGAAAATTTCAGCAACATGCATATGGCGCCCAAAGCGCCTAGGGGCTTCTAAACAGAATTTTTTCACTTTCATTCACCAAATTAAATTCACCAAAACGCCCAATTACATATATATTACTAAAGTGTCACCATGATTCTCAATTTCACCATATAATCACCAAATAATCATATATTCAAACATATGGTCTCCAATTCGCTTTTAGCAACAATTCAACATCAATTATGCGATTTCCAACATAGCAATTCAATCATCAAGCATCACAATATTATGAATCAATCATTAACATCACAAATCATTCATGGAACTAACCTAGAACCCTAACCCTAAGCAATTCACAATTCGCATAATTATTAAGAATAAAAAGAGGACCCCCTAACCTTATGGAAGTCGAATTGCTAGCCAAGCTCCAAGGAAAAATTGCAAGACTCCAATCAAGCTCTTCCTCCTCTTGAGTGGTTCGCCCCCCCTCTTCTTCTCCTCTTCCCTTCGCAATTCCTTTCTCTTCTCACTCTCTCTTTTACGTTACTTTTCTTTCTTTTTCCCACTTGAGTCAAAATGAAAACTAGCTTCTAAGACCCCTTGAGAGTCGAATTACTTGACTAGGCAATGGGCCACGGGCCTAATTGTGGATCACGGGCCCTTGCTCGCACCACTTAATTAGTGACAACACCTCCTAATAAAATAAAATAAAATAATTAAACTTGAATTATTTAATTAAATTAAATAATATTGTAAGCCTTAAATAACTTAATTAAATAAATAATTAAATTATTTTGGGGCGTTACAACTCTCCCCCACTTAGAATATTTCGTCCTCGAAATTACCTGAATCAAACAACTCCGGATATGCTTCCCGCATCTTGCTCTCCAGCTCCCAAGTCATACTCTCACCAGCAGCTCCTAACCAAACCACATTCACCAAAAGAATTTCTTTCCCTCTCAGAGTCTTCACTTCTCTATCTTCAATCCGCACAGGCATAGTCTCCACGGTGAGATTATCCCGCACCTCTACTTCATCCATCTGAATCACATGAGACGGGTCCGGAACATACTTTCGAAGTTGTGACACGTGAAACACGTCATGCAAGTTCGAAAGATTAGGCGGCAAAGCCACCCTATAGGCAACACTTCCCACCCTCTCCGTAATCTGATACGGACCAATGAAACGGGGAGTTAACTTCTTAGATTTCAAGGCACGCCCAACACCAGTCACCGGAGTGACTCTCAGAAACACATGATCACCTGCCTGAAACTCTAAATCCTTCCTTCTCTTATCATGATAGCTCTTTTGTCGACTCTGCGACGCTTTCATCTTCTCACGGATTAATTTTACCTTCTCAGTTGTTTCTCGCACAATTTCAGGCCCCAACACTGCACTCTCCCCAGATTCATACCAACACAACGGAGTCCTACATCTCTGACCATACAACGCCTCAAACGGTGCCATACCAATACTAGAGTGAAAACTGTTGTTATAGGTGAATTCTATCAACGAAAGATAAGAATCCCATGAACCTCCCTGCTCAAGAACACACGCTCTCAACAAGTCCTCTAACGACTGAATAGTCCTCTCCGTCTGACCATCTGTCTGCGGATGGTAAGCGGAGCTCAACCTCAACTTAGAACCCAAAGCTTCCTGCAAACTTTTCCAAAATTCAGATGTGAATCTTGGATCTCTATCAGATACAATACTAAGCGGAACGCCATGCAACTTCACAATAGTCTTGATGTAGATTTCTGCCAACTTTGGAACTGGATAAGTCATATTAATTGGTAGGAAATGAGCAGACTTAGACAACCTGTCCACAACCACCCATATAGCATCAAACCCTCTCACTGTATTTGGCAAACCAGTTACAAAATCCATGGAAATGCTATCCCATTTCCATTCCGGAATCTCCAATGGTTGCATCAACCCCGCAGGCTTCTGATGCTCAATCTTAGACTTCTGACAAGTCAGACAAGAATACACAAACTGCGCCACATCCTTCTTCATACCAGGCCACCAGAACATTTTCTTCAAATCTTGGTACATTTTCGTAGCCCCTGGATGAATACTCAACTTGCTCCTATGGCTCTCCTCAAGAATCATTCTCTTCATCTCAGCATCGTCAGGAATGCAGATCCTATCTCTGAATCTCAATACACCTTGGGAATCTAACTTGAAATCTCCATCCACATCTTGATCATTCACAACTAACAGGTCTACCAACTTTACATCTGACTTTTGGGCTTCTCGAACACTAACCAAAAATTCATTGCCGATCTTCAACATCCCCAATCTGACACTCTGCGGTGTCACTTCACAAACCAGACTCATGTCCCGAAACTGCTCATTCAACTCTAACTCTTTCACCATCATAGCCGACATATGCAAACTCTTTCGACTTAAAGCATCAGCCACGACATTAGCTTTGCCGGGGTGATAGTTCAAGCCGAAATCATAATCCTTCAGCAATTCTAGCCAACGTCTCTGTCTCATATTTAGCTCCTTCTGATCAAACAAGTATTTTAAACTCTTATGGTCACTAAACACTTCAAATCTAGTACCATACAGATAGTGCCTCCAAATTTTTAGCACAAACACAATTGCAGCTAGCTCCAAATCATGAGTAGGGTAGTTCTTCTCATGGGTCCTCAACTGTCTGGACGCATAAGCTACTACCTTACCCTCTTGCATCAATACACCTCCCAAACCCATCTTGGAAGCATCGCAATATACTACAAACGGTCGATCAGGAACAGGCAAAGTCAAAACGGGCGACGTAGTCAACCTCTTCTTCAACTCATTGAAGCTCTCCTCACAGCGTGCATCCCACACAAAAGCTTTTCCCTTACATGTCAATTGAGTCAACGGAAGTGCCAATTTCGAGAAACCTTCAATAAATCTCCTGTAATAACCAGCTAATCCCAAGAAGCTTCTAATCTCTGTAACTGACTTCGGGCTCTCCCATTGAGACACAGCATCAACCTTGGCTGGGTCCCCGGCTATACCATTACCAGAGATAATATGACCAAGGAAACCTACTTCATTCAGCCAGAACTCACACTTAGACAATTTTGCATACAATTTCTTTTCTTTCAACACTTCTAGCACTAACCTCAAATGTTCTGCGTGCTCCTCTTCTGTCTTAGAATACACCAGAATGTCGTCAATAAACACAACTACAAACCGATCCAAGTAACTATGAAAAGTACGATTCATGTACTCCATAAACACACCCGGCGCATTGGTAACACCAAACGGCATCACAGAATACTCATAGTGCCCATATCTCGTTCTGAAAGCGGTCTTCTGAATGTCTTCATCCCTTACCTTGATCTGGTGATAACCCGACCTCAAATCGATATTACTAAACACCTTAGCACCTACCAACTGGTCCATCAGATCATCAATTCTGGGAAGCGGATACCTGTTCTTTATCGTCACTTTGTTCAATTGCCTATAATCGACACAAAGTCTCATACTCCCGTCCTTCTTTTTCACTAACAGTACCGGAGCACCCCACGGTGACACACTTGGTCTTACAAATTTCTTCTCAAGCAGATCTTCTAATTGCTTTTTCAATTCAGACAACTCTGAGGCTGACATTCGGTACGGTGCCATAGACACAGGCCTAGTACCAGGTATAAGATCAATGGCAAACTCAACCTCCCTCTCTGGCGGGACACTTGGAATTTCATCCGGGAACACTTCAGGGAACTCACACACTACTTGAACCCTGTCAATGATTGCCTGATTCTCAGCAGACAATGACGCCATCAAAACAAACAGATGAACTCCCTCCTTCATTACCTTATGCAAATGACCAGCAGGCAACAAAACTGATTCTTCCTCTTCGGGAGGAAAGAAACTCACAGACCTCCGGAAACAATTAATATGCACATGGTTAAATACTAACCAGTCCATACCAAGAATGACATCCAACCCTCCCAACGGCAAACAAATTAGATCAACAAGAAAGTCTCTGCCGAAGATTGACAGAGGGCACTTAGCACACCCAAGAGAGGTAGTTACTGAACCCTTAGCTGGAGTGTCAATAACCATCTCCCTCATCATAGAAGATAAAACAAGGTCCAATTTCTCAGCACACAAAGCAGCAATAAATGAATGCGTAGCACCAGTATCAATAATAGCAATCAAAGGAATACCATTAATAAAACATGTACCTCTAATCTCATTAGTATCCTCTGATCCTGCGAGCGCAAACACTTTTCCATGGGACTTCTCTTTCTTCGGCTTAGTACACTTAGTACTAATATGACCTGATTCCCCGCAATTGTAGCACACCACATCCCTTTTCTCACATTTCGCAGCCACATGACCCTCTTTACCGCACTTGAAACATTTATTATCTGAGCAGTCAAAACTCTTGTGACCCGGCTTGCCACACCTGTAGCACACAACCTTCGCAGGGGCATCTCCCCCACTTGTTTTCTTATTATCAGCATACCTCTGCTTACCCTTACCAGCTGGAACCTCATATGGCTTACCCCGATTCTGAAACTTACCTCTCAGATCCCTCATGACCTTAGAATGAGCATTACTATCATCCTCATATATCCTGCAACTGTCGATCAAATCAGCGAATACCCGAATCTTCTGGTACCCTACAGCTTTCTTGATATCAGCCCTCAGTCCATTCTCAAACTTAATACACTTTGAGAACTCAGAATCAGCATCAGCATAATGGGGATAAAACTTAGCCAATTCAGTGAACTTGGCAGCATACTCTGTCACTGACATGCTTCCTTGCTTCAGCTCAAGGAATTCTATTTCTTTCTTACCTCTCACATCTTCAGGAAAATACTTCCGCAAGAACTCTCTACGGAAAACAGCCCAAGTTATCTCTTCATTAGCAGTTTCTAATCTCTGCCTCACCTCCATCCACCAATCATCAGCTTCCTCTGCCAGCGTATGGGTACCATACCTGACCTTCTGCGCATCATCACAATCCATGACCCGAAATATCCTTTCAATCTCTTTCAGCCATGCCAGAGCACCATCTGGATTATACTTGCCCTTAAAGACAGGTGGGTTCTCTCTCTGGAACGTAGCCAAATTGCGCGTCCCGTCATTAACAGCACCGGGTATATTACCCATCGCCCCGGCTATAGCCTGCAAGGCAGCAGCAAGTGCAGCATCGTCCCGTCTGGCCATTCTAGCACTGCAACAGAAAACAAAATTCAGAAACGAGTAACAAACTCAATGTTACTCAACACGACGACTCGACTACCGGCCGGACAGACCGAACTGCTCTGATACCACTAATGTAACACCCCTTTTCTAATAACTTTACTTTTTAAATAAAATCAGAGTCACTTTTTTTTTTTTTTGAAAAACAATTCAAGCGAGTGCTACATTTACTCCATAAATATCAAGATACATAACACCATGAGAAAAATGTCTAGTTCGCAATCAACTAAAACCAATCACCATCAGCAGCGGAATAAATATGAGTTCTAAAATTTAAAACCAATACATCACCAATCAAATCTAACAGTTTAGGAAAAATAATGCATAAACATAGGACACCCCCCCCCTGGTGCTACGTATCAGAGCGTGACACTTCCTACCAGACGAAGGCATAAAGGAATCCTTCACTCGTTATTACCTGCACGTTGCCGACATAAGAAGCAACATAAAAGCAGTAGGGTGAGTCTCTTTTCATAATTAATAACATATGGGAATTAAGCAATGCATAGGAAAAAGGAAACCAGGCACACCAATTCAAAACAATGGAACAATCACATCAACATTCTATTTCCAAACAGCACTACACAATATATGAGTATGCATGTAATGCAACCCAAACTCCACGGGTACATGCATGTCGGATCCGTCACCAAATACAAATAGGCCGTAGCCTCTGCTCACCAAATAAAATTAGGCCGTAGCCTCTGCTCACCAATAATGCACATGCTTCATGAGGTGTTATGGAGAATGCATCACAACACACCACGAATCAATCAATTCACCATTTTAAATTCTAATCTCACCATAGTGCATTAATTAACTCACCAAATTAAAATTAGGCCGAAGCCTCTGCTCACCAATCTCACCTCATCATCACTCACCAATTCAGCTCACCACCCACACCAACACCAATTCAAATAGACCCACTCAGGACATTGACACGACATAAGGAAAGTGGGTAAAAATAGCCATTTGGACACTTGAACACCATCAGCCAGAAACACCAGTAAAAATAATTTATTTTTGCATAAAATTGAGACCATTGAATAAACACTGAAATTAGCTTCGAAACTCATTTTGAACCGTTAAATTTGGATAACCGAGTCAAAAGTTACATTAAAAACAAAATAGGAAAAATATTTAGACATCCTGGAAACTGGCGCATGGGCGCTCGGCGCCCAGGGGCAACACAGCGCTTGGCGCATGGGCGCTTGGCGCCCAGGAACAACACGCGCAACAGCGCACAGGCGCTAGGCGCCCAGGGGAACAACACGCGCAACAGCGCACAGGCGCTAGGCGCCCAGGGAAACAACAGCGCACAGGCGCTAGGCGCCCAGGGGAACAACACGCGCAACAGCGCACAGGCGCTAGGCGCCCAGGGGAACAACACGCGCAACAGCGCACAGGCGCTAGGCGCCCAGGAGAGCAACACGGCGCCCAGGCACTAGGCGCCTAAGGCCAACATGCAACAAAATTTATTTTCCTTCGAAATTGATTTTTACACGAGCCAAATGCTCAGGACATGAACACCAAATTAAAATTTCATCAAAAACTGAACATCATTTTTGGCGCCCATGCACTAGGCACCTAGTGAAAACACGCAACTCAACTCCTTTGTTGCCCAAAATCATTTTTCATGAGCCATTTTAACTGAATATGAAAACCTGAAAACAATTTTTACAAAACTATCACCAGGACTTTGGGGCCCTTGGCGCCCATGACTCAAGCAACAAGCGCCAAAACTGGCAGCACAGTGACACAGAATGGCAACACAGGCAACAGGCACAGCAACACAGTGACACAGAATGGCAACACAGGCAACAGAATTTTGGAAACTGGCACAGCACACTGCTGGGCACTTGGCGCCCATGACTATGGCGCAAAACAGAAAATTTCAGCAACATGCATATGGCGCCCAAAGCGCCTAGGGGCTTCTAAACAGAATTTTTTCACTTTCATTCACCAAATTAAATTCACCAAAACGCCCAATTACATATATATTACTAAAGTGTCACCATGATTCTCAATTTCACCATATAATCACCAAATAATCATATATTCAAACATATGGTCTCCAATTCGCTTTTAGCAACAATTCAACATCAATTATGCGATTTCCAACATAGCAATTCAATCATCAAGCATCACAATATTATGAATCAATCATTAACATCACAAATCATTCATGGAACTAACCTAGAACCCTAACCCTAAGCAATTCACAATTCGCATAATTATTAAGAATAAAAAGAGGACCCCCTAACCTTATGGAAGTCGAATTGCTAGCCAAGCTCCAAGGAAAAATTGCAAGACTCCAATCAAGCTCTTCCTCCTCTTGAGTGGTTCGCCCCCCCTCTTCTTCTCCTCTTCCCTTCGCAATTCCTTTCTCTTCTCACTCTCTCTTTTACGTTACTTTTCTTTCTTTTTCCCACTTGAGTCAAAATGAAAACTAGCTTCTAAGACCCCTTGAGAGTCGAATTACTTGACTAGGCAATGGGCCACGGGCCTAATTGTGGATCACGGGCCCTTGCTCGCACCACTTAATTAGTGACAACACCTCCTAATAAAATAAAATAAAATAATTAAACTTGAATTATTTAATTAAATTAAATAATATTGTAAGCCTTAAATAACTTAATTAAATAAATAATTAAATTATTTTGGGGCGTTACAAAGCACACCGAAGTTTATATTCTGTTCCAGGGTGTACAGAATATAAAGCAGATGTATTAGTGGCGAGGTATTAGTTTGTTAACCTCTCCTTTGTGAAAGTTGGCAATGAGATAGTATTATGAAATTCCGTTCGACAAGTCGAACGTGAATACAAATATGTAAGTGAGGTAACTGCTGACTGTTTTCACGTTGCGAATGGCCATCAAAGGATTAATTGATGGATCTGCTTGTAAATGACAGAAATTTCTGAAGTGAAGCTTGGCGTGCGGTGTAATAGTTTTGAAAAATCGTTTTTGTGAAAACCCGCATGCTAAAGTTAATTTTGGGAACGAATTAAGAGGCTAATAGAATATAATTGAGGAGGAAAAATCCTAGGAGGATTACTTAGGTTGAGGGGAAGCTCTCAACGCTATTGACTAATTCGGAAAGGAGCTGAGTTCTGTTTGATAGTTGTTTGGAGAACAACTGAGGTGATTTTCATTACGTTCAATTTATTTGATGTCCCCGTGGTTTATTTCTACGTTTAAGGTCAGAGCTTTTGATAAAACCCAAATCTCATCTTTTTGAAAAAGTTTTACCTCGAAGACTTGGAAGCGAGTCAAGGAAATTCACAGTGACTTTCCGTCACATTTTTCAATGTGTACAGGAACTGTTATGGATTTTTAGAAAATTTGCGGAGAACGTGTTTACACCCTTTGAGAAAATCGTGTTTGTTTTTACCTCTGCCGAGGAGTACCAGTTTGTGGATCTCATATTCAGCATGTATTTCTATTAAGTGTCTTATATTAGACCCTTTGATTTAGATTAATCAAAGTTGGGGAGCAAGTGAGGAATGAAACTTCAGAAGTGTTTTCAAACGCGGTGTCGAGCCTATGAAGGCGAATGATGAGTTTCTCGTATTGATTCGTAACAAGAGAGTTCGTATCAAGGTAGTAATGGATCATACTTGGAGATTGATGTGCCAACTTGGGAAGAGTTCCTACGCTCATTTCGTTAATTCAAGAATGTTTTCCAGCAAATTTGGACCTTTCTGAGAATATCTGTTCTCGGTTAGTCAATCGTAAGACTTGACGAAATTTTGAGGACAAAATTCTTTTAAGTTGGGGAGAATGAAACATCCGCAAAATAACTAGTAGAATTATTTGGGTGTTAACCCAATTAAACCAATTTAGTACTTAACTGGTAAATTTATCGAGTGCTAAAATTATTTAATTGTTGTCAGCGGATCGTTAACCGGATAATACGGACCAAGGAAGTTTTGGAATCGAAATAGGAGATTTTGATCAATATGGTAATTTGACCGCGTTACAACTTATATATTAAATAAATATATATGTGTATACGTGTGTGTGTGTGTGAGTGAAGAGAAGAGAGAATTAATTAAAGAAAAGAAAGGAAAGAATTGAAGAATGAAGGAAGAAAAGAAAGAATGCGAGAGAGAGAGTTACAGAGAGGAGAGAAAGGGAGAAAGGAAGAGAATGGCGTGAGGGAGAAGAGAAGAGGGAGAGGGGAGACTTCACCGAAACGACTTCCGTCCAACACGAAAAATGTTCAGCGCTACTTCCTCTTCGATTTGGTACCAATTTCGTGACGATCAGCTCACTCTCTCTCACTTGGCCATTTTTGTGTTTTGGAGGTTTTGTGGGAAATCCGATTTTGGGTTGGTTTTGAAGGTTTAAGTTCGGTTAGGAACGAACCCAAGGTGGATTACTCGAGTATTAGAGTTCGATTGGTTGATTGGGAGCTAGTTGGGTGAGTTAGGTTGAAAAATCAAAATGTTTGGGGTTATGTGTGAATAGTGTCATGGAGGTTAGAGGAGGAAGATGATGAATAGTGTCCGTGGAGAATTTCGGGGAAATCGGTATTTCGGTCAAAATGAGGTTTCGCGATCGAGTGGAAAGCTTTGGAAGCGGATTGGATGTCGCCGGAGCGGGGAATGTTCGTGTGGCTACTCGGTGAATTCAGCTCGATCGTGGTTCACGCTTCAAGGGTGAGTTCTACTCACGTTTAGGATTTTATGTTTCGAATTATTAATTAACTGTTTTATCGCTTTCGCTGGACTGGAATATTTCTGGATATTGTCTGTTTCGGATTAGGAATCGATCGGAGCGAGTCTCGAGTTGTGTCGCGTTGAAATGGAATTTTCGGTGATTTGATTTCGAAGGATTTTGACTTAAAAACCGTTAATTGGGAAATATGTCGCGTTTTGATAAAATCCGTTTTGAATGAGTTTTTGATTGACTTGAATGATTGTGTGACTTTGATTGGAACTGTTTTTATGGTTGTTAAAACTGTTTTTAATCGGAACAAGAATCGGAATTTAGCGGAATAGCGAATTTCGCAAGAAAACGGAAAACCTGCACTTTTCTGCAGAGGGTCGCGTCGCGACCCGTTCTCATCGCGTCGTGACCTGGCCCAGTTTTGTCACGCAAAAAGTTTCTGTCGTTTTTCGCGTCGCGACGGTAGCAGTTCGCGTCGCGACGCTTTGCAAATTTTCAACAGTTTTTCACTGATTTTGTTTTAGCAATAACTTTTGATCCGGAAACCCGATTGAGGTGTTCTCAGGGGTGTTGGAAAGCTTATTCAAAGATCTATTTGTTTATATAAATTAAATGGCATAATGGACTGTTTTTGAAGTTGTAAACTATTTCGAAACCGAATAATAGTACTCGTGTGCGAACATATGTTTTATTAATAATAAAGCGGACTATGAGTCCTACGTGATACGGTATAACTGACGCGGGACGATTATTAATTATTGTCAAAACCGGTCTACGATTCACGATATATATATTATATCGTCTACGGGAAACGGCCCGATGCGGGTGTTACGTTCAATTGTTGGTCTGATTGTAAATGAACTAAATGTTCATATTATTATAGATATATATATTATATCGAGTTTGGGTGACGACCCATGTTAACATACTAGGCGGGGAAGTCATGATCCCTTACCCTAGGCTCTGAGGCCAATAGCGGAACTGTTATTGGATAGGGGTTCGCCGGGAGACGCAGATGGGCTGCAGCCGGTGTTATGTTAAAAATATTGTACTATGAATGCCGGGAGACGCAAATAGGTTGCAGCCGGTGTTACGTAGAAGGGCCTAGGATGCTAGTTCATCGGGAGACGCAAATAGATTGCAGCCTGTGTCTTACTAGGTCGAAGCCTTATTGTTTGGTCCACCGAGATTAGCAAGCGGATTGCGGTCCGGTGTTGTGTCAATCTTAAAGATGTTTTAAACGGACCGAGAGTGCTAGTAGGGGTCTCGGTAGAACTCACTGAGATTGTATCTCATTGTTTATATGTTGTTGTTTTACAGAGAAACAGGGACGGCAGAAATCCAAGGAGAACGAGTAGGTTGAGCTCAGGCGACTTCTGATGACTTAGCTATTACGCTTAAGTTTATATTTCCTTTTGTTGTCCTTGTACTACAACTCTATGTATTAATGTTATGTATTTATTTCCGCTTTCTTGTACGATATTGAACACTGTATTTCACTGATGGTTTATGGTCTTACTTATGTTTAAGACTGTTCTATTGTTATTCAGTGAAAAATTTATAGTGGTGTTCAGTATTTAAACAGGAAATATATCTCTGATTATTTTATGATGGTACACTTGGGTATTTTTACTTGATAAAAATACCGGGGTGTTACACTTTTTCTGGCGCAACAGTCATTGATCAACAAAAGAGGTAAAAACAAAGCATTTTTCGAATCAACTTTGCAAATCACATATTTAATTAAGGTAACCCATCTTTGAAGGGACGTTATGGGGTGCTAATACCTTCCCCATACGTAATTAGACCCCCGAACCCAAATCTAATGGTTCCAAAGACCATTGCTTTCCAAAAAAGGTTTTTTCGTTGTTTTACCTTTAAAAAATATTGGTGGCGACTCTAAAATCCTGTTGTGCGAAGAAAAATCCCTCCAAGGATTTTTCGGGGTGCGATAGCTGGCGACTCCACTGGGGACTCTTTTTCTTAAGTGGGTCAAGCCGATTAATTGAATGTGTGATTTGCTTTGCTGATTTAACATGCTTTGTTTTACCTCCCTTCTTCCTATTTTTGTTCTATTTTCCATGCCATTTGTTTTCTAGATTTTAGAACATTCCTTCTTCTTCTCCTTTCTCTCATGTCTACTTGATTGCATCTTGGCAATTCCATTGCATTCTCACATTATCATGTTGCATTCATCCCTTCTTCTTCTATGTTCGCTTCTTGCTTAAAGTGGTAGATAGTCTCTCCTCTTATCCTTTTTGCTTATATGCTTCTTTCTTTCATGCATTCCCCCAATCTTATCATGTTCCCTCTTCTTTGCTCCCTTTCTTTGAGGTAAGTTCATGCATATTCCCCAATTCTATTATGTCCCCTCTTCTCGGCTCCTTTTCTTTGAGGTAAGCAATGCGTGTAATTATTGTTGACTTCTTAGGATGGTTTGCATATTGAAATGATGTATGCATGTTGAAACCTAGGGTAGACGACCTTTTTGTCTGGACTGTTCATGGTTTTTCTGGCAGGTGGGGAAGGGTAGTTATTTCTAGGTGTTGTGCCCTCAACACACACTTCACACCCTATACTTGTGAGCATTGAGTGGGGCCTAAAACCCAAGGTCTGAACAAAAACCTAGGAGAGTGGGAACGATTAGTGACTGCCATTCGTAGACCTTTGTCTGTATGGCTCTCATGAAAGTTTCGCCCAAGAGTGCGCTTTGTCATGATGCCTCACACTCGGTAGCTTTCTACGATTGTGGGTGTCATCATAAGAGAGACTTTAGCTCTTGGTTGCCATTGTGAGGAAGTGATTAGAACCTACATGGGAGGATTACCCTTTTCGTCAACTCTAGACCCTAGGATTCCCACCCTTTGTAGGACACGGGGGCACGCCTTTGTTTGTTGCATTAGCTTAGGCATCCCTTTTTCTCAAACTCTATTTCAAAATTGTAGAAAGTAATTTTCTTTTCCCCTCATAAACACCTACATGAGGTGGCATGTAGCGTGTATCTTTGAAAATGTTCAAAGTACCACCAATAACCTCATTTTCTTACCCTTTTCCCATGTAAATAACACATCATTTCGCATTCACATCATTTTGCACCATTGCATTTGCACCTGACAAAATTTTGAAAAAAAAACTTTCATCATTTGCATTCTTCATGCATTAAAGTTTGTTTTCCGGAAATCGCAACATAACACCGAACCATGTCACAGGGGTGTAAGAAGCAATACGGAATCAAAAGGCAAAACCGCATTCAATTCGAGGTTCCCCATTGTAAAGAAGATTGATGTAACTAGTTTGAAGGAGTATGCTTCCCTATTAGGTCCTATTAAGCTCCGGTCCTTCGACAAGACTTATGGGAACATCCGCAAGTTATTATAGTTAGAAGTACAAGAGAGTGCCATCGCCGCCCTATGTTGGTTCTATGATTCAGAGGTTAGGTGCTTTCTTTTCAAGAACTTCCAAATGGCGCCTACCCTAGAGGAGTATGAGAAGATTCTGGGTTTTGATCCCTCAGAGGATAGACCTTACTAGTATCAGGGGCATCATTATTCAGATGAGAAGTTTGCTTCCCTGTTACAAATCAGTGTAGGAGAGGTGCGGTCCCACAAAGTTGAGCGTAACAAGATATTTGGGTTTCCTCAGGAGTACTTTGAGAGTTTGATGACTAGTTATGTAGTATCAGATGATTGGGTTTCTTTCAAGCAAGTAGTAGCCTTGACCATCTTCGGCATTGTTCTTTTCCCTCAGATTGAGAAACATATAGATGAAACCGCTATTGGTGTGTTCCTAGCTTTCAAGAGTGTAAAAAGTCCCATCAATCCGGTTCCCGCTATTCTCGCAGAGACCTATCGTGCCTTCACCCGCCATCATGAGTTCCGAAAGGATAAGATGTGTTGTTCCTTCCCTGTGCTATATGCTTGGTTGATCAGTCATGTGTGCATTAACAAAAGTGATGTTGGGGATATGCTTTCCTATGCCTTGGGTTGTAATCCGAAGACTATGAGCCCTCAGGAGTGGAAGGATACTTTTAAGAACCTCGATGCTCTTCAAATTCGATGGTTCTCGCACAAGTGTTGGGAAGATAAACCCTCAGTGATATTCCAATGTGGCAGTTTCCAGAACGTTCCTCTCATGGGAACACAGGGATGCATCAATTATAACCCATCTTTGACCTTGAGACAACTCGGGTACCCTATGCGGGACTCACCTTCCGAAGCTATGTTGTCTCGTTTTTACCTCCATGCGGGGATCCCTTAAGACGAGGACTTACTTCGGCGAGTCTTGCAAGCTTGGGAAACCGTGGTGCGGAAGGACAAAGGCGAGTTATCTAAAAGGACCACTGCTATCTCCTTCACTCAATGGCTTGAAAAGAGGATTAAGGAAACTCGATCATCCAACCAAAAGGTGCCATCACTTGAAGAGAAAATACAGGAACCTCACGTTCCCTTCATTGAAGAACTAGAAGAGGCTAAGTTGGCCTTATCTAAAGCGGAAGAAGAAAAAAGGGCTTTGCAAAACAGATTGGGAAAGGTGATGCAAGACAAGCGGAAGCTAGAAAATGAAAATGCACTCCAAGCCGCATCTATTGAAGCAACCAATAGGAAACTTGAAATAGAAAAAGAGAGCAAGAGGGAAATTCAGAAACATTTGAAAGGTGTTAAAGAGGAAATAAAGAGGTGCGCCTCAAAGATGAATGAGGTTGTGGAAGAAGCAAGTGAATGGAAGAAACTATATGCCAAGTCATGGAGGAATGAGAAAATGGTTAGAGATGCGCTAGCTGTAACACCCCATTTCTACCCGACAATTTATAATAAAAATATCAGAGTTTAAAAATTATTTTTCCTTCTTTGTAATTCACCACACATAAAAAGGGGGATGTCAGTCAAATAACTACAACGCATCCTGCGTCAATATAAAATGATTCATCGTCAATAATATAGCCTTTATGGCCTCAACAAAAGGGATAACGTCCCAAAATCGTTTTAGTCAACAATACATCAAGACAAGTTACCACACAGCGGAATGTAATAAAATGATTCAAAGTCCATTAATCAAACGTCCTGATAAAACCATTAGCAACTTCAAAAACAATAGCAATTTAAAGAACTAGCGTTCCCCCCCTGAGTGTTACATATCAGAAGCAGACACCGACTCAAGACTAGCGAAGGTACCTTCACTCGTGATCACCTGCACATTACCGCATAGGGGTAACATTCAAACAGAAGGGGTGAGTTCATCTAACAATATAATAGAGCATATGATAAGTATTATGCTAGAGCTACAACGCTATATAAACCACATCACACATCAAATCAGTCGTCACAGCAAGTCATCACAATGTCATGAACATGTATGAAATGCAACCCATCGCAACAGGTGTATGCATGAGGTACCTGTCATCATCGTCAATAAATAGCCTTTATGGCATCATCGTCACTAAATAGCCTTTATGGCATCATCGTCACTTGTTTATGCACATGAGATGTATGAGACACCATGACATGCACCAGAGACAGTCCCATACACACATAGTCAACTTAACAACCCATCACTTACCAATTTGCCAATGAAAGGCACATCACCTGTTAAGTTATTGTCACGCATATATTTGCCACTAACATTCATCGTCATTAACATCATCGTCGCTGATAGCCTTTATGGCATCATCGTCACTTATAAAAACACAGCTTTCATACATCATCGTCAATCAAGTAATAGCCACTAGGGGCATTATCGTCAAAAACATCAACACGTCGTTATTGACACCGGGACACTAATATTACCGATTACATCAAAAGGTTTTACTTCAGCTCACGACACTAAATAGGACACCAAAAAGGGTTTTAAACACCGAAATAGTTTTATAACGCCAACAACAACGACTAACGGGGACAGCCACTTGAGGCGCCCAGAAACTGTCAGAAAAATAATAATTTTTACCTTAAAACAGAACACACAGGTAGACAACTGAATAAGCTTTGCAACGCACTTTGAAACACTTAAAACGGACATCCGAGTCAAAAGATATGTCAAAAACAAAACCGAGAAAATTTTTGGGGAACATTCAGAAAATGGCTCCCAGGCGCTGGGCGCCTAGCATGGAACACTGGCGCAGCCACAGAAACTGGCGCAGCAACACAAATTGGAGCAGGAAAAGGATCCTGGCGCCTATAGGGGATCCTGGCGCCCAGCAAGACAGCAACACAGAAAAACTGGCGCAGGCAGAACTGGCGCCCAGGGGAGGGGATCCCAATGACATTTCAGAATACGCAACTTATCAACCAAAACTCAGCACCAATGACATCCAGGCAACATAACTATACGGAAACACAACTTAGGAATGCAACACGGGAAGCCAAAATTAGGCGCCCTTGGCGCCCAGGCACAGGGAACCTGGCGCCCAGCACAGACACAAACAGCAAAAACTGGCGCTGGGCAGCAACACTGGCGCCCAGGCGCCCCCCTGCGCCAACAACCAGCGCAACACAGCAGACAACAGCGCCCATGGTGCCCAGACAGCAACAACAACGCGTGACAATGGCAACAACAACGCCGCCTAAGGCGCCTAGGACTTGAACAACAACATCACGAAATTTACCAACATCTCACATGCGACCAAGACAACATCACAAACACCAATTTCATAACAACCCTCATCAAAACGCCAATTTCATAATAGTCATCATCTAAACATCAATTTCGTAGTACTCATAGTCAAAAGATCAATTTCGCAATGAACATAAATCAAGGATTTCAATCAACTACAAATCAAACAATCACACAAGATAATGGCAACATAGGTCTAAGCCCCTACCCTAATACCCATCATAAGACCCAATTATAGAGGAAGATGAGACCCACCCTTACCTTAATTCGTAGGAATAGAAGACCCCGTAGAGAAATCACCAACAGTAGCCACAGCAACACAGCACGATCCGCTTCTCCTTCCTCTTCTTGGGATTCGCGAACCCTCCTTCTCCTCCTTGGGATTTGCGCCGCCCTTCTTCTCTCTTTCTCTCCTCTTCGCAATTTCTCACTATTTTGCACAAATGAGCCAAACTCTAATTTTTTGCTTAAGTATGCGCCTAGGTTAGCGGGCCTGGATCACGGGCTTTTCCCTCAGCTTAGCCCAGCTTAATTCGCAACACCACCTCCTGCTTCAACACCACACTTCAATATATTTTATTTTTCTAATTTCAATTATATCTATTAAAATAAATAAAATAAATAATTGAATACCTAAATATTTAATTAAATAATTTAATTAAATATTTGGGCGTTACACAAGCTAAGTCAAAAGAGGAATTCCAAGTGATGAAGTTTGAATTGGAGAACCAAGTGAAAAGCATCAGGCAAGATAGAGAGTCAATCATAGGGATCTTGAAATAGTATCAACAAGCTTTAGGGTTTGAACAAGGAAGGTCGGAAGAATTGAAGAGGAATCTTCGATGCCTAAGGGAATCTTATGGGCAAGTGCAAGAAGAAAGCCGGTATTGGGAGAAACGTTTCATGGCATTAATTGGCAGAATAGAAGACCAAGAGATCGTCAAGGAGCTAAGGGATGAGATTCAGCTTTGGAGGAGCAAATTTTCAAAGCTAGCAGGACTAGCTAACCAAGCTGTGAGGGATGTTCCCAAGAAGCTAAGTAGAGCTGAAGCAGAGATGAACCCTTTCAACACCCCGGCCAAGGTGTGTGAGTTTGTCGAGTACTGCAAGATTCTGACAGAAGAACTCATGGAGAAGGCCAAGGGGGCAGTCGAAAGCAAGAAGAGAAAAAGGAAGGAGAAATTGAAAGCTATATGTCTTTGAAGTTCACTTTAGAGCATTGCAATAATCCTTAGGAAGTTGTAAATTTTCTCTAAAAAGTTGTAATTTTCTTTGGGATATTGTACTTTTCTGTTGAAAGTGTTGTTTTCAGAATATTGTACTTTGCTATTCTTTCGAGTTTGAAGTTGTAGTACTTCTTCCTTTTGAATAAAGTGTGTTTGTTTTGTCTATTGCTTCCAACCTCGTTGCAACCAAAAATTAAAAAAAGAGAACTGTTAGAGCTTTAAACTTACACGCCTATGACAAGACGAGTTGCACCGCGATTCCCGGCACCAAAACAGACATAAAATCATACATATTGCATTGCATTTGTGATAGCCCCGCAAGTGCACGGGTCGTATCGCGTAATAAAAGAGTATCAGTCCACAGGGAGAGCCTAAGTGAATACCAATTTAATTTTTCAAAGTTGATTAACTGAAAAGAAAGTGTCTTTTGAAAGAAGGAATGTTTTAGTAAAGTCTACTCACTCATGATCATTGTAGACAAAAGAGGAGAAAAGAAAATAAAAGAAGAAAACATAAAGTTAAATAGCGAGAAATAGAAGAAAGCGGTAAATTGCAAAAATTATAAATAGCAGAATTGTAAATGACAAGAAAATAAAAGTGCAAGAAAATAAATAGCAAGGAAAGTAAATGACTTGGAAAATAAAAGGGCAAGAAAGTAAATAGCAAGGAAAATAAAAGAGCGAGAAAGTAAAAAGCGAGAAAGTAAAAAGCGAGAAAGTAAATAGCAAGGAAAATAAATGACTTGGAAAATAAAAGGGCAAGAAAGTAAATAGCAAGGAAAATAAAAGAGCGAGAAAGTAAAAAGCGAGAAAGTAAATAGCAAGGAAAATAAATGACTTGGAAAATAAAAGGGCAAGAAAGTAAATAGCAAGGAAAATAAAAGAGCGAGAAAGTAAAGCGCGGGAAAGTAAAGAGCGAGAAATTAAAGGGCGAGAAAGTAAAGAGCGAGAAAATAAAAGGGGCAATAAAGTAAAGAAGCAAGAATTAAAAGGGCAAGAAAGTAAATAAACAAGAATCATAAAAACATGAAGAGTAAATTGAAGTCATGAATCTTTAGAGAGCCTTTGTCATTGATTTTCTAACAAAATTCAAGCTTGGTTACAAGTGAGGATCAAGCCTCTATTTATAGGAAAATATGAGGGGCAAAATGGTCCAAAAGAGGAAAAAGTGGCAAATCAAGTTGGCCAAGGTAGTCATCAAAAAGCCATCCTCAAGTGGGCAAAAATATCCATCAACAAGTGGGCAAAAATATCCATCAACAAGTGGGCAAAAATATCCATCAACAAGTGGGCAAAAATATCCAATTTTGACTGCATTTTGGCGCCCTTGGCGCCCATGGTGCCCTGTCCTGCGCCAGTTTGTGTTGCTGTCGAATTCTGAAAGATAGATGCTGTCGAATTCTGACATATGCAGTTGAATTCTGGAAGACAGATGCAGTCGAATTCTGACAGATGCAGTCGAATTCTGGGAGACAGATGCTGTCGAATTCTGACAGATGCAGTCGAATTCTGACAGATGCAGTCGAATTCTGGAAGACAGATGCAGTCGAATTCTGAAAGATGCAGTCGAATTCTGGGAGACAGATGCTGTCGAATTCTAACAGATGCAGTTGAATTCTGGGAGATAGATGCTGTCGAATTCTAACAGATGCAGTCGAATTCTAACCTGCTGAGGCATAAGCAATCGAAATTGCTTCAAAATAAAACCTGAAGATAAAAAGTAAACATTTGCAGTAAAATAGATCAAAAATATAATTAAAATACTAAAAAGACTTAATAAAATAACTATTAAAAAGACTCTAAAAATAGACTTATCAATTTGCATTCATTTATGTGATTCTCGCGCTCATGAATTGTGTTCCATCAATAGAAAAAGGCAAGCTGGTTCGTCAACATCGATACCTGACTCGTCTGCAAGCAAGGCTCATGGAAACTAACCAGAATGACCCGGACTGTCCTGTTATTGAAGACTTAGGAAGTGGTGAATCGGACCATGGTAACCCAACTGCTAAGGTTCCCAATCCAGAACAATTGGCTCAGGAGAATCGGGAATTGAGAACGAAAATTGGGGCAATGGAAACACAGATGACTGAAATGATGGGGATACTACAAGCTTTGAGGAACGGAACTGCCGCTGAAAATCCCGCCGTCACTACTGATGTTGCTGTCGCTCTCCCTCCTCCGAGTCTTGAGACTGTCACCTTTGCTCATACTTCAGGGACCAACAACCAGAGCCAACCAGCCATGCATAGGATGCCTTGGGGACTCCCACCCGGATACAGACCTCCAGGAGCCGAGGCTAATGCAGGAAGTAATCCCCCTAGGGTTGCAGAGCATGTCCAACCCATCTCAGCCGCAAACAGTGGAGGAACGGGAACGCCTCAGGTCCAAATTCAGATTCCTATTCCGCCGGGAATTCCGTTTGGCTTTCATTCACCAGCAACGGTCCTTCCCCAAGTTCAGGGACCAATTCCTGGGAATACCACTCACTCACGTGACCCACACGTGAACCCAACCGTAGTGTCGATGAGTAATCCTCACTACGGTGTGAATGGTTTTCCTCAGAACTATCCTGCTGAAACTCCTCAACCTAGAGACAGGTGTCATATGTTAGAAGAGTGCTTAAGAATGATTGAAGGGTCGAGCTCTAGAGCTAGAGAAGCTAATGATCTGTGTCTCATCCCTGATGTGGTTTTACCTCCTAAATTCAAAGTGCCTGACTTTGACAAATACCGAGGCGTGACTTTCCCTAAAAGCCATCTGACCATGTACTGTAGAAAAATGGCTACACATTCTCATGATGACAAGTTCTTGATCCATTATTTCCAAGAGAGCCTTGCTGGGGCATCTCTCAACTGGTACACGCAGTTAGAACCGTCCCATATCCATTGTTGGAAGGACTTGGCTGATGCCTTCCTCAGACAATACCAGTATGATACGGATATGGCACCTGACAGAACACAATTACAGAGCATGGCAAAAAGAGATAATGAGTCATTTAAGGAGTATGCCCAACGGTGGAGGGCTTTGGCTGCACAGGTGACACCCCCTTTGTTGGAGAAAGAACTGGTCTTCGTGTTCATGGAAACCCTGCCACCGTTATACTATGATCGGTTGATCGGCAGCGTATCTTTCAACTTCTCAGACACGGTAATCATTGGTGAGAGACTAGAAAATGGACTGAGAAGTGGAAAGATTGCCCATGGTTCCGCAGGTACAACCACCCACAAAAAGCCATTCTCTGGATTTTCGAAGAAGAAAGAAGGAGAGACCAACACCATCACCATAAGCCCACCTTATCAACCACAAAATATCCCTGTCCCCACTCAAACACAACCAACTCGTCCACCACAAAAACTACCAAGACAAAAAACAGGCCACCTTTGATCCCATCCCCATGTCCTATACTGACCTTTTCAGCTATCTTGCCACAAACTAGCTCATCAATACCAGACCCATGAAACCAGTCCAGCCACCCTACTTCCGAGGCTACAATCCCAATGTTACCTGTGCATTTCATGAAGGGGCAATTGGGCACGCTGTTGAGGACTCCAAGGCCTTTAAAATTGTAGTGCAAGATCTGATTGATACCAAAGGGATAACCTTCAAACAAGAAAGCCCAAGCAACACAACTAATCCGCTACCTGGTCATGAGAAACCTGCAACCAATGCCATCCATGATATGGGGGGCCAATCCTTAATCAGAACTGTGGAGTGTGCAAGTTCGGGGTCATCAAGAGAGGTTGTACTCAGAAAGAAGTCTGTGTTGAGGTTAATTGTGCTGCGGCATGTGAGGCCTTCAAGACAGTTTTGGAGGACCTATTGGATCGTCATATAATCCAAATGGGTGTGCAAGAGAAAGAGGAGGATGTGCTGACTTTCCAATCAGATAAGAATAGAAATGTTCAGAAACCTATTGAGGTCCTGTGTAGCCGAAAGCCGATCGTGGAGAGACCTAAGACCATTGTGATTCCTGTCCCAGCTCCTTATCAAAAGAACAGTGCTGTTCTATGGAGCTATGGGGTGTCAGTTCCAATTCAGTAGCCTCAAGTTGTTCCCGATGTCACAAACATTGCGGGAAGCAGTGGAGTCACTAGAAGCGGACGTGTTTATGTCCCCGAAGTCCTGAAAGAAGGTCCCTCAAAGGAAGATGAGGAAAGGATTCCCCAAGGTAAGGGTATAACACAAGAGCCCAAGGAAAGTAGGAAGGTGTCAGAGCAAGAAGCCACAGAATTTTTGAAGATCATGCAGCAGAGTGATTACAAAGTGGTGGACCAGCTGCACCACACTCCTGCAAAGATCTCTATCATGTCCCTACTGCTCAATTCTGAGGCCCACCGTGCAGCTCTAATGAAAGTATTAAATGAAGCCCATGTAGCCCAGAACATCACTGTTGACCAGCTCGATGGCATCGTAGGGAATATTGTTGCATCAAATTATATTAACTTTACTGATGATGAGCTCACCCCTGAGGGGAAGGGGCATAATCAGGCACTTCACATTTCAGTTAGATGTGGTGAATATACACTGTCTTGGGTCCTCATCGACAATGGATCCCCTTTGAATGTCATGCCCAAATCTACTATGAGCAGACTAGATGTAGACTGTTTGTATATGAAGCCTAGCTCAACACTAGTTAGGGCATTTGACGGATCCAAGAAGGAGGTTATGGGAGAAATGGAGTTCCAGATGCAGATAGTGTAACAGCCCAGGTCCAACGCATTGGCCACCCCGGCACTATTACCTCACGGTCTTCTCTACCCCTCTTGTAGAATTTTTCCCTTCCGTGGGAATCGAACCTTGCACCTGAGGCATAAGTGCAAGTTAAACACACCTCCCACTACCAATTGAGCGTAAGCCACACCCCCCTTTAATAAATATAAATAAACACGCAGTTATCAGAGTATCACGAGGGCGTTACATTTTTTTCCAACACATAAAAACTCCAAAGTTACTTTAAAATAAATCCTCAAAACAAATACAAGTAATCTCCAAGCAGCGGAATCACAAAATTATTTAACATCTCCCGAATAAATAAGACACCAAGTCGAACTCCAAAAATAAATAGGCATTAAGCCAAAACTCCCAAAACAACAGAAACAGTTTGCAAAACGAAAACTAAACCCCGCCCCGGTGTTACACATCAGAGCTGACACGGACTCAACAAGAAGGAAAGTACACCTAATAGATCCTCCACGAGCGCTAACGATCACCTGCAGCGTTGCCACATAAGAGCAACATTCCAAGCAGAAGGGGTGAGCTTAACAGAAATAATGAGTGCATGATAGCAATATATAGGCAGCAGGTAAATCACCGTAACACAGAAAGTCAACACATCATAGCTATACCATCAGGTCTCGTTATAAATCATTCACAAAAATACCACGTGTTGTAGCATCACAGCTACCTCGAAAATCAACACATCATAGCACCACACAAGACACAAATTCTATCAGGACGGGACACCCAAAGCACGTTACATATGTAATATATGGACTATGCAACAATGCAACCCCTCTGGGCATATGCATGCGGTACCGATCTCGTAAAATAAGCCACGACGGGCAAGAGGCCGAAGCCTATACCACCAAAAATAATATCAAAGAGGTCGAAGCCTATACCACCAAGAAATGCATATGACAATGCGACTCATGACTCATGCACCAATTACACCAACTCAAAGTATTTACTTAACAAATACTATATCATCATATCTCATTATGAAGCATTTATAATAATACCACGTGTTATAGCATCACAGCTACCTCGTAATTCTCACCCGTTCACAGCATTATTACAATAGGAGAAACCACACCTCTAAGACAAGAACAACGCCCACATTTATTTCCTCTTCCTTTCACATAACCGTGACTCGAAAGGTATAAGAAAAACAGTGCCTTTAAATTCAAGGCAACAGCACACTTGGATTTAAGGAAACAGCACATTAAATTTAAGCAAAACAGCACGTTTAATTTAAGAAAGACAGCACATTTAACTTAAGAAAAACAGCACTTTAATTTTTAAGGAAAACAACACTTTAAATTGGAGTAAACAGCACATTTAAATCTGAGTAAACAGCGCATTTAAATTGAAGAAAACAACACTTTAATTTTTAAGGAAACAGCGCTTTAAATTGAGAAAAACAGCACACGTAATTTGCGAAAACAGCACCTTTCAATTGAGAAAAACAGCACACTTAATTTGCGAAAACAGCACCTTTTAATTGAGAAAAACAGCACCTTAAATTGTAGAAAAACAGCACACTTCACGCGCTACCAGCAGCAGCAATTACAGCATAAAAACAGCAACAAAACAATATAAATACAGCAACATTGTGTGCTGAAAACAGCAGCAATTTACAGCACCAAAACAGCAACAAAACAATATAAATACAGCAACATTATGTGCTGAAAACAGCAGCAATTTACAGCATAAAAACAGCAACAAAACAATATAAATACAGCAACATTATGTGCTGAAAACAACAGCAATTTACAGCATAAAAAAAACAGCAACAAAAACAATATAACAACAGCAACATTATGTTTGTAAGACAGCAACATCTTTATTTAAAAAAAAAATAACAGCAGCGCCTATATCTCATAAAACAGCAAGACAGCAAACATAACTTATGGGAACAACATACAAATTAATCACCACTTACCACATCTCTCAATTTATTCTCAATCTCGTGTTATCATCCAAACATACAAATTAACCACCACATGTGTCTCAACACTCAATTAAAACTAAAACACACTATATATCACATCTTAATTCAATCTCAAATTACTCAAAAACATGCTCTCCTCGCCGTATATATGAAATCGATTCTAACCCCATAAAATCACTCAACTCAACATTCAACTCATCATCTCATAATATTAATCTCATCACAATTCGATTTCTTTACAAGCCCTAACTACCCATACACCCATCATAGACCCATTATCAAAGTTAAACCCACCCTTACCTCAAGAATTGATTGAAGAGCACTAGTCCTTGTGATCAAGCCACCAAAAATCATAGCCAAGCACTCCTCCTCCTCTTCCTTGCAAAGCGAAATTCTTCTCCTCTTCCTTGCAAAGCGAAATTCTTCTTCTCTTCCTTGCAAGGAGAAATTCTCCTCCTCTTCACCACTAGGGCAGCCGCGCCTCTCCTCTCCAAGTCGCCTTCCTCTCTTCTTTTTTTTTCTAAAATTCGCTAATGATCACTAAAACCCTAGGTTTTGCTTCACCTAAGCGCCTAGGTTAGTGGATTTGGGCCATGTGCCTTCCTCCACATCGTAAGCCCGATTTAGTTAATTACGTGCCGCCACTGCCTGATTAACATGAAACACCTTATTATTATTTTAATACAACCCACCAAATACCACTTAATTAAATTAACTAAATAAACATTTGAATTATTTTTGGGGTGTTACAGATAGGGCCAGAAGTATTTTATGTGAATTTTCAGATCATGGACATTGCATCATCCTACAGCTGTCTCCTGGGGAGACCCTGGATTCATGCTGCCGGCGCTGTTCCTTCATCCTTCCACCAAAAGCTTAAGTTTGTAGTCGACGACAAGCTGATAGTCGTTTTTGGAGAAGAAGAGTTCATAATTAGCAAGCCCCATCCTTCTCAATACATTGAGGCTGCAGAGGAGTCACTTGAATCTGCCTTTCAGTCGCTGGAAATTGCAAATGCTGCTTTCGTGAGGGAAGAAGCCCCATTGCCTGCACCAAAGATATCTAACGCTGCTATCATGGTAGCCAAGGTCATGTTGAAAAATGGTTACCAGATTGGAAAATGGTTGGGAAAGTCCGAGCAGGGAATTCTGGCGCCGGTTCAGCTGCGAGAGTACAAGGATAGGCGTGGGTTAGGATATTGGCCCACTCAAGCTGATAAGAAGAGAATGGCTGAGGAAAAGCGAGAAAGGAGGCTAGGTAAGCTTCAGGGGCGGGAACCAAGCTTGAAGAAGGTTCCTATCTATGATCTCTCCCAGAGCTTCAGGAGCGCGGGTATACTGGACCCCAATCAGGTGGCCGTCATTGAGGAAGAATCAGTTATGGAAGACAAAGGTGTGGACTCGGTGCGTCGTAGTGCTGCAGATGAAGAGCTTGATAATTGGAAGATCATTGATTTCCCTGTTATTTTCATTCCAAAGTAATGATTTTGCAATGCAAATTCTTCGGCTCTGCCCAAGGCCTTAGAATATTTCATAAGGGCATGCATGTTTTTTCCTTCGAATATCATCTATCAATAAAATGTTGTTTCGGACTCTCAAATGAATAAAATTGCTTTTCATTATCATGTGTCTTCATCTTGTGTTTCTATTTTGCTTGTTCATTTCTTTCTATTCCCGCAAATGCAGATCTAAAATGAATATCTTTGAAAATAATGATGCCAACGGTTCATATGTTAATTTTGATCATGCCGTTAATCAAGCTGAGGAGGATGTTGAGGATGACTGGGAAACTCCTCCAGAATTGATGAGAATGGTTGAACAAGAGGAAAAGGTTATTCAGGCGCATGGGGAGTCTGTTGAGATAATTAACCTAGGCACAGAAGACAGTAAGAAGGAAGTAAAGGTGGGTACTTCAATAAAGGAAAGTGAGCGCAAGAAGCTAATCAAACTCCTGCATGACTATGTTGATGTCTTCGCATGGATTTATCAGGATATGCCGGGGTTAGATACTGACATAGCGGTGCATAAGTTGCCAGTCAAGCCAGAATGTCCTCCGGTAAAGCAGAAATTGAGAAGAATGAAGCCAGAAATGTCCTTAAAGATCAGAGATGAGGTGAAAAAGCAGTTTGACGCCGGGTTCCTAGCGGTAGCCAAGTATCCGCAATGGGTTGCTAACATCGTGCCGGTTCCGAAAAAGGACGGGAAAGTTAGAATGTGCGTTGATTACAGAGATCTGAATCGTGCTAGTCCCAAAGATGATTTTCCCCTGCCCCATATTGATGTCTTAGTGGATAGTACGGCGGAGCATTCACTGTTCTCCTTAATGGATGGGTATTCAGGGTATAACCAGATCAAGATGGCTCTTGAGGATATGGAGAAGATAACTTTCACAACTCTTTGGGGAACATTCTGTTACAGTGTCATGCCATTCGGGTTGAAGAACTCCGGTGCTACCAATCAAAGGGCTATGGTCACATTATTTCACGACATGATGCACAAAGAAATAGAGGTCTACGTGGACGATATGATCGCAAAGTCTAAAACTGATGAGGAACACATTGTCAGTTTGCAAAAGCTCTTCGAGCGGTTGAGAAAATTCAATCTCAGATTAAATCCTTCCAAGTGTACCTTTGGCGTGCGATCAGGAAAGTTGTTGGGATTCATCGTCAGCCAAAAGGGGATAGAAATCGATCCAGACAAGGTGCGTGTGATTCTTAAGATGCCAGTTCCTAAAACAGAAAAAGAGATTCGGGGTTTCCTTGGAAGACTGAACTACATCTCTAGGTTCATATTCCAATTGACTGCCACTTGTGATCCAATCTTCAAACTATTGTGCAAGAATCAAGAGACCAAATGGAATGATGATTGTCAAGAAGCATTTGAAAAGATCAAGAAATATCTTCAGAATCCACATATCTTGATGCCTCCTGTACCCGGAAGACCTCTGATCCTGTACCTAACCGTGCTAGACAGCTCAATGGGTTGTGTGTTACAGCAACATGATGAATCTGGGAAGAAAGAGCATGCCATTTACTATTTGAGCAAGAAATTCACTAACTGTGAAACAAGGTACTCGCTGCTAGAAAAGACTTGTTGTGCTTTAGCTTGGGCTGCTCATCGTTTGAGGCAGTACATGCTAAGTCACACTACTTGGTTGGTATCTAAAATGGATCCTATCAAGTATATCTTTGAGAAGCCCGCACTTACAGGGAGACTTGCCCATTGGCAAATGCAGTTATCAGAATATGATCTCCTATATGTCACTCAGAAAGCAATTAAAGGTAGTGCGCTGTGTAACGCCCCAAAAATATTTATCCATTTATTTATTTAATTAATTGTCTAGGGTTTGGGTCTTGAGAAAATAATAGAAATTATTTAGGGATTTTATGTGATAGAATATTAGAAATAATATATGTCTATTATATTTTAGTGCGTTGGTACATGATAGGGTTGATAGTGGCGAATTGTAAGTAGCTAAGTGGAGGCCCATGATTAAGTCATTAGGCTAATGAGAAAGCCCAAGGTGAGTGAGTAAGTCGAATAGGGGTTAAGTTAGGATTTCAAGTCATTGTTAAAAAAAAACAAAAAAAACTAATCTAAGGGAGAATAGAGAGAGGGCGACGGCTAGAGAGTGAGAAGAGAAGAAGAGGTGCGCTAATCACAAGAGAGAAAGAAGGAGAAATGGGGCGTGAATCAATACTAGAGTGGAGAGGGCTTGCGACTAGGAGGAAGAGAGAGACAAGGAATTCGTTGTCTTCTATAGCAAAGGTAAGGGTGGGGTTCTATCTACCTAATACGTCATATGAAGGGGTCATATGTGGGGGTTAGGGTTTTGACTTGTGAATTACAATATATGCCATGTTATCTTTCTATATGATTTGAATTGCTATGTGAACACATGATGTCTAGATGATGATTTTGCATGCATATGAATTCCTATGTGTTACATGACCTTGTTGATTTAATTGTCATATGAATGATGTTCCCATGCCCTAAAAGTGATCCTATGCCTCGCCATGATTTTAAAGTAATTTGGTGTGATATGCTGAAACTGGCGCCCATGGCGCCCAGTACCCCTATTTGTGTTGCTGTGGCTGGAACTGGCGCCCATGGCGCCCAGTACCTGTTTGTATTGCTGCTGATTGCTGGAAGTGGCGCTCTGGCCATGGGCGCCTGCCCTTGTGTGTGTGTTCCTGATTCCTGCGCCAGATTCCCTGTGCCTGGGCGCCAAGGGCGCCTAATTTTGGCTGCCCGTGTTGCGTTCCTAAGTTGTGTTTCCGTATAGTTATGTTGCCTGGATGTCATTGGTGCTGAGTCTTGGTTGCTAAGTTGTGTATTCTGAAATGTCACTGGGATCCCCTCCCCTGGGCGCTAGTTTCTGCCTGCGCCAGTTTTTCTGTGTTGTGTTTCTCCCCTGGGCGCCAGGATCCCCTTCCTGCGCCAGTTTCTGTGTTGCTGGGCGCCAGGATCCCCTATGGGCGCCAGTTTCTGTATTTGTGTTGCGTTCCCTGTTTTCATTTCAGCGATATCTTTTGATCCAGGAACCCGATTGAAATGTTTTAAAATGCGTTGGAAAGCTTATTCAGAGGCCTAACTGAATATTCTATTTTTAGGGCAAAATGATTCTATTTATGTGAATGGGTGTTGGCACCCTTTGCGCCCTCTATCATGTCGTTTCGTTGTGGTCGTTGTATGTTGTTGCTGATGATGTTATTGTTAATGATATTGATGTTAACCATGTTAGTCGATTGTTACATACGTTGGATTGCCCATATATATGAGCGTGGATTATGTCGTTGCCGTTGATGTTGTTAAATGTTGTTGTTGCTGTTGGCGTCCCGTCTTACGTCGTTGTTGTGATTTGGTGTCATAGGCCTATGGCCAGTGTTGTGTATTGCGTCGTTGTCATGATTTTATGTTGTAGGCCTATGGCCAGTGTGGTGATATACGTTGTTGTTGTTCCGATATGTGATTGTGTTGACATGTTGTGCATACCCGTTGCGTCGCATGCATATCATGTGGATTAGGCTTCGGCCAGCGTTGTGGATTAGGCTTCGGCCAGCGTTGTGGATTAGGCTTCGGCCAGCGTTGTGATTTAGGCCTATGGCCAGCGTTGTGACTTGGTACCGCATGCATGTGCATTCCATACTGCATGATTGACTGGTGAAATTATGTGACTATTGTGACGAGATGAATCTGATGACCTGACCGAATGCATATTGCTTTTCATACGATTTATTAGATAGTAAGATATCTCACCCCTTCTGTTTGAATGTTACCCCTATGTTGGTAACGTGCAGGTAATAGCGAATGAAGGCGGAGTACCTTCATATAGTCGGGTCGGTGTCGTCGCTCTGATACGTAGCACTCGGGGGGATGAACGCTCATTTATATTCCTTATGTCGTTACATTTGTTAAACTTAAGTTTATGGCCGTTATGACTATTCATGTTGTGAACCTTTTGGAGTTTTATCGTTAAGTTGAACCCTTGATTTTTCCGCTGCATGTTAAATGAAAGTCAGTTATTTTTGAAGTATGATTTCGTTGGCGAATTTCAGTTGAAAACTGTAGCGCTCAAAATGATTTTTGAAACTCTGATTTATTTAGTAATTTGCCGGGTAGATTTTGGGTGTTACACGCTGGCCGAGTACCTGGCACACCAGCCCGTTGAAGATTATCAGCCTATGCAGTATGACTTTCCAGATGAAGATATCATGGCCTTGTTTGAAGAAGGGAAATCCCCAGAAGATGAAAGATGGATAATGGTGTTTGATGGTGCCTCCAACATATATGGGCACGGAGCCGGGGCAGTGCTGATTTCCCCTGATAATCGCTTCATTCCGTTCACTGCCAGACTAAGCTTCAACGTCACCAATAATATTGCAGAATATGAGGCATGTATTCTTGGTATCCAGGCAACCATTGATTGGAAAGTTAAGAGACTTGATGTGTATGGAGATTCAGCTCTAGTCATTCACCAAGTGAATGGTGATTGGGAAACCAGGGACTCCAAGGTGATCCCTTACCGAGATTACATTCTAGAGTTGGTTGAGCCTTTTGAGGAAATCACATTTCAGTATCTTCCTCGCAATGAGAACCAGTTGGCTGATGCGCTAGCCACTTTGTCTTCAATGTTCAATATCAACTACGACAAAAGCTTGACTCACATCAAGATTCAGTATCGAGATTTGCCAGCACATCATTACTGCGCGGCAATTGAGGAAGAGTCTGATAACAAGCCCTGGTATCATGACATCAAGCAGTACATCTTGAACAAAGAGTACCCTCCTGGAGCGTCAGAGAATGACAAGAGAACCCTCAGAAGATTGTCAAGGAATTTCTTTTTGAACGGTGAAGTTCTATACAAGAGGAATTATGATATGGTCCTCCTGAGGTGTGTGGCAGAAGAAGAGGCAACAAAAATCATGAAAGAAGTCCATGAAGGCTCATTGGGGGTTCATTCCAGTGGGCACACTATGGCAAGAAAAATCTTAAGAGCTAGCTATTATTGGTTGCGAATGGAATCAGATTGCTATAGTTTCGTGAGAAGATGTCACAAGTGCCAAATCTACGCTGATCACATTCATGTGCCACCTGCTTCCCTAAATGTCCTGACTGCATCCTGGCCATTCTCAATGTGGGGCATGACGTCGTAGGTCCTATCGAGCCTAAGGCATCAAATGGGCATCGCTTCATCCTGGTCGCTATTGATTACTTCACCAAGTGGGTTGAAGCTGCTTCACACTCCAGCATTACTAGCTCTGTGGTTGCTAAGTTCATAAAGAGAGATCTGGTTTGTCGCTATGGGCTTCCAGACAAGATTATCATAAATAATGGCAGCAACCTGAACAGTAAGATGATGAAAGAGTTATGCGAGGACTTCAAAATCCAACATCATAATTCTTCTCCATACCGTCCCAAGATGAATGGGACAGTCGAAGCAGCCAATAAGAATATCACGAGGATCGTGCAAAAGATGGTAGTAACCTACAAAGATTGGCATTAGATGCTTCCTTTCGCTTTGCATGGGTATCGTACTTCAGTGCGTACTTCAACCGGGGCAACCCCTTTCTCTTGGGTGTATGGGTCGGAAGCAGTCCTCCCTATTGAAGTTCAGATACCCTCCCTACGGGTGCTGATGGAAACCAACTTGGAAGAAGCAGAATGGGTCCAGGCTCGTTTGGATCAGCTGAATCTCATTGAGGAGAAAAGAATCGCTGCCCTGTGTCATGGCCAGTTGTATCAACAAAGGATGAAGACAGCTTTCGATAAGAAGGTTCGTCCCCGAGAATTCAGCGAAGGGGACCTTGTGCTCAAGAAGATCCTGCCTATTCAGAGTGACCCCCGTGGGAAATGGACTCCTAGCTATGATGGACCATATGTGGTAAAGAAAGCCTTTTCTGGAGGAGCATTGATACTCACCAACATGGATGGTGAAGAACTCAGAAACCCAGTCAATTCAGATTCAGTCAAGAAATATTACGCCTGAGAAAAATAAAAGAAAAAAAGAGAAAGATGAGCCAAGCAAGAATTAGCTCGCTCGGTTGAAAACCCGAAAGGGCGCCCTAGGCAAAAAGGGCGACCCGGTGGACTGAAAACTCGCAGAGCGGTCCAAGCAAAAATTAGGGTCAGAAAGGTTGGACTTAAAAAAGTAAAAGAGGCAAGCAGTGCCTCCAAAAGCTTGGATAAAAGGGTGATCAAGGATATAAGTATGGGTGATTGGCATCAACACTCCAAAGACAAAGAGCGCTCATAAGATCTGTTGCGTCCATTTTTCTTGTTTTTTTTTAGTTTCAAAAAATTCTCAATGTACTCTTTTTAGTCGGCGCGACCTTTTGCGCGTTCGGTTTCCATATGAATAAAAAGTCCAAATTTTCCACTCCGTCTGCTTATTGTTTTATCATTGCTTCCTTTTCATTTGTGCTTTAAAATGATGTTTTATGGTAGATGATAAATGAATTATGAAAATGTGCATAAATCAGAGCATTAAAATCATTGCGAAACTTTTGAAAATCATGAGAAAAGAAATGATCTCTCAATCAGGTAAATTCATAAGAATCAAACAAAAGCGGCGTCAAAACAATTCTTAAAAGGCTGAAGCATGACCCTCGCACCATTATTGACGACAAGTCCTACGATTTGGTCGAAACAGCAAAAAAAAAGAGCAAAAGAGCAAAAGAGCAATAAAACAAATAAAATTCATTCATTGCATTCATCAAACATAGACAAAAAAATTCATGCAAGCAAAAAGAAACTCCTGCATCACATCACATTCATCCCATCAAAAAGCAATCATGTCATTTACGTTGCATGCATTTGTTCATCTCACTTGCAGGTACAAGGACGGATAAGTACTTCGATGTTAATCCTTGCACTCAGTTCCCAGAAAATGCCCTCTTTGTTCGGAGTTCAAATGCTTTTCAGTTCGGCGCTCAAGCGTGCATTGCAGTTTGGAGTTCAAATCGCTCTTATCAGAGTTCAGTGCATGGTCTCACATCGTGTACTAGCAACGCGATGGACCGCATCCCCATGTGAGGTTCAACGGAATACTTGTATCAGCCTAAGATACAGTGGACGCCGTGCATTGATCAGTATATCTGTTCCGGAGCTGATAACGATCCCCCCGGTCGCTCGAATGACCAGAGATTCCCAGGATGCGTGCTCCTCAAAGCCACGTGCAAACTCGGATTCGCGAGATCGTTTACAGGTTTTAGGCAGCCTGGCATTTTACCGCTTTCTTTATCGCTTTCTTCAATTGGCGCTTTCCTTGCCTTTCGCAGTTAGCGTGCATGTTGTTAACCATTTCGTTTATTGTTTCCCATCAACACTCCAAGTGTTGATTCAAAAGAAAAAAAAAAGAAAAGAAAAAGGAGAAAAGAGAAAAAAGAAGAAGCAGAAAAAGAAAATTCGGGTTTCTCCAAGTAGACAAAATTGGTATAATTTCTGAATTCTTTATTCCTATTTTATTTTCGAAATATGTCTCGGCCAATTCATATTTCTTGGTAAAATCCAAATAATGAGGGGCAGCTGTCATACCCTAATTTTGTCCGCCAAAGTCAAAACCTTTTTTTCAAACAAAAATGGAAACAATAAGGGTAATTCATAATTTGTGTAGGTTAATGAACTTTCGCATTTGTGTGTATTTGCCCCCTATCTCGCATTTTTATTTGAATTACGCGCACGCGCCAGTCATAACTGCGTGAGCTTCCCTTTTGCTCTTGCCATTGGGCATGCATTTTAATCTTCAAAAAGGCCATTTATTGATCGTTATTAATTTTTGGCATCCAAAAAAAAACATTTTTATTAAATTTTGAGAATTTTAGGGAATAAAATAGTGCATGTTTCCATATCTGTTGGCATTCAAATGAGAGCAAGTTAATTATTTTTGAACTAAACCAAGTCAAGGATGAAAAATACAATTTATTCTATCAAGGATAATTTTCGTATAATTTTTTGGAATAAAATCCTAGTTCAAAATAATTAAAGGGCATTTTCCCATTTTTATTGCAGAAGAAAGCTGAAAAAGGACCATTAAATATTCCCCGATTATTAAATGACAACTTTTATTGTCATGAATAATTAGAGGGATATTTTTATGGTGCCCAAAATATGTGACACATTTTCAATAGGTGCACTATCATTTGCATGCCCAAAAATTCAAAATTCAAATAGAAAGTACAAAGTCTCCTCAATAAGACAAAAGATCAAAAAGGAGAAGCAATTTTCCCTCCCCATTTTTGTTGTCATAGTCGAATTCTCTCTCTCTCTCTCCACAATTTCTTCCACACTCTTCTATTGTACAATTATTCCTTAAGAATATTCTTGTACTATCCTTAATCCTACCCATTTCATACACATCCCTAATTCCCACACACTCTCATGTAGATTCATACCCCTTTTTTGTAAATGACACCATCCTCTCACACTCACTCCTTCATAAGAAATTGCAAACTTACTTAAAACAGAACATCCCATTCCTATTCTACCCTTAACCCTAATTTCACCCAAGACCATATATGAGCCTACTCTCCCAAAATACAAGGACAAGTTCATTTTTTGCACAAAAACCTCTACTTCCTCCTCTCCTTGGCCGAATACCTCCTCCTCTCCCTCACCTCATCTTTTTCAATTTCTTCACTCAATCATCCATTAAAACACCTTTCCTACACTAAATCTTCCATCCTTCTTGCATTCTTCTCAAAGATTCACCTTCAAATTCAAGGATCAAGTTCAAAGTTGAAGATTGAGGAGTAGATTAAAAGGGTTTTGCATTCATTCATCTCATTTCCTTCCTTATTCTAGCTTGGAGTTGAGGTGTACTTTAAAACCTAGCATCTTCTTCCAATTTTAGCATCAAAGATGTAAATCATCACTTCATTTTGGCATCCCATTGCATTTTAATGTCATAATGTTAGCATAGTTGTTGTTGTTGAGTGATAGATGTATTTCAAGTATCTTGACAAACACTTTGGGAGGCTTGGGTGCTTGGAATGCTTCTCTCATTTAGAATAAATTGTGTGTTGTTGTTATTTCACTCATTTCTTGTTGTTTTCATGAATAAAATGATGATTTGAAGCTTATTTCATTTCACATATTAGAGGAAAATTAGGGTTTGTGTGATTGTTATGCATTTCTTTGCTTGATCATGTGAATCCTTGCCAAAAGTTTAATCTATGTTGTTCTCTTGCATTATCTTGTGTTTCCATGAATAAAATGAGATTTAGGGTTTATGTTAGTTTCGCATGTTTCAAAGAAATTATGCTTTATGAGATTTTTGATGAGTTGGTTGTCTAATCTTGCAATTACTTGGAATTAAACATTGATTATGATGTTTGTTTGCTTAAAACTTGTTGTTCTCATGAATTTGCTTGCAAATCATGCCCTATGTTGATGATTGGCAAGAGGACTCTCACTTGTGCTTTGATGCACACTTTAAGTGTTGAGGATTGCCTAAGAGGATTCAATTTCTTTTGTGATTCCTAGTGAACAAGAATGCAAATTTAGGTTTCCTTTCCTTACCAATTGCTTTGATTACCAAAAACAACTTATAAATCATTTTGAAATGCTCTTGGTCTTGCAAATAAGTAATTGTCTTGAAACAATTTTTGGTTTTGTGTTGACGATTTGGTAAGAGGATTTGACACCTATGCACTTGTGCATATCCCAAGTGTCAAAGATTACCTAAAGGGATTCAACACCCTAATTGCCTAAACTTGTCAATTTAGTCTTAAGACTTGCCTATGATCTTGCATGAGGCAAATGCCCCTTTTAATTTATTCCTTCCATGTGGTTGATTGAAGAAATGTATTAGACATTGATGACATCAAAAAGATACCACATGGGTGCTTATGTCTAATGTTGATGTGAAATCCTTAGGGTTTTGCAAGTGATTCATTAGAAGTTTGATATCACTTGTGCTTTGAAATGCCTTTGCCTATTCACATATTGTGTCATAAATGCCTAGTTAGGTTCATCCCATTGCCTAGCATCTTCATTAAGATGTGCAACTTAGGTTCATTTTCTTGCCTATTCATGCATTTTTGCCAAAATGTTCAACTTGGGTTCATTCCTTGCCTATCTATGTATCGTGTCATAATGTGTGTAGTCTAGGTCCACTTTCAATCAAAAGCTTTTTCAAGCATCAAAATCATTCCCGAAACAAGAATCAATCCAATTGCAAAAACTCTTCAAAGCCAAACTTTGTTAGTAGTCTTGCGAAGCCTTTGCTTGCGTGATTATTAACAATGAGGTACTAGTGGCGATCACTTGGCGCCTTTGCTCAATTGATCATCATGAATGCCTAATTTTCCTAAAGATTTTGACTAAATCAAAAACTTTGTTAGTAGTCTTGCGAAGCCTTTGCTTGCATGATTATTAACAATGGAGTGCTAATGGTGGTAACTTGAAGTCTTTTCTCAATTGATCATCATGAAAGCTCAATTTTCACAATTAAACAAGGTAGAAAAACAAAAACCTTTTTCTAGACAACCCAGAACTATGTAGCTTTGAATTCTCCATCGCACCGGGAGATACGTAGGAGCAGATACTCTCCGTCAAGCACAACAAACCCAAAACATTTTTCCTTTCAAAAACCAAACACTTTTCCAAAATAAAACATTTTTCAAAAACAAGAACTATGTTGCTTTGAATTCTCCATCGCACCGGGAGATATGTAGGAGCGGATACTATCTGTCAAGCGCGAAAACTAAAGATTTTTCATTAAGTCATTAATCAACAAAAGAGGTAAAAACAAAGCATTTTTCGAATCACATTTGCAAATCACATATTTAATTAAGGTAACCCATCTTTGAAGGGACGTTATGGGGTGCTAATACCTTCCCCATACGTAATTAGACCCCCGAACCCAAATCTAATGGTTCCAAAGACCATTGCTTTCCAAAAAAGGTTTTTCCGAAGTTTTACCTTTAAAAAATATTGGTGGCGACTCTAAAATCCCGTTGTGCGAAGAAAAATCCCTCCAAGGATTTTTCGGGGTGCGACATTGTTTTTCATACATCTTATTATATGGTTCGATATCTCACCCCTTCTGTTTGAATGTTACCCCGATGTTGGTAACGTGCAGGTAACCAGGAATGAAGGCTTTTACCTTCATTAGTTCGGGTCGGTGTCGTCGCTCTGATACGTAGCAGTCGGGGGGATGAACGCATACTATTACTATTTTATTTTGTTATCCTATTGTCTGATTTCGAGTTAAAACCTGTTTGAATCTGCTGCGTAGTAATTGAAAGTGGAGTTGTTTTGTTTATTGATTCCTCCTATTTTATGTGCTAGGTATCTGATGTTATAAATGACCTAGTTATGCTCATTGTGGATTTTAGTCGGAAAATGTAGCATCCGTTTAATTGTCGAAATTTTTGTAAACTGATTTTTACTATTAAATTGCCGGGTAGAAATGGGTGTTACAATTCTCAACAAGTGTAAGGGCTTAAGCAACTGGTATGGTTTGATACCTGAGCTTTTTCCAAATGCTAAGTATGTTTGTGGAATATTGACTGGTGCAATGGAACCTTATGTGAATAAGTTAAGGTACTATGCTGGTTAGTGTCCTATGGTTACTACTGATTATGGAGCTTTTGAAGGGTGGTTAGGAACAAATCTTAATACAAGAGTACCTCTTGAGTTGGCTACTTACACCGTGCTTCCTCATATTGGTTACTATGAATTTATACCTTTGAATGATTCTAATCCAGTTGGGCTTACTGAAGGTAAGGTTGGTGAGGAGTATGAACTTGTCATCACTAATCCAGGAGGTATGTTCCAAATTCTTCCAAATTAATGAAACATCACATTAATATATACACTTAAACTGCATTTTTCTTCTTCTTGTATATGGAATTAGAGGAGTAAAATATAAGATTATTTCTGTAACATCCTCAAAATAATTAATCGAATTATTCGGATGTAAACCCAATTGAATTAACTTGGTACTTAATTGGTAAAATTATTGAGTGCTAAAATTAATTATTGGCTGTCACAGGGTCGTTGACCGAATAATACGGATCAAGGAAGTTTCGGATTCGAAATAAAGGATCAAGATCAATATGGTAATTGGACCACGCTACCACTAATTTATTAATTAAATATGTGTTTGTGTGTGTGTGTGTTAAAATAAAAGAAAGAAAAGAAGAAAGGAAAGAAAGAAGAAAAACGCAGAGAAGAGGAAAGAAGAAAAGAAAGGAGAAGAGAAAGGAGAAGAGAAAGAAGAAAGAAGAAGAAGAAGAAGGATCACTCCCCCAAGCCCCAAAATTCACCATCTTCATCGTCTCACTCTCCTCATCATAACCCAAGAGCTAGGTAAGATTTCATCCGGTTTTTCCCCTATTTTATGGCCTACGAATTTGGGGAGGTTTTGGAGGTGATTTGGCGAAATCGTGAATTGTGTGATCAAATTGATGATTTAATCATGCTTAGGAGCGAAGCTAGGAGCGGATTGAACGCGATTAGAAGCTCGGAACGAAGTTAGGAGCGGTTCGGTGTTGTTTGAGTTCGATTCGGTGAATTCGACGTCTCGGCAAATTCGGTTCGATATCGGCTCTCGCTTCAAGGGTGAGTTTTACTCACGTTTAGGCTTATTCCGTTTTGAAATAAATTGTGTGGCTTAGTTTCGAAAGATTTCGAGTCGAAAACGTTATTTTTAAATATATCGCGTTTTAATGAAATCCGTAATTGTTGAGTCTTTGATTGAATTGCTTGATTGTTTGGTGTTGATCGGACTTGTATATTGTTTGGTATGATCTGTTTTCGAGTTAGGAATCGATCGGAGCGAGTTTCGGATTAAACGGAAAGCGGATTTTCATGAAAATGGCTATTTTTGAAATGCTGTCAAATGCGCACGACCCGTGCGTACCAGGGGCACGAACCGTGCGCCTGGCTCGGTTTCTGTTTTTAAAAATGTCAAACAGGGAGCACGATCCGTGCGTCCTAGGGGCACGATCCGTGCGCATGCGCACGATCCGTGCGTCCAGGGTGCACGAACCGTGCGCCTGGTGCGGGTTCAGTGTTTAAAAATGTCAAACAGGGCGCACGACCCGTGCGTCCCAGGGGCACGAACCGTGCGTGTGCTTCTGTCCAAATTTTTCAAAGTACCCTAAATGATTCCGTTTCGATCCCAATCCTCTCCTAATCCTTTCCTAACCCTTATATAATGATATTAGGCTTATGACGCCATGATTTTGGGTGTGTTACAAAGGGATTTATAAAACGCTTTTTGGATGTCTAAACCGTTTCGAAAAACCGAATAATAGTACACGTGTGCGGATACGTTTTATTGATAACAAATGGACTATGAGTCCTGTGTGGTAAAGTAAAATTTAATGAACTAAATGTTCATATGATTGTAGATATATATATTATATCGAGTTGGGTGACGACCCATGTTTTGACATACTAGGCGGGGCAGTCATGCTCCCCCAACCTAGGCTCCGTGCCAATAGGAGAATGTACTATTGGTAAGGGGGTTCACCGGGATTAGCACTGGATTTGCAGTCGGTGTTATGTCATGAGTTTGTTGTACGCACACCGGGGTTAGCACTTTATTGCAGTCGGTGTCGTACTGTGCGATACACCGGGGTTAGCACTTTATTGCAGTCGGTGCCGCACTTTGTTTGTTCACGTTCGCCGGGGTTAGCACTTTATTGCAGTCGGTGTCGTGTTGGTTTTAAAAAGGATTATCAATTGAACCGAGAGAGTTAGTAGGGGTCTCGGTAGAACTCACTGAGATTGTATCTCACTGTTTAAATGTTGTTGTTTTACAGATAAACAGGGACAGAAGAAACCTCAGAGGCACGAGTAGGTGGCCCCGAGTGATGGTTGATGACTTAGTTTTACGTTTAAGTTTATTTCCCTTCTGTTGTCTGTGTATCCCAATGCTATGGCATTGGTATTATGTTATCTTTCATTCCGCTTTCTTGTATGACTCTGACTACCATAGTTGCTGACAGGTTATGGTCTTGTTTGTATATAAGACTATTTTGTTTTATTCAGCGAAAAATTTATAATGGTATTCAGCGTCTGAACAGGAAATAATATCTCTGATGTATGTATAATGTGCACTGGGGTGTTTTTAACAAATAAAAATACCAGGGTGTTACAGTTGGTATCAGAGCGGTTCGACCTAGTCGGACTTAGCTTATAGGGTCTTTGCTTTTCCAGTCGTGATTTTCTTAGTATGCTATTAGACATTGAGCTTGATCAACTTAATACTTTGTGCATATTTCGCAGAATCATGGCCAGAAGAGGTAGAGGCGTTCCTCCTCCTGTTGATCCAAATTTTGAGTGGATGCAGAACGTAATTGAGAACCAGCAGAAAATGATGCAAGACATGATGGTTATGCATCAGCAGCAACAAATCCTACAGCAAAATGCTCAGCAGCATCAAGCTCCAGAGCCACAGGTGAACCCAAGGAGAATTTTCACAGAGTTCCTGAAAATGAAGCCCTCCGAGTTTAGAGGTGGGCCGGATGTCATGAGAGCACAACATTGGCTGGATGACATTGAAAAGATCTTTGTAACAATGCAAGTGACCGATGAAGACAAGTTGAGGCTGGCATCCCATATGTTGAAAGGGGAGGCCAATAACTGGTGGACTAATGCTAGGGCCATGATGGAGACAATGGGAACTCCCCCGACTTGGGACAATTTCCGAACATCATTTTTAGATCAATTCTTCCCCACGGCTATGAGGTTGGATAAGGAAAATGAGTTTTTGACTTTTACACAAGGAGGCTTGACCGTGGGCCAATACACGGCTAAATTTGAAGAGTTGTATCAATTCTTCGGTTTAGCTGGATATGCCCCAAGTGACCAATGGAAAACTGACAGGTACAAATATGGGTTGAGAGAAGATATTGCTCAAAGTCTTAGTTCTTTTCCGAGAACCAACTATGCAGCCATGGTACAACAAGCTTATATCGCCGAAAGTGATTTGTCAAGGTTGTATGCAAGCAGAAAGGCATTCCATCAGAGCAAGAGGAACACTGGATCATCTAGTTCTCAGATGGGTCCCAGGCATGACTCGGGGAAAGGAGGTAAGTACAAAGGGAAGCAGGTGCAATCGTCTGACTCTGCACAATTCCGGAATTGTAGACTTTGTGGAAGACATCACCGCGGAGAGTGTCCGCCAAGGTCCGATCGGTGCTATGTTTGCAATGAAGAGGGGCACTATGCAAATAAGTGCCCAACAAAGAAGAATCCGCAAAGAGCACCAAATGCTCCTGGTCAGGGGCGAATCAACACATTAGATGCTCGAACCATCACTCCTTCTGATAATCTTCTGAGGGGTACGGGATCTCTTTTTAATAATTCAGTCAATATTTTATATGATTCTGGTGCAACTCACTGTTTTATCTCGCAAGCATGTGTGGATCGGTTGGGATTAGCATTGTCTGAGCTATCCGAACCGATAACTATTTTAACTGCTGCCAAGGGTCGTGTCCAGACCCAATCATTATGTGAAAATTGCCTACTTGTCATAGGCGACAGACAGTTTGTTGTAAAATTTATTTGCTTGCCTATGAGAAGCATGGATATTGTTCTGGGTATGAATTGGATGGCTGAGAATCATGTAACAATCAACTGTGCCGATCGAACTATTAGCTTCGCCTCCGAATCCGTAGGATTGACACAGGCAGATTCTGAAGCGATGATCTCTTACACCGAAGCAAGCCAGTCATTATTCCAAGGTGCGGAAGCTATTCTTATTATGTTATCTGCATCTACTGAAACGGGTTTAGATTTGTCATCTGTGCAAGTGGTAAATGAATTTCTAGATGTCTTTCCAGAAGAAGTTTCATCCTTACCTCCTGACCGAGAGGTAGAATTCTCAATAGAATTGATTCCTGGTACAGGATCAATTTCTATTGCTCCTTATAGAATGTCTCCTTTAGAGTTAAAGGAACTGAAGTCTCAACTTGAGGAATTAATATCGAAAAGGTTTATCCGACCGAGTGCTTCTCCATGGGGTGCTCCGGTGTTGCTAGTCAAAAAGAAGGATGGTAGCATGAGGTTGTGCATAGATTATCGACAATTGAATAAAGTGACGATCAAGAATAAATATCCCTTGCCAAGGATAGACGATTTGCTCGACCAACTTAGAGGTGCTGTGGTATTTTCAAAAATTGATCTGAGGTCGGGCTATCATCAAATAAAGGTACGAGCCTTAGATATTCCGAAGACAGCTTTCCGTACGAGGTATGGACATTACGAGTTCGTAGTTATGCCCTTCGGTTTGACTAATGCTCCAGCGGTATTCATGGATTACATGAACCGAGTATTTCACACGTACCTTGATCAGTTTGTGGTAGTTTTTATTGATGATATCTTGGTGTACTCTAAGACCATTGAGGACCATGTTCAACATCTCCGCATCGTTCTGAACGTACTCCGAGAAAAGAAATTGTATGCCAAGCCGTCGAAGTGTGACTTCTGGATGCCGGAAGTGAAGTTTTTGGGACACGTGATTTCCCAATCGGGAGTTGCTGTGGATCCCAGTAAAGTAGAAGCGGTGTTGAACTGGGAACGACCAACATCTGTTACCGAAATAAGAAGTTTCTTGGGTCTAGCTGGTTACTACAGGAGGTTTATCCAAGGTTTTTCACAATTGGTTCTTCCACTTACTCGGTTGACTCGCAAGGCTCAACCGTTTATATGGAATGCCGATTGTGAGGAATGTTTTCAAGAGTTGAAGGTTAGGTTGACTTCTGCTCCAATCCTAATTCTTCCAGATCCGTCCTTGGATTTTCAAATTTACAGCGATGCTTCTGGGAAGGGTTTGGGGTGTGTTCTCATGCAGAACCAACAAGTTGTAGCTTATGCCTCCAGACAGTTGAAGACTCATGAAGAGAATTATCCGACTCATGATTTGGAGTTGGCAGCTATTGTGTACGCACTGAAGATTTGGAGACATTACCTGTATGGGTCTCGTTTCGAAGTCTTTAGTGATCATAAAAGCTTGAAATATTTGTTTGACCAGAAGGAGTTGAATAACAGGCAGAGAAGATGGGTGGAGTTTCTGAAGGATTATGATTTCGAACTGAAGTATCATCCGGGAAAAGCTAATGTTGTAGCCGATGCACTAAGTAGGAAATCCATTCATATAGCAGGATTAATGATGCATGAAATGGAATTGTTGAAGTCTTTCCGGGACTTAAATGTGGAGTCAAAGCCAAAAAGGAACCGGTTGGTGTTGAGCCACATGAGGATCTCTAGTTCCATAAGGGATTCTATTCGCTTAGCACAGGAAGTTGATATGAAACTACAATCACAGAAAGTGATGCCAGACTTCACCGAAGATAGTGATGGAGTTATTTGTTTCAACGGTAGGATCTGTGTGCCCGACGATGAGAGTATTAAAAAGCAAGTGCTAGAGGAAGCACACCGGAGTTTATTTTCTGTACATCCTGGATCCACCAAGATGTATAGAGATTTAAAACAAATGTATTGGTGGCCGGGAATGAAGTTAGAAATTGCTGAATTCGTATCACAATGCTTAACTTGTCAAAAAGTTAAGATAGAACATCAGAAGCCTGCTGGTCTGCTACGGTCACTAGACGTGCCAGTGTGGAAATGGGAAGACATTTCTATGGATTTTGTAATGGCATTGCCAAGGTCTCAAGCCGGTAACGACTCCATTTGGGTAGTTGTGGATCGGTTAACCAAATCAGCTCATTTTATTCCAGTTCGTTCTAGCAGTAAAGTATCCAAGTTAGCTGAGGTGTATTTGAAGAACATAGTAAGGTTGCATGGGGTTCCTACCAGTATAGTGTCGGATCGAGATCCGAAATTCACTTCTCGATTTTGGAAGGCTCTGAATGAAGCATTGGGAACTAAAGTACTTCTTAGTACCGCTTATCACCCGCAGACAGACGGTCAGACCGAGAGAACTATCCAGACCTTAGAGGATATGCTTAGGGCTTCGGTGCTTGATAACGGAAAGAAATGGGAGGATCATCTTCCATTGGTGGAATTTTCATATAACAACAGTTATCATTCCAGTATCGGAATGGCACCTTATGAAGCCTTGTATGGTAGGAAATGCAGGACTCCATTGTGTTGGTGGGAAGTAGGTGAGAACCGATTGTTAGGACCCGAGGTGATCCAAGACACTACTGAAAAGATCCGCCAGATCAGGGAAAGAATGAAAGCCGCTCAAAGTAGGCAAAAGAGCTATGCTGATAAAAGAAGAAGGCCGTTGGAATTTGAGTCGGGTGATCATGTGTTTTTGAGATTATCACCAACAATTGGCACAGGTAGGGCATTACGGGTGAAGAAACTCAGTCCTCGGTATATTGGACCTTTCCAGATAATCGAGCGAATAGGGCCTCTTGCATACCGTATTGCTTTGCCTCCACCATTGTCAAATCTGCATGATGTATTCCATGTGTCTCAGTTGCGGAAGTACATTCCCGATCCAAGCCAACCGTTAGATTTTGAAACGATTGACCTTCGACCGGACTTGTCCTTCCAACCTAACCCGAATTACATCATGGAACGTGGCGAGAGGACGCTACGGACAAAGTCAATTCCCATCGTCAAGGTGGTATGGGATGGTTTTTCCGCCGAGGAAGCTACTTGGGAGTTGGAGGACGATATGCGGACTCGGTATCCGTATTTGTTCTCTTGAGGTATGTTGTGTCTAATTTTGAGGACAAAATTCTTTCAAGTTGGGGAGAATGTAACATCCTCAAAATAATTAATCGAATTATTCGGATGTAAACCCAATTGAATTAACTTGGTACTTAATTGGTAAAATTATTGAGTGCTAAAATTAATTATTGGCTGTCACAGGGTCGTTGACCGAATAATACGGATCAAGGAAGTTTCGGATTCGAAATAAAGGATCAAGATCAATATGGTAATTGGACCACGCTACCACTAATTTATTAATTAAATATGTGTTTGTGTGTGTGTGTGTTAAAATAAAAGAAAGAAAAGAAGAAAGGAAAGAAAGAAGAAAAACGCAGAGAAGAGGAAAGAAGAAAAGAAAGGAGAAGAGAAAGGAGAAGAGAAAGAAGAAAGAAGAAGAAGAAGAAGGATCACTCCCCCAAGCCCCAAAATTCACCATCTTCATCGTCTCACTCTCCTCATCATAACCCAAGAGCTAGGTAAGATTTCATCCGGTTTTTCCCCTATTTTATGGCCTACGAATTTGGGGAGGTTTTGGAGGTGATTTGGCGAAATCGTGAATTGTGTGATCAAATTGATGATTTAATCATGCTTAGGAGCGAAGCTAGGAGCGGATTGAACGCGATTAGAAGCTCGGAACGAAGTTAGGAGCGGTTCGGTGTTGTTTGAGTTCGATTCGGTGAATTCGACGTCTCGGCAAATTCGGTTCGATATCGGCTCTCGCTTCAAGGGTGAGTTTTACTCACGTTTAGGCTTATTCCGTTTTGAAATAAATTGTGTGGCTTAGTTTCGAAAGATTTCGAGTCGAAAACGTTATTTTTAAATATATCGCGTTTTAATGAAATCCGTAATTGTTGAGTCTTTGATTGAATTGCTTGATTGTTTGGTGTTGATCGGACTTGTATATTGTTTGGTATGATCTGTTTTCGAGTTAGGAATCGATCGGAGCGAGTTTCGGATTAAACGGAAAGCGGATTTTCATGAAAATGGCTATTTTTGAAATGCTGTCAAATGCGCACGACCCGTGCGTACCAGGGGCACGAACCGTGCGCCTGGCTCGGTTTCTGTTTTTAAAAATGTCAAACAGGGAGCACGATCCGTGCGTCCTAGGGGCACGATCCGTGCGCATGCGCACGATCCGTGCGTCCAGGGTGCACGAACCGTGCGCCTGGTGCGGGTTCAGTGTTTAAAAATGTCAAACAGGGCGCACGACCCGTGCGTCCCAGGGGCACGAACCGTGCGTGTGCTTCTGTCCAAATTTTTCAAAGTACCCTAAATGATTCCGTTTCGATCCCAATCCTCTCCTAATCCTTTCCTAACCCTTATATAATGATATTAGGCTTATGACGCCATGATTTTGGGTGTGTTACAAAGGGATTTATAAAACGCTTTTTGGATGTCTAAACCGTTTCGAAAAACCGAATAATAGTACACGTGTGCGGATACGTTTTATTGATAACAAATGGACTATGAGTCCTGTGTGGTAAAGTAAAATTTAATGAACTAAATGTTCATATGATTGTAGATATATATATTATATCGAGTTGGGTGACGACCCATGTTTTGACATACTAGGCGGGGCAGTCATGCTCCCCCAACCTAGGCTCCGTGCCAATAGGAGAATGTACTATTGGTAAGGGGGTTCACCGGGATTAGCACTGGATTTGCAGTCGGTGTTATGTCATGAGTTTGTTGTACGCACACCGGGGTTAGCACTTTATTGCAGTCGGTGTCGTACTGTGCGATACACCGGGGTTAGCACTTTATTGCAGTCGGTGCCGCACTTTGTTTGTTCACGTTCGCCGGGGTTAGCACTTTATTGCAGTCGGTGTCGTGTTGGTTTTAAAAAGGATTATCAATTGAACCGAGAGAGTTAGTAGGGGTCTCGGTAGAACTCACTGAGATTGTATCTCACTGTTTAAATGTTGTTGTTTTACAGATAAACAGGGACAGAAGAAACCTCAGAGGCACGAGTAGGTGGCCCCGAGTGATGGTTGATGACTTAGTTTTACGTTTAAGTTTATTTCCCTTCTGTTGTCTGTGTATCCCAATGCTATGGCATTGGTATTATGTTATCTTTCATTCCGCTTTCTTGTATGACTCTGACTACCATAGTTGCTGACAGGTTATGGTCTTGTTTGTATATAAGACTATTTTGTTTTATTCAGCGAAAAATTTATAATGGTATTCAGCGTCTGAACAGGAAATAATATCTCTGATGTATGTATAATGTGCACTGGGGTGTTTTTAACAAATAAAAATACCAGGGTGTTACAATTTCTAGTCTATACAATTTAATTATCTTATAAACTTGGATAATTTGCAGGTTTATACAGGTATAAGCTAGGAGATATGGTGAAGGTAATGGGATTCCATAACTCAACACCAAAACTCAAGTTTATTAGAAGGAGCAATTTATACTAACAATTAACATAAACAAAAACACAGAGACTAATTTACACAAAGCTGTGGTAACAGGAGCTAAAGTTTTAGCTAACGAGAAACTAGAAGTTGTTGACTACACTAGTTACATTGATTTTTCCAAAGAACTGGGGCACTATGTTATTTTCTTGGAATTAAGTGGTGAATCAGCTAAGGAAGAAGCACTTGGTGAGTGTTGCAATGCAATGGATAAGGATTTTGTTGATCATGGATATGTTACTTCAAGAAAAGTCAATGCTATTGAAGCTCTTGATCTCAGAGTTGTTAAGAAAGGAACATTTCAGAAGATTCTTGATTATCGTGTTGGATTAGGAATAGCTGTTAGTCAGTACAAGACACTAAGGTGTGCCGGAAGTCGTACCACGGCGACCACCATGCCAGCGACCACCATGATAGTTTTGCTTAGTTTATGTTAGAAGTAATTTTTTGGATAGTTTCGGTAATATGTTATCACTATGTACGTCAGGCACCATCATGTAAAACATTTTTTATGGAAAACAATTGATGTTGTGCTGAAGATTTTGTAATATGTACTTGAGATTGTGATGTTTCATTTTTTAATTATATGAATATTTGAGATTATACAGTATATAGTCCTGTCTCATATATGCTGATAAGAAACACATTTTTTTTAAATAAAAAAAACTCCACTTTTAATATCGGTTCCTCTGGATAACCGATGTTAAAAGTACTTTTTATAACTGTTCCTCTGGATAACCGATATTAAAAATACTTTTTATATCGGTTCCAACTAAATACCGATGTCAAAAATACGCTTATATTTGATAAAAACAGACTTTTCATAACGGTTCTAGGTGCAACCGATATAAACACAACTTTTCATAACGGTTCAGGAACCGATATGAAATGTACCTATTTTTTATATCTCGTTTTTCGGCATCGGTTCAGGAATCGATATGAAATGTCAATTTTAACCGATATGAAATGCCTTTTTTCCATTAGTGAGGGGGGACAGTCAGGCAAACAAAAAACACAACACAGAGTAGAATTAGAGGAAAAAAAAGGAGGAAGAGGCACAGCCAAATATCACCACACATCCTCTCCATGAACCGCCACCAACAGCACCAAACTGTACGCCAAAGCCGACCCCACCTCCCTCCAAACGCCAAACCATCACCACCCAACCGTGAACCCTCCCAACAGCCACAACCCAAACAGTGAGCCACCCCAACAACCGCCCAAAGCCATTACAAACACCATCCTCTCCTCTCACCAGCACCACCACCGTAACCACCCAAAACACCAAACAACCACCCAAGACCGCCACCACAAACGCAACACCACCAAAACCACTGTCACCACCTTCCCCTCTCCTTCTCGTTTTTTAACCTCCATAGCCACATACCAAATCAACAACATCCCCGTACCAGTAGAAACAAAAAAATCCAAAACAAAGTCCAAAATCAAAAGATGTCTGAGAAGAAGGGAAAGAACCAAACCTGAAACGTACCAACCACCGTCGCCGTCATCGTCTTCCGCCCGCCGTCGCTCGTCTGGCATTCGCGCCGTAGTCGTGGTCGTCTTCTTCTGCTCATGGGCTTCTTCTCTCTCTCACCGTCACAACATCGGTGTCTCCACGGCTCCCCACCGTGGCTGGCTTCCTCCGGCGTAGCCCCTCCCATCGTTCTGACATCACCGCCGTAACAGCACCGTACGCCTCCCTCTCTCTGTCATCACACCGAAATAGCTCTGCGCCATTTTCCTACCTTCACACTCGTGTTGCCGTTCTTCCTTGATTACGAGCGTGTTCTCATAAGCAGCAAGTCGCTGCTGCTGCTGTTTGGTTAGGGATTCTAATTCCCAAATCATCTTCCTTTTATTCATTTATTATTATTATTATTATTATTATTATTATTATTATTATTATTATTATTATTATTATTAATATTATTATTATTATTATTTGTTACTGTGCTTTATTTTCTTATATTTTGAAATGCACCCCCTGCGCTTGCGTTTAACACCCCCACTCCCTTTTTAGATGTTCTTTTTTTTCCTTTCTTATTAATTATATAGTGAGTCCCTTATATATCTAAATACCCCATCCTCTGATTCTTCATTCTCTTTTATTACCTATTTTTTTCCCTATCTACTTTATTTTCAGAGTGAGCACGAACTCCCTATTCATAATTTTCTTTTTGTATTTAACATCATAATAATAAATCAATCTCTTTGAAAATAATTTAGAGATTAAGTCGGCCGTACGGCCGGATTAGTCATTGTTTTAGGACGAGTGAACAGTACGGATCAAAAGTCCTAAAACCCCTAAGTTAAAAAACACAAACCAACAAAACCTTTTTCTACCCTAGAACTCCATAGCTTTTGATTCTCTACGGGGAGATACGTAGGAGCAGGGTCACGCCCCTGTTAAGCGCAAAAATAAACAATTTTCATCCTGTTTTTCTCAATTTATTTTCTTACAAAACTGCAAAATAATAATAGGGGATTAAGTCGGCCGTACGGCCGGGTTAGTCAACATTTTAGGATGATTGAACTGTACGGCTCAAGAGTCCTAAAATACCTTTTCAGTCAAATCACTCCATACACAAATCATTTTCCTCCAAAAAATCTTATTTTCACAATAGGGATTAAGTCGGCCGTACGGCCGGGTTAGTCATCGTTTTAGGACAAATGGACCGTGGTCCTTTAGAGCCCCAGCGCTCCTTCAGACCCCCAGTAGTCCTTCAGACCAACAATGAAAACTTTTTCTAAATCCCCAACAAACACCAACAAACAAAAAGTTTTTTTAAATCCAAGAACTACGTGTGATTTGATTCTCTACCCGGAGATACGTAGGACCAGAGGGTGGCCGACCTTGGTCAATTGCATTAATAAAAAACCCTTTTTTAAATCCATTTTCTCTCCTATTTCTCAAAAAATACAAAAAATAACTAACCGTTTAGCGAGTCTTTTTATTATTATTATAAGGGTAAAAACATTATTTTTGAATTATTAAACGTTTACACATTTAGTTAAGAGGTATCCTTCTTTAGGTAGGATGTCGTAGGGTGCTAATACCTTCCCTACGCATAAACGACTCCCGAGCCTAAACCTGGTCCGCAAAACCCCCTTATCCACTCAATAGGGATTTTGCAATGTTTGCCCTTAAACTAAACTTTAGTGGCGGCTTCATTTTAAGAACGTCGAAGTAGGTGTATAGTATTGAATAGAGGTTGAGGTCAGAGAGTTTGTTATGAGTTTAGAAGATAGCTCAAGATAATTTATCATTGAGATTGTAAGATGATTCTTACAATAGAGTGGAAGAGGTTTCATTATGAGAAATTAAGCTATGAGGAATAAGTTATATGGAAAGCAGTAAATCACACACATAGATTTATTATGGTTCACCCATCTCGCCATGGGCTACATCCACTCCACACATCAAGTGAGCTTTTCAACTATTTTCCAAATAGTTACAAGGAAAACACAGGCTACACGATGATAGTTTTCTTCCACAACTCAATCAGCTGACACACTAGTTTTGTTCGAGCTCTAGCAACTTAACCACTAGTTTTTTTCAAGCTCTAGCAACTTAACCTCTAAGGCAACGTCTTAGCCCTCTTCCCTCACAATACAGTAACCAATGATTATTGTTTGGAAGGTATCTAACCCCTAAGAAGGCATCTTCATTAACAATCCGGCAACTAATGCCTTGTTAAGAAGGACAATAGATGAGTTTGTGTTTGTATATCAATCTATACCTTCCTAAGCTATTACATGCTCAGAATAAATTCCCTTTTGAAGTGTAAGCACACTGAGTATGGTTGAGAGAGATCATAGACATTCAGAAGCTTTTATGAGGAGCTTCACAAGCCATATAGAAGCCATATGAAGGGAAGAATTGTCTCTCGCTGGAGTCTACTCTCACACTTTTGAATTTGATCATCTATTAGATATTTATAGAGTTTCCATCCAATAGATCTATTGCAAATTCTTCCTCGAGACTTGAACTAGCCGTTGCAGAGTCCGTACAATGTCAAGCATGTTTTCGTTAGGAGCCTCTGGACAGTGAAGCTTTTGAGCGCTTGTAGCTTCTGAACTTTGTCAAGTGCTCTGATAACATCTTGAGACTTGAATACCAATCTTTTGGACAACATATATACCATGTATATATTGTTTAATGAAGAGATTAGTTTGGTGATAGAGTTATACTTTATAGCTTGTGATGCATTTTTTGAACATATCTTCTGATCATGCCTTTCTGTTTGTCTTCTGAAATTAGTGAAGAGTCTTCTCAAAACCTTCTGAAGATCTTGAGTTACTTTTGTTTGAGTAGTTTGATCTTGTTGCTTACTTCTCTTGATTTAAATGTGTCTTTGACACAATACCTTTGACCTCATTTCAGTGTTCCAGGGATTTCATGTTAGATGACTATGTCTTCTGAACACACCCTACATGCAGACATGTATCTTCTAAAGATTTGAACTGTCTGAATACTGATAGATTTTTATGCATAGTTCTTTATTGCATCTTTTGTCACTTCAAGAATAAAGAGCTTTTGAGCACATGTCTTGCCTTTAACATAAGAAACATCAGGGGATATCTCACTGTAGTTTGAGAGTCCTTTTTCTTTCCTATCATAGGTATAAGGTATTCTTCTTCTCACATTGAGAAGCTTCTGGCTGAAACTGCTATTGTCATAGGAAGATCCTTATTTGAGCTTTGAAAGCTACCGATGGTTGTCTTCTTACTAAATAGAGTTTCTCAGGTTGATAAACTATCTGAAGTCCATCTGGACTTTTCAGAATTCCATTGTCATAAGGGAAATGCTTGTAAGGCTTCTTCCTTAATGAAGATGTATCTTCTGATGCTTTTAGAAGAATTTGATCTATCATTATGTCTCCTTGTTGAAAATCATTCATTCCTTGATTGAGACAGTAATTATGTGTCTTGTACGTAGGCTTTTTCACATGAGATTTTTCTTGACATATGAGACTGTGGTCACTTCATTTGATATGTTTTCTGATATATCCTCAAAGCCTTTCTTTAGAACATGCTCTTGTTTAGCAAATAACTTCTAGAGTTTGAGAGTGATTATTGATGTGAATAATAGTCAACTGGAGTCACAAGAAAAGGTGGGGGGGGGGTTAATTGTGACCTTTTTAAAACTTTTAAAATTGATCAACCAATATCAGTAAATGATAATAATCTTATACACTTATCGACAATTTGGAAGCATAGTCAGAAGATGATTTGTATCTTCTGAGCTTATCATTCAGATGAATGCATATTGGTGAAGATCAGAGATGAAGGTCAAAGTACTGAGAAGATGGTTTAGGCATGTTCGTGAATGATTGAATATCTTCTTAGGGACAAGAATGTGTAAAGAAGACAGAATGATAACGAGGGGTAATGAAGGTCTTTTTACACTGAATGGATAAGGAGTGCGCTAAGATGAGGAGAATGTATTTCCAAGTGTTTCAGTCTTACACCCACTTTTGATGTTGGTGTATAGTATTGAATAGAGGGTGAAGTCATAGAATTTGTCATGAGTTTAGAAGATAGTTCATGACGATTTATCATTGAGATTATAAGATGATTCTTACAATAGAGTGGAAGAGGTTTCATTATAAGACGTTAAGCTGAGAGGAGTAAGTTATAAGGAAAGCAGTAAATCACACACAAAGATTTATAGTGGTTCACCCAAATCGCCATGGGCTACATCCACTACTCACATCCAGTGAGCTTTTCCACCCTTTTCAAATAGATACAAGCCAAACACAAGCTACACACTGATAGTTTTCATCCACAACTCTATCAACTGACACACTAGTTTTGTCCAAGTTCTAGCAACTTAACCACTAGTTTTTTCCAAGTCTAGCAACTTAACCTTTAAAACAATGTCTTAGCCCTCTTCCCTCACAATACAACAACCAATGCTTATTGTATGGAAGGTATCCAACCTCTAAGACCTACTTAGACATCTTCATTAACAATCCGGCAACCAATGCCTTGTTAAGAAGGACAACAAATGAGTTTGTGTTTGTGTTCTGCTTGGGAACTCACTTAGCTAGGGTGATTACATGATGTATTTCAATATATACCTTCATAAGCTATTACATACTCAGAATAAATTCCCTTTGGAAGTCTAAGAACACCGAGTATGGTTGAGAGAGATCATAGACATTCAGAAGCTGTGATGAGGAGCTTCAGAAGCTGTATAGAAGCCATATGAAGGGAAGAATTGTCTCTAGCTGTAGTCTACTCTCACACATTTGAATGTGATTATATATTGGATAGTTATAGAGTTTCCATCCAATAGATCCGTTGCAATTCCTTCCTCGAGGCTTGAACTAGCCTTTGAGAGCTTCTCAAATTATCCGGGATGACTTTTCTACGCCTGTGAAGAGTCCGTACACACTCACGCAGCTTGCTGTTGGGAGCCTCTAGACAGTGAAGCTTCTGAGCGTTTGTAGCGTGTGAACTTCGTCAAGTTCTTTGATAACATCTTTTGAGATTTGAGGGGATATCTTATGTAACACCCTAAATATTTAATTAATTTATTTAATTAAGTATTTAGGAACTTATTTAATTTATTGGGCATAATTTAATTAATTAAAATTATATTAATTTTTGTGGTGGTATTAGGAAAAGGAGGCGCCACTTGCATGAGCTGGGCTTAAGTGAAAAGCCCAAGCCCATGATCCATTGAGACATGCGAAGTTGTGAGGTCATGTGAGGCTAGGGTTTTTGGTTATCATTTTGCGAAATTGAGAGGGAGGAATAGAGAGGGTGAGGGCGCCGTAGAAAGGGAAGGGAGAGGAGAAGAAGATCGCATGGTCCAAAGAGAAGAGGGACGTGATCTTGTTGCTGGGTTCTGTTCGTGACTATCTCTAGGGATTCTACCCTTCGAATTCGAGGTAAGGGGAGTTCTATCAATTTATATAATAGATTGTATGATAGGTTTTAGGTAGTGATAGCCTAGATTTAACCACGATCATGATTATGTTTGTGAATTCATGTTCTTGTTGATGAGGTATGCGTGATGTTCATGGTTTGTGGCTAAAAATTCGTTTTTGGGTGTGGCATGGGCGCCTAGGGCGCCATATGTTTGATGGGTGTTGCTGAATTTTGATGTTTGAAGAGTGATTTGATGATTTTATATGTGCTCATGAATTGTTGTAAATTGGTGTTGTGATTGGTCATGCGAAAATTTGAAGAAAATTATATATGCTGAATTTTGTACTGAAATTGTGTTGCTGGAACTGTGCTGGGCGCTAGGCGCCCATGGGCGCTGTGCGCGTGTTACAGTGTGTGTGTGTGGAGCGCTGGGCGCTGGGCGCCAGTGTGTGCGTGGGTGTGTGTTGCGCTGGGCGCCCGTGTGTGTGTGTGTTGCGTTTTGCTGGGCGCTGGGCGCCCGTGTGTGTGCGTGTTGCGTTTTGCTGGGCGCTGGGCGCCCAGGGCGCCATTTTTCAGGATGTTCCCAAATTTTTATGAAAACTGTTTTCGCCATATCTTTTGACTCGGACATCCGTTTTAAACGTTTCAAAAAGTGTTGGGAAGCTTTTTCAGTTGCCTATCTGTGTGTCCCATTTTTAAACATAAAAACTTATTATTTCTGAAGGTTGCTGGGGTGCCCCAAGTGGCTGTTCCCGGTGGTCGTTGCTGTGACATTGATAAATCGTTTTGGTGTCTTTAAAAATTCCCTTTTGTGTATAGCCAGTGGTTTTAACGTTTTAGTGTCAAAAGTGATGATTTTGACGATGATGCCCTGAGTGGCTAGTTAAATGACCTTTATGCCCTTAGTGGCCAATGTTGTCGATATTGATGTGTAAATGACGATGATGCCCTTAGTGGCTAGTTAAATGACCCTTTTTGCCCTTAGTGGCCAATGTTGTTGATAATCACGTGTAAATGACGATGATGCCCTTGGTGGCTAGTAAATGACGTTTTTGCCCTCAGTGGCTATTGTATGAGTTGATGATGTTTATGAATAAGTGACGATGAAAATAAGTGACGTTGAGGCCCAAAAGGCTAAGTGACGTTGAGGCCCAAAAGGCTAAGTGATGATAAGGCCCAAAAGGCTAAGTGACGTTGTTGTGTGTAAATTGTGAAATTGACAGGTGCTGTGCCTCTTATTTGGCAAATTGGTAAGTGACGGGTCACATAGTTGACCGTGATTGTGTGTTTGTGCGTGGTGCATGTCATAGTGTCTCATGCCTCCCATATGCATAAACCCAGTGAAGTTTTGAGGCCCAAAAGGCTAAGTGACGATGAGGCCATAATGGCTAAGCGACATTTGTGAAAAGGTACCTCATGCATATGCCCGCGAGTGGGTTGCATTTCATATGCCTACATGACATAGTGACGAGTTATTGTAGTGATGTACTTGATGATTGTGATGTGATTATTTTAGAGCTATGACTTGACTTATTGCTTATCATATGATTTATTATATGGATTGAATTGGACTCACCCTTTTGTTTGAATGTTACCCCCATGCGGTAACGTGCAGGTGATCACGAGTGAAGGACTAGGTACCTTCACTACTAGCTGAGTCGGGTCGTCTGCTCTGATTATGTAACACTAGGGGAGGGGTGAACGTTGTTTAAGTTATTTATGACTATTGTTGTTGTTGAATTTTACTATTGTGAGCCTTGCATAGTTGCAATGCCTTTTGTGATTAAACTGGTTGGATGTTCCGCTGTGAAGTTGTATTTTAATTGACGATGACGTTTTGAAAGTATTATAAGACCGTTTTCGAAAAGCGAGTAATTTGGCGTGTAATGTTTAACGAAGTAAGTGTGACATCCCTTGTGATGTAACTAAAAATTGAAACTCTGATTTTTACGCTAATAAATTAACGGGTAGAAAAGGGGTGTTACATCTTAGGTATAGGGTATAAGATACTTCAGGGGATATCTCTATGTAGTTTGAGAGTCCTTTTTCTTTCATATCTTAGGTATAGGGTGTTCGTCTTCCCATATTGAGAAGCTTATCACTGTGTTGTTCCTTGATTCAAACTCTTAGGTCCTAGCCGTGGATTTGGCCAGAGGTTTGAACAAGTTCTTTGATTTCTCTGTTCTTCAAGCGATTGCAAGCGCCAAGGAGAACTCTGCTCCTTGACTGTGGGAATCCTGACTCCTCTAGAAAGGGCTAGGTTAGGCCAGAGGGGACTGCGAGGGTTGGATTATACTACTAGCTAATGCATAAAAGTAAAGATAAAAATGTGATAAAGAAGATAGATAAAAATAAACGTAGAGTTTTGGTTTGATTGATGTGTGTATGTTCTGTACAATTGCTCTCCTATTTATATACATAGGCCCTCGTCGGCCACTAACACAGCCAACATTTTCCTACCGTTGGATCAATCTAAGATCAATGACTATCATTGTTCCTAAGCCCTAAGGAGGCAGAGTAACCACCCACGATCTCACCAGCACGGTTAGTGGGTTGAAATCCCTCACTCTGCTCTTCAAGGCTTCGCTCCTTCTCTTGATCTTCAACTGCTCCCACGTTCTATCTTCGTGCATGTCTCTTACGTGCCTTCCAAGTAAAACTGCCTTACCTCAGCCAGTTAGCTTATTCAATTAGCCTTCGTCCTCAGACAATAAGTCAGGCACCCGAGCTTACTCTGGTTATGGAACTCTATAGGCTAAGGTTGTACTCTCCCTCGTTCTTGCTCATTGCTCCTCGGGCTAACCCCTTCCTCGGGGAGTTTTCTAGTGATATGCCCCGAGGGCTTCCCTTGATCATTTTCTCAGGCAATGATCTCTTAAAATCCTTGTCTAATGGCCTGCCTCAGCACTCTAGTTCTACACCCTTCTTCATTCAGCCCTCGGCCTACGACCTAATTATTTTTGGGTGTTAACAATTGACCCCTTTTTTGTGCTGTCGTATGACCGTGAGGACGTGACTGATAGTTCAAAAACCCCTTGACATGACATGATGTGACTGTTTGAACCGACTAACCTTCCGTTTTGTGACACATGGCACTTCGCGTCAATCGAAGCGACTTCGCGACTGTTCCAAAGGACACAACGATTGTGACCTGAGGCTATAAATAGCGATGATGCCATCTTCACAAGGTTTTACGCTCTCCCTCTAAACATCATCCCTTCGTTTTCCTTGCGATTTTCTCTTTCGACCACTTATGGCTTCCCCTTCTCAAAGCTCTGTCCCTACTATCTTTGCCACTTTTGGTCCTCTTTCTGCTTTGCGGCCCACTGCTAATAGTGCCGACCATGGCTTCGCCCTTTTTCAACAGAGGTTTGGCTCGTGCGACCTCCTCCTTAAGTTCGCCTGGTACAATGCCAAGGTAAAGTTCGCCGATCTCAGGAGATAGCCCAAGAGCAACACCGAATACAACGCCTGGGTAAACCAATGGGCTACGCACAAAGGCGCTTCTTGGAAGGAGTGGGGAATCTATGACATGATTATGGTGTCAAAATAGGAGGTCTCACATGTTGCTAACCTTTTGTTCCCATTGATGTCCTTCGGGTCGACTACCGTCAATGCTTTCATCTTTCCTTGGGGCATTGTGACCCCCACCCTACTGGACGTGGCTGCCATCTTGGGGCTCCTTGCGGGTGGCCTTGATGTTCACGCCAACCCTGACTTCGTGGGCGAAGAACCCCCGTTCTCTGATGCTCCCGCCTTCTCCAACCTCTTATCCAAAAACGCCAAGTCTGCTGGTCCTGTCACCGATGGAGAACACTATGCATATCTACTGTACTTCGTCATTAAATTCTTTTCAGCACCAAGTCTTTCGATGTGGTTAAGGAACTCTCTGTTTTCGTCTAGTTTCTGCAAACTGGCCAGCAATACGCCTGGGGCCCTTTCTTCCTTCCCCTTCCCTACAAAACCCTGGATAGCTTTGTTATGCAGGTTAAAGACAGAGGCTTTTACTCGAAGGCCGAGGGTCCCATCTGGTTTCTACAGCTCTGGGCTCAACTTTACTATCCCAACTTTGCCCCTGACATGTCCACGGAGGCCGTCGAGGTCCTCGGAGGCGCCCGCGCTACCACCCCCGTCCTACCGGTGGAGCGTGCAGAGGTGCTCTACATATTGCTGGACCTGGACCCTTTCGAAGAATTCTGTTGGTATCCAATCCTGATAGCCGGCATTGGCCCTCAGTGGATTTTCAGCTCGAAAGATTTGGATCCCTCTGCCTAGGATAGGTACGTCATGATAATGCATTGGAGTCGTGTGCTTGTGGCACGTGATTTGGTTGCTGGATCCATGCTTTCTTCCAATACCAATCCCCTCACCATCGAGCCCTATCATCCAAACTTTGTGGCTCGGCAATTTGGTTTGGGTCAACATGTGCCTATCCCCTACGAATCTATGGACGCAGGGCGTCGTCGAGCGAAAATCTACCCCTTTGATCTTACTAGGATCATTGCAAACCAGGAAGCAACGTTCCTCTCCTTCTCTTGGGGTATCTACCGTAACCGGATCGGCGAGACCAGCAGCCATATTAACTGGTGGCCGCAGGTACAGGCATATGTTTTCCCTCGCTCCAATGTTGAGTATCTTCAGGGCTATTTGGGCTTTGCTGAAGGGCTTCCTGTTCAGCCTACCTCGGTAGCTGCTCAAGTGAGTCCACCACCTCACACGACTGTCCATTCGACAAGTGCGGCGGCAGAGGCGAGGAAGAAGAAGAAACAGTTAATCTCGGATCCTCCTCTAGTCTTTCGCTCGCTTGAAGTCCTGTGAGCAACCCTCTTCTGCTACTGGTAAGTTTCTGCCCTTTGTCTATTTATTTATGTTGCTGGCATGAGCTTATTGGCCTATATCTTTACGCAACCAAAACTCCTCCTCTAAACTCCTTGGATGATGACGATGATGATGATGAAGAAGATAATGTCGCGATCCTTCAGCGAAAAAGAACCCGGGGACTGCTCCACTCACCTCCTTCTGCCAACCCAGTCACTGAGGCATCACACCCACCTCTCAAGCAGTTAAGGGTAAGTTCTTTTCTTAGTGCATTACAGGAGCTCCGCTTATTCGTCTACTTTTCTCATTGAACTATCCCTTATGATAACTCCGCAGAGGCTCAATACCCTGGTCGCGTCGCCTCAATCCTCTCAAGCTCCACTTCATGACAGTCCAGTCTCCATTTCTGTAAGTTGTCCTTTTTAGGCTGCTTAATGTTCGTCTTTTAACTGTCCTTCTCTTCTTATTCTTCGTTCTTCTTGTAGGAGCCTGCTACAGTGGCCGATCCTCCTACCTTTGCGGAGGCCCACTCCCCTGTTGTAGGTCAAGTCGAGGACCCTTCTTCGCCGGCCATCACCAATGAAGAATTGCAGCGTTACTTTTTGAGCCTCGAGGATCCAGAAACGACCCCTTCTGCAACAGAGGTTGACCTCGCTCAGGCGGAGGCAGCCTTGGCTGGGGAGATCCCTACTGATCCCGACCAAGTGGCGGCCCTTCGAGCAACATTGTTTCGGGTTTCTAATTCTCCTGATGTCCCCGCCGTAAAAAAGGATGCTCTAAAGGAGATAGCTTTGCAACTTGGGGACATCTCTAGTGTTTATGGCCGAGCCAAAGCTACTCAAGATCGGGCCGTGGCATCCTTACACCGGTTGGATTCTCTTCGAGCTGAGAAGGATGGTTACAAGGCATCATTTGTTTCCCTAAGTCAGACTCAGCCAGAGATTATAGCCGAGCAGGAGAGAATTGCTTGCAGAATCAAGGCCATTGAAGCATTGAACATCTGTTGCTTCATCATCTGCTAATTCTGCCTCATTTTTTGATTCATTTGTTGTTGAGCTTGCATATTTTGGAGAAAAGGTTGCATCCATTCTGCACAAGGATTTTGAGGAGTTTCAACTCTTGGTTGAGGATTACGTCTTGGTCTCCCTGCCACAATTCTGCATACAATGCACCTAGTATTGAGTTGATCAAGATCGATGTCTCTTAGTGTTATAATTTGAATGATAACAAAAGATAACAAGGAATCACACTCAACCCTAAACTATTCTAAGCCCGACTAGGTCAAACTGCTCTAATACCAAAATGTAACACCTTAAATTTCACAACCTAGTGATCAAAAAGGCATTAAGACAATAGAATAACTCAGACTATAACCTACTCATATAATTGGACCAATATAAAACTAAAGCGGAATAAAACCACTTTCTCGACTTTGAGATAAAATTTTTCAAACATAATTTCGAAATAAGTACTTTAAAAGTACATAATCGTTATATAATAAAAAACTACGGTCCAACTATGAAACACAGTTATAATATCTACATGACCATGAACAAACTTCAAGGATTTAAATCCAAAATACAAAAGCGAGGAAAAGTAGACAATATACATAAAGATCTCCGAAATGATCTTCTAGCAGCTAAGTAGCTCAAGCCTCTGCTACTTCTTCTCGGTTTGGTTTCCTTTTCCCTCTGAATCTGAAAACACCACATAAAATATAATGAGATTACAAATCTCAGTGAGTTCTTTTGGACCCCTCACTGTTCCTCTCTTAGTGTTTTCCTTATCTGTGAATTATCCTTGTCTATGAACTATTCTTGTTCATGTCTGTCTTTTAAACTTTTCTATGGCTTAGCATAATCTGAGAAATAATGCTAGGTATTATAGAATACCCAATTTCAATGGAAACCCCAATTCGTATAGCTATACCGAATAAAGCTAGGACCCTAGCTTCGGGTTATTGACTCCCCTCAGGTAGGTATGCTACATGAAACTCGTGATCGTCATCCCCCTCAATATCTTTTCTCATTATCTCGGACATTAAGTCCATTACTCGACACGAGGTCGTAATCTTTCAACTTATTACTTGAACTTTTGGTCATATTCTCTCTCGATACAAAACTATTCCGTTTGCGTTTGCACATAACATAACATTTCTGGTTTTGCACCAAGATAAATAAACGTTTTGACACATAAAAGTATTCAATCATCAATGGGAAGGGTTAAGGAAAGGTTTGGGAGAAGGTTTGGAATCAAAAGGAATAGCCTGGAACGTGTTTTAAATAGTGGGGACAGGACTCAGCGCACAGGTCATGCGCTTGGGTGTACGGACCGTACGCTTGGGCGCATGTTCAATTTGAACTTTGCGCTTAGCATAGAATCAGGCACACGGGTCGTGCGCATGGGCGCACAGACCGGGCCTTTACAGCAGATTTTCCAAAACTTTGTTTTTCTCCAATTTCTGCTAAGCCGTTCGATTCCGATACTCGTTCCACTCAATTGCTAACTTAACCACAGACCAAAACAACATCAAAACAAGTCCAATCAACAAGACAATCAATTCAATCAAACAAGTTTGGGCCAATTTTTACCAAACTCCGTTAATGGTGTGGTTTAACGGTTTTCAACTAAAACGCTATACAATCACATATCAAACTTCATCAAATGAAATATACAACGGAGTAAGAACTCACCTTCAAAGGAAAGAACAAGAATTTAACCGAAATACGAACTTTTCCCAAAAATCCCCAATTCGAACCCTAAGTCACCAACTCTCTTCCAACGCCAAAACGAATATCAATCCTTGCTCAAACTACTTTGGGTTGGCTTCTAATCATCAAGGAATCATCAAAATCATCATAAAACTCAAAAATCACATCTCACCACACTATCTAACTCGCTATTTTTGCAACCTAAATAAATAAAAAAACGGGAAAGACTTTGCTTTGCTTATGGGAAATCAAAAATAGAAGGGGTGATGATGATGATGACTTGAAGCTAGGGTGTGGGTCTCCCTCTTCTTCTTCTTCTTCTTCTTCTTCTTCTTCTTCTTCTTCTTCTTCTTCTTCTTCTTCTTCTTCTTCTTCTTCTTCTTCTTCTTCTTCTTCTTCTTCTTCTTCTTCTTCTTCTTCTTCTTCTTCTTCTTCTTCTTCTTCTTCTTCTTCTTCTTCTTCTTCTTCTTCTTCTTCTTCTTCTTCTTCTTCTTCTTCTTCTTCTTCTTCTTCTTCTTCTTCTTCTTCTTCTTCTTCTTCTTCTTCTTCTTCTTCTTCTTCTTCTTCTTCTTCTTCTTCTTCTTCCTCTTCTTCTCCTCTTCTTCTTCTCTTAAACAATCCTTATTCTCCATTATTGACTTAAAAAAAACCCCACAACAATCAATAATTAATTTAGCACTCAATTAACAAAATTATCAATTAAGCACCAACATAATAATTAAATGGGTTTAATATCAAAATAATTAAATTAATTATTTTGGGGATGTTACACATATGGTTTCCCGTAACCGAGAAACTAACAAAATACTAGTCGAAGGACCCTAAAGAGCACCATGTGGAACTCCAGCAGCTGCATCTCTTAACCTTGTTTTCTCGGTCCCTGTGTATCTGAAAAACACAACATAAAAACAATGAGATACAATCTCAATGAGCTCTTCTGTGACCCCTGACCTTAGCCTCTCGATATTTTCTTGTACATGTCTTTTCATTTGTCATGGTAGCACAACCCGAGAGACCATTATCAATCTCAAAGGAGAACCCCATCCGACAATAGCTATTGACGGGTCAACATGTACATTGGGCCTTGGTTTCGGGCTCATGACTTCCCTCCGCCAAGTATGCTATGCTTAATGGGATCGCCATCCCCATGGTGTTTTATGCTTTAATTCGGACATTATGTCCATTACTCGACGCAAGATCAAATTCTCACTCGATAAAATAATTACTCAGTTTGTTTCCAAATCATAACACAATTTATTTTGGATGCATCACAATAATACTCAAATTATGACTTATATTTACTTAATAATCATTGGGAAGGGTTAGGAAATGAATTAGGTGAGAATTGGAGTCAAAGGAATAGAGTTTTAAGGCATTTTCAAAATCGGTGACAGAGGGTTCGGCCCGGTCTAGGCACAAAATTGCACAGACCGGGCTGGTTTTCAAAAGTTTTCTTACGAGCCACAGCAGGGGGGGCACGGTCTGGTCCTGGAGGCGCACGGACCGGAATCCTCCATCAGACTTGTAAATATCCTATTTTCGTGTAATTTCGCTATTCCGATGGTTCCGATACTTACCCCATTCCATTCCAAATCTAAGACTAGTCAAATACAGTACTATTATGAACTCAAACCAGAGATCTTCAGTCCAGAAACATTCAATTAATGGTCACATAACACACAATCAAATTGCAAGTTACTTTAAAAACACAAAATCAGCACATTTAAGCTTCCCAATGAAATTTTCAATAGTCAACTTGTACATGCATGACTGAATATACGAAATGAGCAACATGAAATACTCAAAACATAAAACAAAGCATAAATTCGTGGAAAACTCACATTAGAAATCTGAATTTAGAATGCAAGCAAGTGAGATGAGATGGTCAAGTGACCCCAAGCTACCCAAATGTTCAGTTTCGAAATCCATCTACCAAACCTTCCTCTAAGTGACTTCAATCAACAATGTGGGTTCCAATGAGTGTGGATGAACCTATAAAACAGACATGCAACCATAGAAATGTAACCTCTCCTCATCCCTAACCTTGGAGCTTCATATTTCGAAAATGAGGGGAAAAGAGGTGAAGAGGAAGATGAAGTGAACTAATTGAACTATTAGGTTTTGATGACTCTCAATCCAAGCTGAAGTGTGGAACAATGGATTGATTGTGAAAGAGTAGAAAGTTGCTCCCTTCACCTTTCTTTCCTCTGCCCCATTCGAGCTCTCTCCCTCTCCCTAATGTTGTGTGTTTCTTTTTATTGTGTTGTGTGAGTGTTTTTGAGTGAAAGTGAAAAGTGGTGAAAATGTGGTGTAATGTCTTTGGTTCCATCTAAAGGTTTAACTGGCTACAAGATGACCATACTACCCTTACTAAGTTAATTGTACTTCGATTTTACTCCTACACTACCACTTGAAACAATTAACTAGCACACAATTTCATTTAAATGTCTCACTTAATCATGTAATCAGACAACAATAAAACAACTTAATTAGCCATTCCTTATTATAATAATTAACTAATCACAAGGATAAATCTAGCAACTTTGGGATGTTTCAGTTTTCATACAAAAATTACTTGTGAACTTTCCGACACGTAAATTACCTGTGAATGTTGTTGCTGTTTTCATACAAATTTTCCTGTAGATATTTTTCCAGGAAGTTTTTAATACCCTAAAACTTGACCTACTAGGTTGAGAATATATCCTAAAATAGGATAAATTGAACTTAAGGCTCATGATGGTATTTGTGCTAACTTGATTGCTAATGTTTTATTTAATGATAAGATTGTAAATATGTTTCATGGAATTATGTGATAATTGTGACTTTATGAGAAGATGTGGTATGATTATGGGTCTTGGTGATTGATTAATTTAACTTCATGATTTGTTTATAAGAGTAAGTGGAATGTGATGAATTATTGAATGTAGAAAAGAAGGGGGTGTGATTAGAAATTGAAGTGATGTCTTCTTTTGAATAGAGTGCAAACCCAACACCCTTTGGCCCAATTATTGTTTTCAGATTCAGCTGCAAATATTTAATAGAAACACATATAGTGCTTCCCATTTCCTATTTCCCTCACTTTTCAGCTGAAGTAGAATTTTAGAAAGAAGAGAGAGTTGCAGCGTGAGAAATGGAAAGAGCGAATAGAGAGGTGAAAAGGAGAGAAATCCAAAACTCAGCAACTTCACCATTTCATCTCTTGAATCATAGTGCAACCTTACATCTATTTTTTCTAATGATTTCCCTCAACATGTTAAAAGGAGATTTTCATCAAAACCCTCATTTCTCCTAACATTTCGAGTTGCATGTCAAGAATGGAGCTAGCGATTGAAGTCATAAATCATACATGTAGGGTTTTCATTAAGAATAAGGTAGTAGTTGTTGTTTGGGCATAGAAGAAACACTTGGAAAAGCGTTTGAAACTTGTGTTTGAAGCTTGATTAGTGAGTGGTTTTACTCTAGTTGGAAGATGAAGGATTAAAGAGGTTGTGGGTCACAAAGCACACCCTTACAAGTGAGTTTCTCTCACTCCCCTTTTTAATACTCTTAAGGTTTTATGTTAGGGTAATGATTTGATATGACTCATGGTGTATTGTTTGTCTAACTCAAATGGAGAAATGCTTATGTTGAATTGCTGAAAATTGTATCAATTCGTATTGGTATAAGTTTAGTTTTTGGTTGATTGTGATCCCTATAGATGTCAAATCTTAATGTGGTTTACTTTTTTAGAAACAAGACAAATTTCTCTCTAGATTAGACACTTGCTTGACTAATTTTGAGTAAGTATGATTAGAGAAGTTATAATTACAAGTTGAGTTAAAAATTTGGAACAAGTGCAGATATCTGTTCAGTGTTTTGTTCATAATGTTTTCCATAGAACTGATTTTCGAAATATTTCTTTCTTGTTGTAAACTACACTCGTTTTTCTTCAGTTTGAGCACAAATTTGATGCTATTTGACTGATTTTGGTATTTTAAATCGTGTTACAAGTGCAGATATATGTTGTTTTGTTCATAATGTTTTCCATAGAACTGATTTTCGAAATATTTCTTTCTTGTTGTAACTACACTCGTTTTTCTTTAGTTTGAGCACAAATTTCATGCTATTTGACTGACTTTGGTATTTTAAATGTGTTACAAGTGGAGCCAACGGTTTTATCCCGTTTCTCAACTGATGTATATTGTTTTGTTAAACAGAACTGGTTGGCTCATTATTCTTTAAAATAAAAATTATATTCAAAAACTACACACTCTAACTTTTCAAAGAGTGGTTGTTTGCTAAATTTCGATATAGTTTGTTATGCGTATTAAATCACAAAAGTTGAGGTATGCTTGGTGGATATTCTGCACATAGGTTGCTTGTTGAATTACTTGATTATTTCATTATAACTTGTATGTATGAGTTCGATGAATTGGTTAAATTTCGATTGTTAAATAGAATGAATTAACGATTATGCGATTGTATATGATGATTAAGAATTTTAATTGTCAAATCAAATTTAATGAAATAGTATAATGATGATTTAATCTACGGCTCTAGGATTAATTACTATACTTAAAAGATTGAATATGAACATCTTATGGAACCTCATATTGAATGTAACGAGTATGTGTCGTTATTAATCTTCATTATCATGAATGATAGATTTATTTGAATGATTGCTTATATGTGAATTATGGGTTAGGATGAACATAGTTGGATATCACATTTATTTATGTTGATGTCTATGAAAATGATTAATGATTGTGTTGACGGAGTAACGAGAGAGAATTACCTATATGGTATATTAAGATGTAAAAAGATTAAAGAATGATAATAAGCATATTGAGAGGAAGGTCTCAATAGGTGTTTCATATTGTGAGGAAAGTCACAATAGGTTTAATGTATTGAGAGGAAAGTCTCAATAGGTGTAATGTATATAGAGGAAAGTCTCAATATGCGTATTTAGGTTGAGAGGAAAGTCTCAACGCTACTGGTCAATTAAGGAAGGAATTGGGTCCCTGTTTAAAACCAAAATTGTATCATTATGGGCGCGTCGTTGGTAAAAGAAATTAAAAGACCGTAAGACATATTGGTGAGGTGTGTGCTAGGAACTCATTGAGATTTCATCAAAATCTCATCCTTTATATGTCCGTGGTTTTCAGATACGCAGGGAAAGTTGGACTATCCGAAGTTAGGGGTGGTGTTAATAGAAATGTCGGTCACTAGAAGGGATCCAATTGTATTAGGACCCAGCCCATTAGACCCAATACACTAGTTGAAAAAAAAACAACACTCCCTCCATCATATGATTCAATTTCTCTTCCTATTGTCCATAAAGAAAGAGAGTGAAATTCATGTCACACCCATGGAGCTTCACCATTCTTTTTACATCTAAAACTGAATCACATTTCTAACCTCCTCTCATTTTCATAAATAAGGAGTGTAAACCAAAAGTGAGGAAGCCAACCAAGTTTGAAAACTAAAGTTTTTGCTTGTTTGTGACCATCATCTTGGACAAGTGAGTCTTCCTTTCCTCTTATTCTAAAAATAATTGGAGATTTAAGTTTGTTTTTGCTTGGTGCTGTTGCATATTGTGTTTATGACTATTAAGCCCTATTGATTTTCCCCTTTTGTTGATGAGTATGAGAATGATTGAAATGTCTGAATTTGATCCCCATTACAAATTGAACTCTCTTTGAGCTTGTTGTGTTTTGTAACTTGGTGTATGAAGTGATTATATGTGTGGTGGTAATGTTCTTTAACTATTTATGGAAGATGTAGGAACCAAGAGGTTTAAATGATTGGCTTAAATGATTAATATTCTCTGATTGGTTTAACTGATTATTATTCTAAATATTGTTGACAAACAGGTTTAAGAAGTCACATTTTAGAATTAGAGTAGTTTGACCTAGTCAGGCTTAGAATATTCGTTAGTTGAGTGTTGTTGCTTTGTTATCCCTAGTTGTAGTTCTTCTTATTATGCTAAGGAATATTGAGTCTGATCAACTCAATACTTGGTGTCTTGTATACAGAGTTATGGTAGGACGACCAAGGCACCAACCTTAGGTGAGGCCTAATGCGCCACAGGATCCTAATCCAAATTGGATGATACAAATCTTACAGACTATTGAAAACCAGCAGCAGATGAATCAACAAACAATGTAGAATCAGTAGATCAGGATGCAACAAATGTTTCAAGCACAACAAATTCCACCCCAACATCCTCCTATGTAGCAGCACCAAGAGGACCCAAACAAGGCTTATTTCTGCTTTTAGAAAATGAATCCACCGGAGCTCAAAGGAGGTTCAGAGGAAAATATTTTTCGAACTCTTCAATGTACAGAAGAAGAAAAGGTACGATTCGCTTCTCATATGCTGAAAGGGGAAGCTAGAACCTGGTGGAAAGATGCACATGCTTATATGGTGGCTCAAGAGACCCCTATGAATTAGGAAAATTTTTGGAGAATGTTTATTGGAAAGTATTTTCCTTCCGTGATGAAGCTACAGAAGGAGGAGGAGTTTGTGACCTTTAAACAGGGCAACCTGTCTGTTGGTGAATACACGCCCAATTCTCCAGGCACGCCCCTAATGAGGAATGGAAAATACAGCGATACAAGAGGGGATTGTGTGGCAATATTGCTCAAAGTTTGAGTACCTTTTCATGCACCAACTATGCTTCTTTGGTTCAACAAGCATATGTTGCACAGGGAGATTTGAAGAGAATGTATGACGAAAGAAAGGAGTATTGGCAGGAAAATTAAGGACCAGGTCCTCCAATCCTGCGCTGAAACCAAAGCGGAATATCTTCAAGGGAGAGCAAGTACAGAGTTCGGATGCATCCAGATTTGAGGTTTGCTCTAAATGCGGGGAGTATCAAAATGGAGAATGCAAGGTGTGGAGGCCACAATGTTTCAATTGTCGTGAGTTTAGTCACTATGCAAAGGAGTGTCTAAAGAGTAAGAAAAAAGCACAAACAGATTCTTCGACCCTAACCCAAGGAAGAGTTTACACCTTAAATGCAAAGAAAACTAAGGGAGATGACAATCTCTTGTAGTGTACATGAATTCTCTTTTATCATCCTATATATATCCTGTTTGACTTGGGTGCTACTCACTCGATATATCTCAAGCATGTATGTATTGTGCTTGGCACACTTCGCGAAATGAACAACATCTCCGTGAAGTTCTTGGCACACTTCGGGAGAAGCAGATATATGCTAAACCGGGTGACTTTTGGATGTCAGAAGTGAAGTTTTTGTGTCATGTCATTTCTCAGGAAGGAGTCTCGATAGATCTCAGCAAAGTTGAAGCAATTTTGAATTGGGAAATACCAACTTCAGTGACAGAAGGTAGGAGGTTCCTCGGTCTAGAAGGTTACTACCAGCGGTTCATTCAAGGATTCTCACAACTTGTACTCCCACTCACTCGTTTGACTGGCAAAGGTCAACCGTTTGTGTGGGATACGAATTGTGAAGAGTGCTTTTTTTGAACTTAAGACTCGATTAACCTCTGCACCAATGCTTATCATACCAGACCCAACTTTGGGATTTAAAAGCTTTAGCGATGCGTCAAAGAAAGGTTTGGGCTGTGTTCTTATGCAAAATCTGCAAGTTGTGGCTTACGCATCAAGACAGTTAAAGACTCATGAGGAGAATTATCCCACTCATGACTTGGAATTGCCAGAAATTGTTTTCGCCTTAAATATTTGGAGGCAATATCTTTATGGTGCTCGATTTGAAGTGTTCAGTGATCACAAAAGTCTCAAGTATCTGTTTCATTAGAAAGAGCTCAATATGAGACAAAGGAGATGGGTGGAGTTATTAAAGGATTATGACTTCATGCTAAAGTATCATCTAGGTAAAGCTAACGTGGTGGTGAATGTACTAAGCAGGAAATTGCCTCACATGTTTGTTGACTCTCTGTCATATGTAATAAGTTGTGTAATTTTAGAACCAAAACTTCAATGATTTGATTGTAATTCGGTTGATTGCGGGGGAATTAGCTTAGTTGTAGATTGATGTATTAGGATTATTTTGTAAGCTATTTCTCTCAATCCTGGTGCCAAATGCAGAGGAAGACCTTCAAGTTATTGTGGCATCAACTAGCGAACCAGACATTTGCGTAGTGATGCAAAAGGGAATTGGAAGAATTGGTCTCTGACTTATTTCGCATCGCGACCAAGAGGCGTCGCGTCGCGACGCAGCTGAATGAATTCGCAGGATACCACCATTGACTTATTTCGCGTTGCGACGGGCTCGTGTCGTGACGCGATGGGTCACCGAAAGTAGGGTTTTTATGTTCAGTTTTGCGTTTTTGAAAGGGACTTCGTCTTGGGAGCGGAACAGAGTTTTGGAGCAGCTGAAGGGTGCGATTTTGGGGACTTCTCATCACTTGGGAACAAGGCGTTTGAAGGTTCTAATGTCTTCCTTCATGTTTATCTTCTTATTTATCCTAGTTTCTACTTCTATGATGATGTGTAACTAAACTTCTTTGATTAGGGAGACATGATTCTCCCCAAACCTATCTATTGAACACTTTGCTATGGTTAATTCAGTTATTTGTTTGATTTATCATGTGTCTAGACCTCTTTGTTTAATGCTTTAATACTACATATGATAGTTTTAATGATTTAGGGTTTGTGATCACCATAGGGATATGGGTTTGCATACTTGATATGGGGTTTTAGATCACTTACTTGAGGAGCATAGGAATATGAAATTAAGTTTGTGAATTCTCTAGGGTTTAAGGCTTTACCTATTGGCATGAATCACCTAAGGAATTAGGGTATCTCAATTACGTAAAAGGGTTTTGAGGCAAGGGATTGTCCTTAACCTACTTTAGTGAATTGAATCTGATATCTTGGATAAATAACTTGAAATTAACTGAAGGATTCGATCCCTAATCGCTTTTCTTGCTTTATTAAACAACCGTTTTATTTCGCGCTACTAAATTCCAAAATTATTCCAATTTTCCCATCTAAGAATTTATAAATTTGCATTTGTTAACAACGCGCAATCTCTGTGGATACAACCGGTACTTACCGTTTTCTCTATTACTTGCAACGTTTCAGTACACTTGCTGAAATTGTAACAAGTTTTTGGCGCCGTTGCCGGGGATTGTTGATTTCATTGTCAACAAGGCAAAGGAGTTAATTCTTAGATTTTAGTTTTACCTTTTGTTTTCATTTATTTAATTATTTATTTTTTGTACTCAGTGATTTTTATTGGACTTGTTGACGGTTTGCATAGTATTTCAGAAATTTGTTTATGCGAGACAAAACTGCGAGCGAATTGTTATTTGACCCAGAGATTGAAAAGACATCAAAAGCAAACCGAAAGAAAACAAAGCTAGCTAAGCAACAAGCCCAGAGAGAGTCACAGGTACACTCAGCTTCAACATCTGTTTCGGAAAATTCTTCAATTGAAGTGGCAGAAATGGCTGAGAATCCACCTCCAAGACGCACTCTCGGTGACTTCGGGAGGAGAAATCAGGGCGCTCAAGCATTCACTTTCCAACCAGTGGGAGTTGCCCAATTTGACATCGAATCTTCTGTGCTCACTGCCTTAAAATCAGAGCAGTTTTCAGGATCAGATGTAGAAGACCCCAACCAACACCTCTTCCAGTTTTATGAGATCTGTGGAACTACACACCCTGAGGGAGTTAATGAAAGTGTCAAGAAATTGCGCCTGTTTCCATTCACACTAACAGGCAGGGCAAAGGATTGGTTGAATACTATCCCAGCAGGAACTGTCAACACTTGGAATGAACTTGAGAACAAATTCTTGGAACGATTCTTCCCAATCTCCAAGTTCATCAAAAAGAGGGAAGAAATCTCCAACTTTGTTCAAGGGGATTCTGAGTCCCTATATGATTCCGGGGAAAGATTTAAATTATTGCTAAAAAAATGTCCAGGGTATGGTATTGATGATTTTCTGCAGCTGCAAACTTTCTGCCATGGGTTGCGACCTCAGACCAGGATGATGTTAGATGCCTCAGCTGGAGGATCTTTAAGGTACTAAAGCATGGGAGGAAGCAAAACAGTTGGTAGAAGATATGGCTTCTAATGAGTACAAGATTCAGAATGATCGTGGTGCTGTAGGTAAAAAGGGTGTGTTGGAGTTGGACTCTAACAGTGCTGTGTTGGCCCAACAAAAGTTAATGTCTATGCAAATTGAAGCTCTTACTAAGCAATTAACTGCAGCTTGCGAAGTTGGTTCAAGGGCTCAAGCAATCGTTCAAGCAGTGCAAACGAGTGGGTGCAACTGTTGTGGTAGAGAAGCCCATGAGGGTGATTGCGCAACTCATGGAGAAATGGTTGAGCAAGCAAGTTACGTGGGAAAATTTCAAAATCAAGGTGGGAACCCGTATTCTAACACCTACAATCCTGGGTGGAAGAATCGTCCTAACTTCTCCTGGAAGAATAATGAGGCCTCAGGTTCAAACCAATAGCAGTCTCAAGCACCCGCTCAATAGCAAAAGAACCCTTCTCGGTTGAGAGATGCTTTGATCCAATTCATGCAAATGACCAAGGATACGTTCCAAACCCAAGAACAAGTTATGAAAAACAAGGGGAAGAACCATGAAGCATCTATGAAGAACTTCGAGATTCAGATTGGTCAGTTGTCAAAGCAACTTGCTAAGAAATCTAATGGCAGTTTCCCAGCTAGCACTGTGGATAACCCCAAGAATGAGAGTTGCAATGCTATCTCATTGAGAAGTGGTAGAGAGCTGAACCCTGTTGGGGTAACCAAACTCAAACCTAGAGAGGAGAGTAGTGTAACTGAGGTGTTGAGGGAGGATTTGAAAAGGAAAAGTGAAGGAGTCGAAAATGAGTTGAGTAAAAAAAGTGAGGGAGTTGTGAAGTCTAACCAAAAAGAAAGTTTGTTCAATGAAAAATTGCAGGTAGACGACAAGCCCAAGGAAATTCCTTCATACATGAAATTGCCATACCCTCAAGTGCCCAAGAAGAATCAGAAAGAAGAGCAGTTCACTAAGTTCTTGGAGATTTTCTCGATGAGGAGGTAACTTTCAATGTCTTTGAAGCCATGCGGCACCCGGACGACCAAGAGAAATGTTTTAGGGTGGACGTGATTGAAGACTCGGTACAAGAAACCTTTAGACATAATCTACCCTCTCCTCCTTTAGAGAAGGTAATTGTGAACTCTATTGAGGGGTTGGACGAAAACCTTGGTAGTGAAGTAGAAGACTGCATTCGTCAGTTCGAAATTTCCCAGGTAGAAAGTGTCTCCAAGAAAAGGGAACAGCTGACTAGGGGGGAGAGCCTAGAAAAAGGAACTCCCGAATTAAAACAACTCCACTCTCCTTTAAAGTATGTATTCCTAGGGAGCGATGATCAATACCCAGCCATCATCAGTAGTTCTTTAACAAAGTTGGAAGAGGAAAAACTGATGAGAGTGTTGAGAGGAAATAAAACTGCGCTAGGTTGGACTATCTCTGACCTTAAGGGGATTAGTCCGGCTTTTTGCATGCATAAGATCAAGCTTGGGGAAGAGTTCAAACCGGTGATTCAACCACATCGAAGGTTGAACCCCACCATGAAAGAGGTGGTGAGGAAAGAAGTATTGAAGCTCTTAGATGCCGGGCTGATTTATCCCATTTCAGACAGCTCGTGGGTGAGTCCAGTCCAGGTGGTGGCCAAGAAAGGTGGTACGACCGTGGTTAAAAATGAGAAGAATGAGTTGATCCCTACTCGCACAGTCACAGGGTGGAGAATATGTATTGACTACCGGAGATTGAACCAAGCCACACGGAAGGACCACTTCCATCTACCATTCATGGATCAGATGTTGGAAAGATTGGCTGGACAAGCTTTCTATTGCTTTCTGGATGGATACTCTGGATACAACCAGATAGCAGTGGATCCTGGAGATCAAGAGAAGACTGCCTTTACATGCCCGTTTGGTGTGTTTGCTTATCGGAGGATGCCCTTCAGGTTGTGTAACGCCCCTGCTACTTTTCAAAGGTGCATGCTTTCTATATTCTCTGATATGATGGAAAATGCTATTGAGGTATTTATGGATGACTTTTCTATTTTTGGACCTTGCTTTGATTCTTGTTTGGCTAACCTTGATGCAGTTTTGACGAGATGCACCGAAACCAATTTAGTTTTGAATTGGGAAAAGTGCCACGTTATGGTTCAAGAAGGAATTGTTCTTGGCCATAAAATCTCGTCAAAAGGTATTGAGGTTGATCAAGCAAAAGTCGAAATTATAGAAAAGTTACCTCCTCCTATGAATTTGAAGGGAGTGAGAAATTTTTTAGGACACGCCGGATTTTATCGACGTTTCAGAAAAGACTTCTCCGAGATTGCAAAACCTTTATGCAATCTACTTGTCAAGGAGAATGAATTTGTTTTTGATAATGAATGTGTGTGTGCTTTTAATGTATTAAAGGAGAAACTGATTTCGGCCCCAGTCATTGTAGCCCCTGATTGGGATATTCCCTTTGAATTAATGTGTGATGCTAGTGATTGTGCAGTGGGTGCAGTGTTGGAACAGAGATCGGGGAAATTTTTTCATGCTATATATTATGCTAGCAAGGTTTTAAATGAAAACCAGGTGAATTATGCGACAAATGAAAAAGCGCTGCTAGCTATAGTATTTACATCGGAAAAATTTTGTTCCTATTTGGTGGGATCTAAAGTCATTGTGTTCACTGACCATGCTGCAATTAAATACTTTCTAACCAAGGGCGAGTCTAAGCCTCGACTCCTTAGATGGATTTTGCTTTTGCAAGAATTCGACTTGGAGAAAAAGGACAAAAAGGGGAGCGAGAACGTGGTCGCTGACCATTTGTCTAGGCTGGAAAACAAAAGAAGTGACTGCTCGGGAGAAAGAAATCCTTGAAGAGTTCCCTGATGAGAAAATGTTCGCAATTGGAGAGAGACCGTGGTTTGCCGACATCGCAAATTACAAGGCAGGGGGAACGGTCCCTGAAGACTTCACATGGCAACAAAAACAGAAGTTCCTCCGTGATGCCCAACACTAACTTTGGGATGATCCCTTTCTCTTTAAGGTTGGCACGGATGGACTTCTTAGACGATGTGTTTCAGGAAGTGAAAGTCAACAGATTCTATGGCATTGTCATGATTCTCCATATGGAGGCCACTACAACGGGGAACGCACAGCTGCAAAGGTACTCCAATCTGGATTTTATTGGCCATCCCACTTCAAGGATGCGCAAGATCATGTAAAAAGTTGTGACAAGTGCGAGCGGACTGGCAATATTTCACGTAGGGGGGAGATGCCATTGATCCCTATACTTGAAGTAGAAGTGTTTGACTGTTGGGGTATTGACTTCATGGGACCATTCCCACCATCTCATTCGTGTCAATATATTTTTGTGGCAGTGGACTATGTTTCTAAATGGGTGGAAGCTATTTCCACTTCAAACAATCACTCCCAAACTGTGGTAAAATTTGTTAAGAAGAACATCCTTTCAAGATTTGGCGTTCCAAGAGTCTTGATCAGTGATGGGGGTAGTCACTTTTGCAACACTCAGCTTAGCAATGTACTATCAAAGTGTGGTGTAAGGAATAAAGTGTCAACCCCTTATCACCCTCAGTGCAATGGTCAAGTGGAGGTATCAAACAGAGAAATCAAAAGAATACTAGGAAAGATAGTGGGTAACGCAAGGAAGGACTGGGCAGTGAAACTAGATGATACTCTGTGGGCATACAAGACAGCCTATAAGACACCCTTAGGGATGTCCCCCTACCAATTGGTTTATGGCAAATCATGTCATTTGTCGGTTGAGCTTGAACATAAAGCATATTGGGCGTTGAAATTCCTAAATTTTGACCCCGCATCAAGTGGAGAGAAGAGGAACCTGCAACTTCATGGGTTAGAGGAGATGCGCCTGCATGCATATGAGAATAACCAGATCTACAAGGAAAAGATGAAGGTGTATCACGACAAACACATTTCAAGGAAGGAATTTTACCCTGGACAACAAGTGTTGTTGTTTAACTCGAGACTCAAGTTATTTCCAGGGAAACTGAAATCCAAGTGGTCGGGCCCCTTTGTTGTTAAAGAAGTGACACTGTATAGAGCAATAGAAGTGGAAGAGCCAGAGTCCAAAAGATCTTTTAAGGTAAATGGACAACGACTCAAGCCATACCGTGGTAAGGTGGTAGAAGAGGCTCAAATGGTTCTCATGCTAAGAGACCCATAAGGGTCAAAAAGACGTCAATCTAGTGATGTTAAAGAAGCGCTTAGTGGGAGGCAACCAGGGGCTCACCTTATCATTATTACTTGTTTTGAGTTTCTATTTTCATTCCCTTTTGACTTTATTTTGAATTTTGGTCTGTACTCTATTGACACAACTTATTCATTGATTTTGAGGCACCACTTCCTTGAGTTTTTCGAAGCATCTTCAATTATGATGATTTGTTGTGTTTAGCTTAGCATATTTTACATTTTACCTTGTGATTACTAGCATGTTAATTTTTATCATCAAGTAATGTCAGTGGTCAAGACAAAAGTGGAGGAAGATCTAGATCATCTGTGGGCAAGCTCTCAAAAGTTCATCTCTTCACCAGCTGTGAGGTTTGAGCCCAAACACTTTATCATTACTTGTGTGTATATTCCTTGCTTGCACTATTCTGCAGAACTTGAACTTGTGCTTAACTATCTTGCATGTGATTTACATACACACTGAGGCAAATTTTTGTAGGAACCCCTGAGCCTTTCAAGCCACCTAATAAGTATCTATCCTTTGTTAGCCCCACTGAGCCTAATTGTTATTTTTTATACTTTTTTCTGCAAAGTAAATGCCTAGTTGTTTCTTAACTTGGAGTTAGGTAGACAAAAGTGCGAGTGTGGGAAAAATCCTAAGTTTGGGGTTGCTCATGGAATAGCAACAATCTAAGTTTGGGGTGGTATACAAGAGAAAGGAACATATAAAAGAAAAAGAAAAATATATATAAATATATATATATATATATATATTAAAAAAAAAGAATAATAATAAATAAATGATTCTCCTTCTCTTGTAGAATGCTTATGGGAAATTGGTAAGTAAGTGTGATTGTTTGAATTTGACAAAGAGAGAAGTAGGCCTAACTCCAAGTTGTAACCTACTTATCCAAATACTATCCACCCTTACCTAAGCCCTGTTACAACCTTTAAGTCCTCAAATAGTGTGTGTGCATATCATGTGTATTGACTGTCTAGAACTTGTTCAAGCCTATGAAACGATGGTGCAGGTATTGTAAATTGAGTGAATACCTTAGACACCTCAAAAGAGAGAAACACTAGTGAGATGTGTGAAAAAGAGAGGACTTGAGATTGCTTGCCTGCCTATGATCTTGTGTCCTACCAATTCAATTGTCTTGCTACTACACTGTGTTGGATGATTATTTTTGACATGCTGAGTGTCTAATGGTTGGTGTGAAATGTGTGACAGCTGAATAAAAAATTAGCCACAGCCTGAATTGAATGATTGCTTGAGGACAAGCAAAAATCTAAGTTTGGGGTTGTGTTGACTCTCTGTCATATGTAATAAATTGTGTAATTTTAGAACCAAAACTGCAGGGATTTGATTGTAGTTCGGTTGATTGCGGGGGAATTAGCTTAGTTGTAGATTGATGTATTAGGATTATTTTGTAAGCTATTTCTCTCAATCCTGGTGCCAAATGCAAAGGAAGACCTTCAAGATATTGTGGCATCAACTAGCGAACCAGACATTTGCGTAGTGATGCAACAGGAATTGAAAGAATTGGTCTCTGGCTTATTTCGCGTCGCGACCAGGAGGCATCGCGTCGCGACGCAGCTGAATGAATTAACAGGATACCACCACTGACTTATTTCGCGTCGCGACGGGCTCGTGTCACGACGCGATGGGTCACCGAAAGTAGGGTTTTTATGTTCAGTTTTGCATTTTTGAAAGGGACTTCGTCTTGGGAGCGGAACAGAGTTTTGGAGCAGCTGAAGGGTGCGATTTTGGGGACTTCTCATCACTTGGGAACAAGGGGTTTGAAGGTTCTAATGTCTTCCTTCATGTTTATCTTCTTTATCCTAGTTTCTACTTCTATGATGATGTGTAACTAAACTTCTTTGATTAGGGAGAGATGATTCTCCCCAAATCTATCTATTGAACACTTTGCTATGGCTAATTCAGTTATTTGTTTGATTTATCATATGTCTAGACCTCTATGTTTAATGCTTTATTACTACATACGATAGTTTTAATGATTTAGGGTTTGTGATCACCATAGGGATATGGGTTTGCATACTTGATATGGGGTTTTAGATCACTTAGTTGAGGAGCATAGGAATATGAAATTAAGTTTGTGAATTCTCTAGTTCTAGGGTTTAAGGCTTTACCTATTGGCATGAATCACCTAAGGAATTAGGGTATCTCAATTAGGTAAAAGGGGTTTTAAGGCAAGGTATTGTCCTTAACCTACTTTAGTGAATTGAATCTGATATCTTGGATAAAGAACTTGAAATTAACTGAAGGTTCATATGATAGGTGTGGGGAGAGGATTCGATCCCTAATCGCTTTTCTTGCTTTATTAAACAACCGTTTTATTTCGCGCTACTAAATTCCAAAAATTTTCCAATTTTCCCATCTAATAATTTATAAATTTGCATTTGTTAACAACGCACAATCCCTGTGGATACGGCCGGTACTTACCGTTTTCTCTATTACTTGCAACGTTTCAGTACACTTGCTGAAATTCTAACAAGTTTTTGGCGCTGTTGCCGGGGATTGTTGATTTCATTGTCAACAAGGCAAAAGAGTTAATTCTTAGATTTTAGTTTTACCTTTTGTTTTTATTTATTTAATTATTTATTTTTGGTACTGAGTGATTTTTATTGGACTTATTGACGGTTTGCATAGTATTTCAGAAATTTGTTTATGCGAGACAAAACTGCGAGAGAATTGTTATTTGACCCAGAGATTGAAAAGACAGCAAAAGCAAACCGAAAGAAAACAAAGCTAGCTAAGCAACAAGCCCAGAGAGAGTCATAGGTACACTCAGCTTCAACCTCTGATCCGGAAGATTCTTCAACTGAAGAGGCAGAAATGGCCGAGAATCCACCTCCAAGACGCACTCTCGGTGACTTCGGGAGGAGAAATCAGGGCGCTCAAGCATTCAATTTCCAACCAGTGGGAGTTGCCCAATTTGACATCAAATCTTCTGTGCTCACTACCTTAAAATCAGAGCAGTTTTCAGGATCAGATGCAGAAGACCCCAACCAACACCTCTTCCAGTTTTATGAGATCTGTGGAACTACACACCCTGAGGGAGTTAATGAAAGTGCCAAGAAATTGCACCTGTTTCCATTCACACTAACAGGGAGGGCAAAGGATTGGTTGAATACTATCCCAGCAGGAACTGTTAACACTTGGAATGAACTTGAGAACAAATTGTTGGAACGATTTTTCCCAATCTCCAAGTTCATCAAAAAGAGGGCAGAAATCTCCAACTTTGAACACAACATCAAAACCTAACCTGCTTGTCATTTTGACTTTGAACGCATCATCATCAAAACCTAACCTACAAAAGCAAAATAGCCACATTTGTCGTATAATGATTTCGTTTAAAAACCGGTAATTGACATTGTTGACAAATTTTGGTATGAAATGGCCCAACTTGTTTTACTCATATCATCGGATGTGTATTTGGTTGATTGGACATGTTGTTTGGTACTGTTATTGTGTTTGGATAAGATAGGAATTGAGCGGAACGAGGATTGGAACCATCGGAATTGCGAAATTGTGACTCAATTCCTAGGACGGTGAATCAATTCCCAGGACTGTGAATATATTTGCAAGACTGTCAATGAATTCCCAAGACTGTGAATCTGTTGACAGATTGTGAATCTTTTCCTATTTTGTGAATCGATTCCCATAATTGCGAATCTATACCCAGACTATTTTCGAAAACTAAAATGTTCCAAATCTCTTCCAATCTTTTCCTTAACCCTCCCCATTGATGATTGAGTAAGTTTATGCTCCGAATTGTGAATGTCATTAAGCGAAATGTATGATATTCATTTATGATGTTATGACCGTTCATTTAGTTATGTACCGAGAGAGAACATAACAATGTAAATGAACAAAAAGGATTTGGTATCCACTAACAAGATTTTATAACCACAAAAGGACTTGGTGTCCATAAAAGGATTTGGTATCCACAAAAGGATTTGGTATCCACAAAAGGACTTAGTGTCCATAAAAGGATTTGGTATCCACCCTCCCCAAAGGATTTGGCATCCACATGAGGCATTAGGTATGCCATTAATCAGATTTTGGGGTCCGAAAGAAATGATAAACAAAACATTGCAAGTAGAGTTGTGAGGGGTCACGCAAGAGCTCACTGAGATTATTATCTCATTGTTTATGTTTGTGGTGTTTACCGATAAACAAGGAAAAGCAAAGGAAAAGAAGAATGAGTAGCAGTTGATCCAAGTCACGGAGACTTGAGGGATCTTGGGGATCCAATATTTACTTTGCTTAGTTCCCTAGGTTTATTATGTACTTTCGATACCATGACTTGAACCGTATATTAAAGTTGTGTATCGTTTATTTAATTCTAGTTGAGATATTGAACAATATATAGATGGATAATGACTTTGAACCTTCGGTTTATAGTTGTTGAGTAACCCTTTTTTTGAACTCATGGTGGTTTAAAGGGATAATTGAATGAGTTGTCATCTATGTTTAGTTATGTTCAATGTCTTGATTTAGAATGAACACTCTGATGTATGCTAAATTTGAATATTCCGGTAATTCTTCTAAAGTAGAAATATTACGGTGTTACATTTATGTATCAGAGCAGTTCGACCTTGTCAGGCTTAGTGACCTTACGGTCCAGAGGTTAGTTAGATCGAGTCAGCTAGGGACTTAGACCATTGATGGTAAAAATATTTCAGTAATTTGTATGAGCATTGAGCCCGGATCCACTCAATATTTCACGCAACGTACTGAGAATGATGACAATTGGTTGCCTTAGCCCCGAAATTGTCGTAAACCCTAAACCATAGGATTCTTGGCCTTCTCGTTTCATCAGAGCATGCAGCAGAAGCAGAGGGCTACAGGCGATATTTTGGAGCAAAAAGATGGGCATCCGTGTTGGTTCGAGGAAGCTGTGGGTGACTGTTTTGTCTTTGGAGCCAATGCGACCGTTGTATTGCCGCGTAAATCGTTAGAGGTCATCTAGAGAGTTCTAATCAAGAAAATCCTTCCGGTAGAAGGAGTGTTAGTGTCCTAAGATTTGTTTAGGATTAGCAGACACCATGAAACTCAGATTGTTGATAGACTAGTCTCTCAGTTACTGAGTTGATGTCTCGTAGTTAACCCTACCTTGTGACTAGAGCTAACCCCAACTTATGTCTCAGCTTAGTGAAATTCTTTCGGATAGTCATGAATTTAGATTAGGTTCCTTTTCTTTGGAACTATAATACCCTAATATCTCAACCACAGAAGAAATACCAGGATACACTTTTAAGCATACAGCAGAGTCAACTTCCTGTTTTAGATATTGAACAACACTAATTATTTAATGATAAACTCATCAAATAGGCACTGATATTTCAAAACTTCAAAATATAGGTACTTAATTAACATAAAAATCATATTTTAATGTCCTTCCCACATCCTAATGTTCAATATCCATAACAGAAATAGCGGAAATGATATACAACTTCTAATACCAGTACAAGTCACAATATCGGGCTACATAAGAAAACTAAGGGAACCACATAAGCAATAACTAAAACTCCACGACCTCCTTGGACTCCATCATGTGCACTCTCTAACCATGCTTCTTGGCTTTTGTCTTTACCTGTTTCTCTGTAAAAACCACAACATATAAAGGGTGAGATTACAAATCTCAGTGAGTCCTATCGAGACCCCTCACTACATCAGCGGTTCATATGCTTATTTAATCGTACTCCGATTCTTGATAGCTACTTACAATGTTTATAACTTAGCACATCACCTTGAACCATTTTTTTTCTTCGGTTCGTAGTGCACCCAATCCGCTAACCTTGCGCTAGCGGGCAAACATGAACGAGGCCTAGGGTTCGGGCTCATGACTTCCCTGCCCTAGTATGCTAAAGGCGCCTTTTCTCTCTAACCACAAAGAAGTGAAATATGACCCTAATTCAGCTCCTTATTCTCAAAGGAGGAGCGAACAACAACATGCATTGAGGATTCGTGAAACTACCATGGATCGGTTGCTCTAGCTTTAATGGGGAGAATAGCTAATGTTCCGGAGTCAACCAGGGGGTCCCATTAGCAAAACCAAGAGGTGCGCTTAGCAAGTAATATGGACCAGCCCAACCGATTCAGCCCATATCCACCTCATGCGAGCCCAACATGCTTGGATAGTCAAGATCGACTCTGCCCATCCAACGATCCACGAAAGGGCACGATTTCCTATAAATACAGGCAAACTTTACCCTAAGAAAGGTTCAATCTCTAATCCTTAGTACCTTGACTCATTTATTCTATATACTGACTTGAGCGTCGGAGTGGTTTGCAGGTACCCCCCGAGCGCTCACTGACCTTCTGCCAGGACAGCAAGAGACCTACCAACAACAGCCGACCAAAAAGCTGCTCGGTACAGAACATTGGCGACCACAGTGAGAGGTTTCTATCTTTCACATCATCACTACTCGAACCTTTCTCTTGCTGCTCCATGACTCCCAGGGGAAGACCACGGGTTCAGAGCATTGCCATACCCGCACCCCGACCGAAAGGTACCCCTGACGGCAACGTCTTGACTATACAGGACGAGGGCACCAGCCAACCTACCCAGCCCTCTAACGTGAATCAAATTTTGGACCTCCTGACCAGTCACACTCAACCTATGTTGGAACAGGAAGCACGACTGAGGGAGATTCAAAGGCGTGTGACCGCCCTGCCAGAACAACCGCCATTCAGCAGGGTGACAGTTCCTCTAACGACGGTGACCTCAAGGCGCCCTCCTCGGAGACATCATGTCCATCGCTCTCCCCCCCGGCGACACAGGCGTGGGGAATCAGGCTCACCCCCAGGGACCTATCGGCCTCGTGACACCCACTCCAGCACCTCCTCACACGCGTCCTCTAATACTCATGAGAGATCAAGGAGCCGGGTTGCACCCGCAGAAGGCACCACTGGGATTCTCCATCGAGGAGATCCCCCGAGCGACACAGGTATCAAGAGCTGGGCTATGAAGACACCTCCCCCCGAAACTCAAGAGAGTTTTCGGAGGAGGGGCCGTTTACAAGAAGGGTAGACGAATGCCAAATCCCAAGGGCCTTAGAAAAGCTGCCAAATCTCAAGATGTTCGACGGGACTGAAGATCCGGACGGTCATCTGGCACACTTCTCCCTAATGATGCGCTATAGGGGCGCCAGGGAATCCATCCATTGCAAAATCTTCCCCCTCACTCTCGATGGTTCCGCACTAGAGTGGTTCCAAGAGTTGAGGCCTGTAACGCCCCAAAATTTAATTATTTATTTAATTGAATTGTTTGGGAAATAGATTGGTAGAAAAATAATAGAATAATAATAATGCTAGTAAAGGTGGGCCTATTGTTAGGGTTGGGAGTAGTAATAGGAGAAGTGTTAAGCGAGGCCCATGATGTAATTCGCATAAGCTATAGAAAAGCCCATAAAATTAAATAAGTATAATTAAGAGGTATTTAAGGTTTGGCTCGTTTAAAAAGAACAAAAAAATAGAATTAGAGAGTAGAGAAGAGGGAGAGAGCGACGGCCAAGAGGAGAGAAGAAGGAGGGAGCGACGCCAAGAGGAGAGAGAAGGCTAGGGTTCGTGGTCTTCTAAGGCTAAGGTAAGGGTGGGATTCAAGCCTTATAATGGGATATATGAATTACGTTATGTGGGGGTTAGGGTTTGATAATTGTCATATGTATGATCACATATGTATTGGATTCCCGTTGAATAATTATGTTTGTGTGATTGATATTCCTATGCCCTAGAACTATTCTTGTATTTTGCCATGATCATGAGAATTCGAATTGATATGCTGAAAGTGGTGCCCTAGGCGCCCAGTCACTGTGTCTGCGTTTCGTTGTTACTGAATCTGGCGCCCTTGGCGCCCTGTACATGTTCCTGCCTGTCACTGTTTTTCGGTTTTCGGTTGTTGCTAGAGGTGGCGCCCTAGGCGCCCAATGCTGTTTTTGATGTTGCTGAAAGTGGCGCCCTAGGCGCCCAGTATTGTTTGTGTTGCTGAGGAAGGCGCCCTAGGCGCCCAGTGTTGTCCCCTGTTGCTGAAACTGGCGCCCTAGGCGCCCAGTACCTGTTGATGTTGCTGAAGTTGGCGCCCTAGGCGCCCAGTGCCTGTTGATGTTGCTGAAGTTGGCGCCCTAGGCGCCCAGTACCTGTTGATGTTGCTGAAGTTGGCGCTCTAGGCGCCCAGTCCCTGTTGTTGTTGTTGAATCTGGCGCCCTAGGCGCCCTGTGCCTGACAGTGTGTTTGCTTGCTGAAACTAGCGCCCTAGGCGCCCTGTGACTTGTGTTTTGTTGCCTGAGGATGATGGCGCCCTATCCCTAGGCGCCATGCCCTATTTATGTGTTGTTGGTGTTGGCGCCCTGTCCCTAGGCGCCACACCCTATTTCTGTGCTGTTGGTGTTGGCGCCCTGTCCCCAGGTGCCAGACCCTATTTTCTGTGTGGTTGATGATGGCGCCCTGTCCCTAGGCGCCATGCTCTATTTTGTTGTTGCTGGTTTGGCGCCCTGTCCCAAGGCGCCACACCCTAATTCTGTGTCGCTGGTGTTGGCGCCCTGTCCCTAGGTGCCACACCCTGGTTGCTGTGTTGCTGTGTTGCTGGTTGCTGTGTTGCTGGTTGCTGTGTTGCTGTGTTGCTGGTTGCTGTGCTGCTTTTGCTGTGGTGCTGTTGCTGTGCTGCTGTTGCTGTGTTGCTGTTGCTGTGTTGCTGTTACTGTGCTGCTGTTGTTGTGATGCTGTTGTTGTGATGCTGTTGCCGTGTTGCTGCTGCTGGGCTGCTGTTATTGTTGATGTTGCTCTGGTGCTTTTGCTGTGCTGCTGTTGCTGTGTTGCTGTTGCCGTTGATGCTATTGTTGCTGCTGCCGTTGTTGCCATTGTTGCTGTTGTTGCAGTGTTGCTGTTGCTGTTGCCGTTGTTGCCATTGTTGCTGCTGCCGTTGTTGCCATTGTTGCTGTTGTTGCAGGGTTGCTGTTGCTGTTGCCATTGTTGCTGCTGCCGTTGGTGCTATTGTTGCTGTGGTCGCAGTGTTGCTGTTGCTGTTGTCGTTGTTTGCTATTGTTGAAAGTTGCTAAAATATTGCGATGTTGCCAAAATGTTGAAAGTTGCTAAAATATTGCAATGTTGCCAAAATGTTGAAAATTGCTAAGTTGTAAATTGTTGACGACGAAGGTGTACGAAGACGAATTTGCCTCTATTCATTGGCAGGTGATGTGTCGTAGGCCTACGGCCAATGTTGCTTTTCGACGTTGTTGCGTTGCTACGTAACTGTTGTTATTTGTTTGTGCATTTACATAGCGTCGCATGCATAGCATATTTTTACGATGGAGCTATGCTCAAACCACGATGGCCTGGATTGGCAAACCACGACGACGATGATGCGATGTTGATGCCCCTATTTAGGGCTTGAATTATGGTACCACATGCATTATATGGCGGTGGCCCTGAGTCGAGTCACATTCTGCATTCATGTTGCATATTTATGTGATTGAAATGATTTTGACTGTCGTGACGTAATGACTTGACCGTTGTGATATGATGATATTGACCGTTGTGATATGATGATATTGACCGTTGTGATATGATGATATTGACCGTTGTGATATGATGATATTGACTGTTGTGAAATGATGATCTGATGTCCTGACCTGATATATATTGTCTTTCATATGATTCATTATATGGTTCGACATCTCACCTCTTTTGTTTGAATGTTAACCCTATGTTGGTAACGTGCAAGTAACCTCGAATGAATGTCGTTGTACCTTCATTTGATCGAGTCGGTGTTGTCGCTCTGATACGTAGCACTCAGGGGGAATGAACGTTTATTTATGTTATTTAAGTTGTTTACTGTTGGATTTTGAGTTATGAATTTTGCATAGTTGCCACGATTGTTTAGTTGAACCATTTGAATTTTCGCTACGTAGTTAAAAGAAGTTTGACTTGTTTTGAGATGTTGTTTTATCGGTTCATCCGAAAGCCTTATGTATCTGTTTTCAAAAAGCGAATTAAACCGTCTATTGTTTCCACGAAGCCAATGTGTTGTTTGTTGAAAAAGATTTTTATGAACTCTGATTTTGCATTATTTCACCGGGTAGAAATGGGGTGTTACATTAGTGGTATCAAAGCAGTTTCGGTCTGTCCGGCCAAGTTGTCAAGTTATTGTGTCATTGACGATCAAGTATTGTCAATTAGTTATAACTGTTATTTATGTTGTAGTGAGTAGATGAGATGGCTGGAAGGAACGATGTTGCTATCGCTGCTGCTTTGGCTGCTATGGCTCAGGCTGTGGAAGGTCAGCAAAACGTTGGTGAGAATGCTGTGTCTCGTAGTTTGGTAACCTTTCAAAGGGAGAATCCGCCTACTTTCAAAGGAAATTATAATCCTGATGGAGCGTTGACTTGGCTGAAGGTGATGGAGAGGATCTTCGTGTGATGGACTGCACTCTAGCGCAGAAGGTTCGTTATGGTACTCATATGTTGGCAGAAGAAGCTGATGACTGGTGGTTAGAGACTAGTCAAAGGTTGGTAGCTGCAAGTGAAGAGGTCACTTGGGTTGTGTTCCGTAGGGAATTTACGAGGAAGTATTATCCGGAAGATGTTCGGGGTAAGAAGGAAATTGAGTTCCTTGAGCTGAAGCAAGGAAACCTGTCAGTTACTGAGTATGCTGCTAAGTTTGTGGAGTTGGCTAAGTTTTATCGCACTACAGTGAAGCAACTGCTGAATTTTCGAAGTGCATCAAGTTTGAGAATGGGTTGCGACCAGAGATCAAGAAGGCCATTGGGTATCAGAAGGTCCGTGTCTTTGCTGATTTGATTGATAGCTGTAGAATCTATGAGGAGGATAACAATGCGCATTATAAAATTGTTAATGAGAAGAGGAGCAAGTCTCAGAGTCGTGGTAAGCCGTATGATGCTCCTACTAGTAGAGGTGAACCGAAAGCTGCTGATGGTAAGAGGACTAGTGGGGGAGATGCTCCTGCTGGTATTGTGTGCTTCAAATGTGGCAAAGCTGGTCATAAGAGTAATGCGTGCAAAGCTGAGACGACGAGGTGTTTCCGTTGCGGTAAGATCGGGCATGAGGTGTCCGGGTGTGAGCATAAGGAGGTGGTTTGTTTCAACTGTGGCGAAGGAGGACACATCAGTAGTCAGTGTCAGAAACCGAAGAAGGAACGAGCTGGTGGAAGAGTGTTCGCTTTGGTAGGGACAGAGACTTCTAAGGAGGGTGGACTTATTAGAGGTACATGCTTCATTAATGGTGTTTCTCTAACTTATATTGTTGATACCGGTGCTACTCTTTGTTTTATTGCTGCTGATTGTGTTGAAAGATTGGGTCTTGCATTGTCTTCTACGAATGGAGAAATGGTTGTCGACACTCTAGCTAATGGGTCGGTCACTACTTCTTTTGTGTGTTCTGGGTGTCCCTTGTCGATTTTCGACAGAGACTTTTTTGTTGATTTACTTTGGTTGCCGTTAAGCGGAGTGGATGTGATCTTAGGTATGAACTGGTTAGAGTATAACCATACCCATATTAATTGTCATAGCAAGTCTGTAAGTTTTTCTACCCCTGAATAGGAGGGAGCTGGTTTGTTGTCTGCTCGACAATCGCGGAAATTAATTCGGGAGCAAGGGAAAACTTCGCAAAGTGGAAAGAAGAGTTATCATGATAAGCGATAAAGGGATTTCAAATTTCAAGCGGATGATGTGCGAGTACGGGATAATCTCACTGTGGAGACGATGCCTGTGCGTATTGTAACACCCCTTTTCTACCCGGAAAATTTTTGACAAAAATCAAAGTTTCAAAAACATTTTTCACTACACCCACAAGGGATGCTACATTTACACCGTTTAAAACATCGCACGTCAATAAATAAAATTCACCATTAAAATAGTACGACACATAACAGTAAGTCCATCACATGCAGCGGAATAAAAATAAAGGGTTCAACGAATAATCGCAACACCACCATAAAACTTCAAAAATTAGAATAATAGAGACTAATAAAACTAGCGTTCATCCCCCCGGGTGCTACGTATCAGAGCGACGACACCAACTCGACTAGCGAAGGTAGACATGCCTTCACTCGCAATCACCTGCACGTTACCAACATAGGGGTAACATTCAAACAGAAGGGGTGATATCTTACATTATAATAGCATATATGATAGGCAATATGCTAGAGTTACGACAACTATATCTACCGCTTCACAACAACATCAAATTACAAATCACCAAGAATCATCACCAACATCATGAGTAAGTATATGAGATGCAACCCACACCAACGAGTATATGCATGTGGTACCAATCATCACCAATAAATTAGCCAATAAGCGCATCATCACCTGTATGAGCATCACCATCATTACCTATAGCTCCAAGGCCGAAGCCTTCATCACCAAAATAATGCATATGAATTGTATGCGACACCATGAGCAATGCAACAACAATAGTCATCTATGTGACACAATCAGCACCAATATCAACAAATGGTCATAGACCCATCACCTATCACCTTTGCCCATAAAATAGGCACATCACCTGTTATATCATCACCAATAGCACCAATCATCACCAATACACCTACACCTATAAGATAATCCAACAACCTGGCCAACAATCACCGACCCCAGAGACACCAATAAGTTTACAACATCAATGGCAGCAACAATTTTACAACACCGAGAACAACGACAATTTACATCACCTGGAACGACAACGACTTTACAACACTAATGCCAACAATCAAATAGGACATGGCAGGAACCGGCGCCCAGCAACAGGGCGCCAACAGAAAACATCAACCAACAGAAACTGGCGCCCAGTAACAGGGCCCCTACCAAGCAACAACAACAACAGAAATTGGCGCCCAGCAACAGGGCGCCAAGCACAATAGCAACACAGCAGGAACTGGAGCACAATAGCAACACAGCAGGAACTGGCGCCCAGCAACCGGGCGCCTAGTGCAACAACATCACAACAGGAATTGGCGCCCAGCAACAGGGCGCCTAGTGCAACAGTGGCATCAGCAGACTTGGCGCCCAGCAATAGGGCGCCTAGCACAACGGCAACAAAAACTGACATGGCGCCCAGGAGCAGGGGGCCCAGCAGGCCAATAACACAAACTGGCGCCCACTGCGCCAAACACCACGGGGCAGCCACATGAGGCGCCCACTGCAGCTATCTCAGTAAATTCGACTGCAGTTGTCTCAGTAAATTCGACAGCTTGTGTCTCAACACTTCGACAGCTTCTGTCTCAGCACTTCGACAGCTTCTGTCTCAGCAACTTCGACAGCTTCTGTCTCAGCAACTTCGACAGCTTCTGTCTCAGCAACTTCGACAGCTTCTGTCTCAGCAACTTTGACAGCTTCTGTCTTAGTGACTTCGACAGCTTCCGTCTCAGTGACTTCGACAGCTTCCGTCTCAACAACTACGACAGCTTCTGTCTCAGCAACTTCGACAGCTTCCGTCTCAGCAACTTCGACAGCTTCCGTCTCCGCAACTTCGACAGCCTCCGTCTCAGCAACTTCGACAGTTTTTGTCTCAGCAACTTCGACAGCTTCTGTCTCAGTGACAACAGACTTGGCGCCCAGCAACAGGGCGCCTGATTCAGCAAGGAACACATAGGGGCAGTGACACGGACATGGCAGTAACAAAACTGGGCGCCTAGGGCGCCTTTCTCAGCAGTACTGAAACAACACTGGGCGCCTAGGGCGCCATTTCCAGCAACATCAAAACTGTATTGGGCGCCTAGGGCGCCACTTCCAGCAACAACCAAAAACAGTGACAGGGCGCCCAGGGACAGGGCGCCTTTTCCAGCAACTAAGACAACAACACCAAATTGCACCAAACACCAAACACCAAATTTTCACCATGATCAATCACCAAACACCAAATTGTAATCATCATGAATACATTCAAACATCCCAAATACACATCAAGCAAAATCAAAAGACAACATAGAGCCTATCCCCCACATAACACCCATCATACACCCTATTATAAGGATAGAACCCACCCTTACCTTAGGTTTGCCGAATACGTGATCCTCTTGCACGAAGACTCCAAAGAACCACAACAACATAGCTCCTCCCTTCTTTCTCCTTGGTTTCGTGCCATCCCTTCTCTTCTCTCCTCTCTTCACAATTTTCTTTCTTTCTTTCACAAATTCGCAAATGACCAAACCCTAGCCAATGCCTTCACCTATGCGCCTATGCCATTTGGGCTCTTGGATCACGGGCCCCCGTCTACTACTCAGCTTAATTACTAAACACCACTCCCTGATTTAAATAAAACACCTTATAATTATTTTAATATGACTATACTAATAAAATACCTAAATAATTTAATTAAATAAATAATTAAATTATTTGGGCGTTACAACTTTCCCCCACTTAGAATATTTCGTCCTCGAAATTTACCTGATTCAAACAGCTCGGGATAGGACTCCTGCATCTTGCTCTCCAGCTCCCACGTCATGCTCTCTCCAGCAGCTCCTAGCCAGACTACTTTCACCAACGCAATCTCCTTGCCTCTTAGAATTTTCACCTCATGATCTTCGATTCGTACAGGCATCGTCTCCACTGTGAGATTATCCCGTACCTCCACATCATCCATGCGGATTACATGAGATGGATCCGAAATATACTTTCGAAGTTGCGACACATGAAACACGTCATGCAAATTCGAAAGGTTAGGCGGTAAAGCCACTCTATATGCAACATTCCCGACTCTCTCTGAAATCTGATAAGGACCAATGAAACGAGGAGTGAGCTTCTTCGACTTCAAAGCGCGTCCAACACCGGTCACTGGAGTGACTGTCAAAAATACATGCTCACCCGCTTGAAACTCTAAATCTTTCCTCCGCTTGTCGTAATAACTTTTCTGTCGACTCTGCAAAGCCTTCATCTTCTCACGAATCAACTTCACCTTTTCAGTTGTCTCTCGAACAATCTCCGGTCCAAGCGCCACACTCTCTCCAGACTCATACCAACACAACGGGGTTCTACACTTTCGACCATATAATGCTTCAAAAGGTGCCATCCCAATACTAGAATGGTAACTGTTGTTATACGTGAACTCTATCAGTGGAAGGTAGGAATCCCATGAACCTCCTTGTTCCAAAACACAAGCCCTCAACAAATCTTCCAAAGACTGAATTGTCCTCTCTGACTGACCATCTGTCTGAGGGTGATACGCCGAACTCAACCTCAACTTAGACCCCAACTTCTCTTGCAAACTCTTCCAGAAATCTGAAGTGAACCTCGGATCTCTATTCTAAACAATACTCTTAGGGACTCCATGAAGCTTCACAATCTCCCGGATATAAATCTCCGCCAACTTCGACACCGGATACGTGATGCTGATAGGAACAAAATGAGACGATTTTGTTAACCTGTCAACAATCACCCAAATTGCATCATACCCTTTCGCTGTATTAGGCAATCCCGTCACAAAGTCCATCGAAATGCTATCCCATTTCCACTCTGGAATTTCTAACAGTTGCATCAGTCCAGCAGGCTTCTGATGCTCAACCTTCGACTTCTGGCAAGTCAAACATGGATAAACGAACTGTGCCACGTCTCGCTTCATACCAGGCCACCAAAACAACTTCCTCAGGTCTTGATACGTCTTTGTAGCTACCGGATGAATGCTTAACTTACTTCTGTGACTCTCTTCAAGAATGGCTCTCTTCATGTCTGCATCATCAGGAATACAGATCCTACCACGGAACCTCAACACACCTTGGGAATCCAACCTAAATTCCTCATTCTCAGATTGATCAATCCTGACCGTCAAGTCTACCAGCTTAACACCTGATTTCTGGGCCTCTCTGATGCTGTCCAGAAAATCATTACCAATCTTCAACATCCCTAACTTAACACTCTGAGGCGTCACTTCACAAACCAGACTCATATCTCTGAACTCCTCAATCAGTTCCAACTCCTTAACCATCATTGCCGACATATGCAAAGTCTTCCGGCTTAAAGCATCAGCCACGACATTAGCTTTGCCTGGGTGATAGTTCAAACCGAAATCATAGTCCTTCAACAACTCCAACCATCGTCGCTGCCTCATATTCAACTCCTTCTAGTCAAACAAATATTTCAAGCTCTTATGATCACTAAACACCTCAAATCTGGAACCATAAAGATAGTGCCTCCAAATCTTCAACACAAAGACCACTGCAGCTAACTCCAAGTCATGAGTGGGATAATTCTTCTCATGAACTCTTAACTGCCTCGACGCATACGCAATAACCTTCCCATTTTGCATAAGCACACCACCTAGACCCATCTTTGAAGCATCACAATATACCACAAACGACTCTTCCGGATTGGGCAACGTCAAGACAGGAGACGTTGTCAATCTCTTCTTCAATTCCAAGAAACTTTCTTCGCAATGGGCGTCCCAAACAAAACCTTTCCTTTGCAGGTTATTTGAGTTAACGGAAGTTCTAACTTAGAAAAACCTTCAATGAATCTTCTATAATAGCCGGCCAATCCCAAGAAGCTTCTAATTTCAGTAGCCTACTTCGGAGCCTCCCAATTCAACACTACTTCTACTTTCGACGGATCCACCGCAATGCCACTACTAGAAATGACATGACCGAGAAAACTCACTTCCTTCAACCAGAACTCACACTTTGACAACTTCGCATACAGCTTCTTTTCCTTCAATACCTCCAATACTAACCTCAGATGCTCTGCATGCTCTTCTTCCGATTTAGAGTAAATCAGAATGTCGTCAATGAACACCACTACAAACCGATCTATGTAAGTATGAAATATACGATTCATATATTCCATAAATACTCCAGGTGCGTTGGTAACACCGAACGGCATCACCGAATACTCATAATGACCATAAAGGGTTCTGTAAGCCGTCTTCTGAATATCTTCGTCCTTCACCTTGATCTGATGATAACCCGATCTCAAATCAATCTTACTGAATACTTGAGCACCCACTAACTGATCCATCAAGTCGTCTATCCTCGGAAGTGGATACTTGTTCTTAATTGTCACCATATTCAACTGCCGATAATCCACACAGAGTCTCATACTACCATCCTTCTTCTTAACTAACAGCACAGGAGCTCCCCACGGCGATACACTCGGCCTCACAAACTTCTTCTCGAGCAGCTCCTCAAGTTGCTTCTTCAACTCAGACAATTCGGATGCAGACATAGCAACCAACGCAGCAGCAATAGCAGCATCGTTCCTTCCAGCCATCTCAACCAATCGCTACAATCATAAGCAACAGCTAGAACTAATTGACAATACTTGATGGTCAATGACACAATAACTTGACAACTTGGCCGGACAGACCGAAACTGCTCTGATACCACTAATGTAACACCCCTTTTCTACCCGGAAATTTTTTGACAAAAATCAGAGTTTCAAAAACATTTTTCACTACTCCCACAAGGGATGCTACATTTACACCGTTTAAAACATCGCACGTCAGTAAATAAAATTCACCATTAAAATAGTACGACACATAACAGTAACTCCATCACATGCAGCGGAATGAAAATAAAGGGTTCAACGAATAATCGCAACACCACCATAAAACTTCAAAAATTAGAATAATAGAGACTAATAAAACTAGCGTTCATCCCCCGAGTGCTACGTATCAGAGCGACGACACCGACTCGACTAGCGAAGGTAGACATGCCTTCACTCGCAATCACCTGCACGTTACCAACATAGGGGTAACATTCAAACAGAAGGGGTGAGATATCTAACATTATAATAGCATATATGATAGGCAATATGCTCGAGTTACGACAACTATATCTACTGCTTCACAACAACATCAAATTACAAATAACCAAGAATCATCACCAACATCATGAGTAAGTATATGAGATGCAACCCACAACAACGGGTATATGCATGTGGTACCAATCATCACCAATAAATTAGCCAATAAGGGCATCATCACCTGTATGAGCATCACCATCATCACCTATAGCTCCAAGGCCGAAGCCTTCATCACCAAAATAATACATATGAATTGTATGCGACACCATGAGCAATGCAACAACAATAGTCATCTATGTGACACAATCAGCACCAATATCAACAAATGGTCATAGACCCATCACCTATCACCTTAGCCCATAAAATAGGCACATCACCTGTTATATCATCACAAATAGCACCAATCATCACCAATACACCTACACCTATAGGACAGTCGAACAACCTGGCCAACAATCACCGACCCCAGAGACACCAATAACTTTAGAACATCAATGGCAGCAACAGATTTACAACACCGAGAACAACGACAATTTACATCACCTGTAACGACAAAGACCTTACAACACCAATGCCAACAATCAAATAGGACATGGCAGGAACTGGCGCCCAGCAACAGGGCGCCAACAGGCAACAGCAACCAACAGAAACTGGCGCCCAGCAACAGGGCGCCTAGCAGGCAACCGTAACAACAGAAATTGGTGCCCAGCAACAGGGCGCCTAGCACAATAGCAACACAGTAGGAACTGGCGCCCAGCAACCGGGCGCCTAGTGCAACAACATCACAACAGGAACTGGCGCCCAGCAACAAGGCGCCTAGTGCAACAGTGGCATCAGCAGACTTGGCGCCCAGAAACAGGGCGCCTAGCACAACGGCAACAAAAACTGACATGGCGCCCAAGAGCAGGGCGCCCAGCAGGCCAATAACACAGAAACTGGCGCCCACTGCGCCAAACACCACGAGGCAGCCACATGAGGCGCCCACTGCAGCTATCTCCGTAAATTCGACTGCAGTTGTCTCAGTAAATTCGACAGCTTCTGTCTCAGCACTTCGACAGCTTCTATCTCAGCAACTTCGACAGCCTCTGTCTCAACAACTTCGACAGCCTCTGTCTCAGCAACTTCGACAGCTTCTGTCTCAACAACTTCGACAGCTTCTGTCTCAGTGACAACAGACTTGTTGCTGTTGTTGCAGTGTTGCTGTTGCTGTTGCCGTTGTTGCCATTGTTCCTGTTGTTGCAGTGTTGCTGTTGCTGTTGCCGTTGTTGCCATTGTTGCTGCTGCTGTTGTTGCTATTGTTGCTGTGGTCGCTGTGTTGCTGTTGCTGTTGCCGTTGTTTGCTATTGTTGAAAGTTGCTAAAATATTGCGATGTTGCCAAAATGTTGAAATTTACTAAAATATTGCGATGTTGCCAAAATGTTGAAAATTGTTGACGACGAAGGTGTACGAAGACGAATTTGCTTCTATTCATTGGCAGGTGATGTGTTGTAGGCCTACAGCCAATGTTGCTCTCCGATGTTGTTGCGTTGCTATGTAACCGTTGTTATTTGTTTGTGCATTTACATAGCGTCGCATGCATAGCCTATTTTTACGATGGAGCTATGCTCAAACCACGATGCCCTGGATTGGCAAACCACGACGACGATGTTGCGATGTTGATGCCCCTATTTACGGGCTTGAATTATGGTACCACATGCATTATAGGGCGGTGGCCCTGAGTCGAGTCACATTCTGCATTCATGTTGCATATTTATGCGATTGAAATGATTTTGACTGTCGTGACGTAATGACTTGACCGTTGATGATGATATTGACCGTTGTGATATGATGATATTGACCGTTGTGATATGATGATATTGACCGTTGTGATATGACGATATTGACTGTTGTGAAATGATGATATGATGTCCTGACCTGATATATATCGTCTTTCTTATGATTCATTATATGGTTCGACATCTCACCCCTTCTGTTTGGATGTTACCCCTATGTTGGTAACGTGCAGGTAACCTCGAATGAATGCCGTTGTACCTTCATTTGATCGAGTCGGTGTTGTCGCTCTGATACATAGCACTCGGGGGGAATGAACGTTTATTTATGTTATTTAAGTTGTTTACTGTTGGATTTTGAGTTATGAATTTTGCATAGTTGCCACGATTGTTTAGTTGAACCATTTGAATTTCCGCTGCGTAGTTAAAAGAAGTTTGACTTGTTTTGAGATGTCATTTTATTGGTTCATCCGAAAGCGCTATGTATCTGTTTTCAAAAAGCGAATTAAACCGTCAATTGTTTCCACGAAGCCAATGTGGTACTCCATTGTTCGTTGAAAAGGATTTTTATTAACTCTGATTTTCCATTATTTCACCGAGTAGAAATGGGGTGTTACAAGGCAGAACTCCATATACTCATGGGGGCAGCTGGCGAGAATGTTCACGGCTCGTTTCACTGCCTCCCGGCTAAAGCCCAAATCTGAAGAAGTACTGAGAATCGTCAGGCAGCGTAACCACGAGACACTGTGGGAGTATATTGAGCGCTTCAATAAGGAAGCTTCGGGCGTTCAAAGTTTGGAGGACAGGCAAAGGTTGTTCTGGATGAAAGACGGGTTGAGAAAGGGAAGTTTGTTCCAGGTAGATGTAGGCATCAACAAGCCTAGAAACTTGGGTGAGTTCCTTCGAAGATCCCAAAAATACATGAACTATGAGGAGGATGATATGGCTTACCGCGAGGCAGCCAAGCCAGGGGGCGACAGGGAGGTCACCCAGGAGGTACGCCGGCAAAAGGTAACAGGAGGCGTACACCGTGAGGGACGCCCCCCAAGACTCTCAGGTCTTACTCCCCTCGTCACCTCAAGGGCGCAAATACTGACTGAATGTGCCAATGCGGAATTCAAAGACATCAAGAGGCCAGAGCCTTTGGTGTTGAAAGAGGGACAGAAACCCTTGAAGAAATGGTGCCGCTACCATCAAAGCGGAGGCCACGACACCAATGGCTGCCGAGCACTGAAGGAAGATATTGAGGAGCTGATCCAGAAAGGAAAGTTGTCACAGTACGTGAAGAAAGACGGGGAACTGAGTGGCTCGCGCAAAAGAGCTGGATGCCCCGAAGGTAAATACAGATCCCCTAGGAAGGGGAGGCCCCAGTCGGCATGGGGGTCGAAAATGGCAATGATGAATCAACCGCTAATGAGGACAACCAGAGGCCCAAAGGAAGGCCAGTGGCCATGGTGATCCACGGGAGAAACCCCCATGATGACTGGGGGTCAAACAAATCAATGGAGAGGAAGTGGAAGGAGATCCTCAGCATTGCGTCAACCTCTGGCACCAGGAAGGGGTCAACCAGACCGCCCCTATCCTTCGACGATAATGATATTCTCGATGGGAAACCGAACAAACACGTCCCACTGATCATCACAGCCATTATCGCCAACGTCGAGGTAAGAAGGATCCTGGTTGACCAGGGAAGTCCAGTAGATATCATCTTCGAAGACCTGCTGCAAATGCTGAATATCTCCCCCGATGACCTGACTCCATACCGAGGAGGGGACCTAACCGGGTTTAATGGATCGAAGACTAAGCCACTCGGCCACCTAGAGCTAATGGTCACCTACGCAAACCCTGACGGTAAACCGCCGTTGTTCAGAACTGTGAAAACACCCTTCCTGGTCCTCCCATGCAAGTCGGTCTACCAGTGCATCCTTGGGAGGCCCATGTAGGGGAAGCTGGAGGCGGTCACCTCAACGGTCCATCTCAAAATGAAGTTCTACACTCTGGAGAGTGAGGTGGTGACCCTCCAGGTGGACCTGGGAGCAGCACGCAGATGTTTCTACATGAGCTTTAAAGATGAGAAGGAGACCGCCGAGCTAAGAAGCTCGGGTAAGGGGTTCAGAGAAAAAGCTGACGTGAATCTGACAGACTGGGATGCCAGAACTGACTCAAGTAGTGAAGAAGAAGCGGAAAGTCAACCCAAAACTAAGGACTCACAGTTCCAATACTTAGAACGTTTTCTTTAAAGAAGTTGGTTGTTTAAGTTTAACACGTCTACTTTAAGAAGTTGGTTGTTTAGGTTCAACACGTCAAAACAATTTACAACACGCGTGCGAAGGAATTAAACCTTACTATCTACGGTTCAAGATATTGTTTCGCAAATCACAGTTTTTGCTCTAGCTTTTAGAAAAAACTAAGAGAAACTGACGCCGAATACAGTAGCAGCCAGCGCCCAGGAGGGAGCCTAGCAGGGCGCCTATAAGGAGCAGCTAGCGCCTAGGAGGGCGCCTAGCAAGAGGTGGTCTGAAAGCTATGTCCCGACTCAAACAACAGGGAACCAGGCAACCAGGCAGAACCAAGACACGAGTCGACCTACTGATAGGCCGCAAGTGCACGGTCTTGTCGCGTAATAAAAGAGTTATCGATCCACATGGAGAGCCTAGGTGATTACCAATTTAATTTTGCAAAGTTGATTAAATGAAAAGAAAGTCTTTTTAGAAAGAAGGAATGTTTTTGTTGATGTTTTAAAGATAAAAAGAGACTTGGGGTATTAGTTTCATCGAAATGATAAGGTTTCCGTTATTAATCATTTCGACTATTTTCCAGTTTAAAGAACGATATATTTCTTAAGACAAGGCGACGGTTGTAGCAATAGTTTCCTTCCGGAATACAAACGCGTGTTCTAAACTAATTATCAAGCCTATTTTCATTGTTGATTATTGATAACTCTATTTTATATAGAGTTATTCATATGTTTATGTTTAAACTTAGTAAATTGCTCTCTTTCAAGCAAAGATAAAGAGTTTATATAGTATTTTATGTAATATGTGATAACTTGAGTGTTTAACATGGTTATAGTTGTTAGTAGGCCATTTTGGATATATTGTGGTATGTTTGATAAATTTGTTCAGTACAGTCTAGATGCTCCTGCATCAAATGCTCCTGCATTGATCCAGCACTGGTTTAGCACAATGCTACTGCACTGCAACTGCATTGACCGAACGTTGGAGCCATCCACTTGCACATCCACTTGCCATCCACTTGCACTTTATGACCTCATACTTGGTCCCCTAAAGCAAGAACACCTCAGATTCCGTTGCCTACAATTCCCACATAGCTTTGAAGAGTCATCAACATAGGGACACATGTTCTTATCTCATTTGACCTCCCTATACAATTGAATGAAGACTTCACATGGGAATCAGCTGCTGTAAAGTAACCATCAATACAGCCACCAAAGTTACTTCAACATGAAGGAAGGAAGCACCTCTCTTGAAGACTATAAAAGGACCTCACTCCTTCACTTGAAAATAGATCACAATCCATAAGTTATATTTATATTTCAATATACATAGTTAGTTTCTATTTTGTAAGAAGGTAAAGGAAGTGACAAATCCTCCTTACTTCGGTTTCATAGTTTTATCAAAGTGCTAAGGAGCTAATGCAACTACATTGCTAGGAAGGATTCATAATAAGAGCTACAACTTGTGTAACTTCTATCTTGTTGTTTCTCTTTTGTGATTTCAATTATATAAACATGTTCTATTCTATTTATATTTGCCTTGCAATGTCTATGTTGAGCTAAACCTTTCTTAGTTGGAATGTTCTAACCATTTAATGAGCTTTTAAGTAAGTTTAATACTAGTATATGATGTGTGCACCTTAGTTCTTGCTTGATAACACTTTCAACACTTATTTTGAGGTTGATCACTTAGAATAAGTAGATTTGTAAAAGCAGACATGGTTTACAATTAAGAACTCAAGAACTAATATGAGTGAGTGTTTTACATAAAGAAAACTTTGTGAAAACCATACTAAGTCCTAGACATAGGATAGTATAGTCCATAGGGTGATACTGTGGGTACTTTAAAAGACATGAGTGAACTTATTTAGCAAGCCTAGACATAGGAAGCTTGTAATGAGACTCTGGAGAAAAGTGATTGAAAGGCAGACAACTAATGCAACAGCATTCAGTGCAACTGCATCATAACTGCATTAAACACTTATAAGTAAATTACTTGGGGAAGACATTCCAACTAGCTTTTCATCTAAATTACATAATATTGACTTTTGAAAGAGTTCATCAATCCCTGTGGGTTCGACCTGTTCTAAACACTGTATTACTTGTTATGGACTGTGTATACTTGCACATGTTTTCCACACACCATGTTTTTGGCGCCGTTGCCGGGGATTGTAGTTAAATTCTTTAAAAAATCTGATATACTGTAATTTAGTGTATATTATTCTGGTATTTGCAAGTTTCTGTCATGTAGGAGCACATGGTGCTTTAGCATATGTACAGGACCAGAAACAGGACACCAGAATACAGCTTAGATCCAGAGATAGAAAGAAGATTTAGGAGATTGTTAAGACTCCAAAAGCCAAAGGAACAAGCCTACAATATGTCTCACAGTGAAGGACAGAGCTCAAGACCACACTCAGTAAGAGGAGGTCCTGGCTCTCATCAAGATACAGAAGAAGATCACAGAGAAAGATTCATTCACATGGATCCCATAGGTATGATTAATGATAGAGATAGACCTATGAGGGACTATGCTCAGTTTGATCATCAAAACATGCAAACTAGCATATCTAGACCTCATATTGATGTTGTGCATTTTGAATTTAAACCTATGATGTTTCAAATGCTTCAAACTATTGGTCAATTTGGAGGAACTCCTCTAGAGGATCCTCACTTGCATTTAAAACAGTTTATAGAAGTATGTAGTAACTTTATCTTACCTGGTGTTAGTGAAGATGCTTTCGAATTAAGGTTGTTTCCTTATTCTTTGAAAGATAGAGCTAAGGCTTGGCTAAACTCTTTAGAGCCTAACTCTATCCATTCATGGAATGAAATGGCTGAAAAAATTTTAGGAAAATATTTCCCACCTATCAAAAATGCTAGGATGAGAACTGATATTACATCTTTTAGACAAAAAGAGTTTGAATCATTATTTGAAGCATGGGAAAGATGGAAAGAACTTTTAAGAAAATGTCCTCATCATGGTTTACCTGTTATTATTCAAATGGAAACTTTTTATAATGGTTTAGAACCTCAAACCAGAATAATGCTTGATGCATCTTCTGGTGGAGTGTTATTAAATCTGTCATACAATGAAGCATGTGAATTAATTGATAGAATAGCAGCTAATAGCTCGAGTTGGCCTACTGAGAGGGTGAGTGCCCAAAGGAAACCATCAGGGGTACATGAGGTTAGTCATGTAACAGCCTTTTCTGCTCAGGTAGCCACTTTAGCTAATTTGATAAAAAACTTCACTTCAGTTAATGCAACTGCATCTAATGCAGCTGCATCAACAGACAGCACTGCAGCAGCAGTAGAACAAGCACCTCCAGGTACCACCAGTTGTGTATATTGTGGAGGAGGTCACTTGTATGAGGAATGTCCTAGCAACCCTATTTCTGTAAATTATGTAGGTTATAATAGAAACAACAACCCCTATTCTAACACTTACAATCCTGGGTGGAAAAATCATCCCAACTTTAGATGGGGCAATAACAATGCATCTGCATCTAATACTGCACCATCTACACCACCAGGATTCCCACCTCAAAAATAAGCCACCAATGAAAATTCTCTAGAAAATATGCTCAAAGCATTTATAGGAGAAACAAGAACAGCTAGACAAACTCAAGATGCTTCCATTAAAAATCTAGAGACCCAAGTAGGACAGTTAGCCACAGCTTTGTATCAAAGGCCATCAGGTGCCTTACCTTCTAATACAGAAGCTGCTCCTCCCCAGAAACAGGGAAAAGAGCAGGTTAAAATTGTTTCCTTAAGAAGTGGCAAAGATTTGATTAAATCAAATGAGAGGGAAAGTGTAAATAAGGGAGAAAAAGAAAAAGAAAAACAAAAAACTAGTAAAGATGGAAATGTGGAAGCATCCAATGCTCCTGCATTAGAGGAAGAAGTTCAAATCCCTACACCTAAGTTAGTACCTGAGTACCCTCCTCCTCCTTACCCACAAAGATTAAAAAAGGCACATGAGGAGAAACAATTTAGCAAATTCTTAGAGGTACTAAAACAGTTGCACATAAATGTTCCCTTAGGAGAAGCACTTCAACAAATGCCAAACTATGCAAAATTCATGAAAGATGTGCTTACCAAAAGAAAAAGATTAGGGGAATTTGACACAGTTGCCATGACTAAAGAATGTAGTCAGATCATGCAAAGTAAAATTCCTAGGAAATTGAAGGATCCAGGAAGTTTTACAATTCCATTTTCCATTAGAACCTCTTATACTGGTAAGGCTTTATGTGATTTAGGGGCAAGTATTAACTTAATGCCTAAATCTATTTTTAACCAGTTGGGAATTGGAATTGTAAGACCAACCACTGTGACACTTCAATTGGCAGATAGGTCAATAGCCTATCCTGAAGGTATAATAGAAGACATCTTAGTTAAGGTAGACAAATTTGTGTTCCCTGCAGATTTTGTCATTCTTGACTTTGAAGCAGATAAGGATGTACCTATTATGCTAGGAAGACCATTTCTAGCAACTGGCAAAACCTTAATAGATGTGCAAAGAGGTGAACTTACAATGAGAGTGAATGATCAAGAGATAAAATTCAATGTGATGAGTGCTATGAGGTATCCCACAGAGGATACAGAAGCATGCTCATCCATTTTTTCTCTAGATAGATTGGTAGAAAAACAGTTTTACAAACAGTATGATCATTTGGCTAATGCAGATGCACTTGATGCACCTGCATTACTAGATGAGGAATTACTAGAAAAAGAAAACCTGTCAATAGGAAACTCTTGTAAGGAAGTCTGGGCCAGAACTTATGAACCTCTCAATCTTGAGGATCCAACCCTCAAAGAAAATTTACCCTCCATAGAAAGACCTACCAAGCTAGAATTGAAGGAATTGCCTAAACATCTTAAGTATGTCTTTCTAGGAGAAAATGAGACCTTACCAGTTATTATTTCTTCTGATTTAACCTCAGAACAAGAAAATGATCTCATCAATACTCTAAAGAAACATACCAAAGCAATAGGTTGGCAAATGACAGATATCAAGGGAATTAGTCCTTCTGTGTGTATGCATAGAATCATCTTAGATGAAAATTCTAAGAACAGTATAGAAAGCAAAAGAAGACTAAATCCTATCATGAAGGAGATTGTAAAAAAAGAAATCATTAAATGGCTAGATGCTAGCATCATATACCCTATATCAGATAGTGCATGGGTAAGCCCTATCCAATGTGTACCAAAGAAAGGGGGTGTGACAGTAATAGCCAATGAAAAAAATTAATTGATACCTACTAGAACTGTAACAGGTTGGAGGATATGCATGGATTACAGAAAACTCAATAAGGCTACCAAAAAGGATCACTTTCCTTTACCATTCATAGACCAAATGCTAGATAGATTAGCAGGGAAAGAGTTTTACTGTTTTCTAGATGGCTATTCAGGATACAATCAGATAACCATTGATCCTAAAGGTCAAGATAAAACCACTTTTACATGTCCTTATGGAACCTTTGCCTTTAGAAGGATGCCATTTGGATTATGTAATGCACCTGCAACTTTCCAAAGATGCATGATGTCAATATTCTCATATTTCATTGAACACTCAATGGAAGTGTTTATGGATGATTTCTCTGTCTTTGGAGAAACATTCCAAGATTGTTTATCAAACTTGGAACAAATTCTCAAAAGATGTGAGGATACAAATTTAGTGTTAAACTCGGAAAAGTGCCATTTCATGGTGCAAGAGGGCAATGTGTTAGGACACAGAATTTCAAAGAAAGGTCTAGAGGTAGACAAAGCAAAAATTGAGGTGTAACACCCCGGTATTTCTAACATGTAGAGAGACCGAAGATGCACAGATGCAGAAGTTCAGAGGACACATTTCCTATTTAAGTATTGGACATACAAACTTTTTCCGAAATAAAAACATAATCGGAATAACATTACTTCATAAAATAGAAATTCATCGGTTCCATACCGAACGGAATACAATATCCAAGTCCAAATACCAAACGGAAACCTAAAACGGTTCATATAACTCATAATCAATACAAGTTTATACAACCAATAGGACAACAAAAGAACAAAGGATCAAACGACTAAGTCTTCAGTGTAACACCCCTTTTCTAATAACTTTATTTTTAAATAAAATCAGAGTTTTTTTTTTTTTTTTTTTTGAAAACAATTCAAGCGAGTGCTACATTTACTTCATAAATAACAAGATACATAACACCATGAGAAAAATGTTTAGTTCGCATCAACTAAAACCAATCACCATCAGCAGCGGAATAAATATGAGTTCTAAAACTTAAAACCAATACATCACCAATCAAATCTAACAGTTTAGGAAAAATAATGCATAAACATAGGACACCCCCCCCTGGTGCTACGTATCAGAGAGTGACACTTCCTAACAGACGAAGGCATGAAGGAATCCTTCACTCGATATTACCTGCACGTTGCCGACATAAGAAGCAACATAAAGGCAGTAGGGTGAGTCTCTTTTCATAATTAATAACATATGAGAATTAAGCAATGCATAGGAAAAAGGAAACCAGGCACACCAATTCACAACAATGGGGACAATCAAATCAGCATTCTCATTCCAATCAGCACTATACAATATATGATTATGCATGTAATGCAACCCAAACTCCACGGGTACATGCATGTCGGATCCGTCACCAAATACAAATAGGCCGTAGCCTCTGCTCACCAAATAAAATTAGGCCGTAGCCTCTGCTCACCAATAATGCACATGCTTCATGAGGTGTTATGGAGAATGCATCACAACACACCACCAATCAATCAATTCACATTTTAAATTCTAGTCTCACCATAGTGCATTAATTAACTCACCAAATCAAAATTAGGCCGAAGCCTCTGCTCACCAATCTCACCTCATCATCACTCACCAATTCAGCTCACCACTCACAACAACACCAATTCAAATAGACCAACTCAGGACATTGACACGACATAGGAAAAATGGAGGAAAACAGTCATTTAGACACTTGAACACCATCAGCCAGAAACACCAGTAAAAATAATTTATTTTTGCATAAAATCGAGACTATTGGATAGGCACTGAAATTAGCTTCAAAACGCATTTTGAACCGTTGAATTTGGATAACCGAGTCAAAAGTTACATTAAAAACAATTTAGGAAAAATGTTAGACATCCTGGAAACTGGCGCATGGGCGCTGGGCGCCCAGGGGCAACACAGCGCTTGGCGCATGGGCGCTTGGCGCCCAGGAGAAGCAACACGCACAGGCGCATGGGCGCTGGCGCCCAGGAACAACACGCGCAACAGCGCACAGGCGCTAGGCGCCCAGGGGAACAACACGCGCACAGCGCACAGGCGCTGGGCGCTAGGCGCCCAGGAAGGCAACACGCGCATAGGCGCTGGCGCCCAGAAGCAACAACGCGCACAGGCGCGCCCAGGGAACAGCAGCAACATGGCTCCCAAGCACTAGGCGCCTAGGACCAACTTGCAACAGAACTCATTTTTCTTCGAAATTTATTTTACACGAGCCAAATTCTCAGGACATGAAAACTCAATAAAAATTTTGTCAAAAGCTGAACATTATTTTTGGCGCCCATGCACTAGGCACCTAGTGAAAATACGCAACTCAACTCCTTTCTTGACCAAAATCAGTTTTCATGAGCCATTTTACATAAGTATAAAAACCTGAAAACAATTTTCACAAAACTATCACCAGAACTTTGGGGCCCTTGGCGCCCATGGCTCAAGCAACGAGTGCCAAAACTGGCAGCACAGGAACACAGGATGGCAACACAGGCAACAGGGACAGCAACACAGAATGGCAACACAGTGACACCGAATTTTTGGAAAACTGGCGCAGCACACTGCTGGGCGCCTGGCGCCCATGACTAGGCGCAACACTGAAAATTTCAGCAACATGCTTATGGCGCCCAAGGCGCCTAGGGGCTCCTAAACAGAATTTTTCTCACTTTCATTCACCAAACTAAATTCATCAAAACGCCCAATTATATATATATATCTAACATATCACCATGATTCTCAATTTCACTACATAATCACCAAATAATCATATACTCAAACATATGGTCTACAATTCGCATTTTACCACAATTCAATCATCAATCATAAAATTCTCAACATAATAATTCAACAACAACATCACAATATTATAATTCCTCAACAACAACACAATTTAATCATGGAACTAACCTAGGACCCTAACCCTAAGCAATTCATAATTCGCATACTCATTAAGAACAAAAAGAGGACCCCCTAACCTTATGGAAGTCGAATTTGCTAGCCAAGCTCCAAGTGAAGAATGCGAACCACCAATGATCCTCCTCCTCTTCTCTATGAGCTTCGCCCCTTTCTTCTTCTCCTCTTCGCAACTCTCTTCTCACTCCCTCTTACGTTTCTTTTTCTTTCTTTTCTCACTTGGGTGAATTGCCACTAACTCCCTAGACCCCAATGAATTCGACTCCTATGCCAAAGAAATGGGCCACGGGCCTAATTGTGGATCACGGGCCCTTGCTCGCACCACTTAAATAGTGACAACACCCCCTAATAAAAATAAAATAAAATAATTAAACTCGAATTATTTAATTAAATTAAATAAATATTGTAAGCCTTAAATAATTTAATTAAATAAATAATTAAATTATTTTGGGGCGTTACAACTCTCCCCCACTTAGAATATTTCGTCCTCGAAATTACCTGAATCAAACAACTCCGGATATGCCTCCCGCATCTTGCTCTCCAGCTCCCAAGTCATACTCTCACCAGCAGCTCCTAACGAAACCACTTTCACCAAAAGAATTTCTTTCCCTCTCAGAGTCTTCACTTCTCTATCTTCAATCCGCACAGGCATAGTCTCCACGGTGAGATTATCCCGCACCTCTACTTCATCCATCTGAATCATATGGGACGGGTCCGGAACATACTTTCGAAGTTGTGACACGTGAAACACGTCATGCAAGTTCGAAAGATTAGGCGGCAAGGCCACCCTATATGCGACACTTCCCACCCTCTCCGTAATCTGATACGGACCAATGAAACGGGGAGTTAACTTCTTAGATTTCAAGGCACGCCCAACACCAGTCACCGGAGTGACTCTCAGGAACACATGATCACCGGCCTGAAACTCTAAATCCTTCCTTCTCTTATCATGATAGCTCTTTTGTCGACTCTGCGACGCTTTCATCTTCTCACGGATTAATTTTACCTTCTCAGTTGTTTCTCGCACAATTTCAGGCCCCAACACTGCACTCTCCCCAGATTCATACCAACACAACGGAGTCCTACATCTCCGACCATACAATGCCTCAAACGGTGCCATACCAATACTAGAGTGAAAACTGTTGTTATAGGTGAATTCTATCAACGAAAGATGAGAATCCCATGAACCTCCCTGCTCAAGAACACATGCCCTCAACAAGTCCTCTAACGACTGAATAGTCCTCTCCGTCTGACCATCTGTCTGCGGATGATAAGCGGAGCTCAACCTCAACTTAGAACCCAAAGCTTCCTGCAAACTCTTCCAAAATTCAGAGGTGAATCTTGGATCTCTATCAGATACAATGCTAAGCGGAACGCCATGCAACTTCACAATAGTCTTGATGTAGATTTCTGCCAACTTTGGAACTGGATAAGTCATATTAATTGGTAAGAAATGAGCAGACTTAGACAACCTGTCTACAACCACCCATATAGCATCAAACCCTCTCACTGTATTTGGCAAACCAGTTACAAAATCCATGGAAATGCTATCCCATTTCCATTCCGGAATCTCCAATGGTTGCATCAACCCCGCAGGCTTCTGATGCTCAATCTTAGACTTCTGACAAGTCAGACACGAATACACAAACTGCGCCACATCCTTCTTCATACCAGGCCACCAGAACATTCTCTTCAAATCTTGGTACATTTTCGTAGCCCCGGGATGAATACTCAACTTGCTTCTATGGCTCTCCTCAAGAATCATTCTCTTCATCTCAGCATCGTCAGGAATGCAGATCCTATCTCTGAATCTCAATACACCTTGGGAATCTAACTTGAAATCTCCATCCACATCTTGATCATTCACAACCAACAGGTCTACCAACTTTACATCTGACTTTTGTGCTTCTCGGACACTAACCAAAAATTCATTTCCGATCTTCAACATCCCCAATCTGACACTCTGCGGTGTCACTTCACAAACCAGACTCATGTCCCGAAACTGCTCAATCAACTCTAACTCTTTCACCATCATAGCTGACATATGCAAACTCTTCCGACTTAAAGCATCAGCCACGACATTAGCTTTGCCGGGGTGATAGTTCAAGCCGAAATCATAATCCTTCAGCAACTCTAACCAACGTCTCTGTCTCATATTTAGCTCCTTCTGATCAAACAAGTATTTCAGACTCTTATGGTCACTAAACACTTCGAATCTGGTACCATACAGATAGTGCCTCCAAATTTTCAGCACAAACACAATTGCAGCTAGCTCCAAATCATGAGTAGGGTAGTTCTTCTCATGGGCTTCAACTGTCTGGACGCATAAGCTACTACCTTACCCTCTTGCATCAATACACCTCCCAAACCCATCTTGGAAGCATCGCAATAAACTACAAACGGTCGGTCAGGAACAGGCAAAGTCAAAACGGGCGATGTAGTCAACCTCTTCTTCAACTCATTGAAGCTCTCCTCACAGCGTGCATCCCACACAAAAGCTTTTCCCTTACACGTCAATTGAGTCAACGGAAGTGCCAACTTCGAGAAGCCTTCAATAAATCTCATGTAATAACCAGCTAATCCCAAGAAGCTTCTGATTTCTGTAACTGACTTCGGGCTCTCCCATTGAGACACAGCATCAACCTTGGCTGGGTCCACAGCTATACCATTACCAGAGATAATATGACCAAGGAAACCTACTTCATTCAGCCAGAACTCACACTTAGACAATTTTGCATACAATTTCTTTTCTTTCAATACTTCCAGTACTAACCTCAAATGTTCTGAGTGCTCCTCTTCTGTCTTAGAATACACCAGAATGTCGTCAATAAACACAACTACAAACCGATCCAAGTAACTATGAAAGGTACGATTCATGTACTCCATAAACACACCCGGCGCATTGGTAACCCCAAACGGCATAACAGAATACTCATAGTGCCCATATCTCGTTCTGAAAGCGGTTTTCTGAATGTCTTCATCCTTTACCTTGATCTGGTGATAACCCGACCTCAAATCGATTTTACTAAACACCTTAGCACCTACCAACTGGTCCATCAGATCATCAATTCTGGGAAGCGGATACCTGTTCTTTATTGTCACTTTGTTCAATTGCCTATAATCGACACAAAGTCTCATGCTCCCGTCCTTCTTTTTCACTAACAATACCGGAGCACCCCATGGTGACACACTTGGCCTTACAAATTTCTTCTCAAGCAGATCTTCTAATTGCTTTTTCAATTCAGACAACTCTGAGGCTGACATTCGGTACGGTGCCATAGACACAGGCCTAGTACCAGGTATAAGATCAATGGCAAACTCAACCTCCCTCTCTGGCGGAACACTTGGAATTTCATCTGGGAACACTTCAGGGAACTCACACACTACTTGAACCCTTTCAATGATTGCCTGATTCTCAGCAGACAATGACGCCATCAAGGCAAACAGATGAACTCCCTCCTTCATTACCTTATGCAAAAGGTCCAGCAGGCAACAACACTGATTCTTCCTCTTCGGGAGGAAAGAAACTCACAGATCTCCGGAAACAATTAATATGCACATGGTTAAATACTAACCAGTCCATACCAAGAATGACATCCAACCCTCCCAACGGCAAACAAATAAGATCAACAAGAAAATTTCTGCCGAAGATTGACAGAGGGCACTTAGCACACACAAGAGAGGTAGTTACTGAACCCTTAGCTGGAGTGTCAATAACCATCTCCCTCATCATAGAAGATAAAACAAGGTCCAATTTCTCAGCACACAAAGCAGCAATAAAAGAATGCGTAGCACCAGTATCAATAATAGCAATCAAGGGAATACCATTAATAAAACATGTACCTCGAATCTCATTAGTGTCCTCTGATCCTGCGAGAGCAAACACCTTTCCATGGGACTTCTCTTTCTTCGGTTTAGTACACTTAGTACTAATATGACCTGATTCTCCGCAATTGTAGCACACCACATCCCTTTTCTCACATTTCGCAGCCACATGACCCTCTTTACCGCATTTGAAACATTTATTATCCGAGCAGTCAAAACTCTTGTGACCCGGCTTGCCACACCTGTAGCACACAACCTTCGCAGGGGCATCTCCCCCACTTGTTTTCTTATTATCAGCATACCTCTGCTTACCCTTACCAGCTGGAGCCTCATACGGTTTACCCCGGTTCTGAAATTTACCCCTCAGATCCCTCATGACCCAGGAGTGAGCATTACTATCATCCTCATATATCCTGCAACTGTCGATCAAATCAGCGAATACCCGAATCTTCTGGTACCCTACAGCTTTCTTAATATCAGCCCTCAGCCCATTCTCAAACTTAATACACTTTGAGAACTGAGTCAGCATCAGCATAATGAGGATAAAACTTAGCCAATTCAGTGAACTTGGCAGCATACTCTGTCACTGACATGCTTCCTTGCTTCAGCTCAAGGAATTCTATTTCTTTCTTACCTCTCACATCTTCAGGAAAATACTTCCGCAAGAACTCTCTACGGAAAACAGCCCAAGTTATCTCTTCATTAGCAGTTTCTAATCTCTGCCTCACCTCCATCCACCAATCATCAGCTTCCTCTGCCAGCGTATGGGTACCATACCTGACCTTCTGCGCATCATCACAATCCATGACTCGAAATATCCTTTCAATCTCTTTCAGCCATGCCAGAGCACCATCTGGATTATACTTGCCCTTAAAGACAGGTGGGTTCTCTCTCTGGAACGTAGCCAAATTGCGCGTCCCACCATTAACAGCACCGGGTATATTACCCATCGCCCCGGCTATAGCCTGCAAGGCAGCAGCAAGTGCAGCATCGTCCCGTCTGGCCATTCTAGCACTGCAACAGAAAACAAAATTCAGAAACGAGTAACCAACTCAATGTTACTCAACACGACGACTCGACTACCGGCCGGACAGACCGAACTGCTCTGATACCACTAATGTAACACCCCTTTTCTAATAACTTTATTTTTAAATAAAATCAGAGTCTTTTTTTTTTTTTTGAAAACAATTCAAGCGAGTGCTACATTTACTTCATAAATAACAAGATACATAACACCATGAGAAAAATGTTTAGTTCGCATCAACTAAAACCAATCACCATCAGCAGCGGAATAAATATGAGTTCTAAAACTTAAAACCAATACATCACCAATCAAATCTAACAGTTTAGGAAAAATAATGCATAAACATAGGACACCCCCCCCTGGTGCTACGTATCAGAGAGTGACACTTCCTAACAGACGAAGGCATGAAGGAATCCTTCACTCGATATTACCTGCACGTTGCCGACATAAGAAGCAACATAAAGGCAGTAGGGTGAGTCTCTTTTCATAATTAATAACATATGAGAATTAAGCAATGCATAGGAAAAAGGAAACCAGGCACACCAATTCACAACAATGGGGACAATCAAATCAGCATTCTCATTCCAATCAGCACTATACAATATATGATTATGCATGTAATGCAACCCAAACTCCACGGGTACATGCATGTCGGATCCGTCACCAAATACAAATAGGCCGTAGCCTCTGCTCACCAAATAAAATTAGGCCGTAGCCTCTGCTCACCAATAATGCACATGCTTCATGAGGTGTTATGGAGAATGCATCACAACACACCACCAATCAATCAATTCACATTTTAAATTCTAGTCTCACCATAGTGCATTAATTAACTCACCAAATCAAAATTAGGCCGAAGCCTCTGCTCACCAATCTCACCTCATCATCACTCACCAATTCAGCTCACCACTCACAACAACACCAATTCAAATAGACCAACTCAGGACATTGACACGACATAGGAAAAATGGAGGAAAACAGTCATTTAGACACTTGAACACCATCAGCCAGAAACACCAGTAAAAATAATTTATTTTTGCATAAAATCGAGACTATTGGATAGGCACTGAAATTAGCTTCAAAACGCATTTTGAACCGTTGAATTTGGATAACCGAGTCAAAAGTTACATTAAAAACAATTTAGGAAAAATGTTAGACATCCTGGAAACTGGCGCATGGGCGCTGGGCGCCCAGGGGCAACACAGCGCTTGGCGCATGGGCGCTTGGCGCCCAGGAGAAGCAACACGCACAGGCGCATGGGCGCTGGCGCCCAGGAACAACACGCGCAACAGCGCACAGGCGCTAGGCGCCCAGGGGAACAACACGCGCACAGCGCACAGGCGCTGGGCGCTAGGCGCCCAGGAAGGCAACACGCGCATAGGCGCTGGCGCCCAGAAGCAACAACGCGCACAGGCGCGCCCAGGGAACAGCAGCAACATGGCGCCCAAGCACTAGGCGCCTAGGACCAACTTGTAACAGAACTCATTTTTCTTCGAAATTTATTTTACACGAGCCAAATTCTCAGGACATGAAAACTCAATAAAAATTTTGTCAAAAGCTGAACATTATTTTTGGCGCCCATGCACTAGGCACCTAGTGAAAATACGCAACTCAACTCCTTTCTTGACCAAAATCAGTTTTCATGAGCCATTTTACATAAGTATAAAAACCTGAAAACAATTTTCACAAAACTATCACCAGAACTTTGGGGCCCTTGGCGCCCATGGCTCAAGCAACGAGTGCCAAAACTGGCAGCACAGGAACACAGGATGGCAACACAGGCAACAGGGACAGCAACACAGAATGGCAACACAGTGACACAGAATTTTTGGAAAACTGGCGCAGCACACTGCTGGGCGCCTGGCGCCCATGACTAGGCGCAACACTGAAAATTTCAGCAACATGCTTATGGCGCCCAAGGCGCCTAGGGGCTCCTAAACAGAATTTTTCTCACTTTCATTCACCAAACTAAATTCATCAAAACGCCCAATTATATATATATATCTAACATATCACCATGATTCTCAATTTCACTACATAATCACCAAATAATCATATACTCAAACATATGGTCTACAATTCGCATTTTACCACAATTCAATCATCAATCATAAAATTCTCAACATAATAATTCAACAACAACATCACAATATTATAATTCCTCAACAACAACACAATTTAACCATGGAACTAACCTAGGACCCTAACCCTAAGCAATTCATAATTCGCATACTCATTAAGAACAAAAAGAGGACCCCCTAACCTTATGGAAGTCGAATTTGCTAGCCAAGCTCCAAGTGAAGAATGCGAACCACCAATGATCCTCCTCCTCTTCTCTATGAGCTTCGTTTTCGCCCAATGCGATTCCTAATGTCAATCACTCCTGAAACTCAGAAAATGTCCAGGCATTCTAGAACACATATACAAAACGTTTCATTTCAACGATTTCATCAAAATTCCCGTTAAATGTGACCAAGGAATCCAATACCGAAAACAAGTTCAGAATAGCAAAATGCCCTATTGTGAGTAGAACTCACCGTTACACCAAAGTCCGAGAGTTGGGCCGAAAAGCGAAGTCACCGAATCGAAAAGTACACGAACGATCCCCGCTAGGACTCGAACCGATTTCAAAAACGCCAATCTCTACCACTAGAGCAACTGAAACAACAACTAGGAGGACTGAAATCCTTCCAAATTCGAAATGCAAGGCTAGTACTCCACCTTCAACATCTACAACATAACATGCAACCCATCAATACACAACTCCACCATTTTTCACCACTTGGAGCTTCAAGGAGAGAAAATGGGATTGAGAGTTAGAGGGAGAATCAGTTCTTGACTTTGGTACCATTGGATTCAGAATCAAAAATGGAGTAGAGGGAGGGTTAGAAGACTTACATGCAATGGAAATGGAGGTGAATCCTCCTCCTTCTTTCTTCCTCTTCCCTTCGCCCCCACTCTCCTCTCTCTCACTTCTGTTTTTCCTTTCTTTTCTTTCACCTGGAGAATGTTCAAGTGAGAGGGTGAGTTCAGGGTGAATATGGGCTGGGGGGTTTAAATGATGGTGAAAAGACCATTTTGCCCTTGGCCCATAAAATGATAATTTAGGTGTTGAAAATTCCCTTCGGTACAAACTTTCTCAATTAATCCGGTTCCGATCCTAAATTCCTCAATTCTTTCGGCTCATAATTAATTATAACCTTCATAATTATATTTTAATCACTAGGGTTGTGAAAAGACAGATTTGCCCTTCGGCTCCAATTCCTCATTTTACTATGAATAGGCCACCCTTTAATGGAGAATAGGATTTCTTGACAAATTCCTCGACATATGAATCCCCGAGACGCGACCAATTATTCCCACAAATAATTACTCGGTCTTTGGTATCATAGTACGAGTCTTTAAAAATTAGGGATGTTACAATCCCCCCAATTTTTAAAATTTTGTCCTCAAAATTGACAAGACGTACCTTACTGAAAGAGATACGGATATCGAGCACGCATGTCTTCTTCCAGTTCCCAGGTAGCCTCTTCGGCTGAAAAGCCATCCCAAACTACTTTGATAATCGGAATTGACCTTGAACGCAGAGTCTTCACACCACGCTCCAAGATATAACTAGGATAAGGTTGAAATGACAAACCCGGTCGCAGCTCAATTGTATCAACACTCAACGGTTGATGTAGGTCGGGAACATACTTTCTCAACTGAGACACGTGGAACACATTATGGAGGTTTGATAGGGCCGGAGACCATGCGAGGCGATAGGCAACTGGCCCAATCCGCTCGATGATTTGGAAAGGTCCAACATATCGAGGATTGAGCTTCTTCGCTCGCAAGGCTCTCCCAGTGCCTATGGTTGGAGAAACTTACAAGAACACATGATCACCAACCTCAAACTCCAACGGTCTCCTTCGGTTGTCAGCGTAGCTCTTTTTCCGACTCTGAGCAACCTTCATCCTTTCTCGAATTAACTTGATCCTCTCAGTAGTTTCCCGAATCATATCGGGTCCCAAAAGACTTATCTTCACCAATCTCCCACCAACACAACGGAGTCCTACACTTTCTACCATAAAGTGCTTCAAACGGTGCCATTCCAATGCTGGAGTGGTAACTGTTGTTGTAGGAGAATTCTACTAACGGAAGATGATCCTCCCATTTCCTCCCACTGTCGAGCACACAAGCCCGAAGCATGTCCTCAAGAGTCTGGATAGTCCTCTCCGTCTGACCATCAGTCTGAGGATGATAAGCAGTGCTAACCAGCACCCTTGTTCCCAAAGCTTCATTCAATGCTCTCCAGAACCTGGAAGTAAACTTGGGATCTCGGTCTGACACAATGCTCGTTGGGACTCCATGCAGTCTGATAATGTTCCTCACTATTCATCTGCTAACTTGGAAACCTTATAAGTCGAGCGAACAGGAAAAAAGTGAGCGGATTTAGTCAATCGGTCCACTATTACCCAAATAGAGTCATTGCCGGCCTGTGACCTCGGTAAACCCATAACGAAGTCCATTGAGATATCTTCCCATTTCCAGACTGGCACATCTAACGGTTGTAATTGACCGCCCGGTCTTCGGTGTTCCGCCTTAACCTTCTGACAAGTTAAGCATCGTGAAACAAATTCTGCAACCTCAGCCTTCATCCCAGGACACCAATACATTAACTTCAAGTCTCGGTACATCTTGGTGGATCCCGGATGTACAGAGTACTGACTTCTATGAGCTTCTTCCAATACTTGCTTTTTGATATCATCATCATCGGGAACACAAATCCTCCCATTAAAGCAAATCATGTCATCACTATCCTCAGAAAAATCTGGTGATCCTCTTTGAGACTGTAACTTCATATCAGTTTCTTGAGCTACACGGATTTGTTCCCTTAGCACACTGGCTATCCGTATATGCTGCAACACTATACGGTCCTTCTTTCTTATTACTTTGAGCTTCAAGTCTCTGAATGACTCCCACAAAGCCATCTCTTGAACCATTATCTTTGCCGTGTGGATAGACTTCCTGCTCAGAGCATCTGCCACCACATTGGCTTTCCCAGGGTGATACTTCAATTCGAAGTCGTAGTCCTTCAAAAATTCAGTCCACCTTCTCTGTCTGTTATTCAACTCCTTTTGGTCAAATAGATACTTCAAGCTCTTGTGATCACTAAAAACCTCGAAACGAGAACCGTAAAGGTAATGCCTCCAAATTTTTAGTGCAAACACAATAGCCGCGAACTCTAAGTCATGAGTTGGGTAATTCCGTTCACGCGTCTTCAACTGTCTAGATGCATAGGCCACAACGTGTTGATTCTGCATGAGAACACATCCTAAACCCTTCCCAGATGCGTCACTGTAAATCTGGAATCCCAATGACGGATCTGGAAGAATTAGGATCGGAGCAGAAGTTAATTTTTCTTTTAATCCAAGAAAACACTCCTCACAATCGGCATCCCAAGTAAACGGTTGACCCTTGCGAGTCAATCGAGTAAGCGGAAGTACCAGTTGTGAGAAACCTTCGATGAATCTTCTATAGTAACCAGCTAAACCCAGAAAGCTTCTGATCTCAGTCACTGACGTTGGCCGTTCCCAATTCAACACTGCTTCCACCTTGCTAGGATCAACTGCAACCCCCTCCTGGGAAATCACATGACCCAAGAACTTTACCTCAGACATCCAAAAGTCACACTTCGACGGTTTAGCATAGAGTTTCTTTTCTCGGAGTACTCCTAGGATAAAGCGGATATGCTGAGCATGCTCCTCAACTGACTTTGACTAAACCAAGATATCATCAATAAAGACGACCACAAACTGATCTAGGTAGGAATGGAATACTCTATTCATATAATCCATGAATACGGCTGGAGCGTTAGTCAATCCGAAGGGCATCACCACAAACTCGTAATGTCCGTACCTCGTACGAAAAGCGGTCTTCGGAATGTCTAAGGCTCTTACCCGGATTTGATGGTACCCTGACCTTAGATCAATCTTGGAGAAAACTTTAGCACCTCGAAGTTGGTCCAGTAGATCATCTATCCTTGGTAATGGATACTTGTTCTTGATAGTGATTTTATTCAGCTGACGGTAGTCTATGCATAATCTCATGCTTCCGTCCTTCTTCTTGACTAGCAATACCGGAGCACCCCATGGAGAAGCACTCGGTCGAATAAACTTCTTGGAAATTAATTCCTCAAGCTGTGATTTCAATTCCTTCAGTTCGAGAGGAGACATCCTATAAGGTTCTATGGATATTGGCCCTGCACCAGGCGCCAAATCTATAGAGAATTCTACCTCTCGTTCTGGAGGTAAAGAGGAGACTTCCTCGGGAAAAACATCTAAGAATTCATTAACAACTTGAATAGACGATAAATCCAAATCAGCTTCAGTTGATGCAGACAAAATAACAACAAAAGCTTCCGCACCTTGGAACAGAGACTGGCTGGCTGAAGTGAACGAAATAACACCCTCATCTGCAGGTAGTGAATGTTCAGCTACTTCAGAAGGAAAATTAATTGCACGATTGAAACAGTCAATAGTAATGTGATTGGAAGTCATCCAATTCATTCCCAACACGATCTCCATTCCTCTCATAGGCAGACAGATAAAATCAACAACAAAGTCCCTGCCTCCTATGGTGAGCAGACAGTTAAGGCATAATGATTGGGTTCGCACACGACCCTTTGCAGCAGTAAGGATAGATATTGGCTCGGATATAGGAGATACTATTAATCCTAGCCGTTCAGCACATGCTTCAGAGATGAAACAATGAGTAGCACCAGAGTCATACAGAATATTAACAGTTTGATGAAAGATAGAACCTGTACCCCTTATAAGATTTTCAGCTGGTTTGATGGTCTTAGCATCCAGAGTGTTGACTCGAGCCTGCCTCGGAACATCAGGGGACTCCAAGAAAGCTTTCCTTGACGGACAATTATTAGCATAATGGCCCACTTCTTTGCAAAGGTAACATTGGTTCGGTCCCACCTGACATTTGCCTCTATGAAATCTCTTGCAGACGTCGCACTTGTTAGGTCTGGCAGAGTCACTTGATTGGATTTGTTTCCCTTTATCCCTCTTCCCCCTATATCTAGGGTTTGAAGAAGTTGGCTCATTACCCTTCTTCTTATCCTTCCAGAAATCTTTCCTCTCAGCATACATTCTTTTAAGATCGCTTTCAGCTGAATGAGCTTGTTGAACCAAAGCAGGATAAGTGGTCATGGAATAAGAACTGAGACCTTGATTCACATCGCCTCTAAGACATTGTCGGAACATCACCATTTTCCACTTATCATCAGGAGCGGTGGTCCCCAATTCATAGAATTGTGACAACCTCTCAAATTTTGCAACGTATTCCCCAACTGTCATCTCTCCCTGTTTCAAACTTAGAAATTCCATCTGCTTATCAAGTCTTTGGGAGTCGGGGAAATAGTGACTCAAACAATTCCTTGAAATTACTCCACTCAAGAGGAGTCCCTTGATTTTGAAGCATTCTACGAGCGTTAACCCACCAAGTGTGAGAATCCTCGTCCAGAGCGTTAGCAGCACAAATTACCTTTTCTCCTTCATTGCATTGCAAGGTATCAAAGATCGGTTCCATGGCATCTACCCAGAAATGGGCTTTCATTGCCTCAGATCCTCCTTTGAAGGTTGGGGGTTTCATCTTCAGAATCCGAAAATACACCCTGTTGGGATCCTCAGGTGTTGGCACATTGACTGGCTCAGCTGGTTGAGGTTGAGGCATCTGATGCATCTGCTGCATTTGAGCCATTTGAGCCATCTGTTGCTATTGCATTAGCATCATGTCATTCATCATCTTCTGCTGAGTCTCGATGACATTCTGCATCCATTCTTGATGAGGGTCAACAGGTGGGTTTCTCCTACCTCTCCCAGCCATGATTCTGCGAAGTATGCACAAAGTATTAAGTTGATCAGGCTCAATGTCTAATAGCATACTAAGAAAAATCAGACTTAGAAGACGTAAAAGACTCTTAACATCTAAGTCCGACTAGGTCGAATCGCTCTGACACCAATTGTAACACCCCGGTATTTCTAACATGTAGAGAGACCGAAGATGCACAGATGCGGAAGTTCAGAGGACACATTTCCTGTTTAAGTATTGGACATACAAACTTTTTCCGAAATAAAAACATAATCGGAATAACATTACTTCATAAAATAGAAGTTCATCGGTTCCATATCGAACGGAATACAATATCCAAGTCCAAATACCAAACGGAAACCTAAAACGGTTCATATAACTCATAATCAATACAAGTTTATACAACCAATAGGACAACAAAAGAACAAAGGATCAAACGACTAAGTCTTCAGCACCTCCAAGAGTATACCAACTACTCGTGCACAATAGTCTTCCTTTTTCCCTACTTCTCTGAAAAACAACAAATATGGACAGGGTGAGATAACATTATCTCAGTGAGTCCTACCATGCCCCCTCACTGACACTCGGTTCAATTTATTAAACCGTTACAACAAAACTGACATAACAATGTCTTATTTATTAATCGAAATGCCGACCGTGCAATGACCACTAATCCCGGCAATTCGTGTACTTGCTTAGCATAAACCGGCCGTGCAACGACCACTAATCCCGGTTTACAACATTAATTAGGAGGAATTGTCCAGTTATTAATCGAAACGCCGACCGTGCAACGACCACTAATCCCGGCGAATCGTGTGTTTAACTTAGCATAAACCGGCCGTGCAACGACCACTAATCCCGGTAACCCGTGAGTTGACCACGCCAAAACACATTCAGGGCCTAGGGTGAGGGCTCATGACTTCCCTTCCTAGTTTGCTACTTGTCGGGTCGTCACCCAACGCAATACATATGACAATATGCATCAAATTCTCGAGAGTTAGATAATTTATATCTTTTCGATCACCAAATGGATCAATTACATAATAATTGGATAAACAATATCCATATCGATCTATAACCCGTTTTGAGGAATTCATAAGTTAGACCTCCGACATTATAATCATTTTCATTTGACATATATAAACATATATATTCAGTCAGTCCATCAGTCGGTGTCTCACACGCGTACTAGGGTTTCGGTTTTTCGATCAAATGGGCTTTTAAAGTCCTGTTTCAAATCGTGTGTCGAACGAGATAAAAATAAGGTTTTCAGTAGTGGAATTCCTTTTTAAATGATTGAGAAAGAGATTAGGAAAGGTTCGGGATCAAACGGAACGATGAAAGGAGAAAACGGAAACCGGGGACAGATCCTCACGCACGGTTCGTGGCCAGGGGCGCACGACCCGTGCGTGAAGTACTTCATTTATCCATTCCTACCAGAAAGATACGCACGGTCCGTGCCCAGGGGCGCACGACCCGTGCGTCCTATATTGCACGCACGTTCAGGTTCCCGAAGCAGGCGCACGATCCGTCCCTAGGGGCGCACGATCATGTAACAGTCCCAGATTTCACAGTTTTTCTCATTTTCGTTCTCCGTTTTCGCCCAATGCGATTCCTAATGTCAATCACTCCTGAAACTCAGAAAATGTCCAGGCATTCTAGAACACATATACAAAACGTTTCATTTCAACGATTTCATCAAAATTCCCGTTAAACCGTAAAATAGCGTTTAGACTCAAAAATCGTTTTTCTGTTCTAAGTCTTTCGAAAACAGAAAATGTGACCAAGGAATCCAATACCGAAAAAAAGTTCAGAATAGCAAAATGCCCTATCGTGAGTAGAACTCACCGTTACACCGAAGTCCGAGAGTTGGGCCGAAAAGCGAAGTCACCGAATCGAAAAGTACACGAACGATCCCCGCTAGAACTCGAACCGATTTCCAAAACGCCACTCTCTACCACTAGAGCAACTGAAACAACAACTAGGAGGACTGAAATCCTTCCAAATTCGAAATGCAAGGCTAGTACTCCACCTTCAACATCTACAACATAACATGCAACCCATCAATACACAACTCCACCATTTTTCACCACTTGGAGCTTCAAGGAGAGAAAATGGGATTGAGAGTTAGAGGGAGAATCAGTTCTTGACTTTGGTACCATTGGATTCAGAATCAAAAATGGAGTAGAGGGAGGGTTAGAAGACTTACATGCAATGGAAATGGAGGTGAATCCTCCTCCTTCTTTCTTCCTCTTCCCTTCGCCCCCACTCTCCTCTCTCTCACTTCTGTTTTTCCTTTCTTTTCTTTCAGCTGGAGAATGTTCAAGTGAGAGGGTGAGTTGAGGGTGAATATGGGCTGGGGGGTTTAAATGATGGTGAAAAGACCATTTTGCCCTTGGCCCATAAAATGATAATTTAGGTGTTGAAAATTCCCTTCGGTACAAACTTTCTCAATTAATCCGGTTCCGATCCTAAATTCCTCAATTCTTTCGGCTCATAATTAATTATAACCTTCATAATTATATTTTAATCACTAGGGTTGTGAAAAGACAGATTTTCCCTTCGGCTCCAATTCCTCATTTTACTATGAATAGGCCACCCTTTAATGGAGAATAGGATTTCTTGACAAATTCCTCGACATATGAATCCCCGAGACGCAACCAATTATTCCCACAAATAATTACTCGGTCTTAGGTATCATAGTACGAGTCTTTAAAAATTAGGGATGTTACATAGGGTGATTGAGAAGTTACCCCCACTAACAACAGTTAAAGGTATCAGGAGCTTTTTAAGCCATGCTGGTTTTTATAGAAGGTTTATCAAAGACTTTTCAAAAATTTCAAAGCCATTAAGTATGCTTTTACAAAATGACGTACCATTTAACTTTGATGAATCTTGTTTGGATACTTTTGAAAAGCTTAAAAAAGCTTTAGTAACAGCACCAGTGATAGTAACACCTGACTAGAGCAGGCCTTTTGAGTTAATGTGTGATGCTAGTGACTTTGCAGTAGGAGCAGTCCTAGGGCAAAGGTATGACAAGGTTTTTCATTCTATTTATTATGCTAGCAAGACATTAATTGAAGCTCAAGTAAATTACACAGTCACAGAAAAGGAATTATTAGCTGTAGTATTTGCATTTGAAAAATTTAGATCATACTTAGTTGGCACTAAAGTAATTGTTTATACTGATCATTCTGCCATTAAGTATTTGATTTCAAAGAAAGATGCAAAGCCAAGGCTGATAAGATGGATTCTACTCCTACAAGAATTTGATCTTGAAATTAGAGACAAGAAAGGAGTAGAAAACCAAGTAGCAGACCATTTGTCAAGGCTTCAAGGTGAATCACTAGAAGGAGAAATCAAGGAGAGTTTTCCAGATGAGAAATTATTGGCAATCACAGTCAATGCACACAGTGCAACTGCATATGCTATAAGCAATGCAGGAGCATCAAATGCATCTGCACCATGGTATGCTGATATTGTAAATTTCCTTGCAAGTAGAGTGACACCAGTGAATATGACATATCAACAAAGGAGAAGATTCTTCCACATAGTAAAACAATACTATTGGGATGATCCATTCCTTTACAAGATGTGTCCTGATAAATTAATGAGGAAATGTGTTCCTGAGGAGGAACAACAAGCAGTGCTTCTGCATTGCCATGCTGCACCATATGGTGGCCACTTTGGAAGCACAAGAACAGCAGCTAAGGTATTACAGTCTGATTATTTTTGGCCTACTTTATTTAAAGATGCATATCTTATGATCAAGAAATGTGATAAACGTCAAAGGGCAGGAAATATTTTTGATAAACATGAAATGTCAAGAACCAATATTTTAGAAATTGAATTATTTGATGTATGGGGAATGGACTTCATGGGACCTTTTCCACCCTCTTTTGGCAATTTATATATTTTAGTAGTTGTTGATTATGTGTCCAAATGGGTAGAAGCAGTAGCATTACCAAATAACAATGCAAAATCAGTAAGTAGATTTCTTCAAAGGAATATATTTACTAGATTTGGTACTCCTAGAGCTATAATTAATGATGAAGGTTCACACTTCTGTAATAAAATCATTGAAAACCTTCTAGCTAAGTATGGAGTTAAGCATAAAATTGCTACAGCTTACCACCCTCAAACAAATGGACAAGCATAAATCTCAAACAGAGAAATTAAAAGAGTGCTAGAAAAAATGGTAAGTCCAAATAGGAAAGATTGGTCTTTACATTTAGATGAAGCTTTATGGGCTTATAGAACAGCATTTAAAACACCCTTAGGAATGTCTCCTTATCGAATAGTCTATGGAAAAGCATGCCATCTACCTGTGGAGTTAGAAAATAAGTCTTATTGGGCTATCAAGAAGCTCAATTTTAATTTAGACAAGGCAGGTGCACAAAGAATGCTAGAGCTTAATGAGTTAGAAGAGATTAGGCAATTCTCTTATGAAAATGCTGAAATCTACAAAACCAAAACAAAGGCATGGCATGATAAGAGAATTCAAAAGAGAGACTTAAAAGAGGGAGGACTAGTTCTGCTATACAATTCCAGATTGAAGCTTTTCCCTGGAAAGCTTAGATCAAGGTGGTTAGGACCATTCAAATTGGTTAAAATTTATCCTCATGGAGCAGTTGACTTGTTAGATGAAACCTCAAACACCATCTTCAAGGTAAATGGTCAAAGAATCAAAATGTACTATGGTGAACATGTGGTGAGAGATAAGGTCACCACTCATTTGAAGAATCTTTAAAAGAAAGAGGTAGTCAGGCTGATAAGACTCTTAAAACAAGCGCTTAATGGGAGACAACCCATCATTTTTACTTAATTTTGTTCAATTTGATGTTTTAAGTGTTTTGTAGGAAAAACAGGAAACTAATGCAGCTGCATTGCAATGCTACTGCATTACATATGCATTGAAGAAAAAATGTGCCTTGTACCCAAGTTCAAAAGTTTGAAGAAATTGATCAAGTGTGAGTGACAACTCATCAGAAGCAGAGTTAGAAAGTAAATGAAGTGTTGAGTAACCAAGGAAGACACGTGGCTGCACGCATGTCCACCACGACCTTACCTAACGGCTACTACCTCAAATCAAATCAAAAATTTCTCTCAACTCCTCACTAAGAAAACCCTAAAATCATTTTCGTTATCCCTTCCACTCAATCTGAAACCTCCCACTCCAATCAAACAGTTAGACACATCAATTCCATATCCAGCAAACGCAATGGTGAAGAAGCAATCAGCATCAAAGTCTTCAGGCAAACATGCATCATCATCGTTCCAAAAGGGATAGAAAGACAAGACCAATGCACCAGCATTGATCAGTGAAGAGAAAGCTCATCTATGGAATATGCAAATGCTATCAGAAAGAGGATACGATTTGAAGAAAGCAAGTCCATCCTTCATGGAAACAGTGGCCAATCTTCACTGGGATCACTTTGTGTTGCCACGATGAGGACACATTGAAGAGCTAGTAAGAGAATTCTATGCTGGACTGTCTGAAGGAGAAAGACCAGAGAAAAGCTACACTTCTAAGGTTAGAGGTAAGATAGTTCATTTTCATCCTAAGAAAATAAATGAACATTATCTATTGAAATACAATGGACTTGAATTTGAGAAGAAAGTAGGAAAGGCTAATAAGAAAGAAATGGAAGAAATTAGGAGTAGAATTGCTACACCTGATTCTGTTTGGGAAAGATTTACACCAAATGAAGTTAAGCTGAGAAGTACTTATTTGATAGATGCTCTAGGAAATTGGCATTTGTTCATTACAACATCAATCTTACCTACTTCACACACATATGCTATGACCAAAGAGAGATTGATCTTACTAGATACAATTCTCTCTAAGGAAAATGTTGATCTAGGTAGATTGATTGCAAGAGAAATATACACATGCACAACAAAAACAATGGGATTTCTGTTTTTCCCTTGTCTCATAACTGAATTATGCATGAAAGAAGGTGTTCCTATTGCTGCTAATGAACAAAGGAAATTCCCCCCTACTAATTTGAATGCTGAGATGAAGGAGAGAATAAGAAAAGTGAAAGAATCAGTGCCAATGCCTGCAATGCAAGAGCATTTCAGGCAAAAGCAAGCTGCAGTTTGGAAATTTCAAAATGAACATGATTGGCTGCAGCTTGTTTTCCAATATTTGTCTAATGAATTAGGCAATATTGAGGCACCTGTGTTCCCAAGCTGGGTGTTAAGAACTGAAGGACAAGAAAAAGAGGAGAAAGAACAAACTGATGAGGATAAGGAAAGAGGAAAAGAAGAGAAAGATAAGGAAGAAGAAAAAGAAGAGGAAGAAAAGGAAGAAGAGAAAGAAGAAGAGCCTAGTAGAAAGAAGAAGGTGACTAGGAAACAAACAAAGGGAAAGAAAAAGGTAGCAGTGGAGCCTGAATTTGAAGACACTTACAATTCAGAAACTGAGGATGAAGATTTAGAAAAAGAAATTGATAAGGAGAGTAAAGATGAAGAAGAAAGTACTGAAGTTGAAAGTGAGGAAGAAGAACATGCTAGAGGTGTCATTCTGGAAGAAATTGCCAGACAAAAATATGCCAAGATAACACCACCACAAGCCCAACAAGAAACAACCCACATTTCACCAATCACATCACCTATTCAATCACCAATTCACTCACCTACCAAAGAAGCATCTCCCCAACCAAAATCACCACTACCCTCCCTTACTGATCCACCAATACAGCCACCACCACAAACAACCCCTCCTCCACCCTCTCCACCAACTGAAACAGAACAACAAACTCACACTGTGCCACAAAGCCCAATCCCAACCTCACCTATCACTGAGCCACAACCAGAACAAACAACTCCTATTAGCCCTACTAACATTATAACTAATGTTGTTTCAGCTCTTGAGCATGAAAATGTGCAGGACACTGATGAAGATCCAACTGAAGAGGTAGAACCAGAGGCAGTACAGGAGGAAGAAACTGAAGTTGTCACAGAAGCAGTTGACATGCAGAGTGATGCATCTGCATCAGATGCTTCTGCATCTCAACAGAAGGCTGCAATGAAACCACAACATGATGAGGGAAGTGATCTTTCCGGGTTGCTTTGTTAAGCTTTCTGTAATCAATACACATTCTCCATCCCGTAATTGTCCTTGTGAAAATGCATTCATCCTTTTCATTTTTAATAACTGTTAAGCCTCCCTTCTTAGGTACGACTTGAACAGGACTAACCCACTTACTATCGGAAATAGGATATATTATCCCAGCATCAAGGAGTTTTAAAACTTCCTTTTTAACAACCTCTTTCATGTTTGGGTTTAATCTTGTTTGATGCTCGATAGAAGGTTTATAGTCCTCTTCCAGTAGTATTCTGTGTATGCAGATTGATGGATTTATTCCTTTAATGTCCTTAATAGTATACCCTATGGCTTTGGGATACTTTTTAAGAACATTAAGAAATTTTTCAGTCTCATTTTGTTTTATATCTGCATTTACAGTTACTGGAAAAGTAGAATTAGGGCCAAGAAACTCATACCTGAGAGATGCTGGTAAGGGCTTCAGTTCTATTTTTGGTGCTTCTTTTGGGAGAGGTCGAGGTTTTCCCTCACCCAAAGTTTCGGTACCCAATTTTTGTGATGGTGGATTCTCAACTAAAAGTTTTATGTAGAACTGGGTTTCCTCTGCTGCATTTGTATATGTGTTGCGTAAAAGGCAATCTTCCAGACTATCTTGTGAAGATGATGCTAAAGAGCAGTCTCGCATGCAATAGTCTACAATATCAATCCTGCAGCATGAGTCCTTTACAGACGGACTCCTTGTAACACCCCTTTTCTACCCGTTATTTATTCATTTAAAATCAGAGTTTCAAAGATTCTTTTCTTTGCTACACCAGAAAGGAGTGCCACATTTTCACTTGAACTCGAAACAAACGTATTTAATTCACTTATAAACATATCGGATACACAGCACTTCAAATTCTCATTCATTAAGCAGCGGATTTTCAAAAGGTTTAACTTCAACAAATCTTAACATCTTTTAAAGGCTCTTAAAAGCAACTCAACAACAATACAACCTGATAAACATAAAGTACAACTAGGCATTCATTTCCCCCCCGAGTGCTACGTATTAGAGCCAGACACAACCGACTAGAAGAAGGTATGAGGATAACCTTCACTCGCTATCACCTGCACGTTGCCGACATGAGAAGCAACATAAAAGCAGTAGGGTGAGTCTCTTTACATAAATAATAGCAAATAGGATAAGCATTATGCTAGGGAAAGCAACTAGGAGCACCAATTCACAACGATATCAACATACACCATTAAATTTACAATCACCAAGAAACATCACCGAATGCATGATTAGTGCATGAAATGCAACCCAACTCCAAGGGAATATGCATGTGGATCCATCACCAAAATAAGCCTTGAGGGCACTCACCAAACTTATAATAAGGCCGAAGCCTACTCACCAATAAATGCACATGGTTTATGTGACGCCATGAACAATGCACCATAACACACCATATTCACCATAATGAGCAATAAGCATAATCACCAATAATTAATAGACTTACCATTGCTATTAATTAATTCACCAACACCAAAAGAGGTCATAGACCCATCACCAAAAATGGATTTCACCATTAGATACAACACCAATAAACACACCTCCAATTATAGCTCTAAGGCTAGCAATTAATCCTCCAATTACACCAACACCAATTAAATAGACTATTTTAAGTCATTGACACGGGACAGGCAACAATAGGCAAAACTGCACTTAAACACTTCGGGCAACATCCGGCAGCACTGCGCCAGCAAACTGGCAGCATTGCGCCAAGACAGCAACACAACTAGGCAACACAGCAGCAAAAACTGGCGCAGAGGCAACCTGCGCCACATCCGGGCAACACAGACAGCAACACAGACAGCAAAAACTGGCGCAGAGGCAACCTGCGCCACATCTAGGCAACACAGACAGCAACACAGACAGCAAAAACTGGCGCAGAGGCAACCTACGCCACATCTGGGCAACACAGACAGCAACACAGACAGCAAAAACTGGCGCAGAGGCAACCTGCACCACATCTGAGCAACACAATCAGCAACGCAAACTGCAACACAACTAGGACACAGGCGCACACTGGGCAGCACACTGGCGCCCAGGTGCAACACAGCACAAGTGCTGAATTCCTACGGCAGTGCACCTACTTCGGCGAATTAATTAAAATAGCAAACGACATCGGATTTCAACAAAAGACCACTCATTGGAAAGCCCTCTAAGTGTAGTTTCTTCCTATGATTTTTATTTTTCAAAATAACTATCCAGTTGGTACAGTTTTTCAAAACACTACACTGAGGTACCAAAATCGGACAGAACTCTCTACCCAGCTTGCAACCAAATTTTCTTTCTCATTTCTTAATGAAATTTCGTGAAACCAGTGCCTATTTCGTAGAGAATTAAGTCTACTTTCCAATGAAACAAGAATCGTTCAAAACGGAGTTCAATTGATAACACAGACCCTACAAAATCGAACCTACTCACAGTTTGATTCCAGAAATTTGACCCAACTTTGGAGACTCATAAATTGAGCTACACAACTCCAAATTGAACGAACCCAGTGCCAAAACGACCGGCTTTAAGTCTATTTTCAAAAACAAACAGCCACATAATTTTTGGATCAACCAAACAGTACCAGTTTCAGAAAAACCGAAACAGTGTCCAGAAATGCACAAAAACCATAAACAAGTAGAACTCATCATGATCAATTCCCAAACAACAATTTCAACATCACATACTTATGCATTTCATCAAACACCACATAAGCATAGTAACCTCACCTCCAAAACTCATAGGGTAATATCATCAAACACCTTGCATACGTAGCTTGTATCATATTCATTTCAACAACAAACAACATAGATTCATCAAATTGAGTTCAAACATAACATCAACCATGAAAACAACACAACAATCAATCAATTAATTATCCTAGAGCCTAACCCACATAGTACACTCATCATATAAGTTATTGTGAATGAAAGAGAGCCCCCTAACCTTAGAAAATTGAAGAACCAAGCAAAACTCCTAGCAACCAACAAGAATCACCAACCAAGCGAGCTTTTTCCTCCCTTTCCTTGAAGCCTTCACGCCAAAACCACCTCTTCTTCTCCCCTTTGCAACCTTCGGCCGCCGCTCCCTCTCTCCCTCTTCTCACTTCCTATTTTCTTTTCTTTGCTCCAATGAGCACCTTCTCATAAGACCCCTAGGTTTCTTAGTTGAACTTGGGCCACTTAATGGGTCATGGGCCATGGATCATGGGCTTTCCACTTAAGCCCTAATTTATTTAGTTGGTGCCACCAATTTCCTAATACCACACCTCCACTTAATTAATTAATATAATTTTCTCAATAATCTAATTATATCAACTAAAATAAATTAAATACCTAAATACTTAATTAAATAAATTAATTAAATATTTAGGGTGTTACAAGGATCGCCAAATAGTACTGAAGATAGTGACGGCATAATTTGCTTTAACGGGAGGATTTGTGTTCCTGATGATGATGATATCAAAAGGCAAGTATTGGTGGCAGAGTACTGACTTCTATGAGCTTAAAGTTAATGTATTGCTTCCTCTAGGTACAAATTACGCTCTTCATGCTGAGCTTATCGGTATAATGGTCGCCATTGAAGTGGCTTTTCGCAAAGGTTGGCATCGATTATGGATTGAGAGTGACTCTCAGCTTGCCGTCATGGCTCTCTCGTCTCACTCAGTTGTGCCCTGGAATATCCGGAATCATTGGCTTAATTGCATGGAACTGATCAAATCAATGACTGTCACTTGCACTCATGTTTTTCGAGAAGGGAATCATTGCGCTGATAAGCTTGCATCTCATGGGATCAACCTATCTGGTTTCCAATGGCGGAATTCTATTCCCGACTTTATTAAATATGATTTTATCCGTAATAGGATTGGCCTTCCTTATTTTCGTTTCAGACTGTAATGATTTGTTTGCATGGGTTTTGGTCTATGTCCCCCCATGCTTCTTGTATTTTTGTTTTTGTTTTTTCTTTAATGAAATAGGGGGGAGTGCTCTTTCCTTCTAGATGTTTTTATCCCTAAGGAGGGTTTTGCATCAGAAGGTTTTAACGAGGCTCCTTTCCTTTTGTTTAAAAAAAAAAAGTTAATGTATTGGTGGCCTGGGATGAAGGCCGAGGTTGCAGAATTTGTTTCTCGGTGCTTAACTTGTCAGAAGGTTAAGACGGAACACCAAAGACCGGGCGGTCAGTTACAACCGCTAGATGTACCAGTTTGGAAGTGGGAAGATATCTCAATGGACTTCGTCATGGGTTTGCCGAGGTCATAGGCCGGCAATGATTCTATTTGGGTAGTAGTGGACCGATTGACTAAATCCGCTCACTTTATTCCCGTACGCTCGACTTATAAAGTTTCCAAGTTAGCAGATGAATATGTGAAGAACATTATCAGACTGCATGGAGTTCCAACGAGTATCGTGTCAGACCGAGATCCCAAGTTTGCTTCCTGATTTTGGAAAGAATTGAATGAAGCTTTGGGAACTAGAGTGCTGGTTAGCGCTGCTTATCATCCTCAAACTGATGGTCAGACTGAGAGGACTATTCAGACTCTTGAGGACATGCTTCGGGCTTGTGTGCTCGATAGCGGGAGAAAATGGGAGGACCATCTTCCATTAGTAGAATTCTCCTACAACAACAGTTACCACTCCAGCATTAGAATGGCACCGTTTGAAGCACTTTATGGTAGGAAGTGTAGAACTCCGTTGTGTTGGTGGGAGATTGGTGAAGATAAGTTTTTGGGACCCGATATGGTTCGCGAGACTACTGAGAAGATCAAGTTAATCCGAGAAAGGATGAAGGTTGCTCAGAGTCGGCAAAAGAGCTATGCTGACAACCGAAGTAGACCGTTGGAATTTGAGGTTGGTGATCATGTATTCTTGAAAGTCTCTCCAACCACAGGTACCGGGAGAGCTTTGCGAGCGAAGAAGCACAGTCCTCGATACATTGGACCTTTCTAAATCATCGAGCGGATTGGGCCAGTTGCCTATCGCCTCGCATTGTCTCCGGCCCTATCAAATCTCCATGATGTGTTCCACGTGTCTCAGTTGAGGAAGTATGTTCCCGATCTACATCAACCGTTGAGTGTTGATACGATTGACTTGCGACCGGACTTGTCATTTCAACCTTATCCTAGCCATATCTTAGAGCGCGGTATGAAGACTCTGCGTTCAAGGACTATCCCGATTGTCAAGGTAGTATGGGATGGATTCTCAACTGGGGAGGCTACCTGGGAGTTGGAAGAGGACATGCGTGCTCGATATCCATATCTCTTTCAGTAAGGTACGTCTTGTCAATTTTGAGGACAAAATTTTAAAAGTTGGGGTGATTGTAACATCCCTAATTTTTAAAGGCTTGTACCATGATACCCAAGACCGATTAATTATTTGTGGGAATAATTGGTCGTGTCTCGGGGATTAATAGTCGAGAAATTTGTCAAGAAATCCTATTCTCCATCGAATAGTGGCTTGTTCATATTTTTAAATAAGGAATTGGGGCTGAAGGGTAAATCTGTCTTTTCACGTCCCTAGTTATTTAAAATATAATTATGAAGATTATAATTAATAACGAACCGAAAGAATTGAGGAATTTCGGATCGGAACCGGATTAATCGAGTAAGTTTTGTACAGAAGGGAATTTTCAGCACCTAAACTATCATTTTATGGGCCAAGGGAAAAATGGTCTTTTCACCATCATTTAAACCCCTAGCCCATATTCACCTAACTGAACTCACCTCACTCTCAAACATTCTACTCCAGCTGGGAAAAAAAGAAAGGAAAACAGAATAGGGGAGGAGAGAAAGAGGAGAGGGAGGCGAAGGGGAGAATGGAGGAAGGTGTAACGCCCAAATACTTAATTAAATTATTTAACTAAATATTTAGGTATCCATTTATTTATTTATTTATTTCCGTTGGTGTAATTATATTGGCATTTGATTAAGAGGTGTATAATTGGATATTAGGGGATGGTGTTAGTGATCGGGCTTAAGCTGGAGGAAAGCTCGTGATCCAAAAGCCCACTAGCTAGGCTCATAGGTGAAGCGCCTAGGCTGGGGTTTTGGCTCATTTGCGATTTGTTTGAGAAAAGAAAGAAAAGTTGCGAATACAGGAGAGAAAGAGAGAAGGAGGGACGGCGCACATCCAAGAGAGGAGAAGAAGGGGATTTCGCGAATTCAAGGAGCAGAGAGGAGCTGTGTTGCTGAGGTTATTGTTGGTGACTTGATCAAGAGGATTAGTGCTCTCCTACTATAAGGTAAGGGTGGGGGTTCTTCCTTATAATAGGGTTTTATGATGGGGTTATGTGGGAATAGGTCCTATAATACCTCTGGATTGATTTTGATGTTTGATTTGGTGATAGTTGAATCATAACTAGGTTGAATTGAAATTTGGCTTGTTGGTGATTGTTGTGACTCTAAAAATCGGTGATTCATTGTTGTTATTACTAATTGCATGCTAAGTGTTCGATTAATTGTTGTTTGGTGTGGTGATTGACAATTCATGGTGATTGACATTGGTGGTTAAGGATTGGTGATTTAAATTGGTGAAATAACGAAATATAGACCCCTAGGGCGCCATGGGCGCCATTGTCCTAGATGCTGTTTTTGGCGCCCTGTGCCTGGGCGCCGTGCCTGGCCCTGTTGCCTTGATGTTTTGTTGCTGTTTCTGGCGCCCTGTGCATGGGCACCGTGTCTGGTGCGTGTCCCGTGTGTCAGTGTGTGTGCGTTGTTGTGTCTTGGCGCAGGGGCGCCATGGGCGCCTGTTCCTGAGTTGTGTTGCGCGTTGTATTGGCGCAGGGGCGCCATGGGCGCCGTTCCCGTGTCTGGTGCATGTCTTGGTTCTGTGTTGCGTTTTGTGCTGTAGGCTGTCTGGGCGCCAACGGCGCCAATTCCTGTGCCATGGTGCGTTTTTGTTGTGTTCCAGGTGGTCTGGGCGCCATTTCCTGCATTGTTGCTAGGCGCCCTGCTCATGGGCGCCAGATTCAGTTGTGTTGCCTGTTGCTGGGCGCCCTGCTCCTGGGCGCCAGTCTTCTGTGTTGCGTTTTCCTGCTAGGCGCCCTTCCCCTCGGCGCCGTTTTCAGCATGTGTCTCAATTTTGTTCCTATTTTGTTTTGGCGATATCTTTTGACTCGGGAGTCCGATTGAGACGTTTCAAAATGTTTTGGAAATTTTATTTAGAGGCCTAGCTGAATATTCTAATTTATCGCAATGTGATCTATTCTTTTGGAAATTGTTAGCCGTTGGCTTAGCCGTTAAATGTTGCCGTTTTTTGGAAAGAAAAATTGTCGCATCTCAAATATTTTGGAAAATTGTCGTCATCCCAATATTTTAGAAAATGGTTGTCATCTTGGTGTCTTGGTGCTGTTTTAGTTAGGTGTGAAGGCTCAAACCTTGGTGTTGTTGGAGCTAGGTGTGAAGGCTCCAAATCTTAGTGTTCCGTTGTTTTGGGCAGTTTGGTGTTTCGGTTGTCATTGGGCTAGGTGTGAAAGCTCAATTTTGGTGATATTCGGTGATTGACTTTTGGTGTGTCACATTGTGACTATTTCTGGATGATTGTCTGTGTGCATTCATGGTGTCGCATACAGCATATGCATTTGTTTTGGTGAAGGCCTTTGGTCTCGGAGCTGGGTGTGAAAGCTCAATTTTTATAAAACTAGTGAGCCGGGTGTGAAAGCTCAATTTTTCTAAATTGGTGAGCCGGGTGTGAAAGCTCTCAATATTGGTGACGCCTCTATTTACAGGCAAAACTTTTGGTGATTGGTACCACATGCATATGCCCGTCGGTGTGGGTTGCATTCATGCAATATCATGACATTTGATGACTGATGGTGGTGTTTATAATTTGACGTGTGTTTATAATTCGATGTGTGTAGTGGAGTGGTAGATATAGTTGTCATATTGTAGCATATTTCCTATCATTTACACTATTATATTGAAGATATCTCACCCCTTCTGTTTGAATGTTACCCCTATGCGGTAACGTGCAGGTGATTGCGAGTGAAGGCTTAGCTACCTTCGCTAGTCTGAGTCGGTGTCCTTTGCTTTGATATGTAACACTCAGGGGGGGGGGGGAACGAACCAAGACTTTGGCTATTGCATTTTATTTATTTGGAGTCCATTCAGGATGTTCTGATTTTATGTTTTGGAACTTATTTCTATTCCGCTGCGTGGTGATGTATTTTTGGCGATGTGGTTAACTAAACAGGTGTTATGGGCTTAGTCCCTTTTTGATAAAGTGTTATATACCGTATGTGACTTTTTGGTTATCGATGAATGTGTGACATCTCTTTTCGAAGTATGAAATAATTTTTTTTTTGTAACTCTGATTTTATCAAATAATTATCGGGTAGAAAAGGGGCGTTACATTAGTGGTATCAGAGCAAAAGTTCGGTCTGTCCGGCCAAGTTGTCCAGTCGTAGTGTCAATTGACAACAGTGTGTTGTCAGTTATATCTAACTGTTGTTTGTTTTGTAGCAAGTGAATTGAAATGACTGGGAGGAACGATGCTGCAATTGCTGCTGCTCTAGCTGCTATGGCGCAGGCTGTGCAGAATCAGCAGAATGCCGGTGAGAATACTGGGACTCGCAGTCTGGCGATATTTCAGAGAGAGAATCTGCCCACCTTCAAGGGCAAGTATGATCCCGATGGTGCTTTAGCTTGGTTGAAAGAAATGGAGAGGATTTTTCGAGTGATGGATTGTACTCCAGCACAGAAGGTTCGCTATGGTACGGATATGCTAGCTGAGGAAGCTGATGATTGGTGGTTAGAGGCGAGGCAGAGGTTGGAGACTGCTAATGAAGGGATTACCTGGGAAGTGTTCAGCAGAGAGTTTAACCGTAAGTATTATCCGGAAGATGTCCGAGGGAAGAAAGAGATTGAGTTTCTGGAGCTGAAACAAGGGAGTATGTCCGTATCGGAGTATGCCGCTGAGTTCGTGGAGCTAGCAAAGTTCTATCCACATTACACTAGAGCTACTGCTGAGTTTTCCAAGTGTGTCAAGTTCGAGAATGGTTTGAGGCCCGAGATCAAGAAAGAAATCGGATATCAGAAGATCCGTGTCTTTGCTGACTTGATTGATAGTTGCAGAATTTTTGAGGAGGATAGTAATGCTCACTACAAGATTGTGAACGATAAGAGGAGCAAGTTTCAAGGCTGTAGTAAGCCGTATGTGGTCCCTGCGGGCAAGGGTAAGCAGAGAGCTGGTGCTGACAAGAGGACTAGTGGGGGAGATGCCCCTGCTAGCATTGTGTGTTTTTAGTGTGGCAAGCCTGGCCACAAGAGTGTCATGTGCAGAAGCGACGTGAAGAGGTGTTTCAAGTGCGGGAAGGACGGCCATGTGGTGGCCGAATGTGAGAGCAAGGTAGTGGTCTGCTACAACTGTGGTGATGGAGGGCATATCAGTACATAGTGTCCGAAGGCGAAGAAGGAAAGGTCCAGTGGAAAAGTGTTCGCTTTAGCAGGTGAAGAGCCTACTGAAGATGATGGACTCATTAGAGGTACGTGCTTCATTAATGGTACTCCTTTAAAGTCTATTATTGATACTGGTGCTACTCACTGCTTTATTGCTGCTGATTGTTGTAAGAGGTTGAATCTTGTATTGTCTGCTATGAACGGAGAGATGGTTGTCGATGTAACGCCCCAAAATAATTTAATTATTTATTTAATTAAGTTGTTTAAGGCTTACAATATTTATTTAATTTAATTAAATAATTCAAGGATTAATTTATTTATTTTATTTATTTAGGAGGTGTTGTCACGAATTGAGTGGTGCGAATAAGGGCCCGTGATCCACAATTAGGCCCGTGGCCCATTTGCTAGTCATGGAATTCGACTCACTAGGGGTCTTGTGAAGTAGTTTGCATTTTACTCAATTGTGAAAAGAAAGAAAAGAAACGTAAAAAGAGAGAGTGAGAAGAGGAGAAGTCGTGAAGTGAAGAGGAGAAGAAGAAAAGGGGAGAATCACTCAAGGAGGAAGAGAAGGCTTGTTGGTGTCTTGCAATTCTTTGGAGCCTTGCTTAGCAATTTCGACTTCTAAGAGGTTAGGGGGTCCTCTTTTTATCTTTAATAGCTTATGAGATTGACTATTGCCTAGGTTAGGTTTTTAGAATGATTTCTATGAACGAATTGTTGTGTTGTTAATTTAATTGTAGTGTTGTGATATATGATTAGGAATTCCCTATGTTGAAATCGCATAATTGGTGCTTGATTGTTGAAAAATTCTGATTTTGGAAGCTCCTAGGCGCCTTGGGCGCCATATGCTTTGTTGCTGTTTTTTTTTGTGTCTCAGTCAAGGGCGCCAGGCGCCCAGCCAGTGTGCCTGCGCCAGTTTTCCAGCCACTGTTTTGCCAGTTTTTGGCGCTAGGCGCCTTGTGTCATGGGCGCCAAGGGCCCCAATGTTCTGGTGATTGTTTTGCCAATTTTGGCTTCTGGTTTTCATATTCAAGTAAAATAGCTCGTGCAAAATGATTTTGGTCACCAAAATAGTTGTGTTCCGTGTTTTCACTAGGCGCCTAGTGCATGGGCGCCATGTGCCCTGCACCAGTTTTGGGTGTTCCTGCGCCAGTTCTGTGTCTGGGCGCTAGGCGCCCTGCGCCTGTTGTTCCCTGTGCCTGTCTCACTGTGTTGCCAGTTTTGGCGCTAGGCGCCTTGGCCATGGGCGCCAAGGGCGCCACTGTTGTATTGATTATTTTCTAAAAATTCTTTTTGGGTTTTCATACATTGAATAAATGGCTCGTGCAAAACAATTTTTGGAGTCATAGGAGTTGTGGTTTGTCCTGGCCTTAGGCGCCTAGTCCATGGGCGCCAAAGAGGCGTGTCACTTTTTGCCAAAATTTTTGTTGGGTTCTCATATTCTGAGTATTTGGCTCGAACAAAATCAATTTCGAAGTAAAATGAATTTTCTTGCGTGTTGGCCTTAGGCGCCTAGTGCCTGGGCGCCGTGTTCCCCTGCGCCAGCGTCGATGCGCGTGTTGCTGTTCCTGGGCGCCAGCGCCCATGCGCCAAGTCCTGTGTTGCTCCTGGGCGCCCAGCGCCTGGGCGCCAGTTTCCAGAATGTCTAAGTATTTTTCCGGTTTTGTTTTTAACGTAACTTTTGACTCGGTTATCCAAATTTAACGGTTCAAAATGCGTTTCGAAGCTAATTTCGGTGTCTATCCAAATATTCTGTTTTTATGCAAAAATGAGTTAATTTACTGGTGGTTCTGGACTGAAGTTGTTCTAGGTGTCTAATTTCAATTTTTATTCATTTTCCCTATGTCGTGTCAAATCCTAAATTGGCCTAATTGAAATTGGTGTTGGTGTGAGTGGTGGGTTGAGTTGGTGAGTGTATTATGGTGTGATTGGTGAGCAGAGGCTTCGGCCTAATTTTAATTGGTGAGCTGATTAATACAATGGTGAGAATACGAATAAAATGGTGAGTTGATTTAATGGCGAATTGATGAATTGTGTGGTGTGTTGTGGTGCATTTCCATAGCATCTCATGAGACATGTGCATTATTGGTGAGCAGAGGCTTCGGCCTAATTTTATTTTGGTGAGCAGAGGCTACGGCCTATTTGTATTTGGTGACGGATCCGACATGCATGTGCCCGTGGAGTTTGGGTTGCATTTCATGCATAACCATATATTATGCAGGGTTGTTTGGAAATGTAATTTTGATATGGTTGTTGCCATGATTATGAATCGGTGTGCCTAGTTACCTTTTCCTATGCAGTGCTTATTTCCATATGTTATTAATTATGAAAAGAGACTCACCCTACTGCTTTTATGTTGCTTCTTATGTCGGCAACGTGCAGGTAATAGCGAGTGAAGGTTACCCTTATGCCTTCGTCTGGTAGGAAGTGTCATGCTCTGATACGTAGCACCGGGGGGGCGTCTTATGCTTATATGTTATTGTCTTTATGCTGTTAGAATATTATTGGTGCTGTATTGGTTTTGTTTTTCGAACTTGTTATTATTCCGCTGCTGTAGTGAGTGTATTTGGCTGGTGCGAACTAAACGGTATTTCATGGTGCTATGTATTTTGCGGTTTTAACCAAACTATGAAAATTGAAGTTGTTGGTTTAATGAAGTAAGTGTAGCACTCGCTTAGATTGTTTTCAAAAAAAAAAAACTCTGATTTTTATTAAATAGTAAGGTTATTAGAAAAGGGGTGTTACATTAGTGGTATCAGAGCAGTTCGGTCTGTCCGGCCAAGTCGTCCTGTCATAGTGTCTTATGACAAATAGAATTGTTAGATTAGTTCTAAATTTCTGTTTATGCTGCAGTGATAGTTTGAAATGGCTGGGAGGAACGACGCTGCTCTTGCTGCTGCTTTGCAGGCTATGGCTCAGGCTGTTGGGAACCAGCAAAATGGTGCTGAAAATGCTGGGACTCGCAGTTTAGCCACGTTCCAGAGGGAGAATCCACCTGTTTTTAAGGGCAAGTACAATCCAGATGGTGCTCTAGCCTGGCTGAAAGAGATCGAAAGGATATTCTGTGTCATGGATTGTGACGATGCGCAGAAGGTCAGGTATGGTACCCATACGCTGGCAGAAGAAGCTGATGATTGGTGGATGGAGGTTAGGCAGAGATTAGAAACTGTTAATGAAGAGATAACTTGGGCTGTTTTCCGTAGAGAGTTCTTACGGAAGTATTTTCCAGAAGATGTGAGGGGAAAGAAAGAAATAGAATTCCTTGAGCTCATGCAAGGGAACATGTCAGTGACAGAGTATGCTGCCAAGTTCACTGAATTGGCTAAGTTTTATCCCCATTATGCTGATGCTGATTCTGAATTCTCAAAATGTATTAAGTTTGAGAATGGACTGAGGGCGGATATAAAGAAAGCTATAGGGTACCAGAAGATTCGGGAATTCACTGATTTAATCGACAGTTGCAGGATATTCGAAGATGATAGTAATGCTCACTCCAAGGTCATGAGAGATCAGAGGGGTAAATTTCAGAACCGGGGTAAGCCATATGAGGTTTCGGCTGGTAAGGGTAAGCAGAGGTATGCTGATAATAAGAAACCAAGTGGGGGAGATGCCCCTGCGAAGGTTGTGTGCTACAGGTGTGGCAAGCCGGGCCATAAGAGTTTTGACTGCTCGGATAATAAATGTTTCAAGTGCGGTAAAGAAGGTCATGTAGCTGCCAAATGTGAGAAAAAGGATGTGGTGTGCTACAACTGTGGGGAGGCAGGTCATATTAGTACCAAGTGTACTAGGCCGAAGAAAGAGAAGTCCTATGGAAAAGTGTTTGCTCTCGCAGGATCAGAGGATACTAATGAGATTAGAGGTACATGTTTTATTAATGGTATTCCTTTGATTGCTATTATTGATACTGGTGCTACGCATTCATTTATTGCTGCTTTATGTGCTGAGAATTTGGACCTTGCTTTGTCTTCTATGATGAGGGAGATGGTTATTGACACTCCAGCTAAGGGTTCAGTAACTACCTCTCTTGTGTGTGCTAAGTGCCCTCTGTCAATCTTCGGCATAGATTTTCTTGTTGATCTTATTTGTTTGCCGTTGGGAGGGGTGGATGTCAACCTTGGTATGGACTGGTTAGTAGTTAACCATGTACATATTAATTGTTTTCGTAAATCTGTGAGTTTCCTTCCTCCCGAAGAAGAAGAATCCGTTTTGTTGCCTGCTGGTCAACTGCATAAGGTAATGAAAGAGGGAGTTCGTCTGTTTGCTTTGATGGCATCATTGTCTGCTGAGAATCAGGCGGTCATTGAAGGGGTACAAGTAGTGTGTGAGTTTCCTGAAGTGTTCCCGGATGAAATTCCAAGTGTTCCGCCAGAGAGGGAGGTCGAGTTTGCTATTGATCTTATACCTGGTACTAGGCATGTGTCTATGGCACCGTATCGAATGTCAGCCTCAGAGTTGTCTGAATTGAAAAAGCAATTAGAAGATCTAATTGAGAAGAAATTTGTAAGGCCAAGTGTGTCACCATGGGGTGCTCCGGTATTGTTAGTGAAAAAGAAGGATGGGAGTATGAGACTTTGTGTCGATTATAGGCAATTGAACAAGGTGACAATAAAGAACAGGGTATCCGCTTCCTAGAATTGATGATTTGATGGACCAGTTGGTAGGTGCTAAAGTGTTTAGCAAAATCGATTTGAGGTCGGGTTATCACCAGATCAAGGTAAAGGATGAAGACATTCAGAAAACCGCTTTCAGAACGAGATATGGGCACTATGAATATTCTGTGATGCCGTTTGGTGTTACCAACGCGTCGGGTGTGTTTATGGAGTACATGAATCGTACCTTCCATAGTTACTTGGATCGGTTTGTGGTTGTGTTTATTGACGACATTCTGGTGTATTCTAAAATAGAAGAGGAGCACGCAGAACATTTGAGGTTAGTACTAGAAGTGTTGAAAGAAAAGAAATTGTATGCAATGTTGTCTAAGTGTGAGTTCTGGCTGAATGAAGTAGGTTTCCTTGGTCATATTATCTCTGGTAATGGTATAGCTGTGGATCCAGCCAAGATTGATGCTGTGTTGCAATGGGAGAGCCCGAGGTCAGTTACAGAGATTAGAAGCTTCTTGGGACTAGCGGGTTATTACAGGAGGTTTATAGAAGGTTTCTCGAAGTTGGCCCTTCCGTTGACTCAATTGACGTGTAAGGGAAAAGCTTTTGTGTGGGATGGTCGTTGTGAGGAGAGCTTCAATGAGTTGAAAAAGAGGTTGACAACATCGCCCGTGTTGACTTTGCCTGTTCCGGATCAACCGTTTGTAGTATATTGTGATGCTTCCAAGATGGGTTTGGGAGGTGTATTGATGCAAGAAGGTAAGGTAATAGCTTATGCGTCCAGGCAGTTGAGGACCCATGAGAAAAACTACCCTACTCATGATTTGGAGCTAGCTGCAATTGTGTTTGTGCTGAAAATTTGGAGGCACTATCTGTATGGTACTAGATTTGAGGTATTTAGTGACCATAAGAGTTTGAAATACTTGTTCGATCAGAAGGAGCTGAATATGAGACAGAGGCGTTGGTTAGAATTGCTGAAGGACTATGATTTTGGCTTGAACTATCACCCCGGCAAGGCTAATGTCGTGGCTGATGCTTTAAGTCGGAAGAGCTTGCATATGTCGGCTATGATGGTGAAAGAATTAGAGTTGATTGAGCAGTTCCGGGACATGAGTCTGGTTTGTGAAGTGACACCGCAGAGTGTCAGATTGGGAATGTTGAAGATTGGCAATGAATTTTTGGTTAGTGTTCGAGAAGCCCAAAAGTCAGATGTAAAGTTGGTAGACTTGTTAGTTGTGAATGATCAAGCTGTGAATGGGGATTTCAAGTTAGATTCTCAAGGTGTATTGAGATTCAGGGATAGGATCTGAATTCCTGATGATGCTGAGATGAAGGGAATGATTCTTGAGGAGAGCCATAGGAGCAAGTTGAGTATTCATCCAGGGGCTACGAAAATGTACCAAGATTTGAAGAAGTTGTTCTGGTGGCCTGGTATGAAGAAGGATGTGGCACAGTTTGTGTATTCTTGTCTGACTTGTCAGAAGTCTAAGATTGAGCATCAGAAGCCTGCGGGGTTGATGCAACCATTAGAAATTCCGGAATGGAAATAGGATAGCATTTCCATGGATTTTGTGACTGGTTTGCCCAATACAGTGAGAGGGTTTGATGCTATATGGGTGGTTGTGGACAGGTTGTCAAAGTCTGCTCATTTCTTACCAATTAATATGATTTATCCAGTTCCAAAGTTAGCAGAGATCTACATCAAGACAATTGTGAAGTTGCATGGCGTTCCGCTTAGTATTGTATCTGATAGAGATCCAAGATTCACTTCTGAATTTTGGAAAAGTTGGCAGGAAGCTTTGGGTTCTAAGTTGAGGTTGAGCTCCGCTTATCATCCGCAGACAGATGGTCAGACGGAGAGAACTATTCAGTCGTTAGAGGACTTGTTGAGGGCATGTGTTCTCGAGCAGGGAGGTTCGTAGGATTCTTATCTTCCATTGATTGAGTTCACCTATAATAATAGTCATCATTCTAGTATTGGAATGGCACCGTTTGAGGCGTTGTATGGTCGGAGATGTAGGACTCCGTTATGTTGGTATGAATCTGGAGAGAGTGCAGTGTTGGGGCCTGAGATTGTGCGAGAAACAACTGAGAAGGTAAAATTGATCCGGGAGAAGATGAAAGCGTCGCAGAGTCGACAAAAGAGCTATCATGATAAGAGAAGGAAGGATTTAGAGTTTCAGGCCGGTGATCATGTGTTTCTGAGAGTCACTCCGGTGACTGGTGTTGGGCGTGCCTTGAAATCAAAGAAGTTAACTCCCCGTTTCATTGGTCCGTATCAAATTACGGAGAGGGTGGGAAGTGTTGCCTATAGGGTGGCTTTGCCGCCTAATCTTTCGAACTTGCATGACGTGTTCCACGTGTCACAACTTCGAAAGTATGTTCCAGACCCGTCTCATGTGATTCAGATGGATGAAGTAGAGGTACGGGATAATCTCACTGTGGAGACTATGGCTGTGCGAATTGAAGATAGAGAAGTGAAGACTCTGAGAGGGAAGGAAATTCCTTTGGTGAAAGTGGTGTGGCTAGGAGCTGCTGGTGAGAGTATGACATGGGAGCTGGAGAGTAAGATGCGGGAAGCATATCCGGAGTTGTTTGATTCAGGTAATTTCGAGGACGAAATATTCTAAGTGGGGGAGAGTTGTAACGCCCCAAAATAATTTAATTATTTATTTAATTAAGTTGTTTAAGGCTTACAATATTTATTTAATTTAATTAAATAATTCAAGGTTTAATTTATTTATTTTATTTATTTAGGAGGTGTTGTCACGAATTGAGTGGTGCGAATAAGGGCCCGTGATCCACAATTAGGCCCGTGGCCCATTTGCTAGTCATGGAATTCGACTCACTAGGGGTCTTGTGAAGTAGTTTGCATTTTACTAAATTGTGAAAAGAAAGAAAAGAAACGTAAAAAGAGAGAGTGAGAAGAGGAGAAGTCGTGAAGTGAAGAGGAGAAGAAGAAAAGGGGCGAATCACTCAAGGAGGAAGAGAAGGCTTGTTGGTGTCTTGCAATTCTTTGGAGCCTTGCTTAGCAATTTCGATTTCTAAGAGGTTAGGGGGTCCTCTTTTTATCTTTAATAGCTTATGAGATTGACTATTGCCTAGGTTAGGTTTTTAGAATGATTTGTATGAACGAATTGTTGTGTTGTTAATTTCATTGTAGTGTTGTGATATATGATTAGGAATTCCCTATGTTGAAATCGCATAATTGGTGCTTGATTGTTGCTAATGTGAATTGTATGCCACGTATTTGAGTATATGACTTGTTGGTGTTTGTTTGGTGAGAATTGAGGATCATGGTGATAGTTGAATTATTTATATATGATTGGGTGTTTGGTGAATTTAATTTGGTGTTTGAATTTGAAAAATTCTGATTTTGGAAGCTCCTAGGCGCCTTGGGCGCCATATGCTTTGTTGCTGTTTTTTTTGTGTCTCAGTCAAGGGCGCCAGGCGCCCAGCCAGTGTGCCTGCGCCAGTTTTCCAGCCACTGTTTTGCCAGTTTTTGGCGCTAGGCGCCTTTTGCCATGGGCGCCAAGGGCCCCAATGTTCTGGTGATTGTTTTGCCAATTTTGGCTTCTGGTTTTCATATTCAAGTAAAATAGCTCGTGCAAAATGATTTTGGTCACCAAAATAGTTGTGTTCCGTGTTTTCACTAGGCGCCTAGTGCATGGGCGCCAGGTGCTCTGCGCCAGTTTTGGGTGTTCCTGCGCCAGTTCTGTGTCTGGGCGCTAGGCGCCCTGCGCCTGTTGTTCCCTGTGCCTGTCTCACTGTGTTGCCAGTTTTGGCGCTAGGCGCCTTGGCTATGGGCGCCAAGGGCGCCACTGTTGTATTGATTATTTTCTAAAAATTCTTTTTGGGTTTTCATACATTGAATAAATGGCTCGTGCAAAACAATTTTTGGAGTCATAGGAGTTGTGGTTTGTCCTGGCCTTAGGCGCCTAGTCCATGGGCGCCAAAGAGGCGTGTCACTTTTTCCCAAAATTTTTGTTGGGTTCTCATATTCTGAGTATTTGGCTCGTACAAAATCAATTTCGAAGTAAAATGAATTTTCTTGCGTGTTGGCCTTAGGCGCCTAGTGCCTGGGCGCCGTGTTCCCCTGCGCCAGCGCCGATGCGCGTGTTGCTGTTCCTGGGCGCCAGCGCCCATGCACCAAGTCCTGTGTTGCTCCTGGGCGCCCAGCGCCTGGGCGCCAGTTTCCAGAATGTCTAAGTATTTTTCCGGTTTTGTTTTTAACGTAAATTTTGACTCGGTTATCCAAATTTAACGGTTCAAAATGCGTTTCGAAGCTAATTTCGGTGTCTATCCAAATATTCTGGTTTTATGCAAAAATGAGTTAATTTACTGGTGGTTCTGGACTGAAGTTGTTCTAGGTGTCTAATTTCAATTTTTATTCATTTTCCCTATGTCGTGTCAAATCCTAAATTGGCCTAATTGAATTTGGTGTTCGTGTGAGTGGTGGGTTGAGTTGGTGAGTGTATTATGGTGTGATTGGTGAGCAGAGGCTTCGGCATAATTTTAATTGGTGAGCTGATTAATACAATGGTGAGAATACGAATAAAATGGTGAGTTGATTTAATGGCGAATTGATGAATTGTATGGTGTGTTGTGGTGCATTTCCATAGCATCTCATGAGACATGTGCATTATTGGTGAGCAGAGGCTTCGGCCTAATTTTATTTTGGTGAGCAGAGGCTACGGCCTATTTGTATTTGGTGACGGATCCGACATGCATGTGCCCGTGGAGTTTGGGTTGCATTTCATGCATAACCATATATTATGCAGGGTTGTTTGGAAATGTAATTTTGATATGGTTGTTGCCATGATTATGAATCGGTGTGCCTAGTTACCTTTTCCTATGCAGTGCTTATTTCCATATGTTATTAATCATGAAAAGAGACTCACCCTACTGCTTTTATGTTGCTTCTTATGTCGGCAACGTGCAGGTAATAGCGAGTGAAGGTTACCCTTATGCCTTCGTCTGGTAGGAAGTGTCATGCTCTGATACGTAGCACCGGGGGGGGGCGTCTTATGCTTATATGTTATTGTCTTTATGCTGTTAGAATATTATTGGTGCTGTATTGGTTTTGTTTTTCGAACTTGTTATTATTCCGCTGCTGTAGTGAGTGTATTTGGCTGGTGCGAACTAAACGGTATTTCATGGTGCTATGTATCTTGTGGTTTTAACCGAACTATGAAAATTGAAGTTGTTGATTTAATGAAGTAAGTGTAGCACTCGCTTAGATTGTTTTCAAAAAAAAAAAAGAAACTCTGATTTTTATTAAATAGTAAGGTTATTAGAAAAGGGGTGTTACAGTCGACACTCCACCTAAGGGGTCGGTAACCACTTCTCTGGTATGTTCTCAATGTCCCGTGTCGATCTTCGACCGAGACTTTGTTGTGGATTTTGTTTGTTTGCCGCTGAATGGATTAGATGTAATTTTGGGCATGAACTGGTTGGAGCATGTAACACCCCGGTATTTTTAACATGTAAAAATACCCAAGTGCACCAAAGTATAAACATCAGAGATAATAATACCTGCTTAGACACTGAATACCACTATAAAATTTTTGCTGAAATAAAACATAACCGTCTTTGTAACATCCCAAATTCCGCTAATTTAATTATATAAATTAGCAAGAGGTCAAGATGATTAATTAGCATTTTTGATTAACTATCATACGGCGAGTTAATTGGGATTTTAAGCGAATAGGAGCACAGGGGTATTTTCATCTTTTCCACATATTTATGAGTTTCGGCTAAACCATCCTCCACAGAACATCACTATATGCAATATGTGATTATTGTATAAGTATTGTTTGATTAAAATTGACTTAAGAAGAAATTAAGGAAGTTTAAGCAAAATTTGGACATAGGGGCATTATGGTCATTTCGCCCTTTTAATGAATCTCAGCTGAAGCCTTACAACACTATACATTCAGAATTCATAGTGGCTGGAAACAGAAACTTCAAAGAGAGGAAAAGCTTGAGAGTGAGAGGGAGAAGAGAAGGAGGAGATGAGAAGGAGAGGAAGGATCTCTATCATCCCTTCATGCATGTCCAATCTTTTTATACCATTCTTTCCCATTTCTTCTCCTCTACATTCTGATATAAACATCATCCTCAACACCCTTCTCCAGCTAATTTCGCCATTGTTGAACATTCAAGCTCCATTTGACCAAACTTGAGTAGCATTGCTTGCATGTGGTAATAGAAGCTTATGAAGAGTGGTAGAACCAAACTACTGAAGTTACATTGTTGATAGAGAGCAAGTTGGAGGTGATTCAGTGATGGTTTCGAAGTGTGTAGAGCTTGGGTCCAGCTTAGAGCTCAAATGCATGGTCACACATGGTTGAAGATGAAACAACAAGTGCAACAGAAATTTCTGCTGGAAAACCCGTATGACCTATCTCCATTGTTTTCATCGTATCTCACGGTACACTGCTCCGATGATCGTGATTCTTGTCCCTCTGGAAACTAGACTCGAAGAGCTTCATTTTGGGCACAAGAACCGTATGATTTCATGGAGAAATGAAGGAGATATCATGTCTCCAAGTTTCGGGTTCAGAATCAAGAAATGTCCTGGACCAGTCACCTTGTTTCGGGTTTATCTCCCAAGTTACTGGGTGCATGCGTGTGATCCTTTGACCATTGGAAAGTAGACAAAATTATCTACAGAATGGGCACTGGTTTGAAGGGTTTTGGCCACGATTTGACCAAGATACGCGTGTTACAAAACTTCTCACTGATTCTGGAAAACGGATGCGAAATTGGAAGTGTTGGTTCCTCAAATTTCGGATCGAATCGCCAAAGTTCGAGAGACGCCAATTCCGTAGTCAAGGAGGAAGTTCAGTAGCTAGATTTGTGATTGGTCGCTGTTCCGAAGTTCAGTTTCGAGAATCGGACGAGTTCGGTGCGAGTACGTGATTACGGGGATTGTTCGAGAGGTTACGGTTCGTGAGGACGTGATTTCTCGCGAGGTCGTCAAATCGGTGAGTTCTATACTCGCTTAGGGACGTTTTGTTGTCGAGTCATGTTATTTCCTGAAACGATATTATGGAAAACCGCTTTGCGAAAACTTAACGAAAATGTTTTATCGAAAAACCGTAATTTGCATAATTGCTCGAATTGATTGGATTGTTGAATTATGATATATGTTGTTGGACTGTTTAATCGCTTTCGCTGGTCTGGAATAATAACTGTTATGTTAGGGTCTCGATCGGAACGGAAATTGGAATCGGAACGGAATGGAATTTCTCATGAAAAACCTATTTTCTGGAAAACAGATAGAAACGCACGGATCGTGTGCCTATGAGCACGGGTCGTGCGCCTCCATCTGATACGACAAGAACTGGATTTTTAAAACACGCACGGATCGTGCGCCAAGTCGCACGGGTCGTGCGTATGCCTCTGGAACTTTCTAAAATTTTAGTGGATAACGCACGGATCGTGCGCCAAGTCGCACGGGTCGTGCGTATCTTTCTGGAAATCTTCTGCAAACTGTTCGACCACACACGGGTCGTGCGCCTATACGCACGGGTCGTGTGAGACCTTCTGACCTTCGATTTCAAAGTACCTTTTTATCCATTCCAAATGATTCCAATCCTCTTCCAATCCATTCCCCAGGTCCCCCAACAATGTAAAGGTACCGATGTCATGAGATTGAACATGTTTACTAGAAAACTTGTGTATTATGAACAAAATGGAAGACCGTACTTAGAGAACGCGAGAGAACATATGTTAAGAAATAATAATATGATACACGGTACTTGACTGATATGATACACGGTACTTGACTAATATGATACACGGTACATTGACTGATATTATACACTGTATTTGACTGATATGGTACATGGTACTTGACTGGAATGACTAACAGCCCATTGCGGGTACACAGACTGAAAATGTATAATAAATACAAGAGGAAAAAGGGTGACGACCCTAAGAGGTTAGCATACTAGGGGAGGGGAAGTCATGAGCCCCAAAACCTAGACTCAAGAATGTTTCCCCTGCTAGAAATAGCGGGATGGGTTCACCAAAAGGTCAAGAGATGCCTATAAAATAGGTAGACTGAGGTGTTATGCTAAAAACATGGAACAAAAGATTGTATGCTGCATGTGTCGCTTACGAGGGCCATGAGCATAGAGGATACAGGAACTTAATATATTTCCACGTGGTTGCTTCTAGGGCCACGAGTTTAAAGTAAGGCATAATGAACCGCTAGAGTTAGTAAGGGGTCTCGATAGGACTCACTGAGATAATGTTTATCTCACCCTTCATATTTGTGGTTTTTTACAGAGAAACAGGAAAGGCAAAGGCGACTAAGCACGGTTAGCTGGTGCGACTCTTGGAACTAGTGGAGATTGGATTTCCGCTTAGCCCTTTGTATTTTTATTTAGTTATGTTGCCGATTGTATAACTTTCATTGTTAAGTTGTAAAATCGTTTCCGCTACTTTATGTTTTGAGTATTGAACACCAGGTTATGTACAAGTCTTAAGTTTTGGAACTTAAGCATACTGTGGAAAGTTTATGAGGTTCAGAGAACCAGTTTTTATATATTATCTAAAGTTTTAGATGTGTTCAATATTTCAATAACAGGAAGTTACTCTGATGTATGCCATTTAGTGCATTTCGGTGATTCTACATGTTAGAATTTATCGGGGTGTTACATTATGGTATCAGAGCAGTTCGACCTAGTCGGGCTTAGTTTAGTTTAGGGTTGAGTCGATTCCTTGTTAGTCTTTGTTGTGATTACACTTGTGATGCTAAGAGACATTGAGCCTGATCAACTCAATACTTGGTGTATCATGAGCGGAATTACGGAAGGATGACCAAGACGTAGTCCTCGACCAAGACCGAAATTCCTTAAAACCCCTTTCATCTTAGGGAATACTGGAAAGGAGAAGGTAGTTAAGCCATCAACTCCGAATGCAAAGTTAAAAGGCAGCCGATCAAGGGAAAGAAAGTGCCGTTGTATGACTCCTCAAGATTCTCCAAGTGTTTTGCTGGTAGGAAGCCCAAGAGGTGGATGTCGTCCTAGTGCGACTCAATGGTAATATTTTAAGAAAAAGGGTCACTCAATCTAGAGTGCCCAAAAAGAGGAAAAGAAGGAGTCAGATCAGCCTACTTCAGCTCGAGAGAGGGTCTACACTACAGATGCTCAAAAAGTCAAGGCTACAGACACTCCACCGAGAATGTGGATATTGTCCTAGGTATGAGATGAACGACTGCAAACCACGTGAATGTTGATTGTTTCATCGGACTATCGGTTTCGCCTCCGAGTCAGTGGAGCTACAGCCGACCAATTCTGAAGTTGTTATCTCATTCACTACAGCCAGTGACTGTTTGTTTCAAGGCGCAGAAGCTTATGTCATGACGTTGTCTGCATCCACTGAGACGGGTCTAGATTTATCTTCTGTGCAAGTTGCTAATGAATTTCTTGATGTGTTTCTTGATGAAGTTCCTTCGTTTCCTCCGGATCGTGAGGTGGAGTTTTCTATAGGGTTGGCTCCAGGCACTGGACCAATTTCTATAGCCCCGTATAGAATGTCGCCGTTAGAGTTGAAGGAATTGAAAGTCCAATTGGAAGAGCTAATTTCCAAACGGTTTATCCGGCCGAGTACCTCACCATGGGGTGCTCCAGTGTTGCTTGGCAAGAAGGAGGACAGAAGTATGAGATTGTGTATTGATGATTTGCTGGATCAGTTTCTGGTGGTGTTCATTGATGATATCTCGGTGTACTCTAAGACGATTGAGGAGCATGTGCAACATCTCCGAATTGTTCTGAACGTACTCCGAGAGAAAAAGTTGTATGCTAAGCCATCCAAATGTGATTTTTGGATGCCCGAAGTTAAGTTTCTGGGCCATGTGATTTATCTAGGGCTGGTGTTGCAGTGGATCCCAGCAAGATTAAAGCTGTGGTAGACTGGGAACAGCCGTCTACGGTTACTGAGGTGAGAAGTTTCTTGGGATTAGCTGGGTATTATCGAAGATTCATTCAAGGATTTTCCCAGCTGGTTCTTCCACTCACTCGGTTAACTCGCAAGGGTCAGCCGTTTGTTTGGGACTCAGACTGTGATAATTGTTTCACGGAATTGAAGGATCGTTTGACTTCTGCACCTATCCTGATTCTTCCAGATCCGTTTGTAGGATTTAAAATCTATTGCGACGCCTCTGGTAAGGGTTTGGGATTGTTCTAATGCAGAATCAACAAGTAGTTGCTTATGCCTCCAGGCAGTTGAAGCCGCATGAAGAGAATTACCCGACTCATGATCTAGAGTTGGCAGCGATTGTGTTTGCCCTAAAGATTTGGAGACATTACCTGTATGGGTCTCGTTTCGAAGTCTTTAGTGACCACAAAAGTCTGAAGTATTTGTTTGACCAAAAGGAGCTGAACAACAGACAGGGGAGATGGGTAGAATTCTTGAAGGATTACGATTTTGAATTGAAGTACCATCCTGGTAAGGCTAATGTTGTTGCCGATGCTTTAAGCAGAAAGTCTATCCATACTGCAAAGTTGATGATGCACAAGATGTCATTGTTGGAATCATTCAGAGACCTCAATTTGAGAGTTAAGTCAAAAAGGAACAGGTTGGTGTTGCGTCACATTCAGATTTCAAGTTCATTGAGGAATCTGATTCGCTCAGCCCAAGAAGGTGATGTAGAGCTGCAATCGCAGAAGAGATTGCCGAGTTACACCGAAGACGGTGATGGAGTAATTTGTTTTGATGGCAGAATCTGTGTGCCGAATGATGAGGATGTGAAGAGGCAAGTTCTAGAAGAGGCTCATAAGAATCAGTTCTCAATACATCCTGGGTCTACCAAGATGTATCGAGATCTGAAGCAATTGTACTGGTGGCCGGGTATGAAAGTGGATATAGCAGAGTTTGTGTCTCGATGCTTGACTTGTCAAAAGGTTAAGATAGAGCACCGGAAGCCAGGTGGCCAGTTACAACTGTTGAATGTACCTGAATGGAAATGGGAAAGCATATCTATGGATTTTGTCATGGGATTGCCACGGTCCCAAACCGGAAATGATTCTATTTGGGTAGTGGTGGATCGCCTGACCACGTCCGCTCATTTTATTCCAGTACGTTCGACTCACAAGGTTGCTAGGTTAGCAGATGAGTATCTCAAGAATATTGTGAAGTTGCATGGAATCCCTACAAGTATCATCTGTGATCAATATCCCAAGTTTACATCTCGATTTTGGAGAGCATTGAACATGGCGTTAGGAACAAAGGTGTGTGTTAGCACCGCATACCATCCTCAGACAGACGGGCAGACTGAGAGGACAATTCAGACTTTAGAGGATATGTTGAGAGCTTGTGTACTGGATAGTGGAGGTAGATGGGAGGATCATCTTCCATTGGTGGAATTCTCATACAACAACAGTTATCATTCTAGTATCGGAATGACTCCATATGAAGCATTGTATGGGAGAAAGTGTAGAACACCATTGTGTTGGTGGGATGTAGGTGAGCAGAGGTTGTTGGGACCGGATTTGGTTCGTGAGACCACGGAGAAGATCCGTCAGATAAGAGAAAGGATGAAAGCCGCGCAGAGTCGACAAAATAGTTACGCGGATAAGAGAAGAAGGCCGTTAGAATTCGAAGAAGGAGACCATGTCTTTCTGAGACTTTCTCCAACCATCGGGACTGGTATTGCATTACGAGCGAAGAAGCTCAGTCCTCGGTATGTCGGACCATTCCAGATTATCGAGCGAGTTGGGCCTGTAGCGTATCGCATTGCATTGCCTCCAGAACTGTCTAGATTACATGATGTGTTTCATGTATCGCAGCTAAGGAAATATATTCATGATCCGAATCAACCATTAAGTTATGAAGCGATTGACATCAGACCGGATTTATCTTATCAGCCTACTCCAATCAGGATCATCGAACGTGGCGAGAAAACGCTCCGGACGAGGTCAATTCCTATTGTCAAGGTGCTTTGGGACGGTGCGTCACCTGACGAAGCGACATGGGAAGTAGAGGAGAGCATGCGGGAGAAATATCCGTATTTGTTCGAGTAAGGTATGTTTTGTCAATTTTGAGGACAAAATTTTAGAAGTTGGGGTGATTGTAACATCCCAAATTCCGCTAATTTAATTATATAAATTAGCAAGAGGTCAAGATGATTAATTAGCATTTTTGATTAACTATCATACGGCGAGTTAATTGGGATTTTAAGCGAATAGGAGCACAGGGGTATTTTCATCTTTTCCACATATTTATGAGTTTCGGCTAAACCATCCTCCACAGAACATCACTATATGCAATATGTGATTATTGTATAAGTATTGTTTGATTAAAATTGACTTAAGAAGAAATTAAGGAAGTTTAAGCAAAATTTGGACATAGGGGCATTATGGTCATTTCGCCCTTTTAATGAATCTCAGCTGAAGCCTTACAACACTATACATTCAGAATTCATAGTGGCTGGAAACAGAAACTTCAAAGAGAGGAAAAGCTTGAGAGTGAGAGGGAGAAGAGAAGGAGGAGATGAGAAGGAGAGGAAGGATCTCTATCATCCCTTCATGCATGTCCAATCTTTTTATACCATTCTTTCCCATTTCTTCTCCTCTACATTCTGATATAAACATCATCCTCAACACCCTTCTCCAGCTAATTTCGCCATTGTTGAACATTCAAGCTCCATTTGACCAAACTTGAGTAGCATTGCTTGCATGTGGTAATAGAAGCTTATGAAGAGTGGTAGAACCAAACTACTGAAGTTACATTGTTGATAGAGAGCAAGTTGGAGGTGATTCAGTGATGGTTTCGAAGTGTGTAGAGCTTGGGTCCAGCTTAGAGCTCAAATGCATGGTCACACATGGTTGAAGATGAAACAACAAGTGCAACAGAAATTTCTGCTGGAAAACCCGTATGACCTATCTCCATTGTTTTCATCGTATCTCACGGTACACTGCTCCGATGATCGTGATTCTTGTCCCTCTGGAAACTAGACTCGAAGAGCTTCATTTTGGGCACAAGAACCGTATGATTTCATGGAGAAATGAAGGAGATATCATGTCTCCAAGTTTCGGGTTCAGAATCAAGAAATGTCCTGGACCAGTCACCTTGTTTCGGGTTTATCTCCCAAGTTACTGGGTGCATGCGTGTGATCCTTTGACCATTGGAAAGTAGACAAAATTATCTACAGAATGGGCACTGGTTTGAAGGGTTTTGGCCACGATTTGACCAAGATACGCGTGTTACAAAACTGCTCACTGATTCTGGAAAACGGATGCGAAATTGGAAGTGTTGGTTCCTCAAATTTCGGATCGAATCGCCAAAGTTCGAGAGACGCCAATTCCGTAGTCAAGGAGGAAGTTCAGTAGCTAGATTTGTGATTGGTCGCTGTTCCGAAGTTCAGTTTCGAGAATCGGACGAGTTCGGTGCGAGTACGTGATTACGGGGATTGTTCGAGAGGTTACGGTTCGTGAGGACGTGATTTCTCGCGAGGTCGTCAAATCGGTGAGTTCTATACTCGCTTAGGGACGTTTTGTTGTCGAGTCATGTTATTTCCTGAAACGATATTATGGAAAACCGCTTTGCGAAAACTTAACGAAAATGTTTTATCGAAAAACCGTAATTTGCATAATTGCTCGAATTGATTGGATTGTTGAATTATGATATATGTTGTTGGACTGTTTAATCGCTTTCGCTGGTCTGGAATAATAACTGTTATGTTAGGGTCTCGATCGGAACGGAAATTGGAATCGGAACGGAATGGAATTTCTCATGAAAAACCTATTTTCTGGAAAACAGATAGAAACGCACGGATCGTGTGCCTATGAGCACGGGTCGTGCGCCTCCATCTGATACGACAAGAACTGGATTTTTAAAACACGCACGGATCGTGCGCCAAGTCGCACGGGTCGTGCGTATGCCTCTGGAACTTTCTAAAATTTTAGTGGATAACGCACGGATCGTGCGCCAAGTCGCACGGGTCGTGCGTATCTTTCTGGAAATCTTCTGCAAACTGTTCGACCACACACGGGTCGTGCGCCTATACGCACGGGTCGTGTGAGACCTTCTGACCTTCGATTTCAAAGTACCTTTTTATCCATTCCAAATGATTCCAATCCTCTTCCAATCCATTCCCCAGGTCCCCCAACAATGTAAAGGTACCGATGTCATGAGATTGAACATGTTTACTAGAAAACTTGTGTATTATGAACAAAATGGAAGACCGTACTTAGAGAACGCGAGAGAACATATGTTAAGAAATAATAATATGATACACGGTACTTGACTGATATGATACACGGTACTTGACTAATATGATACACGGTACATTGACTGATATTATACACTGTATTTGACTGATATGGTACATGGTACTTGACTGGAATGACTAACAGCCCATTGCGGGTACACAGACTGAAAATGTATAATAAATACAAGAGGAAAAAGGGTGACGACCCTAAGAGGTTAGCATACTAGGGGAGGGGAAGTCATGAGCCCCAAAACCTAGACTCAAGAATGTTTCCCCTGCTAGAAATAGCGGGATGGGTTCACCAAAAGGTCAAGAGATGCCTATAAAATAGGTAGACTGAGGTGTTATGCTAAAAACATGGAACAAAAGATTGTATGCTGCATGTGTCGCTTACGAGGGCCATGAGCATAGAGGATACAGGAACTTAATATATTTCCACGTGGTTGCTTCTAGGGCCACGAGTTTAAAGTAAGGCATAATGAACCGCTAGAGTTAGTAAGGGGTCTCGATAGGACTCACTGAGATAATGTTTATCTCACCCTTCATATTTGTGGTTTTTTACAGAGAAACAGGAAAGGCAAAGGCGACTAAGCACGGTTAGCTGGTGCGACTCTTGGAACTAGTGGAGATTGGATTTCCGCTTAGCCCTTTGTATTTTTATTTAGTTATGTTGCCGATTGTATAACTTTCATTGTTAAGTTGTAAAATCGTTTCCGCTACTTTATGTTTTGAGTATTGAACACCAGGTTATGTACAAGTCTTAAGTTTTGGAACTTAAGCATACTGTGGAAAGTTTATGAGGTTCAGAGAACCAGTTTTTATATATTATCTAAAGTTTTAGATGTGTTCAATATTTCAATAACAGGAAGTTACTCTGATGTATGCCATTTAGTGCATTTCGGTGATTCTACATGTTAGAATTTATCGGGGTGTTACAGTCTTATACACAAATAAGACCATACGGTACTCAGACCATAACTGTCAGCAACTATGGTAGTCAGAGTCATACAGGAAAGCGGAAAGAAAAATAAACAAAACACTAATGCTATAGTGTTGTGATACATAGACAATAGAAGGAAAATAAACTTGAACATAAAGCTAAGTCATCATCCTTCTCCCGGGGCCACCTACTCGTGCCTCTGAGGTTTCTTCTGTCCCTGTTTATCTGTAAAACAACAACATTTAAACAGTGAGATACAATCTCAGTGAGTTCTACAGAAACCCCTACTAACACTCCCGGTCCAGTTATGAAACCCTTTTTAAGATTTGACACGGCACCGACTGCAAACCTGCTAATCCCGGTAAACCGTGTTATAAGGTTTTAATTCAGTACGACACCGACTGCAAACCTGCTAATCCCGGTGAACCGTACCATAAAACCTTTTTACGTACCACCGACTGCAAACCTGCTAATCCCGGTGAACGTAACGCATAACTTTTTAACATAACACCGACCGCAAACCTGCTAATCCCGGTGAACCCCATAACCAATAGTGTTTCCTAATGGCACAGAGCCTAGGGTAAGGGATCATGACTGCCCCGCCTAGTATGTCAACATGGGTCGTCACCCAAACTCGATATAATATATATAACTACCATCATATATAACCACCCACATTGGGCCGACTCCTATAATCGATATAATTTATATATCGTGAATTATTAACCGGTTTAGACGAATGAATAATAATCATTCCGCGTCAGTTATACCATACCACGTAGGACTCACAATCCGCTTTATTATTAATAAAACGTATTCGCACATGTGTACTATTATTCGGTCTTTCGAAACAATTTGAACTTCAAAAACAGTTCTTTTTACCTTTTTAAATTGTATATTTAGTTAGGCCTCGGAATAAGCTTTCAAACGCATCTTAGAACACCTCAATCGGGTTCCCGGATCAAAAGTTATTGCGAAAACAAAATCAGTGAAAAACTGTTGAAAATCTGCAAAGTGTCGCGACGCGAACTGCTACCGTCGCGACGCGAAAAGCGACAGAAACTTTTTGCGTGACAAAACTGGGCCAGGTCGCGACGCGATGAGAACGGGTCGCGACGCGACCATCTGCAGAAAGTGCAGTTTTTCCGTTTTCTTGCGAAATTCGCTATTCCGCTCAATTCCGATTCTTGTTCCGATTGAAAACAGTTTTGACAAGTATAAAAACAGTCTCAATCAAAGTCACACAATCAATCAAAAACTCATTTTAAACGAATTGTATCAAAAACGACATATTTTCCAATTAACGGTTTTTAAGTCAAAATCTTCCGAAATCAAATCACCAAAAATTCCATTTCAACACGACACAACTCGAGACTCGCTCCGATCGATTCCTAACCCGAAACAGACAATATCAAGTAATATTCCAGACCAGCGAAAGCGATAAAACGATCAATCAATTAATTCGAAAAACAAAAATCCTAAACGTGAGTAGAACTCACCCTTGAAGCGTGATCCACGATCGAGCCGAAATCACCGAGTAGCCACACGAACGCTCCCCGCTCCGGCGACACCCAATCTGCTTCCAAAGCTTCCCACTCGATCACGAAACCTCTTTTGACCGAAATATCAAATTCCTCGAAATCTTCCACGAACACTATTCATCATCCCTAACCTCCAAAAGCTACTATTCACAAAACCCCAATTTGCACCCTAACCTCTTGATTCTTCACAAACCCCAAATCGGACTTCAATATTTGCGCAATCCACCTTGAGCTCGCTCCCAAACACCATCCAAAGCTTTCCCTTGAGCTACAACCATCAAAACTCCAATTTTTCCTCTCAAATTCGAAAATGGCAAAGTGAGAGAGAGTGAGTTGATGATGAAGGTCTTGGTACCAAATCGAAGAGGGAGCAAGGCTGAACGTTTTTCGTGTTGGAAGGAAGTCGTTTTGACGAACCGAAACCTCCCCTTTTTCCTCTTCTTCCTCCTCACCCCTTTCTTTCTCTTTTCTCTCCTTTCCTTCTCTGTTTCTCTTCTCTCGCTGCTTCCTTTTCTTTCTTTCTTTCAATTCATTCCTTTCTTTTCTATTTAACACACACACACACACACACACACACTTATATTTATTTATTTAATATATAAGCTGTAACGCGGTCAAATTACCATATTGATCGAAATCTCTTATTTCGATTCCGAAACTTCCTTGATCCGTATTATCCGGTTAACGATCCGATGACAACCAATAATTAATTTTAGCACTCAATAAATTTACCAGTCAAGTACTAAATTAATTTAATTGGGTTAACATCCAAATAATTCGGTTAATTATTTTGCGGATGTTACATTCTCCCCAGCTTGAAAGAATTTTGTCCTCAAAATTTCGTTAAGTCATTCATTTGACTAACCGAGAATCGACATTCTCAGAAAGGTCAAAATTTGCTGAAAACAATCTCGAACTAACGAAATGAGTGTAGAAAACCTTCCCAAGTTGGCATATCAATCTCCAGGTATGATCCACTACTACCCCAGAACGCTTCTAAGATTACAGTCCGAACTCTCTGATTACGAATCGACACGAGAAACCCCTCTTTCGCCTACATAAGCTCGGCACCGCATTTGAAAATACTCCTGAAGCTTCATTCTAATTATCCTCGCTTGCTCCCCAACTTTGATTAATCTAAACCAAATGGTTTAATACAAGACACTTGATAGACATACAGGTTGAAAATGAGATCCACAAACTGGTACTCCTCGATAGAGGTAGAAACAAACACGATTTCCTCGAAGGGTGTAAACACGTTCTCAACAAATCTTCTAAAATCCACAACAGTTCTCGTACACATTGACAAATGTGACGGAAGGTCATTTGTGAAACTTCTTGACTCGCCCCCAAGATTTCAAGATACCACTTTTCAAAAGAAGATGAAATGAGGATTTACCAGAAACGTTTATCTTAAACGTAGAAATAAACCGTGGGGACATCGAATAAATTCGAAAGTAACGAAAATCACATCAGTTGTTCTCAAAACAACTATCAAATAGAACGCAGAACCCTTCTTCCTTTATTGTAACTTTCCTCACAATATATTTATCTACGACGCACCCCATTCCTTTCCAAATTAGTCAATAGCGTTGAGATTTTTCCCTCAAACTATGTATTCCTCTTGATTCATTCCCAAAATTAACTTTAGCATGCGGGTTTTCACAAAATGATTTTTTTTCAAAACTATCACGCCGCACACCAAGCTTCATTCCGGAAACTTCACTCACTTGCAAGCAGATCCATCAATTAATCCTTTGATGGTTATTCGCAACGTGAAAACAGTCAGCAGTTACCTCACTTACATATTCGTATTCACGTTCGACCTGTCAAACGGAATCTCATAATACTATCTCATTGTCAACTTTCACAAAGGAGAGGTTAACAGACTAATACTTCGCCACTAATACATTTGCTTAACATCTCTGTACATCTCGGTGGATCCAGGGTGTACAGAATATAAACTTCGGTGTGCTTCCTCTAACACTTGCCTTTTATTGTTCTCATCATCGGGCGCACAGATTCTACCGTTGAAACAACTGACTCCATCACTATCCATGGTAAAATCTGGAAATACCTTTTGTGATTGTAGCTTCACATCAACTTTCTGTGCCAAGCGTATAGAATCCCTTAGGGAACTAGAGATCCTTATATGACTCAACACTAACTGATTCCTCCTTGATCTTGAATTCAGATTTAAGTCTCTGAAAGACTCCGATAATTCCATCTCATGCATCAATAAACTCAGCCATGTGGATGGACTTCCTACTCAGTGCATCAGTTACAACACTGGCTTCTCTTGAATGCTACATCAACGCTAATTTATAATCCTCCAGAAACTCAACACACTTCTCTGCCTGCTATTCGGTCCTTTCTGATCAAACAGATACCTTAAACTCTTGTGACCACTAAAGACTCCGAAACGAGACCCAAACAGGTAATGTCTTCAAACCTTCAGTGTATACACAATAGGTATTAACTCCAATTCAGGAGTTGGATAATTCTCCTTATGAGCCTTCAATTTCCTGAATGCATAAGCTACCTCTTGTTGATTCTGCACAAGAACACCTCCTAAACCCTTCCCAGAAACATTGCTGTAAATTTGTAATCCCTAAGACGGATCTGGAAGAATCAGGATTAGAGCAGAACTCAACCAAACCTTCAATTCTTGAAAACATTCTTCACAATTAGCATCCCGCGTAAACGGTTGACCCTTACGAGTTAATCGAGTAGGTGGAAGAACCAATAGTGAGAATCCTTCGATAAACTTCCTGTAGTAACCGGCTAGACTTAGAAAACTTCTGATTTCGGTGACTGACGTTGGTCGTTCCCAATTCAACACCGCTTCCACCTTATTGGGATCCACCGCAACTCCCGATTGGGAAATCACGTGTCCCAAAAACTTCACTTCCGGCATCCAGAAGTCACACTTCGACGGCTTGGCATACAATTTCTTTTCTCGTAGTACTTTCAGAACAATGCGGAGATGTTGGACATGCTCCTCAATGGTCTTCGAGCACATCGATATACCATCAATGAAAACGACTACAAATTGATCTAGGTAATTGAGGAAAAACTCGGTTCAGGTAATCCATGAATACTGCTGGAGCATTAGTCAAACCGAAGGGCATCACTACCCACACATAATATCCATACCTAGTACGGAATGCTGTCTTCGGAATATCTAAGGCTCTAACCCCATTTTTTTTTGATGATATCCTAACCTCAGATCGATTTTTAGGAAACACTGCAGCACCTCAAATTGCTCAAACAAATCGTCTATCCATGGCAAGGGATATTTATTCTTGATCGTCACTTTGTTGAGTTGTCGATATCAATGCACAATCTCACGCTACCATTTTTCCTTTCGACTAACCACACCAAAGCACTCCTTAGAGAAGTACTCGGTTAAATGAATTTCCTTAACATCGACTCTTCAAGTTGAGACTCCATTTCCTTTAATTCTAAAGGAACATTCAATAGGAAACAATAGATATTGATCCCGTGCCAGGAACCAATTCTACTGCAAACTCTACCTCTCGCTCTGGAGGTTCAGAAGAAAGTCATTCACAACCTGAATGTTCGCCAAATCTAAACTAGTTTCGGTGGATGCAGATCACATACTCACATGTGCTTCCGCACCTTGGAATAAAGATTGACCGTCTAAGGTGAACTAGGTAACCGCTTCAGAATTTGTCCTAGACAATCCAACTGATTCTGAAGCGAAGCTGATAGTTGATTAACACAGTCGATTGCAACATGATTTGCAGTCATCCAATTCATACCCAAAATGGTGTCCACACTTCTCTTAGGCAAACAATAAATTCTACAACAAAATTTCTATCTCCTATGACAAGTAGACAATTTTTACACGATGATTGGGTCTGGACACGACCCTTTGCAGTATTTAAAATGGTCATCGGCTCGGATAGTTCGGATAATGCTAGTCCCAACCGATCTACACATGCTCGTTCTATAACACAACGGGTTGCACCCGAATCATATAATATACTGACGAAGTTATTGAGAACTGATTCCATACCCCTCAGTAACTTGTCAGCAGTTGTAACTGTCTAAGCATCTAGAGTGTTGACTCATCCTTGCCCTGGAGCTGCTTGTACTCCTTGGAACTTTTCCTTGCAGGGCACTTTTACCATAGAGACCCGCTTCATTACAATAATCGCACCAATTAGATCTTCGCTTGCAATCACCACTGTGAGGCTTTCCACAGTTAGAACATCTTCTGACCTTTGAAGAATCAAAGGATTGCATCTGCTTTTCCTTTGATAAAATTATCTTAGGACTTTGCATTCGGAGTTGATAATTTCAACTACCTCCTTTCCTTTCCCATACTTCCTATGAGATCATCCTCGGCGACATAGGCTGATTGTACCAAGGCAACATAATTGGTAATAGTATAAGAACTGAGACCCCAAGTCATAAAAGCACTAAGGCCTCCCTTATACTTCTGCATTCTCCATTCGTCATCCGGAGCTTACCTTACCACTTGGTAAAACTGAGACAACTTCTCAACTTAGCGGTGTATTCTTCCACCGTCATGTCACCTTTCTTGAGGATGCACCGGTTGGAGATTCTGGTTTTGGTCGAGGACTGCGTCTTGATCATCCTGTCATAATTCCGCTTATGATGCACTAAGTATTAAGTTGATCAGGCTCAATGTCTCTTAGCATCACAAGTGTAACTACAAAAGGATTAACAAGGAATCGACTCAACCCTAAACTAAGTCCGACTAGGTCGAACTGCTCTGATACCAACTGTAACACCCCGGTATTTTTAACATGTAAAAATACCCAAGTGCACCAAAGTATAAACATCAGAGATAATAATACCTGCTTAGACACTGAATACCACTATAAAATTTTTGCTGAAATAAAACATAACCGTCTTATACACAAATAAGACCATACGGTACTCAGACCATAACTGTCAGCAACTATGGTAGTCAGAGTCATACAGGAAAGCGGAAAGAAAGATAAACAAAACACTAATGCTATAGTGTTGTGATACATAGACAATAGAAGGAAAATAAACTTAAACATAAAGCTAAGTCATCATCCTTCTCCCGGGGCCACCTACTCGTGCCTCCGAGGTTTCTTCTGTCCCTGTTTATCTGTAAAACAACAACATTTAAACAGTGAGATACAATCTCAGTGAGTTCTACCGAAACCCCTACTAACACTCTCGGTCCAGTTATGAAACCCTTTTTAAGATTTGACACGGCACCGACTGCAAACCTGCTAATCCCGGTAAACCGTGTTATAAGGTTTTAATTCAGTACGACACCGACTGCAAACCTGCTAATCCCGGTGAACCGTACCATAAAACCTTTTTACGTACCACCGACTGCAAACCTGCTAATCCCGGTGAACGTAACGCATAACTTTTTAACATAACACCGACTGCAAACCTGCTAATCCCGGCGAACCCCATAACCAATAGTGTTTCCTAATGGCACAGAGCCTAGGGTAAGGGATCATGACTGCCCCGCCTAGTATGTCAACATGGGTCGTCACCCAAACTCGATATAATATATATATCTACCATCATATATAACCACCACATTGGGCCGACTCCTATAATCGATATAATTTATATATCGTGAATTATTAACCGGTTTAGACGAATGAATAATAATCATTCCGCGTCAGTTATACCATACCACGTAGGACTCACACGTGTACTATTATTCGGTCTTTCGAAACAATTTGAACTTCAAAAACAGTTCTTTTTACCTTTTTAAATTGTATATTTAGTTAGGCCTCGGAATAAGCTTTCAAACGCATCTTAGAACACCTCAATCGGGTTCCCGGATCAAAAGTTATTGCGAAAACAAAATCAGTGAAAAACTGTTGAAAATCTGCAAAGCGTCGCGACGCGAACTGCTACCGTCGCGACGCGAAAAGCGACAGAAACTTTTTGCGTGACAAAACTGGGCCAGGTCGCGACGCGATGAGAACGGGTCGCGACGCGACCATCTGCAGAAAGTGCAGTTTTTCCGTTTTCTTGCGAAATTCGCTATTCCGCTCAATTCCGATTCTTGTTCCGATTGAAAACAGTTTTGACAAGTATAAAAACAGTCTCAATCAAAGTCACACAATCAATCAAAAACTCATTTTAAACGAATTGTATCAAAAACGACATATTTTCCAATTAACGGTTTTTAAGTCAAAATCTTCCGAAATCAAATCACCAAAAATTCCATTTCAACACGACACAACTCGAGACTCGCTCCGATCGATTCCTAACCCGAAACAGACAATATCAAGTAATATTCCAGACCAGCGAAAGCGATAAAACGATCAATCAATTAATTCGAAAAACAAAAATCCTAAACGTGAGTAGAACTCACCCTTGAAGCGTGATCCACGATCGAGCCGAAATCACCGAGTAGCCACACGAACGCTCCCCGCTCCGGCGACACCCAATCCGCTTCCAAAGCTTCCCACTCGATCACGAAACCTCTTTTGACCGAAATATCAAATTCCTCGAAATCTTCCACGAACACTATTCATCATCCCTAACCTCCAAAAGCTACTATTCACAAAACCCCAAATTGCACCCTAACCTCTTGATTCTTCACAAACCCCAAATCGGACTTCAATATTTGCGCAATCCACCTTGAGCTCGCTCCTAAACACCATCCAAAGCTTTCTCTTGAGCTACAACCATCAAAACTCCAATTTTTCCTCTCAAATTCGAAAATGGCAAAGTGAGAGAGAGTGAGTTGATGATGAAGGTCTTGGTACCAAATCGAAGAGGGAGCAACGCTGAACGTTTTTCGTGTTGGAAGGAAGTCGTTTTGACGAACCGAAACCTCCCATTTTTCCTCTTCTTCCTCCTCACCCCTTTCTTTCTCTTTTCTCTCCTTTCCTTCTCTGTTTCTCTTCTCTCGCTGCTTCCTTTTCTTTCTTTCTTTCAATTCATTCCTTTCTTTTCTTTTTAACACACACACACACACACACTTATATTTATTTATTTAATATATAAGCTGTAACGCGGTCAAATTACCATATTGATCGAAATCTCTTATTTCGATTCCGAAACTTCCTTGATCCGTATTATCCGGTTAACGATCCGATGACAACCAATAATTAATTTTAGCACTCAATAAATTTACCAGTCAAGTACTAAATTAATTTAATTGGGTTAACATCCAAATAATTCGATTAATTATTTTGCGGATGTTACAGAGCATAACCATGTTCGCATTGATTGTCATCGCAAGTCTGTGAGCTTTGGAGAGGAAGAGTATGGTTTGTAATCTGTTAGTCAGTTGCGGAAGTTAGCGAAGGAGGGAGTTCAGTTATTCTCATTGATGGCATCGCTGTCCGTAGAGAATCAAGTTATCATCGAAGGAATGCGAGTGGTGCGCGAATTTCCTGAAGTCTTTCCCGATGAGATCCCTAGTGTGCCGCCTGAGAGAGAAGTGGAGTTTTCTATTGATCTTGTACCCGGTACGAGGCCTGTGTCTATGGCACCGTACAGGATGTCTGCGTCAGAATTGACTGAGTTGAAGATGCCACTTGAAGATCTGCTTGAGAAGAAGTTTGTTAGGCCGAGTGTATCGCCGTGGGGAGCTCCTGTGTTGCTGGTGAAGAAGAAGGATGGAAGCATGAGGTTGTGTGTTGATTATAGGCAGCTGAATAAGGTGACCATTAAGAACACGTATCCACTGCCGATGATAGACGAGTTGATGGATCAGTTAGTGGGTGCTCGAGTGTTCAGCAAGATTGATTTGAGATCAGGTTATCATCAGATCAAAGTGAAGGATGGAGATGTTCAGAAGACTGCTTTCAGGACGCGGTATGGGCATTATGAGTATTCGGTGATGCCGTTCGGTGTCACTAACGCGCCGGGTGTATTTATGGAGTACATGAATCGTATATTCCATACTTACTTGGATCGGTTCGTGGTTGTGTTCATTGACGACATCCTGATTTATTTGAAGTCGGAGGAAGAGCATGCGGAGCATTTGAGATTAGTATTGGAGATCCTGAGAGAGAAGAGGTTGTATGCAAAGTTGTCTAAGTGTGAATTCTGGATGTCAGAAGTGAGTTTTCTGGGTCATATCATTTCTGGTAGTGGTATTGCTGTGGATCCGTCTAAGGTTGATGCCGTGATGCAGTGGGAGAGTCTGAAGTCGGCAATGGAGATTAGAAGCTTCTAAGGGTTGGCTGGTTACTACAGAAGGTTCATCGAAGGTTTTTCTAAGTTGGCCCTTCCGTTGACACAGTTGACTTGTAAGGGTAAGGCTTTTGTGTGGGATGCTCGTTGTGAGGAAAGTTTCCTCGAGCTGAAGAAGAGATTGACGACGTCTCCTGTTTTGACGTTGCCAAAACCGGGAGAGCCGTTCGTGGTGTATTGTGATGCTTCGAAGATGGGTCTAGGTGGCGTGCTTATGCAAGATGGGAAGGTGATTGCTTATGCGTCGAGGCAGTTAAGGATTCATGAGAAGAATTATCCAACGCATGATTTGGAGTTGGCTGCAGTAGTCTTTGTGTTGAAGATTTGGAGGCACTATTTGTATGGTTCCAGATTTGAGGTGTTCAGTGATCATAAGAGTTTGAAATATTTGTTTGACCAGAAGGAGCTGAATATGAGGCAGCGAAGGTGGTTGGAATTGTTGAAAGACTATGATTTCAGTTTGAAATATCATCCAGGCAAAGCTAATGTCGTGGCTGATGCTTTAAGTCGGAAGTCCTTGCATATGTCGGCAATGATGGCTAAGGAGTTAGAGTTGATTGAGGAATTCAGGGATTTGAGTTTGGTTTGTGAAGTGTCGCTTCAGAGTGTTAAGTTGGGTATGTTGAAGATTAATAATGAGTTCCTTGACGGTATCAGAGGAGCCCAGAAGTTGGATATCAAGTTGGTGGATTTGATGGTCGGGGATGATCGTCCTGAGGGTAGTGACTTTAAGTTGGATGCGCATGGTGTTTTGAGATTCCGTGATAGGAATTGTATTCCTGAAGACGCAGAGCTGAAGAGAGCAATTTTAGAATAGGGTCATCGAAGTAAGTTAAGTATTCATCCGGGAGCTACGAAGATGTATCAAGATCTGAAGAAGTTGTTTTGGTGGCCTGGTATGAAGCGAGATGTGGCGCAGTTCGTTTATGCATGTTTGACTTGCCAGAAGTCAAAGGTTGAGAATCAGAAGCCTGCTGGACTGATGCAACCGATAGAAATTCCGGAGTGGAAATGGGATGGCATCTCAATGGATTTTGTAACGGGATTGCCTAATACTGCGAAAGGGTATGATGCGATTTGGGTGATTGTTGACAGGTTAACGAAATCGTCTCATTTTGTTCCTATCAGCATCACGTATCCGGTGTCGAAGTTGGCAGAGATTTATATCCGGGAAATTGTGAAGCTTCATGGAGTTCCTAAGAGTATTGTTTCGGATAGAGATACGAGGTTCACTTCAGATTTCTGGAAGAGTTTGCAAGAAAAGTTGGGGTCTAAGTTGAGGTTGAGTTCAGCATATCATCCTCAGACAGATGGTCAGTCAGAGAGGACGATTCAGTCACTGGAAGATTTGTTGAGGGCTTGTGTTTTGGATCAAGGAGGTTCGTGGGATTCCTACCTTCCCCTGATAGAGTTCACGTATAACAATAGTTACCATTCTAGTATCGAGATGGCACCTTTTGAGGCATTGTATGGTCGGAAGTGTAGAACCCCGCTGTGTTGGTATGAGTCTGGAGAGAGAGTGGTGCTTGGACCGGAAATTGTTCGGGAGACAACCGAGAAGATAAAATTGATCCGTGAGAAGAGTCATCAGAAGAGTTATCACGACAAGAGGAGAAAAGATTTAGAATTCCAGGAGGGTGAGCATGTATTCTTGAGAGTCACTCCAGTGACCGGTGTTGGCCGTGCTTTGAAGTCGAAGAAGCTCACTCCTCGATTCGTTGGTCCTTATCAGATTTCCGGGAGAGTTGGGAATGTGGCGTATAGAGTGGCTTTACCGCCAAACCTTTCGAATTTGCACGACGTGTTTCACGTGTCGCAACTTCGGAAGTACATTTCGGATCCATCTCATGTGATCCACATGGATGATGTGGAGGTGCAGGATAATCTCACGGTGGAGACGATGCCTGTGCGGATTGAAGACCATGAGGTGAAGGAGTTAAGAGGCAAGGAAATTGCATTGGTGAAGGTGGTCTGGCTAGGAGCTGCCGGTAAGAGCATGACTTGGGAGTTGGAGAGTAAGATGCGGGAGTCCTATCTCGAGCTGTTTGATTCAGGTGAGTTTTCGAGGACGAAAACATTCTAAGTGGGGGAGAGTTGTAACGCCCAAATATTTAATTAAATATTTAGGTATCCATTTATTTATTTATTTATTTCAGTTGGTGTAATTATATTAGCATTTGATTAAGAGGTGTATAATTGGATATTAGGGGATGGTGTTAGTGATCGGGCTTAAGCTGGAGGAAAGCCCGTGATCCAAAAGCCCACTAGCTAGGCGCATAGGTGAAGCGCCTAGGCTAGGGTTTTGGCTCATTTGCGATTTGTTTGAGAAAAGAAAGAAAAGTTGCGAATAGAGGAGAGAAAGAGAGAAGGAGGGACAGCGCACATCCAAGAGAGGAGAAGAAGGGGATTTCGCGAATTCAAGGAGCAGAGAGGAGCTGTGTTGCTGAGGTTATTGTTGGTGACTTGATCAAGAGGATTAGTGCTCTCCTACTATAAGGTAAGGGTGGGGTTCTTCCTTATAATAGGGTTTTATGATGGGGTTATGTGGGAATAAGTCCTATAATACCTCTTGATTGATTTTGATGTTTGATTTGGTGATAGTTGAATCATAACTAGGTTGAATTGAAATTTGGCTTGTTGGTGATTGTTGTGACTCTAAAAATCGGTGATTCAATGTTGTTATTACTAATTGCATGCTAGGTGTTCGATTAATTGTTGTTTGGTGTGGTGATTGACAATTCATGGTGATCGACATTGGTGGTTAATGATTGGTGATTTAAATTGGTGAAATAACGAAATATAGACCCCTAGGGCGCCATGGGCGCCATTGTCCTAGATGTTGTTTTTGGCGCCCTGTGCCTGGGCGCCGTGCCTGGCCCTGTTGCCTTGATGTTCTGTTGCTGTTTCTGGCGCCCTGTGCATGGGCGCCGTATGTAACACCCTAAATATTTAATTAATTTATTTAATTAAGTATTTAGGAATTTAAATTAATTAATTGAATATAATTAATTATTAGAAATTATATTAAAATGTGTAGGTGGTATTAGAAGATGGAGGCACCAAAGTAGATGGACTTGGGCTTAAGTGAGAAGCCCAAGCCAATGAATCTAGTCATATGCGAAGTGAACAAGCGCCTAGGGGGTTAGGGTTTGTTGTGATCATTTGCGAAATTGAGAATAGAGAGGAAGAGAGAAGAGAGGTGCGCCGTTGGAGAGGAGAAGAAGAGAAGAGAGGTCGCGCCACCAAGAGAGGAAAGGATCGTGATTCCGTTGTCGTAGTTCCGTTTGTGATCGTCTCGGAGGCTCCTACTCTTCGAATACGAGGTAAGGGGAGTTCTATCGATTTTTATAATAATTCCTATGATAGATCCTAAGTAGTGATGGCCTAGGTTCTAACTATGATCATGTTGATGCTTGCAAATTCATGTCTTGATTTTATATATGTGCGTGATGCTATGTGGTGCTTGGGATGTGTGAAATTTGATGTTTGATAGGTAGTTTTGATGATTTTACATGTGATTATGAGTAGTTGTAATATGGGTGTGATGGATTGTGTGGAAATTTTGAAGAAAACAATGTGTAGGTGAATTTGTGCAAAAATTTGTGTTGCTGAAAGTGCCTGGGCGCTGGGTGCCCATGGTGCTGTGCGCTGTGCAGTGTTGCGCCAGGCGCTGGGCGCTGAGCGCCCGTGCGCGTGTGTGTGTGCGTAGCGCTGGGTGCCAGCGCTGGGCGCTGAGCGCCCGTGTGCGTGCGTTGTGTGTTGCGCCAAGGCGCTGGGCGCCAGGCGCTGGGCGCTGAGCGCCCGGGTGTGTGCGTGCGTGTGTTGCAGTTTGCTAGGCGTTGGGCGCCAGGTGCCTGGGCGCTGGGTGCCCATGGCGCCAGTTTTTTTTCAGGATGTCCCAAATTGTTTCGAAAACTGTTTTCGCCATATCTTTTGACTCGGACATCCGTTTTGAACGTTTCAAAAAGCGTTGTGAAGCATTTTCAGTTATCTATCTGCGTGTCCCATTTTTAAAAATAAAAATTTATTATTTCTGAAGGTTGCTGGGGCGCCCCAAGTGGCCGTTCCCGGTGATCGTTGCTGTGACAATGAAAAGATGTTCTGGGTGTCTTTAAAAATTCTTTTTTTTGCGTATGGCCAGTGGTTTTAACGAGTTAGTGTCAAAAATGATGATTTTGACGACGATGCCCCTAGTGGCTAGTTAAATGACTGTTTTGCCCCTAGTGGCTAATATTATTTACAATGTAGTGTAAATGACTGTTTTGCCCTTAGTGGCTAATATTATTTACAATGACGTGTAAAAGACTGTTTTGCCCTTGGTGGCTAATATTATTTATAATGATGCATAAATGACGTTTTTGCCCTCAGTGGCTATTGTTGAGTTGATGATGTTATGTATTCGTGATGATGAAACCTAGTGACGTTTTGAGGCCTAAATGGCTAAGTGATGTTAAGGCCCAAAAAGGCTAAGTGATGTTGTTGTTGTGTAAATGGTGAATTTGGCAGGTGCTGTGCCTCTTATTTGGCAAACAGGTAAGTGACGGGTCACATAGTTGACTGAGATTTGTGCATTTGAGTATTTGTGTGTTTGTGAGTGGTACATGTCATAGTGTCTCATGCTCCATATGCATAAACCCAGTGACGTTTTGAGGCCCAAGTGGCGAAGTGACGATGAGGCCTTAATGGCTAAGCGACGTTTGTGAAAAGGTACCTCATGCATATGCCCGCGAGTGGGTTGCATTTCATATGCCTACATGACATAGTGATGAGTTATTGTAGTGCTGTGATTGATGCTAGTGATGTGATTAACTTAGAGCTGTGACTTAACTTATTATTTATCATATGATTTATTATATTAATTGAATTGGACTCACCCTTCTGTTTGAATGTTACCCCCATGCGGTAACGTGCAGGTGATTGCGAGTGAAGGACTAGGTACCTTCACTAATTCGAGTCGATTCGTCACGCTCTGATACGTAGCACTCAGGGGGTGGGACGGACTTAATGTTATGATTGGTTTTGGTTGTTGTGTTTTGTTGACAATTTGGTTTTATTTTATCATTCCGCTGCTTAAATGATTTTATTGACGTTGAGTTTTATCGCGATGATAACTGTGGTTTCGAGATTCACCTTTTGTGATGTGCTACGTAATACCTGGTGAATATACTTTGAGCTGTTTTTTTGAGAAGCGTAGTTTTATTGAAGTATGTGTAACATCCTTTGCAAAGAAAAGAAATTTTGAAAACTCTGATATTTTCCAATTAAATTAACGAGTAGAAAAGGGGTGTTACATTAGTGGTATCAGAGCAGTTCGGTCTGTCCGGCCAATGTTGTCCTGACATAGTGTCTTATGACAATAGATTAGTTCTGAATTTTTGGTTTGTGCTGCAGTGATAGTTCGGAATGGCTGGGAGAAACGACGCTGCTCTTGCTGCTGCATTGCAAGCTATGGCTCAGGCTGTGCAGAATCAGCATAATGCTGGGGAGAACGCTGGTTTTCGGAGTCTGACTACTTTCCAGAGAGAGAATCCGCCCACATTTAAGGGCAAATATGATCCAGATGGTGCTATGGCCTGGCTGAAGGAGATCGAGAGGATATTCAGGGTGATGGACTGCACTGTTGAGCAGAAAGTCCGTTTTGGTACCCACATGTTAGCCGAGGAAGCTGACGACTAGTGGTTGGCTACTAGGCAGAGGTTAGAGGCTGTGCAGGAAGAGATTACTTGGGAGGTATTCAGCAGAGAATTTCTGAGAAAATATTTTCCTGAAGACGTCCGAGGGAAGAAAGAGATAGAGTTCTTGGAACTGAAGCAGGGTGGTATGTCTGTGACTGCCTATGCGGCGAAATTTGTGGAGCTAGCAAAATTTTATCCACACTACAGTGAGGCTACAACTGAATTTTCTAAATGCATAAAGTTCGAGAATGGGTTGAGGCCTGATATTAAAAAGGCCATTGGTTATCAGAAGATTCGGGTGTTCGCTGATCTGGTTGACAGTTGCAGAATCTTTGAGGAGGACAGTACTGCTCATTACAAAGCTACTTCTGAGAAAAAGGGTAAGTTTCAGAGTCGAAGCAAGCCGTATGAGGTTCCTGCGGGTAAGAGTTATCAGAAGGCTGCTGGAGGTAAGAGTTCTAGTGGGGGAGATGCCCCTGCTAGCATTGTCTGTTATAAGTGTGGCAAGCCTGGCCACAAGAGTACTACATGCAGGTCTGATGAAAGAGTTTGCTATCGTTGCGGTAAAAAGGGTCATGACGCTATTTGGGTGGTCGTTGATAGGTTAACGAAGTCTGCCCACTTTATTCCTATTAATATCACTTATCCGGTGTCGAGGTTGGCAGAGGTCTATGTCAAAGAAATTGTGAAGCTGCACGGTGTTCTGAAGAGTATTGTGTCAGATAGGGATCCGAGGTTCACTTCTGAGTTTTGGACGAGTTTGCAGAAGGAATTGGGTTCAAAGCTGAAAATGAGTTCAGCATATCATCCTCAGACAGATGGTCAGTCGGAGAGGACAATTCAGTCGTTAGAAGATTTGTTGAGGGCTTGTGTATTGGAACAACGGGGTTCATGGGATTCTTACCTTGCGTTGATTGAGTTTACCTATAACAACAGTTACCATTCCAGTATTGGGATGGCACCATTTGAAGCATTGTATGGTCGAAAGTGTAGAACGCCATTGTGTTGGTATGAGTCGGGAGAGAGTGTAGTGTTGGGACCGGAGATTGTCCGGGAGACTACAGAGAAGATCAAGATGATCCGTGAAAAGATGAAGGCTTCGCAGAGTCGTCAGAAGAGTTATCATGACAAGCGGAGGAAGGATTTAGAGTTTCAGGAGGGTGAGCTTGTGTTCTTGAGGGTTTCTCCTATTACCGGCGTTGGTCGAGCGTTGAAATCGAAGAAGCTCACTCCTCGTTTTGTTGGTCCTTATCAGATTTCTGAGAGAATCGGAAATGTGGCTTATAGAGTGGCTTTACCGCCGAATCTTTCGAATTTGCACGACGTGTTTCATGTGTCGCAGCTTCGAAAGTATGTTTCGGATCCATCTCATGTGATCCATATGGATGATGTAGAGGTGCGGGATAATCTCACTGTGGAGACGATGCCCGTACGGATTGAGGATCGGGAAGTGAAAGCGCTTAGAGGCAAAGAGATTGCATTAGTGAAAGTGGTTTGGCTAGGAGCTGCCGGCGAGAGTATGACTTGGGAGCTAGAGAACAAGATGCGAGAGTCCTACCCGGAGTTGTTTGATCAGGTAAATTTCGAGGACGAAATATCCTAAGTGGGGGAGAGTTGTAACACCCTAAATATTTAATTAATTTATTTAATTAAGTATTTAGGAATTTAAATTAATTAATTGAATATAATTAATTATTAGAAATTATATTAAAATGTGTAGGTGGTATTAGAAGATGGAGGCACCAAAGTAGATGGACTTGGGCTTAAGTGAGAAGCCCAAGCCCATGAATCTAGTCATATGCGAAGTGAACAAGCGCCTAGGGGGTTAGGGTTTGTTGTGATCATTTGCGAAATTGAGAATAGAGAGGAAGAGAGAAGAGAGGCGCGCCGTTGGAGAGGAGAAGAAGAGAAGAGAGGTCGCGCCACCAAGAGAGGAAAGGATCGTGATTCCGTTGCCGTAGTTCCGTTCGTGATCGTCTCGGAGGCTCCTACTCTTCGAATACGAGGTAAGGGGAGTTCTATCGATTTTTATAATAATTCCTATGATAGATCCTAAGTAGTGATGGCCTAGGTTCTAACTATGATCATGTTGATGCTTGCAAATTCATGTCTTGATTTTATATATGTGCGTGATGCTATGTGGTGCTTGGGATGTGTGAAATTTGATGTTTGATAGGTAGTTTTGATGATTTTACATGTGATTATGAGTAGTTGTAATATGGGTGTGATGGATTGTGTGGAAATTTTGAAGAAAACAATGTGTAGGTGAATTTGTGCAAAAATTTGTGTTGCTGAAAGTGCCTGGGCGCTGGGTGCCCATGGTGCTGTGCGCTGTGCAGTGTTGCGCCAGGCGCTGGGCGCTGGGTGCCAGCGCTGGGCGCTGAGCGCCCGTGCGCGTGTGTGTGTGCGTAGCGCTGGGCGCTGAGCGCCCGTGTGCGTGCGTTGTGTGTTGCGCCAAGGCGCTGGGCGCCAGGCGCTGAGCGCCCGGGTGTGTGCGTGCGTGTGTTGCAGTTTGCTAGGCGCTGGGCGCCAGGTGCCTGGGCGCTGGGTGCCCATGGCGCCAGTTTTTTTTCAGGATGTCCCAAATTGTTTTCGAAAACTGTTTTCGCCATATCTTTTGACTCGGACATCCGTTTTGAACGTTTCAAAAAGCGTTGTGAAGCATTTTCAGTTATCTATCTGCGTGTCCCATTTTTAAAAATAAAAATTTATTATTTCTGAAGGTTGCTGGGGCGCCCCAAGTGGCCGTTCCCGGTGATCGTTGCTGTGACAATGAAAAGATGTTCTGGGTGTCTTTAAAAATTCTTTTTTTTGCGTATGGCCAGTGGTTTTAACGAGTTAGTGTCAAAAATGATGATTTTGACGATGATGCCCCTAGTGGCTAGTTAAATGACTGTTTTGCCCCTAGTGGCTAATATTATTTACAATGTAGTGTAAATGACTGTTTTGCCCTTAGTGGCTAATATTATTTACAATGACGTGTAAAAGACTGTTTTGCCCTTGGTGGCTAATATTATTTATAATGATGCATCAATGACGTTTTTGCCCTCAGTGGCTATTGTTGAGTTGATGATGTTATGTATTCGTGATGATGAAACCCAGTGACGTTTTGAGGCCTAAATGGCTAAGTGATGTTAAGGCCCAAAAAGGCTAAGTGATGTTGTTGTTGTGTAAATGGTGAATTTGGTAGGTGCTGTGCCTCTTATTTGGCAAACAGGTAAGTGACGGGTCACATAGTTGACTGAGATTTGTGCATTTGAGTATTTGTGTGTTTGTGAGTGGTGCATGTCATAGTGTCTCATGCTCCATATGCATAAACCCAGTGACGTTTTGAGGCCCAAGTGGCTAAGTGACGATGAGGCCTTAATGGCTAAGCGACGTTTGTGAAAAGGTACCTCATGCATATGCCCGCGAGTGGGTTGCATTTCATATGCCTACATGACATAGTGATGAGTTATTGTAGTGATGTGATTGATGCTAGTGATGTGATTAATTTAGAGCTGTGACTTAACTTATTATTTATCATATGATTTATTATATGAATTGAATTGGACTCACCACCCTTCTGTTTGAATGTTACCCCCATGCGGTAACGTGCAGGTGATTGCGAGTGAAGGACTAGGTACCTTCACTAATTCGAGTCGAGTCGTCACGCTCTGATACGTAGCACTCAGGGGGTGGGACGGACTTAATGTTATGATTGGTTTTGGTTGTTGTGTTTTGTTGACAATTTGGTTTTATTTTATCATTCCGCTGCTTAAATGATTTTATTGACGTTGATTTTTATCGCGATGATAACTGTGGTTTCGAGATTCACCTTTTGTGATGTGCTACGTAATACCTGGTGAATATACTTTGAGCTGTTTTTTTGAGAAGCGTAGTTTTATTGAAGTATGTGTAACATCCTTTGCAAAGAAAAGAAATTTTGAAAACTCTGATATTTTCCAATTAAATTAACGGGTAGAAAAGGGGTGTTACACCGTATCTGGTGCGTGTCTCGTGTATCAGTGTGTGTGCGTTGCTGTGTCTTGGCGCAGGGGCGCCATGGGCGCCTGTTCTTGAGTTGTGTTGCGCGCTGTATTGGCGCAGGGGCGCCATGGGCGCCATTGGCGCCGTTCCCGTGTCTGGTGCGTTGTTTTGGTTCTTTGTTGCGTTTTGTGCTGTAGGATATCTGGGCGCCAAGGGTGCCAATTCCTGTGCCATGGTGCGTTTCTGTTGTGTTCCAGGTGGTCTGGGCGCCAAGGGCGCCATTTCCTGCAGTGTTGCTAGGCGCCCTGCTCATGGGCGCCAGATTCAGTTGTGTTGCCTGTTTTTGGGCGCCTGCTCCTGGGCGCCAGTCTTCTGTGTTGCGTTTTCCTGCTTGGCGCCCTGCCCCTGGGCGCCGTTTCAAGCATGTGTCTCAGTTTTGTTCCTATTTTGTTTTTGTGATATCTTTTGACTCGGGAGTCCGATTGACACGTTTCAAAATGTTTTGGAAAGCTTATTCAGAGGCCTAGCTGAGTATTCTAATTTATCTCAAAGTGATCTATTCTTCTGGAAATTGTTAGCCGTTGGCTTAGCCGTTAAATGTTACGGTTTTTGGGAAAAGAAAAATTGTCGCATCTCAAATATTTTGGAAAATTGTCGTCGTCCCAATATTTTAGAAAATGGTTGTCATCTTGGTGTCTTGGTGCTGTTTGAGTTAGGTGTGAAGGCTCAAACCTTGGTGTTGTTGGAGCTAGGTGTGAAGGCTCCAAATCTTAGTGTTCCGTTGTTTCGGGTAGTTTGGTGTTTCGGTTGTCATTGGGCTAGGTGTGAAAGCTCAATTTTGGTGATATTCGGTGATTGACTTTTGGTGTGTCACATTGTGACTATTTCTGGATGATTGTCTGTGTGCATTCATGGTGTCGCATACAGCATATGCATTTGTTTTGGTGGAGGCCTTTGGTCTCGGAGCTGGGTGTGAAAGCTCAATTTTTATAAAACTAGTGAGCCGGGTGTGAAAGCTCAATTTTTCTAAATTGGTGAGCCGGGTGTGAAAGCTCTCAATATTGGTGACGCCTCTATTTACAGGAAAAACTTTTGGTGATTTGGTACCACATGCATATGCCCGTTGGCGTGGGTTGCATTCATGCATTATCATGACATTTGGTGACTGATGGTGGTGTTTATAATTTGACGTGTGTTTATAATTCGATGTGTGTAGTGGAGTGGTAGATATAGTTATCATATTCTAGCATATTTCCTATCATTTACGCTATTATATTGAAGATATCTCACCCCTTCTGTTTGAATGTTACCCCTATGCGGTAACGTGCAGGTGATTGCGAGTGAAGGCTTAGCTACATTCGCTAGTCTGAGTCGGTGTCCTTTACTTTGATATGTAACACTCAGGGGGGGGGGGGGGAAACGAACCTAGACTTTGACTGTTGCATTTTATTTATTTGGAGTCCATTCAGGACGTTATGATTTTATGTTTTGGAACTTATATCTATTCCGCTGCGTGGTGATGTATTTTTGGCGATGTGGTTAACTAAACCGGTGTTATGGGCTTAGTCCCTTTTTGATAAAGTGTTATATACCGTATGTGACTTTTTGGTTATCGATGAATGTGTGACATCTCTTTTCGAAGTATGAAATAATTTTTTTTTTGTAACTCTGATTTTATCAAATAATTATCGGGTAGAAAAGGGGTGTTACAGAAGGAATCACCATCACCTCTACCAAGCCTCTTGCATGTAAGTGTTCTCTCCACTCATCCACTCCATTTTCGATTTCCTTTTCATTGATACCATTTTCGGAAGCTAACTCTCCCTATATCTCACTCTACCGTGTTCGACCTCCCTTGAAGCTCCAAGTGTAACAATGGAGTTTTGACCCCCTTAGAGGCCTTGCATGTCCTTATCAAGCTGTGGGAGAAGAAGTTTGAAGCCTACATTTCGAATTTGGAAGGATTTCAGTCATCCTAGTTGCGGTTTCAGTTGCTCTAGTGGTGGAGATTGCCGTTTTGGAAATCGGTTCGAGTTCTAGCGGGGATCGTTCGTGTATTTTCGATTCGGTGACTTCGCTTTTTGGCCCAACTCTCGGACTTCGGTGTAACGGTGAGTTCTACTCACTGATAGGGATATTTTTTGTGTCTTGAAAATATATCGGTTTGAGTCATAAGGCATTTATCAGTTTTCGAAAGATTTTGGAACCGAAAACCGTTTTTGAGCAATATCGCGTTTTTACGGCTTTTATTGAATTGTTGAACAATTTACGAAATTGTGATTTAAACGCTTTCACTGGAATATGGTCTGGAATGTGGTTTATTAAATCTGTTTTTAGGTTGGATTACGATCGGAATTCGATTTGGGCGAGAAACGGAAAAGCGGAATGAGAATCGGATTGGAAAATAGAGGAACAGAACAGACCGCACGGGTCGTGCGCTCCTGGGCACGGACCGTGCGTCTGCTTCGTATTTGACTGAATGAAGGAATAAAGCATCACGCACGGATCGTGCGTGAGCTTCTGGTTTGCAGTATAAAATTTGGTGCATCACGCACGGGTCGTGCGCCCCTGGGCACGGACCGTGCGTGAGCTGCTGTTACCGGACTCCGATTTCTCATTTCGTCGCTCCTTTCGATCCCGAATCACTTCTAATCTTCTTCCCAACCAATTTTAAGGATATTGCCTTACTGACAACCGTATTTTGAACTTGTTCAACACATGATTTTGAAAAAGAGCTTTGAAAGCCTATTTGATCGAACAACCGAAACCCTAGTATACGTGTGGGTACACCGTCTGATGGACTGACTGAATATATATGTTTATATATGTCAATTGAATATGATTATAATGCCGGAGGTCTAATTTATGAATTCCTCAAAACGGATTATAGATCGATATGGATATTGTTTATCCAACTATTATGTGATTGATCCTTTGGTGATCGAAAAGATATAAATTATCTAACTCTCGAGAATTTGATGTGTATTGTCATATGTATCGCGTTGGGTGACGACCCGACAAGTAGCATACTAGGAAGGGAAGTCATGAGCCCTCACCCTAGGCCCTGAATGTGTTTTGGCGTGGTCAACTCACGGGTTACCGGGATTAGTAGGCGTTGTGCAGTCGGTTTGTGCTAAGTTAAACACACGATTCGCCGGGATTAGTGGTCGTTGCACATTCGGCGTTTCGATTAATGAATTAAGTTCAGTTCACGATTCGCCGGGATTAGTGGTTGTTGCACAGTCGGCGTTTCGATAAATAAATTAAGAACACGAATTGTCGGGATTAGCAGTCGTTGTGCAGTCGGCAATTCGATTAATAAATAAGACATTGTTATGTCAGCTTTTGTTGTAACGGTTTAATAAATTGAACCGACTGTCAGTGAGGGGGGCACGGTAGGACTCACTGAGATAATGTTATCTCACCCAATCCATATTTGTTGTTTTTCAGAGAAGCAGGGAAAAAGGAAGACTATTGTGCACGAGTAGTTGGTATACTCTCGGAGGTGCTGAAGACTTAGTCATATTATCCTTAGTTCCTTTGTCGTTCTTTTTGGGTTGTATAACTTGTATTGGTTATGAGTTTTACGAACCGGTTTATGTTGCTGTTGGGTATTTGGACTTGGATATTGCATTCCGTTCGGTATGAAACCGATGAACTTCTATTTTGTGAAGTAATGTTATTTCCAATTATGTTTTATTTCGGAAAAAGTTTGTATGTCCAAAACTTAAACAGGAACTGTGTCCTCTGAACTTCCGCCTCTGTGCATCTTCGGTCTCTCTACATGTTAGAAATACCGGGGTGTTACAGGGTCATCCAAAGCCTTTTGGTAGGAATGTTCCTCAAGTTTGTGCTCTTCGTCTATTGCACCAAACATAGCCTCTTCAATGCTGGATTCAATCTGGAATAGGTGCAACCGATCCAGCAGGCTCTGTACTTGCGGGGGGAGACTAATCATTATCCTTATTGCTTGGCCATGTGTCGGCCAACATCTTGAATTCAAAGCCTCTTTTGGTCCAGTCACATGACTCTATGCCACCTTCCTAATAATCCCTTGGGATGGAAATAGGATGCAAATGAGGGGAGTAGAAAACGGCCTCAAACATCTTCACCACTGCAGGGAAAGGATTAGGGTCTACTTCTACTATCTCCACTTGATCCCCTATCCATATCATTAACTTCTGATACAGGGTAGAGGGGACACATTCACTGGTGTGGATCCAATCTCTCCCCAGGATTACAACATATGAGGGCTTTCCTTCTATAACAAAGAAGGTCGAGCGAGTTACCTTGCTCCCAACTGCTACATTGGCTACCAACACTCCCAAAGCGTGGGATGGGTGGCCCATGAAACTGGTCATGGTCATAGTGGTTGGGATGAGGTCCTCGGTGTTCTTCCCCAGCTTCTTCATAGTGGCTAATGGCATAATATTCAGCAGAACACCGCCATCTACGAAGACACCATTAAGCAGCATCCCATTCAGATGGGATTTGATATATAATGACTTCAGGTGTCTAGTCATGTCTGGTGTGGGTTTCTCAAACATCATTCCTTCTATAATTGCTCCGTCAGTCTCTGTCAAGGCAGCCCATTCGGCCTCCTCAGCGAAGACATCTGACTCGAGAGCCCTTGGTTGATCTTTATTGCCCCAGAATTCTGGTAGAAGAAGGCTCACCATCTCTATGTCAGCATAACATTCCCCATCGGTCTCGTCTATGATATCGTCAAGGATTGACCCCGTCAAGGAGTCTCCATCAATGTTAAATGTGCCAAAAGGGTTCTCTTCATCTTCCCCCAAGAGGTCGTCCACGGCCAGCTCTTCTTTTGTCATAGCCCCTTCAACTTGGGGTGCATTAACTGGCTGAGGTGTTTTGGGGCTATTAGGCCCATACAAGCATTCTATCACTGCCTTAGTCAGCGGTGCATCCATCATCCCTATCACGACATTGTGTGCTTGTCATTTCAGTGGGTGCACTAGGGCCATTTACGTCGGGGGTTTGCTGCTCTAGAGCTGTTTCCTCGGCCGATTTTGGGAAGACCTGTTCTAAAGCCGTAGCCATAGTGGCTGCGGGGATGGTTTGGGCATTCCTTTCTCTGGTCGAGGTGAGCATCTGAATCGTCTCCCTCATTCTATTATAAGCCCTCGCCCTTTGTTGCCTCCTCTTCTGTGAACGAGATTTGGAGGCAACCCTGGGGGCCGGTGTTTCTACTGCTGCCTGCGTCATCCATTGGCCTTGTGGCACTTCTGATGGTGGTTTCACCGTTCTGACAACCCTTAATTCACGATCGTTCAGTACGTTAATATCCACTGATGTCGAGCCTTGGGCCTCGGCGACCTTCGCTACCCTGCTTTCGTCTTTGGGATGAGATTCTTTGCCTAGGTTTGACATGGTGGCTTGCCCAATGGGATAATCGGCTGGCCTATCATGCCCCCAGGTGAGACACGCTGGAGTCTTTCTCTCATATCTCTAGTACAAGGTGCACTCCCCCTAGGGTTACTCCCAGTTAAGCTCGGATAAATGTAGCTCTCTGAGATCCTAAACAAGCTTTCCTGGCTTTGGGAGTTTCTTTTGGGTTCCTTGAGGCTGGTCCGGTTCTCCCAGTTGCGACTTTTCTTGCACCAGTGCCATACGATCTAATACCGTAGATCCTCTAAGGGGTGACCCCAATCGGTCGAAGACAGATACCTTCTTTTCTGGGGGAGCCTCCTGCTTGGGATCCCAAATGTACTTCTTTCCTTTCCCTCGGTCGCTCCCTGAGTAGGAGACCATGCCGATGTTCATATTGGGGAAAGGATCAGTATCAATACTCATCTCCTATGTCCTATTGTCGGCCATTCTGAACCTCCCCTTCTTTATGGCCTCTTGAATGGCTCGACGGAAGATAATGCAATTCGAAGTAGCATGATTGAATGAATTGTGCCACTTGCAGTACCTCTTCCCTTTTATTTCTTTAGGAGGGGGTATCTTATATCCGTCGATGAGCTTAATCTGTTTATCTTTGAGGTATGCTTAACCTTTGACTATATCAGCCACTAAGATGTATGCCGTGTAATCGACTGATTACCATAATCTGACTCCTCGGCCGCATCAACTACTGATACCAACTGAGGCCCTCGACCCCTAGTAGCTCTCTTCCTTTCTCTCTCTTGTATGAATTGTTCAACCTGTATTGCCCTGGAAGCCAAGCCACTGAGGTCACTACAAGCTTGTCCAACAAGCTTTTCCATCAATTGCGGGTGCATTCCAGAGATGGCCATGGAAGTAAGTTGTGATTCTGGACAAGGTACTGAGCACTTTCCGGCCATCTTTCTGAATCTTTCAATGAAATCTGTGACAGCCATCCACCTTCTGCCGTAAATTCATGAGATCAGCAATCGTAACTTCAGGCTGTGGCCAATAAAATTGGTCATGGAAGCACTTTTCCATGTCTGCCCAGGTCTGTATAGAATCAGGTGGGAGAGAAGAATACCATGAGAAGGGAGTCCCTGTCAAAGACAACGGGAATAGCTGCAACTTATGGAACTCATTCTGGTTTGCTTCCCCACATTGGGCGGTAAATCGGCCGACGTGCTCTATAATAGGCTTACCATCATCCCCAAAGAATGTGGCAAAGTCAGGGGTTTTAAATCCTCTGGGCAGAGGCACCAATCTGTCCACCCACTTGGGGTAAGGTTTCCTGTACACTGGCTTGTCGAGCGGTTTCAACTGAACACCGAAGAACTTCTTGATTGTGTCAGCTATCAAATTAGGATTCCAGAGTTGGAACCCCAATGGTCTTTCAGGTGGAGGCATTGGTCGCCACAGTGTATCGGGGGGACCCTACCCCCTGACTGCGGTGGTACCTGAGGTAGAGCGTCTGTCCATGGCTGCTCAGGCACTACTTGGGCCAGGTTAACAAGGCCAGTTCCTGGTACAAATGCTTGCATGCCTCAGTGAGGTGGAAGTTGATTCCATGGCTACTGTACCGACCGAAAAATCCAGAGGATCTCTCGCGTTCATTGAAGTCGCCATCAATGTTTAATTATTAGGGAAAACATTGAAAAATCCCTTTGAAAACGAAAATGGTCTTGAAAACCAGATTTTGGGTTCGGGAGTCGATTATGCGTGGGGAAGGTATTAGCACCCCACAACATCCTTTCAAAAAAGGTTACCTCTAATTAATTGTGCAAAACTATATTAACTTTTAAAAATAATTATTTCCCTTTTATTAAAATAATGAATTGAAAAAGACTTAACGAAAATAAATATTTTTGTATTTTTATTGAAAACTAAGAAAGAAAACGTTTAGAAAAGACTAAAAAAGGGTTTTTTATTAATGCACTTGTTGGTGTTTTTATTTAGGGATTTTAGAAATTTTGATCCGTACGGTTCATTTGTCCTAAAACGATGACTAATTCGGCCGTACGACCGATCTAATCCCCTATTTTGAAAATAAGATTTTTGATTTTGGAGGAAAACAGTTTGTGTATGGGGTGATTTGATTTTATTTAAATAGGTATTTTAGGACTCTTGAGCCGTACAGCCCATTCATCCTAAAATGATGACTAACCCGACTGTACAGTCTATTTAATCCCCAATTTTGAAAATTTGATTTTTGAAAAGAAATGTGTTTGTATTTTTTTTAATTTAGAGATTATTTATTTTGAATAGGGATTTTAGGACCTGATCCGTACGGTTCATTCGTGGTCCTAAAAAGCAGACGAACTCGACTGTACACTCGACTTAATCCCCTATTTATATTTTTGAAGAAAGAAAATAATTTGTGTATTTAAGAAACTAATGGCAAAACTAACAATTAATTAATAAAGAGTAAAGTAATAATAAATAAATAAATAAATAACTATACACATAAATAAATAAATAATAAATATCTACATAAATAAATAAATGAATAAATAATTATATACATAGATAAATAAACAATATAAATAATAAATAAATATATACATAAATACAAAACTAACCCCAAGCTGATCAACGCAATGAACGCCAAACTGGATCGAACAGTCTGACCAGGTCAACCGCGAACCTGACTCCTATCTGGTCCATTTTGACCCGAAAACCTCCAACTAATGGACCACAAAAGCTAATCCCAAAAACAATCAAAGACAGAAATTTAGTCTAATGGACCACAACGACTAGCCCAAAAGAATCAAAGACAGATTTTTAATCTAATGGACTGCAAAGGCTAGCCCAGAAGATCACTTACCCCGTCAATTGCCCATGTCCATAGTCTTTGCATCTCAACCTCTTTTATAGCCAAAGGCTAGGTAGTTCTTATTTCTCCCAAGCAATGTAGGAACAAGATAGGGAAAGCAAATTTCGTTTTTCTCAAACAAGTCACCTTGAGAGTGCGATTCCGGATTCGTTAACCGTTGGATCGTCTTCGTTTTTTGACAGCAGGTTCGTGCGACATATATCTTCACTTTCACCGTTCGGATCGTCGAAAAGAGGTCTCAGAAGAGAGAAATTGAGTTTGCAAAGTAGCTGAAAACAACTCACATTTTTTCTCAAACTAGCCACCTTGATAGTGCAAGTCAGGATTCGTTAACCATTGGATCGTCTTCATCTTTTGACGACAGATTCATGAGACATATATCTTCACTTTCACCGTTCGGATAGTCAAGACAAGGTCTGGGAAGAGAGAAATTGCATTCGCAAGCAGCTGAAGTTTTGGATATTTTGGTCTATTTTTATATTTTCTGTAACTTTGCATTTTTGGGCCAAGTCATGTACATGGACATTTTTGTAATAATTTTAATTTTTGTTTAACCACTAAAAAAAGAAATAACGACGCAAAATCGGTAAATGAGCGCGAAACAACGTATTCGAGGGACTAGGAATCGAATATACGCGAATAAACATATTTTTGTTATTTTTTCTAAAAAGTAAAAAATGCCGGTTAAAATTGGGTATCCATAACACCAAAAGTTTTGATAGTTTTTTTCCTTTATTTGAAATTAGCTAGACAAAATTAGGGTATAACAGCTGCCCCTCTTTTTTATATTTTCTAGAAAATTTGAATGATTCCCAGAATTTTCAAAGTAAAATAGAAATAAAGATAAAAGGACACTAATTTTGTCCTAAAACACGGAAAAAGGGGATCACCGGGGATCTGAAGGAGCCACGGCCTCTAAAGGACCATTGGGGTCTGAAGGATCATTGGGGATCTGAAGGTCTAGTTCAAAATCAATGCTTGGTGCATTGACTTGAGTTCAACTGAAGGACCGATGGGGTCTGAAGGGCATGCCTAATCCTGATGGACCAATGGGTCTGATGGAGCGCAACTAGCTATGGTACTAGTAATACGGTCTTAGGGGGCCTTTTTCGAGTGGCCATTAAGGTCAAGATCAGATCCCGAACTGATATGACCACGAAGGACGTGCACTACATTTTTTTAGGCTGATACAGCTAGTCTGAAGGACCTGGGGTCGGATGATCCGTCGGTTGCTCGATAACACGACGTGCGATCTGGATTGAAGGACCATTGACGGTCTGAAGGAGCGCTTGGGCTCTGAAAGACCACTGGGGGGGCTGAAGGAGTACTGGGACACTGAATTGTGATATGAGACCAACGCTTGGAGCACTGATTTTGAGGGAACAAAATATTGGGATTGACACATGGCGTACTTGCCTAGAACATACCTAATGAATGCATTTACCTGAGAAGGGAAAAGCTATCTATATTTGGCATGTCTACAAATGAAATGAATGATGTATGCGTGCAATATAGGTATGTGAAATGGTAGGTATCTGATGGGATGAATGAAATGTGGCAGATGATGTGAGTTGAAGTTGATGGAATATGGAGGTTGAAAAACAACGTATGTGAATGCAGATAAGATATGAATGTGATTGTGCTGATTAATTTTGGTGGAATGATGAATGTAATGGAATGAGCAATTTTTCCCCTTTTTCCTTTTTTTTCTTTTTTTTTCCTAGTATATAATGAGTGTATTAAATGCAAAGTGCGAATGTGATGCAAATGTAATGCTTTGATGCAAATGCCATGGTGAATAAATGAAAACACGAATGCATGGTACAATGATATGATTAGTGATGTAAAAAACCTTTTTTTTGGGCAACGATGAGACCGGCACTTGGCACATCTATCGAAGTAAACAATGTTATGCATGTAATGTGATGAACGTGCAATGGTTGGTATCTGGTGGGATGATGAATGAAATGGGTATACCATGGGTGTTGAACCTGATGGAATGAGAAAGTTGACAAACGGTTGTATGTGGATGCAGATAAGATATGAATGCAATTGTACTGCTTAGATGCAAGTTCTATGGTAAATGCTTGGTTTGACGTCGGAATAAAATCTATGGTGCAATAATTTATGATATGGTTTATTATGATGCATACTAATATGTTTTCGCCTCTCTTTTCTATTTGTTTTTTTTTGAAAAAATAATGGAAAACAAGGTTGACTTAAAAGGCAAAAAAGAAGGATCACTGGGTATCTAAAGGAGCGCTCGGCTTTAAAGGACCACTGGGGTCTGCAGGATCAACGGGGTGATCTGATTTATGGACTTTCATAAGTCTGATTTAAGGACCACAACTGGTCTAATTTATGGACCGACACGTCTGAAATGTGGACCAACATGTGTCTGCATATTGGTCTGATTTATGGACTTCAATGGTCTGACAGATGGATCAACATATGTCTGTATTGATCTATAATAGGTTTGAAGGATCAGCTGGGTGATCTGAAATGTGATGTTGAATCAACGCTTGGCGCGATGATTTGGATAGAAAAAAGGATTAACGTCTGGCAAGTCTGCTTGATTAATGTCATGTGTATGGTATGAACGTGTGTGCAATGATTTGATGTTTGTTGGAGTAGTGAATGAGATGTGGCGGGTAATGGATGCTGAAGTTGATGGAATAATAAAGTTGATAAATTGCGTATGCAGGTAAGATGGAATTGTATTGCTTAGATGAAAGTGCTGCGATGAAATGCATGGTTGCATGTGGAATGATTTATGCAATGATTGCTTTCTTTTTTTGCTCTTTTTCTTTTTTTTTTAATATATGATGTAAGTATATGAACGAATGAATGTGCGAATGTAATGCTTAGATGCAAAAGTTGTGGTAGATGTTGGAATAAAATGTATGGTGCAATGATTTATGATATGATTTATTGGTGATGCAGAAAGATTTTTTGCAATGATGAGAAATGAGACTTTTGATGCGAGAAGCAGAGAGATGAAACTTTTGGAATCATCATTTATTGGAAAAATTGGATTTGATTTGAATTCAAACTTTGGTAATCTCAAGGTTGTTATTCCCAGACACTGATGTGCAAAAGTATTTGATTGCATTTGCAAACTCATTGACATTGTTCTTTCGTTATGGTGTCCCATGATGACTGAATTTTAGGTCCACAAAGTTAACTACGCGAGTTTCCAATTTCATATTATTAACTTGTGTTTTCTCTCTTTGAAGCATTGTTTAGCAAATATGCATAATAGTGCAAATATAGATGAATGAGTCAGTTAACTTGGTTCTTGATCTAGGGTACGACAGATATGACACGTGACAGGTTTTTGCCAAAGTCAGAAAAGGTAGGCTTGCCCCAATCCGAGAAATGTAGGACTGCCCCAATTTAGAGTTGATGACGGTGAGTGCATAACTTGCCCCTGTGTAGTGGTGACAACAGCTAGGGGTGTAGTAGATGATGAATTGGGAACGCCATGACTTTGGAATGAAGGGTGGCAGGCGAAAGATTGTCTCAACCCATGGTGTTTGGTGTTGCCCCAACTATGACAAGGGCAAGGTTGCCCTTACTAGGGTTTGTGAAAGGCTGTGTTTAGAATGGTGGATTGAGAAATTTCCCCGGTATGGTCTTACGGATGTGAATATGACAAGGGGATGAGATGGGAGTAGGACGGATTTCCCCGATTTTAGGTGGTGTGAATGGCGACGGGATTCCCCCACTTTGGAATGGTATTTCAAATGGTTGCTTTTAGTGGGGTTGTGAAAGGTGACTGAGTTAGGGTCGTGGGTTTTTGGAATTGGTCGTATGGCTATATGTATTGGATGTGGTATATGAATGGGATGGACGCAGGAAAATTTCCCCAAGTTCGAGAAGCATGGCGATGGTAGAATGGGGTGTTACATTAGTGGTATCAGAGCAAAAGTTCGGTCTGTCCGACCAAATGTGTCTGTCTGTCATATTGTGTATGACAATTAGGTGTTCTTAATTTAATTCTGAATTGTCGTTTATGCTGCAGTGTTAGGTTGATATGGCTAGAAGGGATGACGCTGCTTTGGCTGCTGCTCTGCAAGCCATAGCCCAAGCTGTTGGGAATCAACACAATGCTGCTGATATGAATGCCCGTAACCTGGCAACGTTTCAGAGGGAAAACCCACCCACCTTCAAGGGTCGGTATGATCCCGATGGAGCCTTGTCGTGGCTGAATGAGATAGAGCGAATCTTCCGTGTTATGGATTGCACTGCTGCCCAGCAAGTGAAGTTTGGGACGCACATGCTGGCGGAAGAGGCTGACAAGTGGTGGTTAGGGATGCTGCATAGGTTGAACACTGCTGGTGAAGAGGTTACATGGGAAGTCTTCACAAGGGAGTTTAAAAGAAAGTATTACCCTGAAGACGTTCGGGCCAAGAAAGAGGTAGAATTCTTAGAACTGAAACAGGGAAATAAGACGGTGGCTGAGTATGCAGCCAGATTTGAAGAGCTGGCCCAATTTTGTCCTTACTACGCCAACGATGCTGATTCAGAGTTCTCCAAGTGTGTGAAATTTGAGAGTGGCCTGCGACCTGATATTAAGAAGGCAATTGGATATCATGAGATACGAGATTTTGCCAGACTAGTTGACAAGAGTAGGATTTATGAAGAGGACAGTTCTGCTGCCTACAAGATTGGGAAGGAGAAAAAGAATACTCAGTTTAGGGGAAAACCTTATGATATGGCTGGAGGTAAAAATAAGTGGAAGGCAGGTGCTGGTAAAAGATCTTCTGAGGGTAAGAAGCCTAGTGGGGGAGGTGCTCCCGCTGATATAGTGTGTTACACGTGTGGCAAGCCGGGTCACAAAAGCTTCGATTGCAAGACTGAAGTAATGTGTTACCGTTGTGGGAAGAAAGGTCATATGGCGTCTAACTGTGATCGTAAGGAATCAGTGTGTTTCAATTGTGGTGAAGCTGGTCACTTTAGTTCTAAATGCACCAAACCAAAGAAAGAGAAATCCAATGGAAGAGTTTTCGCGCTAGCAGGCTCAGAGGGGCCCAATGAGATTCGAGGTACTTGTTTTATTTATGGTACCCCTTTAGTTGCTATAGTTGATACTGGTGCTACGCATTCTTTTATTGCTGCTGTTTGTGCTGAAAAGTTAAATTTAGTATTGTCTGCTATGAAAAGGGAAATGGTTATCGACACTCCGGCTAAGGGTTCGGTGACTACTTCTCTATTGTGTGCTAAGTGTCCTCTGTCAGTCTTCGGCAGAGATTTTCTGGTTGACCTTATATGTTTGCCTTTGGGAGGGTTGGATGTTATTCTTGGTATGGACTGGTTAGTGGATAACCATGTGCACATCAACTGTTTCAGCAAGTCCGTGAGTTTCCTTCCTCCTGAGGAGGAAAAGTCTGTTTTGTTGTCTGGGGATCAGCTGCATAAGGTATTGAGGGATGGTGGCCAACTATTTGCTTTGATGGCGTCTATGTCTGCTGAAAACCAAGCTATAGTTGAAGGGTTGCAGGTGGTGTGTGAGTTCCCTGAAGTGTTCCCCGATGAGATTCCTAGTGTGCCACCAGAGAGGGAAATAGAGTTTGGGATTGACCTAGTGCCTGGTACTAGGCCTGTGTCCATGGCACCGTACCGGATGTCAGCTTCTGAGTTATCTGAGTTAAAGAAGCAGTTGGAAGAGTTACTCGAAAAGAAATTTGTGAGACCTAGTGTGTCGCCATGGGGAGCTCCGGTTTTGTTAGTAAAGAAGAAAGATGGGAGTATGCGCCTGTGTGTGGATTATAGACAGTTGAACAAGGTAACTATCAAAAATAAGTACCCTCTTCTGAGAATTGATGATCTGATGGACCAGCTGGTGGGTGCTAAGGTTTTTAGCAAAATTGATTTGAGGTCAGGATATCATCAGATTAAGGTAAAAGACGAACACGTCCAGAAGACAGCGTTCCGAACGAGGTATGGACATTATGAGTACTCTGTGATGCCGTTTGGTGTCACCAATGCACCAGGGGTGTTTATGGAGTACATGAACCGTATCTTCCATAGCTACTTGGATCGGTTTGTGGTAGTTTTTATAGATGATATTCTGGTATACTCTAAATCTGAAGAGGAGCATGCAGAGCACTTGAGATTGGTGCTTGAAGTGTTGAAAGAGAAGAAGCTTTATGCTAAGTTGTCCAAATGCGAGTTCTGGCTGCGTGAGGTAAGTTTTCTGGGTCACATTATTTCTAGTCATGGCATAGCTGTAGACCCAGCCAAGGTTGATGCGGTGTTGCAGTGGGAGAGGCCAAAGTCTGCGACTGAGATCAGGAGTTTCTTGGGGTTGGCTGGTTACTACAGGAGGTTCATTGAGGGTTTCTCAAAGCTAGCCCTTCCGTTGACTCAATTGACGTGTAAGGGGAGAGTTTTTGTGTGGGATGCTAAGTGTGAAGAGAGCTTCCAAGAGTTGAAGAAGAGATTGACAACATCTCCGGTGTTAGTGTTGCCCGTGCCGGATCAACCGTTTGTGGTATATTGTGATGCTTCCAAAATGGGATTGGGAGGCGTATTGATGCAGGATGGGAAGGTAGTTGCTTATGCGTCCAGACAGTTGCGGACACATGAGAAGAACTATCCTACTCACGATTTGGAATTGGCTGCTATTGTGTTTGTACTGAAGATTTGGAGGCACTACTTGTATGGCACTAGATTCGAGGTATTCAGCGACCACAAGAGTTTGAAATACTTGTTTGATCAGAAGGAGCTGAATATGAGGCAGAGGCGTTGGTTAGAGCTGCTGAAAGACTATGATTTTGGCTTAAACTATCACCCCGGCAAAGCTAATGTCGTGGCTGATGCTTTAAGTCGAAAGACTTTGCATATGTCAGCAATGATGATAAAGGAGTTGGAGTTGATTGAGCAATTCCGTGATATAAGTCTGGTTTGTGAAGTGACTCCGCAGAGTGTTAAGCTGGGTATGCTGAGGATTGGTAATGACTTCCTGGTTAGTATCAGAGACGCCCAGAAACTAGATGTGAAGCTGGTCGACTTGTTGGTTGCGGGTGATCAGGATGTAGATGGGGATTTCAGGTTGGATTTCCAAGGTGTGTTGAGGTTCAGAGACGCTCGAACCTATATCTCTAGGTTTCAAAAGACCATCCGCCTTGTCCAAAAGACCTTTTTTCAATGTTTTGGTCTTAAAATTAAAATATTGGTGGCGGCTCCAAAATTCTTCCACGTTGTACATTGAGAAACCCAAGTCGGGATTTTTCGGGGTGCAACAGCTGGTCATGGGGAGCGAGATTTCATTTCAGTTTTAGTGGTTGAACTCGGGTTAAGGCGATTCTTCCTAGTTGGTGGGTTAAGCCACCAGTTCACATGCCGCATAGGGCAGCTGAGTTGTATCCTTCGCTTTGAAATTAATAAATTAGCTATTCATGATTGTTGGTTACCGAGATTTGTTACACCAGTACTTGTTGTAAGAATATTACAGTTGCATTCAGTAATTTTTTGATGACAAAAAAGCAATTTTGAATCGGTTGTTTGCAACCACTGATTCTGAATGTCACATTTCGAATCGGTGTCACTTTTTGAATCGGTTGTTACAAACAACCGATTCTGAATGTTACATTTTGAATCGGTTGTTAGCAACAACTGATTCAAAAAGACATTTTGAATCGGAACCGATTCAGAATGTCCCCACATTTAGAATCAGGAGTATTCGAATCGGCCAATAACCGATTCCAAATGTGCCAAACAACCGATTCTAAAAGTCTTTTTTGCACTAGTGAATGTGCCACCTAAGCAAAATAGATGGAGTCAACAAACTGAGTTAACAACATGGACCAAGATAGATGGCATCTAGTTATGCTCATACCTGCCACATCAACCCCTGATAATTACGTCAGCACAATATGCGTCTGCCACGTTAGTATTACCATAAGAAAATAGTTGGCAATTTTACGAGAGGACTAAAATTGCGGATTAATAAAATTGGGGGACCAAAATTGCGAGAAAAACTGGGGGACTAGAATTACGAATTTGATAAAAATGAGGAATCAAAATTGCGAAAAATAAAATAAGGAGATTAAAATTGGGGATTTAATAAAATAAAAGGACCAAAACTACAGTTAAGCCTTAATTTTAAATACTGTAAAGTGAGGAGCAATGTTATTTTTGGTTTATTATTTTTTGTAAAATCATATTAAAATTAAAAACATATATATAGTTATTACCGGTCCGACACCGATTCTACCTAGTCGAACTGTTAAACCTTGAACCGATGCCTATACCGATTTAATGCTCAACCTAGTTTTTTTGTCAAGACCCAATTTTGACTACTTTTCTTTGTCCAAAGTGTGATTGATTTTCATTACTAGGAACAAATCCTAAACCAATTACACTAGAAGTGGCCCACACCGGTGCAAGCAGTACAAACACAATCGGGTTCCCAAACTGAAACCAGGTTGCAGCAATAATTGGGAGCAACTAACACACATCATCTATTATCAGTAAAACAGATAAATCTTACAAGAAGATGCAAACAAAAGCCCTAATTTGGCAAAAACAAAAAACATGCATGTTGCGAAAACACCCCAAGGAAATCAACAGCACAAAGAAGACAAGACACCAAATCGTGCCATCAGATTAAGAAGCTCGATGATTCATGTCCCTCCGGAAAGATTCAAGTAGGAAGGCAGGAGGTAAGTGGACCCATTTAGGCGGGAGAGAATTCTTTCGATACAATTCAACAACTCTATGAGCAGACAAGTTTCCATCTCGAGAAACCCAGGTAACCCCACAAGACTGAAAGTGATCTCTGAGTATCATGAGATCATGTAGTACATATTTTAATCCCCTAATATCTTCTTCTCTTCTGCACGCTTTCATGAGACTCAAGTTGTCCAATTCCACAATCAAGTCTGTGACATGCAGGCTATCAACAAAGGCAATAGAGCTCCAAAGAACCACTACTTCGGCCATAAGAACATCAACAAAAACACCCCTTGTAAGTATTGGCCGCAACCATATTTCCTTATTAATCTCTTAAAATGTAGCCCCCTAAAACACGCCCATTGAGAACTCGCATCAGAGTTGATTTTTAGAACTCCTGCTCTAGGTGGTCTCCAAAGACTGGTCGACTTAGCAATAGGGTGAATAGACCGAGGCACAACATTCTCTTGGGTCAATGATTCAAGGATATCAAAGACATAGGACTTTATCATATGAAGGGTGCCCAAAGGATTGGGAGCATTGCCTTCAAAAATAAACTCGTTTCTACCCTTCCCAACTGTTCCACAGGGTTACAAACAAGGAGGTAATAAAAGGAGAGTCCAAAGGAAGCCCAAAGAGTAGGCAACACAGCAACTTAGAGAGCCATTGGGAGCAAGAGTCCACACTATCCACCAAAGGAATAATACACAGTTGGAGGTCAAACCAAATAGGGGACATCCAAGGGAAAAGCAGGAAGGCATGTTGTTGACTCTCAATCATATGATGTAAGTTAGGCATTTTTAGGACCAATTGTGCAGGTTTTTCATTGTATCACAGTCATTATCTAGGGATTTAGTCTAGTTTTAGATAATTGTAGTAGGAAGTTCATTTGTAAGTAATTCCTTCACTTTTGGAGCTAAATTGGACTTGAAGACCTCTAATTGGTTGTGGCATCATTCGGCGAACCAGACACTTGCCCGGAAATGCAGCAAAATGGAGGGATTTGATTTCTGTTCAATATCGCGTCGCGACCAGGAGGGTTCGCGACGCGACCTGGAGGAGTTTTGCAAAGCCAGGACTTTCTGTGCTATTTCGCGTCGCGACCAGGAGGGTTCGCGACGCGACCAGGAGCAGTTTTGCGAAGCCAGATGTTTCTGTCTTATTTCGCGACGCGATGGTCACGGGTCGCGTCGCGATGGTGCGTGAAAATTAGGGTTTTTAAAGCAGTTTCAGCATTTTTTCAGAGGACTTCGTCTAGGGAACGGAACCACACTTTGGAGCAGCAGCTGGGGGCGTTTTTGGGAGCTTCTAATCACTTGGGAACAAGGTTTTGATGACTTCTCATGATTCCTCTATGTGTAACTTCTCCTTATTTCTATCTTCTCTTTCCTTGATGTTGTCCATGTAGTTTGTTTTGATTAAGGAGAGATGACTTTCCCCAAACCTATCTATTGATTACTTTGTTATGGTTGATTCAGTTGTTTGGTTAAGTTATCATAAGTCTATGCCTCTTTGTGTAATGCTTTACTTCTACATATGCTAGTTGTAATGAATTAGGGTTTGTGATCACATAGGGATATGGGTTACATTCTTGATATGGGGTAGTAGATCACATACTTGTGATCACCATAGGAATATGGGATTGGATATGTGAATTCTCTATTTCTTGCGTTTATTGCTTTACCTGTTGGCATGAATCACCTAAGGGATTAGGGTTTCTCAATTAGGTAAAAGGGGTTTTGAGGCAAGGGATTGTCCTTAACCTAATTTTGTGAATTGAATCTGGTAATTTAAACAAACAATTTGAGATTAGCTGAAGGATCATAGGATAGGTGAGGGGAGAAGATTCGACCCCTAATCGCTTTTATTTTATTGTTTACAAACGTTTGCTTTATTTTACCGTTACTTCACTTTTCGTCCAACTGTTACGTCTAAGGATTAATTTACTTGCCTATTGATAATAAATCACAATCCCTGTGGATACGACCGGTACTTACCGTTAATTTTATTACTTGCGACGACATTTGGTACACTTGCCAAAGTCCTAACACATGTTCCACTGTTTCCCCACTTTGAGAGCAAATTGGGCATAAAGGACACTTAATCAACTTCCTATCAAAGAGGTTACTTCTCAAGGGTAAGGCATTCTAACACGGCTTCCAAATAAATGTCTTGATCTTCTGAGGGACCTTAGAGCTCATAATACCTGATGGTGTAGTTATTTTAATATATGCAACTATACATAGTCACACAAGTAATAAAGTGATAAGAAAGGTCGAACCCACAGAGATTATGTATTGTAAATTTTTGTAGTTCAAAGTGTACACTTAGTGTGTCTACACTATTCAGTATTTTTGGTTTGGAGTTTTCAAAGTAAGTAAAAATAGTAATAAGCAATAAAATGTGTGAGAAATCAGTGGAAAAAGTAGTTGAGATGTTTTCACCAAGTACTTTACTTCTAAGTGTTTTAATGGAGTATGTAGTGTGGGAACACTAGATGTAGGTGCATCAGTTTGTGCCTTTCAGCACTTCTCTTTAGAGTTTCATTACAAGCTCTTATGATCTTTGTTTTTTACAGTAAAGAAAGGTTTGTCAATTCCTCCATTGCCTCCTAACAATGATCCAAGTTGCTAAATAGGTTCGCTCTTGTAATTTTATTATCCTAAGGACTATGCTATCCTATGTCTAGGTTTTAGCATGTATTTAACAAAGTTTCCTTTATTAAATACTTGTCCCTATTAACTCTTGAGTTCATAAATGTAGCCCATGTCTGCTGCTACAAGTTTTACCTATTCTAAAGTGATCAATTCCAGAATAAGTTGAAAGAAGTATTATGCAAGAGTTTAAAGTGTTTACACTACATAAACCATAATAACGTATTTAGAAGTACATTACAAGGTTAGAACATCTCAACTTAAGGGAATTTAGCTCATGTTACTCATGTTATAAAGCAAAGAATATGCAAAGAACATAACTAAATGAATAATAAAGCAAAAGAACTTAAAAGAGTAGAGATTACTTGAATAGAAGATCTTTTGCATTAAGTTCCCTAAGTTGAAGTACAATAAAGATTTCTTACACGAATTTCTTCAAAGTAGAAGTGAAGGGAATGGTTGTCAAGCACTTCCTCACCTTCCTCTCCTTAGAAACTTGAAATGAAAATATACTAAACCTAAACTAAGCGATCCTTTCAGAAAACAAAAATGAAGAATTACAAATGAAAGATAAAGGATTTAAAGATGTAAAAGATGATGGATAAGTGAAGATATGGCTTCTATTTATAGGCGTGAAAGCTTTCCTCTTGCAAGGGGTTTCCTTTGGCATGAAAGATCAGCTGAGGGGACCAAACATGGTTAGTTGTAGACAACCAATCAAGCAAGCTGCACAGATTTGGTCGCTTACATGCATAACAAAAGATGAGGTCCATTGGAGAAGTGCCACATGTCTTTTAGATAAGTTGAGTCTTGCAATTTGATTTTTATGTGTATCGCCGACTTCTGCAAGTGGCTCAGCTCTAGGTGACTAGGCATGACGTCACAAATCAAGTGTGGAAGCATTGAAATGGTCTTTGGATGTTTTGGTATAAACTGCAGAATTTAGCAGGTGCTGGCAGTGTTTCCACTCCTGGTGTTGGCAGTGTTTCCACTCCTGCAGTAGCTGCACTGAACAAAAACATCAAACCTAACAAGATTTGTGCATTTTGCCTAGATCATTGCCCTTTATCCATTTGAATATTTAGAATGTTGTTCCTTGATAAATAAGCTATAAATATATATAAATGTTCTTGAAAATAAGCAATAACTCAAGCTTAATTGTATGAATAACTCTATATAAAATAGAGTTATCACACCCCCAAACTTAAATTGTTGCTTGTCCTCAAGCAACGACAAGAAACAAAACACAAGACTTAAACAGAAGTGTTTGAAGTGTATTGTAATGAGCCTTTCTCTTTTGGTGTTTTTTCTTCCATGCCCTTGCTTTAAAACATTCAGAGTTATAAAAACTCATTTGTGTGAGTGTGTGGCCCATTGAGTTTCTAATTGGTTCCATAACTGAACAAAGAGTTTTTCCTTAGCTTTTTGAAAAAGATGGAACTCTTTTGGTCACTCTTAGAGATTTTTCAAAATATGGCCGAGACTAACAATTTCTTCAAGTATTTAGGGGACTCTTAAGCACAACAAAGGGTTTTTGGTGTTCCAACTTGTTGAGCCAATACCTTATTTCTATTCTTGGTGTTTGATTTTTGATGATGTAATGCAGTGAGTGCAAAAACATCATTTTTGGATTGTAGGTTCACCTTATTTTGAGTGTAGGTGCCTTTTGATGTAGATGGTGTTGGCACACTAAGTGTTGCCACACTTGGAACTCTTTGAGTATTTTTGGTAGCGTACACTGCCCTCCTCACTGACCTCCACATGCATTTTCTTCTTTTTCTTGGTTTGTTTTTCTTTTTCTCTTTGAACTTTGTTCATATTTTTCAAACCAAATTGCACTTAAGGGACAGGTTCAGTTTATATGACTCAGGCAAGTGTAGCTCATTTTTGGGATATTTTTGGTATTTTTGAGTGGTTTTGACACTTGTGGCTTGCACTCTTCAAGCTGTCACACTTTGGCCTTTGTATTCATGGAATTTCCCCCAAACTTAAGTCTTTATGCTCTTCTAAATTTTTAATGAAAATCTAATTTTGACCTCAAATTTCCAAAATTTCCTTGGCTTTAGATAGCTCTTGATCTAGCATGGTTCTTTTCAAAACTCAATTTTGTTGTGTCAAAGTATTTATAAAACTGATCATTTTTAGAAAACAAGGCTTTTCATTCAAAATTCAACTTATTGATACACTTCTTCAATTTTTGAGAAAAAGATGAATTGATCATGTTTCATATTTATTTAAGTTTTTTAAAACATACATATGATGTACTTAGTTCTTCTATTTTTTTGAAAACATTTTTGATCATGTCATTTGCATGCTTTGTTAAGTACATCTAAACACACATACTAATATTGCATATTCACATACATATACTACTAAGACATTCATAGCATATATTAGTTTTCACATAGTGCATATTTAGTTCAAAAGATATACTATTCTCCACTCCCCCCCCCCCCAACTTAAAGATGAGCAGTGTCCTCACTGCTCTAAGTTTAGGAAACAGGGGAGTACTAAATTTGGGAGAAACAAACAAAAGTATTTAACACATAGCAACAGCTACCACATAGTATTTTAAACAGTTGAAAGTAAAGCAAAATATAGTTTTAGGAATAAACATTAAAAAGTATCCTTTTACTCTTTGTTTTGGAATCTGGGGCTGGCTCTCACAGCAGGGCTATGCTTGGCTCTTGTCTTCTTTGGCTTCTTAGTAGTGGCCACATCAGAGGTAGGCAGTGTGGCTGCATCAAGTGTGGAAACACTGGCTACTCTGTTGTCCTATTTTTCCTGCAAAATAACAAAACATGAAATTGCACAAAATAATAATATTAACTATATAGTGATGGGTTGCCTCCCTCAAGCGCTTGTTTTAAGAGTCTTACAGCCTGACTTGTACCTTGGTCTAAGGTTTTGCAAAGTGAGTGGTGATCTTGTCTCTCTCTACATGCTCTCCATAGTACATTTTCACTCTTTGTCCATTTACTTTGAAAGTGGTATCAGTGGTTGCATCATATAGATCAACTGCACCATGGGGGTAGATTTTAACTAATTTGAATGGTCCTGACCATCTTGATCTCAGTTTTCCAGGGAAGAGTTTCAACCTAGAATTGTACAACAGAACCATTCCTCCTTCTTTAAGTTCTCTCCTTTGGATTTTCTTGCCATGCCATACTTTGGTTTTAGCTTTATAAATTTCTGCATTCTCATAGGAGAAATGCCTAAATTCTTCTAATTCATTTAGCTCAAGAAACCTTTGCTCTCCTGCCTTTTTGAGATCAAAATTCAACTTTTTGATAGCCCAATATGACTTGTTCTCTAATTCAACAGGGAGATGACATGGCTTGCCATAAACTAACTTATAGGGGGACATTCCTAATGGAGTTTTAAATGCAGTCCTATATGCTCATAATGCTTCATCTAAGTGTAAGGACCAATCTTTTCTATTTGGTCCAACCATTTTCTCAAGCATTCTTTTTATTTCCCTATTTGAAAGTTCAGCTTGTCCACTTGTTTGTGGGTGATAGGCAGTAGCAATCTTATGTTTCACTCCATATTTTGCAAGATGATTTTCAATAAGTTTGTTGCAAAAATGTGAACCTTCATCATTGATGATTGCTCTTGGAGTGCCAAATCTTGAAAAAATATTTCTTTGGAGAAATTTGCTAACAGATTTAGCATCATTATTTGGCAGTGCTACGGCCTCAACCCATTTAGACACATAGTCTACAGCCACTAAAATGTATTCATTGCCAAAAGAAGGTGGAAAAGGACCCATGAAATCCATGCCCCAAACATCAAAAAGTTCTATTTCTAGAATATTAGTCCTAGGCATTTCATGTCTATTAGATATATTACCACTTCTTTGACATTTATCACGGGTTTTGACCATATAATAAGTATCTTTAATTAGAGTAGTCCAGAAATAACCTGATTGAAGTACCTTAGCTGCTGTTCTTTGGCTTCCAAAGTGACCTCCATATGGTGCAGCATGACAATGCAGGAGCACTGCTTGCTGTTCTTCTTCAGGAATGCACTTTCTCATGATTTGATCAGGACATATCTTGAATAGGTAAGGGTCATCCCAATAGTATTGTTTTACTATGTGGAAGAACCTTCTTTTCTGTTGATAGTTCATGTCACTTGGTACAATTTTGCTTACAAGGAAGTTTACTATGTCTGCATACCATGGTGTTGAAGCATGAGGTGTGGCCACACTGAGTGCAGAAACACTGGCTGCATTCATGGTAATTGCTAGTAATTTCTCATCAGGGAAACTTTCCTTGATTTCTTCAATTATACCTGCATTATTACTTTCAAGTCTAGAGAGATGATCAGCCACTTGGTTCTCTACTCCTTTCTTATCTCTTATTTCAAGATCAAATTCTTGAAGTAGTAGAACCCATCTTATTAGCCTAGGTTTTGCATCTTTTTTAGAAATCAGATACTTGATGGCAGAATGGTCAGTGTACACAATTACTTTGGTGCCAACCAAGTATGATCTAAATTTTTCAAAAGCAAAAACCACTGCCAATAGTTCTTTTTCTGTTACAGTGTAGTTCATTTGAGCTTCAATGAGTGTTTTGCTAGCATAGTATATGGTATGAAATACTTTGTTATACATTTGCCCTAGGACTGCTCCTACTGCAAAGTCACTAGCATCACACATAAGCTCAAAAGGTTTACTCCAGTCAGGAGTGACTACAACTGGTGCTGTAACTAAAGCTTTTTTTAATTTTTGAAATGATTCCATACAAGTTTCATCAAAGTTAAAATGCACATCATGTTGCAAGAGCACACATAATGGTTTTGAAACTTTTGAAAAGTCTTTGATAAATCTCCTATAGAATCCTGCATGACCTAAAAAACTTCTAATCCCTTTGATTGTTGATGGAGGTGGTAGTTTCTCAATTACCTCTATCTTTGCCCTATCCACTTCAAGACCTTTTTTAGATATTTTATGACCAAGCACAATGCCTTCTTTTACCATGAAATGACATTTTTCCCAATTAAGCACTAGGTTAGTGTCTTCACACCTTTGAAGAATTTCTTCTAAGTTTGAAAGACACAATGAGAATGTTTCTCCAAAAATAGAAAAGTCATCCATGAAGACTTCCATTGATTCCTCAATGAAGTCAGAAAAGATTGACATCATGCATCTTTGAAAGGTAGCAGGAGCATTACAAAGTCCAAAAGGCATCCTTCTAAAGGCAAAAGTGCCATAAGGACAAGTAAAGGTGGTTTTCTGTTGATCCTTAGGTTCAATTGCTATTTGATTGTATCCTGAACAACCATCTAAGAAACAATAGAATTCCTTTCCTACTAACCTATCTAACATTTGATCTATAAAGGGTAAGGGGAAATGATCTTTCTTAGTGGCCTTATTGAGTTTTCTGTAATCCATACAGATTCTCCACCCTATTACAGTTCTGGTTGGGATTAATTCATTATTTTCATTGGCTACAACTGTGACTCCACCCTTTTTAGGAACACATTGCACAGGACTAACCCATGCACTATCTGAAATAGGGTAGATAATACCAGCATCTAGCCATTTAATTATTTCCTTCTTAACAACCTATTTCATTATTGGATTTAATCTTCTTTGCCCTTCTATGCTATTTTTAGAATTTTCTTCTAAAATTATCCTATGCATGCATGTTGAGGGGCTAATCCCTTTAATGTCAGACATTTGCCAACCTATAGCTTTTCTATGTTTTCTCAAGGTGTTAATTAAATCAAGCTCTTGTTCTAAAGATAGATCAGATGCTATGATTACAGGAAGAGTATCATTCTCACCTAGAAAAACATATTTTAAATGCTTAGGTAGTTCTTTCAATTCTAGCTTAGGAGGTTGTTCAACAGAAGGTACATTTTCTTTAAGGTTGGGATCTTCTAAATTAAGAGATTCATAAGTTCTAGCCCATACCTTAGGTGTAGCTTGTTCCTTGGGCAATATGCTTTCTTCAATAAATTCCTCAGCAGGCAATGCAGAAACATCAGGTGCTAGTGCATTGGCAAGGTGATCATACTGCTTGTGGAACTGCTTCTCTACCAAATGATCAAGTGAGATTGATGAACACTCTTCACTCTCCTCTGCAGGATACTTCAAAGCATTCAAGACATTGAATTTTACTTCTTGATCATTCACTCTCATGGTTAGCTCTCCTCTTTGCACATCTATCAGTGTTTTCCCTGTTGCCAAGAATGGTCTTCCAAGTATGACTGGCACTTCTTCATCTGCAATGAAATCAAGTATAACAAAATCTGCAGGAAACACAAATTTGTCAACTTGCACCAATATATCCTCAATAATTCCTTCTGGATATGCAATTGATCTATTTGCCAAAGATAGTGTCAATGTGGTAGGTTTAGCATTTCCAATCCCTAGCTTTGTGAAGATAGATTTGGGCATCAAATTGATGCTTGCACCTAAATCACATAATGCTCTTCCTGTATAGTACTTACCTATTGAAAAAGGGATTGTAAAGCTACCTGGATCCTTTAGCTTCCTTGGAATTTTGTTTTGTAAAATCAGACTACATTCTTTTGACATAACAACAGTTTCAAATTCCCCTAATCTTCTCCTTTTAGAAAGCACATCTTTCATGAATTTGGCATAGTTTGGCATTTGTTGAAGTACCTCTATCAAGGGAACATTGATAAGCAATTGTTTTAAAACATCTAAAAATTTACTGAATTGCTTCTCCTCATGTATTTTTTTCAATCTTTGAGGAAAAGGAGGAGGAGGGTATTCTGGTACTAACCTTGGAGTAGGAGATGTAGGAACACCAGGTGTTTCTGCATCTTGAGAATTTTTTTCATTTTTATTTTTTTCTCCCTTCTCTGTACCTTCAAGCTCATATGGTTCTGTTAGATCCTTGCCACTTCTCAAAGATATGGCTTTGACCTGCTCCTTACCTTGCCTTTGTGAGGGTGAAGCTTCTGTGTTTGATGGCAAAGTACTTGCTGGTCTTTGCTGCAAAGCAGTTGCTAATTGCCCTACTTGGTTCTCTAGGTTCTTAATTGATATATCATGAGCTTGCCTAGCAGTTCTAGTTTCACTAATGAATGATCTAAGCAATTCTTCTAGAGAATTGGCACTGGCAGGTGGGTTTGATCTTTGTTGGCTTTGAGGTAGGAATCCAGGAGGAGTACTTGGTGCATGTGCACTTTGTGCAGGTGCATTAGAATTGTTCCACCTAAAATTTGGGTGGTTCTTCCATCCTGGATTGTAGGTATTAGAGTAAGGGTTGTTATTTTTATTGTAACCTACATAATTGACAGAGACAGGGTTGCTAGGACATTCTTCATATAGATGGCCTCCTCCACAATACACACAACTTGTAGTTCCTGGAGGGGCTTGTTCTATAGCTGCTGCAGTGTTTTCTTTAGGTGTTGCTACACTAGATGTAGGTGCACTAGTGCACTGTTTGATCAGATTGGTTAAAGTGGCTACTTGAGCAGATAGGGCTGATATATCATTAATCTCATGTCCTCCAGAGGTTCTCTTTTGAGCACTTACCCTCTCAGTAGGCCAACTTGAACCATTTGTAGCAATTTTGTCAATAAGATCACATGCTTCATTATAAGACATATCCAAAAGAACACCACCAGCTGATGCATCAAGCATCACTCTGGTTTGTGGTTCTAGACCATTGTAAAAAGTTTCCATTTGTATAATGACAGGTAAACCATGATGTGGACATTTTCTTAAAAGCTCTTTCCATCTTTCTCATGCTTCAAACAATGATTCAAATTCTTTTTGTCTAAAAATGTAATATCATATCTCATCCTTACATTTTTAATAGGAGGAAAATATTTGCTTAAGAATTTTTCAGCTAATTCATTCCATGTATGAATAGAATTGGGCTCCATAGAATTTAGCCATGATTTAGCCCTATCTTTCAAAGAGTATGGAAATAACTTAAGCCTAAATGCATCCTCACTAATACCAGGAATGATAAAGTTACTACAAACTTCTATGAATTGCTTTAAATGCTCATGGGGATCTTCATGTGGAGATCCACCGAATTGACCAATTGTTTGCAACATTTGAAACATCATAGGTTTAAATTCAAAATGAACAGCATCAATTTGAGGTCTAGCAATACTAGTTTGTATGTGCTGCTGGTCATATTGAGCATAGTCTCTCATAGGTCTATCTCTATCATTAATCATACCTATTGGTCCCATTTGAATGAATTGTTGTCTGTGATCTGGTCGACCTTCAGGTTGTTGATGTGAATTAGGTCCTCCTCTTACTGAGGCATTTTCACTGTGGTGAGACAATGTTCTGCAGTCTTGTTGTCTTTGTTTTTGTTGTCTTAGCAATCTCCTAAATCTTCTCTCAATTTCTGGATCACAATCAAATTCTGGTGGTCTATCTCTGGGCATAAACTAGTGTTTCCACACTGAGTGTTTCTGCACAGAAAACAGAATACCAGTAGTACTAATAAAACACTAAATTAACAATCTAAACAACAAAATTTTACTATAATCCCCGGCAACGGCGCCAAAAACTTGGTGTGGTTATTTTAATATATGCAAGTATACATAGTCACACAAGTAATAAAGTGATAAGAAAGGTCGAACCCACAGGGATTGTGTATTGTAAATTTTTGTAGTTCAAAGTGTACACTTAGTGTGTCTACACTATTCAGTATTTTTGGTTTGGAGTTTTCAAAGTAAGTAAAAATAGTAATAACCAATAAAATGTGTGAGAAATCAGTGGAAAAAGTAGTTGAGATGTTTTCACCAAGTACTTTACTTCTAAGTGTTTTAATGGAGTATGTAGTGTGGGAACACTGGATGTAGGTGCATCAGTTTGTGCCTTTCAGCACTTCTCTTTAGAGTTTCATTACAAGCTCTTATGATCTTTGTTTTTTACAGTAAAGAAAGGCTTGTCAATTCCTCCCTTGCCTCCTAACAATGATCTAAGTTGCTAAATAGGTTCACTCTTGTAATTTTATTATCCTAAGGACTATGCTATCCTATGTCTAGGTTTTAGCATGTATTTAACAAAGTTTCCTTTATTAAATACTTGTCCCTATTAACTCTTGAGTTCATAAATGTAGCCCATGTCTGCTGCTACAAGTTTTACCTATTCTAAAGTGATCAATTCCAGAATAAGTTGAAAGAAGTATTATGCAAGAGTTTAAAGTGTTTACACTACATAAACCATAATAACGTATTTAGAAGTTCATTACAAGGTTAGAACATCTCAACTTAAGGGAATTTAGCTCATGTTACTCATGTTATAAAGCAAAGAATATGCAAAGAACATAAGTAAATGAATAATAAAGCAAAAGAACTTAAAAGAGTAGAGATTACTTGAATAGAAGATCTTTTGCATTAAGTTCCCTAAGTTGAAGTACAATAAAGATTTCTTACACGAATTTCTTCAAAGTAGAAGTGAAGGGAATGGTTGTCAAGCACTTCCTCACCTTCCTCTCCTTAGAAACTTGAAATGAAAATATACTAAACCTAAACTAAGCGGTCCTTTCAGAAAACAAAAATGAAGAATTACAAATGAAAGATAAAGGATTTAAAGATGTAAAAGATGATGGATAAGTGAAGATATGGCTTCTATTTATAGGCGTGAAAGCTTTCCTCTTGCAAGGGGTTTCCTTTGGCGTGAAAGATCAGCTGAGGGGACCAAACATGGTTAGTTGTAGACAACCAATCAAGCAAGCTGCACAGGTTTGGTCGCTTGCATGCATAACAAAAGATGAGGTCCATTGGAGAAGTGCCACATGTCTTTTAGATAAGTTGAGTCTTGCAACTTGATTTTTATGTGTATCGCCGACTTCTGCAAGTGGCTCAGCTCTAGGTGACTAGGCATGACGTCACAAATCAAGTGTGGAAGCATTGAAATGGTCTTTGGATGTTTTGGTATAAACTGCAGAATTTAGCAGGTGCTGGCAGTGTTTCCACTCCTGGTGTTGGCAGTGTTTCCACTCCTGCAGTAGCTGCACTGAACAAAAACATCAAACCTAACAAGATTTGTGCATTTTGCCTAGATCATTGCCCTTTATCCATTTGAATATTTAGAATGTTGTTCCTTGATAAATAAGCTATAAATATATATAAATGTTCTTGAAAATAAGCAATAACTCAAGCTTAATTGTATGAATAACTCTGTATAAAATAGAGTTATCACACCCCCAAACTTAAATTGTTGCTTGTCCTCAAGCAACGACAAGAAACAAAACACAAGACTTAAACAGAAGTGTTTGAAGTGTATTGTAATGAGCCTTTCTCTTTTGGTGTTTTTTCTTCCATGCCCTTGCTTTAAAACATTCAGAGTTATAAAAACTCATTTGTGTGAGTGTGTGGCCCATTGAGTTTCTAATTGGTTCCATAACTGAACAAAGAGTTTTTCCTTAGCTTTTTGAAAAAGATGGAACTCTTTTGGTCACTCTTAGAGATTTTTCAAAATATGGCCGAGACTAACAATTTCTTCAAGTATTTAGGGGACTCTTAAGCACAACAAAGGGTTTTTGGTGTTCCAACTTGTTGAGCCAATACCTTATTTCTATTCTTGGTGTTTGATTTTTGATGATGTAATGCAGTGAGTGCAAAAACATCATTTTTGGATTGTAGGTTCACCTTATTTTGAGTGTAGGTGCCTTTTGATGTAGATGGTGTTGGCACACTAAGTGTTGCCACACTTGGAACTCTTTGAGTATTTTTGGTAGCGTACACTGCCCTCCTCACTGACCTCCACATGCATTTTCTTCTTTTTCTTGGTTTGTTTTTCTTTTTCTCTTTGAACTTTGTTCATATTTTTCAAACCAAATTGCACTTAAGGGACAGGTTCAGTTTATATGACTCAGGCAAGTGTAGCTCATTTTTGGGATATTTTTGGTATTTTTGAGTGGTTTTGACACTTGTGGCTTGCACTCTTCAAGCTGTCACACTTTGGCCTTTGTATTCATGGAATTTCCCCCAAACTTAAGTCTTTATGCTCTTCTAAATTTTTAATGAAAATCTAATTTTGACCTCAAATTTCCAAAATTTCCTTGGCTTTAGATAGCTCTTGATCTAGCATGGTTCTTTTCAAAACTCAATTTTGTTGTGTCAAAGTATTTATAAAACTGATCATTTTTAGAAAACAAGGCTTTTCATTCAAAATTCAACTTATTGATACACTTCTTCAATTTTTGAGAAAAAGATGAATTGATCATGTTTCATATTTATTTAAGTTTTTTAAAACATACATATGATGTACTTAGTTCTTCTATTTTTTTGAAAACATTTTTGATCATGTCATTTGCATGCTTTGTTAAGTACATCTAAACACACATACTAATATTGCATATTCACATACATATACTACTAAGACATTCATAGCATATATTAGTTTTCACATAGTGCATATTTAGTTCAAAAGATATACTATTCTCCACTCCCCCCCCCCCCCCCAACTTAAAGATGAGCAGTGTCCTCACTGCTCTAAGTTTAGGAAACAGGGGAGTACTAAATTTGGGAGAAACAAACAAAAGTATTTAACACATAGCAACAGCTACCACATAGTATTTTAAACAGTTGAAAGTAAAGCAAAATATAGTTTTAGGAATAAACATTAAAAAGTATCCTTTTACTCTTTGTTTTGGAATCTGGGGCTGGCTCTCACAGCAGGGCTATGCTTGGCTCTTGTCTTCTTTGGCTTCTTAGCAGTGGCCACATCAGAGGTAGGCAGTGTGGCTGCATCAAGTGTGGAAACACTGGCTACTCTGTTGTCCTATTTTTCCTGCAAAATAACAAAACATGAAATTGCACAAAATAATAATATTAACTATATAGTGATGGGTTGCCTCCCTCAAGCGCTTGTTTTAAGAGTCTTACAGCCTGACTTGTACCTTGGTCTAAGGTTTTGCAAAGTGAGTGGTGATCTTGTCTCTCTCTACATGCTCTCCATAGTACATTTTCACTCTTTGTCCATTTACTTTGAAAGTGGTATCAGTGGTTGCATCATATAGATCAACTGCACCATGGGGGTAGATTTTAACTAATTTGAATGGTCCTGACCATCTTGATCTCAGTTTTCCAGGGAAGAGTTTCAACCTAGAATTGTACAACAGAACCATTCCTCCTTCTTTAAGTTCCCTCCTTTGGATTTTCTTGTCATGCCATACTTTGGTTTTAGCTTTATAAATTTTTACATTCTCATAGGAGAAATGCCTAAATTCTTCTAATTCATTTAGCTCAAGAAACCTTTGCTCTCCTGCCTTTTTGAGATCAAAATTCAACTTTTTGATAGCCCAATATGACTTGTTCTCTAATTCAACAGGGAGATGACATGGCTTGCCATAAACTAACTTATAGGGGGACATTCCTAATGGAGTTTTAAATGCAGTCCTATATGCTCATAATGCTTCATCTAAGTGTAAGGACCAATCTTTTCTATTTGGTCCAACCATTTTCTCAAGCATTCTTTTTATTTCCCTATTTGAAAGTTCAGCTTGTCCACTTGTTTGTGGGTGATAGGCAGTAGCAATCTTATGTTTCACTCCATATTTTGCAAGAAGATTTTCAATAAGTTTGTTGCAAAAATGTGAACCTTCATCATTGATGATTGCTCTTGGAGTGCCAAATCTTGAAAAAATATTTCTTTGGAGAAATTTGCTAACAGATTTAGCATCATTATTTGGCAGTGCTACGGCCTCAACCCATTTAGACACATAGTCTACAGCCACTAAAATGTATTCATTGCCAAAAGAAGGTGGAAAAGGACCCATGAAATCCATGCCCCAAACATCAAAAAGTTCTATTTCTAGAATATTAGTCCTAGGCATTTCATGTCTATTAGATATATTACCACTTCTTTGACATTTATCACAGGTTTTGACCATATAATAAGTATCTTTAATTAGAGTAGGCCAGAAATAACCTGATTGAAGTACCTTAGCTGCTGTTCTTTGGCTTCCAAAGTGACCTCCATATGGTGCAGCATGACAATGCAGGAGCACTGCTTGCTGTTCTTCTTCAGGAATGCACTTTCTCATGATTTGATCAGGACATATCTTGAATAGGTAAGGGTCATCCCAATAGTATTGTTTTACTATGTGGAAGAACCTTCTTTTCTGTTGATAGTTCATGTCACATGGTACAATTTTGCTTACAAGGAAGTTTACTATGTCTGCATACCATGGTGTTGAAGCATGAGGTGTGGCCACACTGAGTGCAGAAACACTGGCTGCATTCATGGTAATTGCTAGTAATTTCTCATCAGGGAAACTTTCCTTGATTTCTTCAATTATACCTGCATTATTACTTTCAAGTCTAGAGAGATGATCAGCCACTTGGTTCTCTACTCCTTTCTTATCTCTTATTTCAAGATCAAATTCTTGAAGTAGTAGAACCCATCTTATTAGCCTAGGTTTTGCATCTTTTTTAGAAATCAGATACTTGATGGCAGAATGGTCAGTGTACACAATTACTTTGGTGCCAACCAAGTATGATCTAAATTTTTCAAAAGCAAAAACCACTGCCAATAGTTCTTTTTCTGTTACAGTGTAGTTCATTTGAGCTTCAATGAGTGTTTTGCTAGCATAGTATATGGTATGAAATACTTTGTTATACATTTGCCCTAGGACTGCTCCTACTGCAAAGTCACTAGCATCACACATAAGCTCAAAAGGTTTACTCCAGTCAGGAGTGACTACAACTGGTGCTGTAACTAAAGCTTTTTTTAATTTTTGAAATGATTCCATACAAGTTTCATCAAAGTTAAAATGCACATCATGTTGCAAGAGCACACATAATGGTTTTGAAACTTTTGAAAAGTCTTTGATAAATCTCCTATAGAATCCTGCATGACCTAAAAAACTTCTAATCCCTTTGATTGTTGATGGAGGTGGTAGTTTCTCAATTACCTCTATCTTTGCCCTATCCACTTCAAGACCTTTTTTAGATATTTTATGACCAAGCACAATGCCTTCTTTTACCATGAAATGACATTTTTCCCAATTAAGCACTAGGTTAGTGTCTTCACACCTTTGAAGAATTTCTTCTAAGTTTGAAAGACACAATGAGAATGTTTCTCCAAAAATAGAAAAGTCATCCATGAAGACTTCCATTGATTGCTCAATGAAGTCAGAAAAGATTGACATCATGCATCTTTGAAAGGTAGCAGGAGCATTACAAAGTCCAAAAGGCATCCTTCTAAAGGCAAAAGTGCCATAAGGACAAGTAAAGGTGGTTTTCTGTTGATCCTTAGGTTCAATTGCTATTTGATTGTATCCTGAATAACCATCTAAGAAACAATAGAATTCCTTTCCTACTAACCTATCTAACATTTGATCTATAAAGGGTAAGGGGAAATGATCTTTCTTAGTGGCCTTATTGAGTTTTCTGTAATCCATACAGATTCTCCACCCTATTACAGTTCTGATTGGGATTAATTCATTATTTTCATTGGCTACAATTGTGACTCCACCCTTTTTAGGAACACATTGCACAGGACTAACCCATGCACTATCTGAAATAGGGTAGATAATACCAGCATCTAGCCATTTAATTATTTCCTTCTTAACAACCTATTTCATTATTGGATTTAAGCTTCTTTGCCCTTCTATGCTATTTTTAGAATTTTCTTCTATAATTATCCTATGCATGCATGTTGAGGGGCTAATCCCTTTAATGTCAGACATTTGCCAACCTATAGCTTTTCTATGTTTTCTCAAGGTGTTAATTAAATCAAGCTCTTGTTCTAAAGATAGATCAGATGCTATGATTACAGGAAGAGTATCATTCTCACCTAGAAAAACATATTTTAAATGCTGAGGTAGTTCTTTCAATTCTAGCTTAGGAGGTTGTTCAACAGAAGGTACATTTTCTTTAAGGTTGGGATCTTCTAAATTAAGAGATTCATAAGTTCTAGCCCATACCTTAGGTGTAGCTTGTTCCTTGGGCAATATGCTTTCTTCAATAAATTCCTCAGCAGGCAATGCAGAAACATCAGGTGCTAGTGCATTGGCAAGGTGATCATACTGCTTGTGGAACTGCTTCTCTACCAAATGATCAAGTGAGATTGATGAACACTCTTCACTCTCCTCTGCAGGATACTTCAAAGCATTCAAGACATTGAATTTTACTTCTTGATCATTCACTCTCATGGTTAGCTCTCCTCTTTGCACATCTATCAGTGTTTTCCCTGTTGCCAAGAATGGTCTTCCAAGTATGACTGGCACTTCTTCATCTGCAATGAAATAAAGTATAACAAAATCTGCAGGAAACACAAATTTGTCAACTTGCACCAATATATCCTCAATAATTCCTTCTGGATATGCAATTGATCTATTTGCCAAAGATAGTGTCAATGTGGTAGGTTTAGCATTTCCATTCCCTAGCTTTGTGAAGATAGATTTGGGCATCAAATTGATGCTTGCACCTAAATCACATAATGCTCTTCCTGTATAGTACTTACCTATTGAAAAAGGGATTGTAAAGCTACCTGGATCCTTTAGCTTCCTTGGAATTTTGTTTTGTAAAATCAGACTACATTCTTTTGACATAACAACAGTTTCAAATTCCCCTAATCTTCTCCTTTTAGAAAGCACATCTTTCATAAATTTGGCATAGTTTGGCATTTGTTGAAGTACCTCTATCAACGGAACATTGATAAGCAATTGTTTTAAAACATCTAAAAATTTACTGAATTGCTTCTCCTCATGTATTTTTTTCAATCTTTGAGGAAAAGGAGGAGGAGGGTATTCTGGTACTAACCTTGGAGTAGGAGATGTAGGAACACCAGGTGTTTCTGCATCTTGAGAATTTTTTTCATTTTTATTTTTTTCTCCCTTCTCTGTACCTTCAAGCTCATATGGTTCTGTTAGATCCTTGCCACTTCTCAAAGATATGGCTTTGACCTGCTCCTTACCTTGCCTTTGTGAGGGTGAAGCTTCTGTGTTTGATGGCAAAGTACCTGCTGGTCTTTGCTGCAAAGCAGTTGCTAATTGCCCTACTTGGTTCTCTAGGTTCTTAATTGATATATCATGAGCTTGCCTAGCAGTTCTAGTTTCACTAATGAATGATCTAAGCAATTCTTCTAGAGAATTGGCACTGGCAGGTGGGTTTGATCTTTGTTGGCTTTGAGGTAGGAATCCAGGAGGAGTACTTGGTGCATGTGCACTTTGTGCAGGTGCATTAGAATTGTTCCACCTAAAATTTGGGTGGTTCTTCCATCCTGGATTGTAGGTATTAGAGTAAGGGTTGTTATTTTTATTGTAACCTACATAATTGACAGAGACAGGGTTGCTAGGACATTCTTCATATAGATGGCCTCCTCCACAATACACACAACTTGTAGTTCCTGGAGGGGCTTGTTCTATAGCTGCTGCAGTGTTTTCTTTAGGTGTTGCTACACTAGATGTAGGTGCACTAGTGCACTGTTTGATCAGATTGGTTAAAGTGGCTACTTGAGCAGATAGGGCTGATATATCATTAATCTCATGTCCTCCAGAGGTTCTCTTTTGAGCACTTACCCTCTCAGTAGGCCAACTTGAACCATTTGTAGCAATTTTGTCAATAAGATCACATGCTTCATTATAAGACATATTCAAAAGAACACCACCAGCTGATGCATCAAGCATCACTCTGGTTTGTGGTTCTAGACCATTGTAAAAAGTTTCCATTTGTATAATGACAGGTAAACCATGATGTGGACATTTTCTTAAAAGCTCTTTCCATCTTTCTCATGCTTCAAACAATGATTCAAATTCTTTTTGTCTAAAAGATGAATATCATATCTCATCCTAGCATTTTTAATAGGAGGAAAATATTTGCTTAAGAATTTTTCGGCTAATTCATCCATGTATGAATAGAATTGGGCTCTATAGAATTTAGCCATGATTTAGCCCTATCTTTCAAAGAGTATGGAAATAACTTAAGCCTAAATGCATCCTCACTAATACCAGGAATGATAAAGTTACTACAAACTTCTATGAATTGCTTTAAATGCTCATGGGGATCTTCATGTGGAGATCCACCGAATTGACCAATTGTTTGCAACATTTAAAACATCATAGGTTTAAATTCAAAATGAACAGCATCAATTTGAGGTCTAGCAATACTAGTTTGTATGTGCTGCTGGTCATATTGAGCATAGTCTCTCATAGGTCTATCTCTATCATTAATCATACCTATTGGTCCCATTTGAATGAATTGTTGTCTGTGATCTGGTCGACCTTCAGGTTGTTGATGTGAATTAGGTCCTCCTCTTACTGAGGCATTTTCACTGTGGTGAGACATTGTTCTGCAGTCTTGTTGTCTTTGTTTTTGTTGTCTTAGCAATCTCCTAAATCTTCTCTCAATTTCTGGATCACAATCAAATTCTGGTGGTCTATCTCTGGGCATAAACTAGTGTTTCCACACTGAGTGTTTCTGCACTAAGTGTTTCTGCACAGAAAACAGAATACCAGTAGTACTAATAAAACACTAAATTAACAATCTAAACAACAAAATTTTACTATAATCCCCGGCAACGGCGCCAAAAACTTGGTGTGGTTATTTTAATATATGCAAGTATACATAGTCACACAAGTAATAAAGTGATAAGAAAGGTCGAACCCACAGGGATTATGTATTGTAAATTTTTATAGTTCAAAGTGTACACTTAGTGTGTCTACACTATTCAGTATTTTTGGTTTGGAGTTTTCAAAGTAAGTAAAAATAGTAATAAGCAATAAAATGTGTGAGAAATCAGTGGAAAAAGTAGTTGAGATGTTTTCACCAAGTAGTTTACTTCTAAGTGTTTTAATGGAGTATGTAGTGTGGGAACACTGGATGTAGGTGCATCAGTTTGTGCCTTTCAGCACTTCTCTTTAGAGTTTCATTACAAGCTCTTATGATCTTTGTTTTTTACAGTAAAGAAAGGTTTGTCAATTCCTCCCTTGCCTCCTAACAATGATCCAAGTTGCTAAATAGGTTCACTCTTGTAATTTTATTATCCTAAGGACTATGCTATCCTATGCCTAGGTTTTAGCATGTATTTAACAAAGTTTCCTTTATTAAATACTTGTCCCTATTAACTCTTGAGTTCATAAATGTAGCCCATGTCTGCTGCTACAAGTTTTACCTATTCTAAAGTGATCAATTCCAGAATAAGTTGAAAGAAGTATTATGCAAGAGTTTAAAGTGTTTACATTACATAAACCATAATAATGTATTTAGAAGTTCATTACAAGGTTAGAACATCTCAACTCAAGGGAATTTAGCTCATGTTACTCATGTTATAAAGCAAAGAATATGCAAAGAACATAAGTAAATGAATAATAAAGCAAAAGAACTTAAAAAGTAGAGATTACTTGAATAGAAGATCTTTTGCATTAAGTTCCCTAAGTTGAAGTACAATAAAGATTTCTTACACGAATTTCTTCAAAGTAGAAGTGAAGGGAATGGTTGTCAAGCACTTCCTCACCTTCCTCTCCTTAGAAACTTGAAATGAAAATATACTAAACCTAAACTAAGCGATCCTTTCAGAAAACAAAAATGAAGAATTACAAATGAAAGATAAAGGATTTAAAGATGTAAAAGATGATGGATAAGTGAAGATATGGCTTCTATTTATAGGCGTGAAAGCTTTCCTCTTGCAAGGGGTTTCCTTTGGCGTGAAAGATCAGCTGAGGGGACCAAACATGGTTAGTTGTAGACAACCAATCAAGCAAGCTGCACAGGTTTGGTCGCTTGCATGCATAACAAAAGATGAGGTCCATTGGAGAAGTGCCACATGTCTTTTAGATAAGTTGAGTCTTGCAACTTGATTTTTATGTGTATCGCCGACTTCTGCAAGTGGCTCAGCTCTAGGTGACTAGGCATGACGTCACAAATCAAGTGTGGAAGCATTGAAATGGTCTTTGGATGTTTTGGTATAAACTGCAGAATTTAGCAGGTGCTGGCAGTGTTTCCACTCCTGGTGTTGGCAGTGTTTCCACTCCTGCAGTAGCTGCACTGAACAAAAACATCAAACCTAACAAGATTTGTGCATTTTGCCTAGATCATTGCCCTTTATCCATTTGAATATTTAGAATGTTGTTCCTTGATAAATAAGCTATAAATATATATAAATGTTCTTGAAAATAAGCAATAACTCAAGCTTAATTGTATGAATAACTCTATATAAAATAGAGTTATCACCTGACCAGAGTTTTTTAGGGGGCACAGTAGGGATAAGATGGGGGCTAAGTTAGGGGCCAGGGAAGCCCTATGGAGAACAAAATAGCCTAATTCCACACTATAACACCCATTCTTAGAGTGAGACCAGACTTCTTAGAGGGAACAAAATAGCCTGATTTCACTGCTAAAGGCCAGACCAGACTTTTGGAGGTCCACTCTTTGACCCGAGGCCTTAGAAAACTTATTTAGAATCCCCATCAAAGCATACATCTCCCCTTGAGAGGCCTTTGCAAACAAAATAGCATCATCAACAAATAAAGGATTAGTCATGGGAAGACCACTAGCAATATCAACCCCTCTAAGATCATGCACATTCCTCCCATGAGACAACATTCGTGACAACACGTCAAAAACCATAATAAACAAATAACGGGAAATGGGATCCCTTGTCTTAGACCCCTTTGAGGATATAAGATATGACTTAAGAAACCATTAACTTGGTACTCATAAGACACTGAGTTTACTAAAGTCATAACTTTATCAACCCATACCTAATGGAAACCAAAAGCCAACGCTGATGTGAGCCAACATGGAGCTTTGATGGAAGTCACAAGGAACAAATATAAAAGACCAAAAAGAGATAAAAAAAGACTAAAGACATTAAGGAAATATACTTCAACGTGCTCAACCTAATCATTAAGACAAGAGCACATTGAAGGTGACCATGTATATAATAGGGAATTTCTAGGATAACCAAACTCTAGTGTTCCCTATATTTTATTTTCCTTTTAATAATAGTAAGCACTTTAACTTTGGGCCATGTTGACTTTGAGTAAGTAGGCTACGACCTTAGTATTAGTGTGTGCAGCAATGCACCTCTTATTGGACTTTAGTTGTGGGTCTAGGATTCATTAAGTCCATATTATAAATACTCTATGTCCAAGTGTAATTGCAAGAACTTTTATGTTGAATGAAATCATTTCTGATAAGATCTAAAATAGATCTACAATATTAGGATCTTGAAAATTATCAAATTAATAATTTCTCACAAAGAAAGATGAACAGAAATTAACAATCACAAAAGGAAAAGACACACAAAACTTACTTGAAAAGAAGAATACAAAATGTGGAGGAGATAGAAATGGAAGTGGAGAAGGAAATCCACCACTTCTTCCTTGGGAAGATGATAAATACAACACTGTCCTTGAGCTCTCCTAAACTCAAGGTTGTGTGCTCAAGGTTCTCATCTCAAGAAACCTTGGAGAATCCATGATGAACCTTCACCAGCATTAGCAATGTTAGAATTTCGGCAAGTGTACCGAAACGTTGCAAGTAATAGTAAAATCGGTAAAAACCGGTCGTATCCACAGGGATTGAGATTTATTATTAATAGGCAAGTTACTAATTCTTAGAAGTGACAGTTGAGATAAAAGTGATTTTAGAGTGAAAGTGAAATAAAACGTTCAGAAAATAAAGCAAGATAAAAGCGATTAGGAATTGACTCCTCTCCTCTATGCTATCATATGACCTTCAATCAATCTCAAGTAATTATCCAATTTACCAGATTCAATTCACTTATTTAGGTTAAGGACAATCCCTTGCCTCAAAACCCCTTTTACCTAATTGAGATACCCTAATTCCTTAGGTGATTCATGCCAATAGGTAAAGCCTTAAACCCTAGAACTAGAGAATTCACATATCCAATCCCATATTCCTATGGTGATCACAAGTATGTGATCTAAAACCCCAAATCAAGCATGCAAACCCATATCCCTATAGTGATCACAAACCCTAAATCAATACAACTATCATGTGTAATTGTAAGCATTAAGAATAGAGGTATAGGCAAATGATAAATCAAACAAAAACTGAGTTGATCATAGCAAAGAATTCATAGGATAGTTTTGGGGAGAGTCATCTCTCCCTAATCTAAAGAAACTAATTACAAAACATCTTAGGAGTAGAAATCAAGAGTAGAAGAAGATTACACAAGTAGGACTCCATTAGAGCCTTCAAACCCTTGTTCCTAAGGTGTTGGGAAGGCCCCAAATTCACCCCCAGCTACTGCTCCAAACCCTAGATTCTCTCCCAAGCCAAAGAGAGCTTCAAAAACGCAAAACTGATGTATTTAGCCTAAGCTTCAGCCACGCATCGCGAGGCGATGGTGGCTGGTCGCGTCGCGACCTCCTGCTGAAAGGTGGGTTGTGGCGCGACCATTCCTGGCTGCTGGTGCGAAAGCTGTCTAATCTTTTTCCTTCCTTCTTTTTTCCGTTTAGTCACTAGGCAAGTGTCTGGTTCGCTAGTAAACGCCACATCAAATTGAAGGATTTCCATGCATTTTTTTACAATTCAACTTCTACTACGAAAAACTAAGACTATGCCAAATCCCTTAACGATTGGCTGAATCAAACATAAAATCACCGACGTTTTCGTTGTAAACTGAACAAAAATATACATGTGACGATGAGTCATCAAGCAACTAGCCTCTCACCACTCTCTTGCTCAAAATGTAGAAGTGAATTTCATTCATCAAAGTTCAACCTATTACATGGCAAGAAAAAGTATATATAGGTTGGACTCCTGGATCCTAAGCCCAACACTCTCAAGTCCACTAAGGAAAGAAATAAGGCCCAAGGCTCAAAAATAAATGTACATTACAATTAGGAATGACATCCTAAATTTATTGAAAAGCAAGTACAAATAAATAGGGAACATTAACGTTCAGATATTCTAGAAATTTCCTAAGGTATCCTCGGTCACCTTTAGTGTCTCCTTGTCAATTATCAATGTGGACACACTAAAGTATATTCCCATTAAGTGTTGAATCTCTTTTTTGGGCTTTTAAGTATTTATCTTTGTGACCTTAGTCCAATATTCATGATTAGTTTAGGCATGCATGAGCGCTCACATCAATTTCCCTCATTTTGCAAAGAGAAAGTCAAAACCTAGAGTGAGAGGAGAGGACAAGTACATGCATATGAGAGGTGAGGTTCATCATGAAGTTCTCCTTGGTTCTTGAGATGAGGACCTAAGGCTCACATCCTTGAGGGTAGGATAGCCTAAGGATAGAGTGATATTATCACCTTTCCAAAAAAGGTGTGGTGATCTTCAATCTCCATTCCATTTTTAAGTCTCTTTGACATTTGATCATTCTTCTATTTTCTTGTAAGTTTTGCGTCTTTTCCCTTGTTTTGTGATTTGTTGAATGTTCTTCATCTTTCTTTGAATTGTCGAGAACACTTGTTCTTGATTTTTATGTGAGAATTCCTTGATTTGCCAAGTTTCAAGATCCTAAACTTCTAGATCTAGATTATATCTCATCATGTGGTAATGAAAGCTAGTAGAATTTTAGCAAAAAATTTATTCTCACACTTTGTTTTTGGAGCAAAAACTAGGTCCAAAAGGAAATTTGAATTTTCCTCCAAACCTTGTGAAATTCCTTTGTTAAAGTGTTCGATTTATTGATTTGAAGTTCAAATTCGTTTGATCTGAAAATTTGAGTTCAAATTGATCAAAAAAATTCATATCTAGATCTAACTAGTTTTGGAGGGAAAGTTAGTTACAAAGCAGGGCACAACAAGGCAGACAACACTCCAAGGACACCAAGGACCAAGCGAGGAACATGCCCACCACACGAAGACCACACGCTCATAGAGACCCAACACCCTAGCAAGTGCAAGTCCAACAAAAGACAAAGACACCCTTTAGGACCAAACCCTAGTAGATCATGTCTCTAGGGACCCTTATTCATTAAAACATTTTAATTTTGATTACTTTGATATAAACTAATATGACCTGTGAGCTTAACACAACAGCTGACACTTTGGCTTGGTCCAACACCACTACGACTAAGAGCATCTTTAATGGGGGTGTGTTAAATGGGTGAACTAAAGTGGTTTTTGTCAGTCCAAACTGCCACGTAATATTTAAGCAGCCTATTGCTGACAGGCACGCATTTTTTGTACCCCCACCTGGATACACTATACCCCCACGTTGCGTGTGAAAAATGTAACACCCCTAGTTTCGTTAATTTTGGTTTACGAAATTAACTGGCGATTTATTATTCAAGTAAATTATAAATTGGGTCATGGATATGATAATCTCGCGAAACCAATATGGAAATCGCTCAATTATTCGAGATACCCGCAATTTATTCGAATCGTGTGAATCGTTGTGGGAATTAGAGCCTAAGGGTAAAATCGTCATTTCGCCTCTTATTGATGATGTGTCATTTGATGAATATTAAACTGGGTCCCATTCATGGTAGGATCATGAGAATGATAATTAAATTCCTAAGTCATATGAATTGAGGAGTGCTTGTTGGATTAAAATGGATCATGTGAGGATTAGAGAACTAAGGGCAATTTGGTAATCTCACATTCAATTAAAACTCTCATCCACTTACCCACTCAGCCACACTCTCACTCATTTCTCAGAGGTTCTGAATGAGAAAAGGAAGAGAAAGAGAGGTGAGAGGAGGAGAGTGAGGAGAGAAGAAGGAAGGGGAGGTAGGATCAACCAAATTCATCAATGCATGTGAGTAATCTCTTCTCCCTTCCACTCCATTTTTCGTGCTCTTTCCAATGATCCAAGTTTCAACATCCCATTCTGATCCTAACTATTTCTGCCATGGATGGAGCTTGAAGCTCAAACATTGACCAAAGCTTGATGTTCTTGACTTGCATGTTAAATTGGAGCTAATCACTGAAAACCCGTATGACCAACCTTCAGTGTTTTCATCGTATCTCACTGTATTCAGCTCTTCTTTTCATGATTTTTGTTTTTGTTGTCTTAGCAATCTCCTAAATCTTCTCTCAATTTCTGGATCACAATCAAATTCTGGTGGTCTATCTCTGGGCATAAACTAGTGTTTCCACACTGAGTGTTTCTGCACTAAGTGTTTCTGCACAGAAAACAGAATACCAGTAGTACTAATAAAACACTAAATTAACAATCTAAACAACAAAATTTTACTATAATCCCCGGCAACGGCGCCAAAAACTTGGTGTGGTTATTTTAATATATGCAAGTATACATAGTCACACAAGTAATAAAGTGATAAGAAAGGTCGAACCCACAGGGATTATGTATTGTAAATTTTTATAGTTCAAAGTGTACACTTAGTGTGTCTACACTATTCAGTATTTTTGGTTTGGAGTTTTCAAAGTAAGTAAAAATAGTAATAAGCAATAAAATGTGTGAGAAATCAGTGGAAAAAGTAGTTGAGATGTTTTCACCAAGTAGTTTACTTCTAAGTGTTTTAATGGAGTATGTAGTGTGGGAACACTGGATGTAGGTGCATCAGTTTGTGCCTTTCAGCACTTCTCTTTAGAGTTTCATTACAAGCTCTTATGATCTTTGTTTTTTACAGTAAAGAAAGGTTTGTCAATTCCTCCCTTGCCTCCTAACAATGATCCAAGTTGCTAAATAGGTTCACTCTTGTAATTTTATTATCCTAAGGACTATGCTATCCTATGCCTAGGTTTTAGCATGTATTTAACAAAGTTTCCTTTATTAAATACTTGTCCCTATTAACTCTTGAGTTCATAAATGTAGCCCATGTCTGCTGCTACAAGTTTTACCTATTCTAAAGTGATCAATTCCAGAATAAGTTGAAAGAAGTATTATGCAAGAGTTTAAAGTGTTTACACTACATAAACCATAATAACGTATTTAGAAGTTCATTACAAGGTTAGAACATCTCAACTCAAGGGAATTTAGCTCATGTTACTCATGTTATAAAGCAAAGAATATGCAAAGAACATAAGTAAATGAATAATAAAGCAAAAGAACTTAAAAAGTAGAGATTACTTGAATAGAAGATCTTTTGCATTAAGTTCCCTAAGTTGAAGTACAATAAAGATTTCTTACACGAATTTCTTCAAAGTAGAAGTGAAGGGAATGGTTGTCAAGCACTTCCTCACCTTCCTCTCCTTAGAAACTTGAAATGAAAATATAATAAACCTAAACTAAGCGATCCTTTCAGAAAACAAAAATGAAGAATTACAAATGAAAGATAAAGGATTTAAAGATGTAAAAGATGATGGATAAGTGAAGATATGGCTTCTATTTATAGGCGTGAAAGCTTTCCTCTTGCAAGGGGTTTCCTTTGGCGTGAAAGATCAGCTGAGGGGACCAAACATGGTTAGTTGTAGACAACCAATCAAGCAAGCTGCACAGGTTTGGTCGCTTGCATGCATAACAAAAGATGAGGTCCATTGGAGAAGTGCCACATGTCTTTTAGATAAGTTGAGTCTTGCAACTTGATTTTTATGTGTATCGCCGACTTCTGCAAGTGGCTCAGCTCTAGGTGACTAGGCATGACGTCACAAATCAAGTGTGGAAGCATTGAAATGGTCTTTGGATGTTTTGGTATAAACTGCAGAATTTAGCAGGTGCTGGCAGTGTTTCCACTCCTAGTGTTTCCACTCCTGGTGTTGGCAGTGTTTCCACTCCTGCAGTAGCTGCACTGAACAAAAACATCAAACCTAACAAGATTTGTGCATTTTGCCTAGATCATTGCCCTTTATCCATTTGAATATTTAGAATGTTGTTCCTTGATAAATAAGCTATAAATATATATAAATGTTCTTGAAAATAAGCAATAACTCAAGCTTAATTGTATGAATAACTCTATATAAAATAGAGTTATCACCTGACCAGAGTTTTTTAGGGGGCACAGTAGGGATAAGATGGGGGCTAAGTTAGGGGCCAGGGAAGCCCTATGGAGAACAAAATAGCCTAATTCCACACTATAACACCCATTCTTAGAGTGAGACCAGACTTCTTAGAGTGAACAAAATAGCCTGATTTCACTGCTAAAGGCCAGACCAGACTTTTGGAGGTCCACTCTTTGACCCGAGGCCTTAGAAAACTTATTTAGAATCCCCATCAAAGCATACATCTCCCCTTGAGAGGCCTTTGCAAACAAAATAGCATCATCAACAAATAAAGGATTAGTCATGGGAAGACCACTAGCAATATCAACCCCTCTAAGATCATGCACATTCCTCCCATGAGACAACATTCGTGACAACACGTCAAAAACCATAATAAACAAATAACGGGAAATGGGATCCCTTGTCTTAGACCCCTTTGAGGATATAAGATATGACTTAAGAAACCATTAACTTGGTACTCATAAGACACTGAGTTTACTAAAGTCATAACTTTATCAACCCATACCTAATGGAAACCAAAAGCCAACGCTGATGTGAGCCAACATGGAGCTTTGATGGAAGTCACAAGGAACAAATATAAAAGACCAAAAAGAGATAAAAAAAGACTAAAGACATTAAGGAAATATACTTCAACGTGCTCAACCTAATCATTAAGACAAGAGCACATTGAAGGTGACCATGTATATAATAGGGAATTTCTAGGATAACCAAACTCTAGTGTTCCCTATATTTTATTTTCCTTTTAATAATAGTAAGCACTTTAACTTTGGGCCATGTTGACTTTGAGTAAGTAGGCTACGACCTTAGTATTAGTGTGTGCAGCAATGCACCTCTTATTGGACTTTAGTTGTGGGTCTAGGATTCATTAAGTCCATATTATAAATACTCTATGTCCAAGTGTAATTGCAAGAACTTTTATGTTGAATGAAATCATTTCTGATAAGATCTAAAATAGATCTACAATATTAGGATCTTGAAAATTAGCAAATTAATAATTTCTCACAAAGAAAGATGAACAGAAATTAACAATCACAAAAGGAAAAGACACACAAAACTTACTTGAAAAGAAGAATACAAAATGTGGAGGAGATAGAAATGGAAGTGGAGAAGGAAATCCACCACTTCTTCCTTGGGAAGATGATAAATACAACACTGTCCTTGAGCTCTCCTAAACTCAAGGTTGTGTGCTCAAGGTTCTCATCTCAAGAAACCTTGGAGAATCCATGATGAACCTTCACCAGCATTAGCAATGTTAGAATTTCGGCAAGTGTACCGAAACGTTGCAAGTAATAGTAAAATCGGTAAAAACCGGTCGTATCCACAGGGATTGAGATTTATTATTAATAGGCAAGTTACTAATTCTTAGAAGTGACAGTTGAGATAAAAGTGATTTTAGAGTGAAAGTGAAATAAAACGTTCAGAAAATAAAGCAAGATAAAAGCGATTAGGAATTGACTCCTCTCCTCTATGCTATCATATGACCTTCAATCAATCTCAAGTAATTATCCAATTTACCAGATTCAATTCACTTATTTAGGTTAAGGACAATCCCTTGCCTCAAAACCCCTTTTACCTAATTGAGATACCCTAATTCCTTAGGTGATTCATGCCAATAGGTAAAGCCTTAAACCCTAGAACTAGAGAATTCACATATCCAATCCCATATTCCTATGGTGATCACAAGTATGTGATCTAAAACCCCAAATCAAGCATGCAAACCCATATCCCTATAGTGATCACAAACCCTAAATCAATACAACTATCATGTGTAATTGTAAGCATTAAGAATAGAGGTATAGGCAAATGATAAATCAAACAAAAACTGAGTTGATCATAGCAAAGAATTCATAGGATAGTTTTGGGGAGAGTCATCTCTCCCTAATCTAAAGAAACTAATTACAAAACATCTTAGGAGTAGAAATCAAGAGTAGAAGAAGATTACACAAGTAGGACTCCATTAGAGCCTTCAAACCCTTGTTCCTAAGGTGTTGGGAAGGCCCCAAATTCACCCCCAGCTACTGCTCCAAACCCTAGATTCACTCCCAAGCCAAAGAGAGCTTCAAAAACGCAAAACTGATGTATTTAGCCTAAGCTTCAGCCACGCATCGCGAGGCGATGGTGGCTGGTCGCGTCGCGACCTCCTGCTGAAAGGTGGGTTGTGGCGCGACCATTCCTGGCTGCTGGTGCGAAAGCTGTCTAATCTTTTTCCTTCCTTCTTTTTTCCGTTTAGTCACTAGGCAAGTGTCTGGTTCGCTAGTAAACGCCACATCAAATTGAAGGATTTCCATGCATTTTTTTACAATTCAACTTCTACTACGAAAAACTAAGACTATGCCAAATCCCTTAACGATTGGCTGAATCAAACATAAAATCACCGACGTTTTCGTTGTAAACTGAACAAAAATATACATGTGACGATGAGTCATCAAGCAACTAGCCTCTCACCACTCTCTTGCTCAAAATGTAGAAGTGAATTTCATTCATCAAAGTTCAACCTATTACATGGCAAGAAAAAGTATATATAGGTTGGACTCCTGGATCCTAAGCCCAACACTCTCAAGTCCACTAAGGAAAGAAATAAGGCCCAAGGCTCAAAAATAAATGTACATTACAATTAGGAATGACATCCTAAATTTATTGAAAAGCAAGTACAAATAAATAGGGAACATTAACGTTCAGATATTCTAGAAATTTCCTAAGGTATCCTCGGTCACCTTTAGTGTCTCCTTGTCAATTATCAATGTGGACACACTAAAGTATATTCCCATTAAGTGTTGAATCTCTTTTTTGGGCTTTTAAGTATTTATCTTTGTGACCTTAGTCCAATATTCATGATTAGTTTAGGCATGCATGAGCGCTCACATCAATTTCCCTCATTTTGCAAAGAGAAAGTCAAAACCTAGAGTGAGAGGAGAGGACAAGTACATGCATATGAGAGGTGAGGTTCATCATGAAGTTCTCCTTGGTTCTTGAGATGAGGACCTAAGGCTCACATCCTTGAGGGTAGGATAGCCTAAGGATAGAGTGATATTATCACCTTTCCAAAAAAGGTGTGGTGATCTTCAATCTCCATTCCATTTTTAAGTCTCTTTGACATTTGATCATTCTTCTATTTTCTTGTAAGTTTTGCGTCTTTTCCCTTGTTTTGTGATTTGTTGAATGTTCTTCATCTTTCTTTGAATTGTCGAGAACACTTGTTCTTGAATTTTATGTGAGAATTCCTTGATTTGCCAAGTTTCAAGATCCTAAACTTCTAGATCTAGATTATATCTCATCATGTGGTAATGAAAGCTAGTAGAATTTTAGCAAAAAATTTATTCTCACACTTTGTTTTTGGAGCAAAAACTAGGTCCAAAAGGAAATTTGAATTTTCCTCCAAACCTTGTGAAATTCCTTTGTTAAAGTGTTCGATTTATTGATTTGAAGTTCAAATTCGTTTGATCTGAAAATTTGAGTTCAAATTGATCAAAAAAATTCATATCTAGATCTAACTAGTTTTGGAGGGAAAGTTAGTTACAAAGCAGGGCACAACAAGGCAGACAACACTCCAAGGACACCAAGGACCAAGCGAGGAACATGCCCACCACACGAAGACCACACGCTCATAGAGACCCAACACCCTAGCAAGTGCAAGTCCAACAAAAGACAAAGACACCCTTTAGGACCAAACCCTAGTAGATCATGTCTCTAGGGACCCTTATTCATTAAAACATTTTAATTTTGATTACTTTGATATAAACTAATATGACCTGTGAGCTTAACACAACAGCTGACACTTTGGCTTGGTCCAACACCACTACGACTAAGAGCATCTTTAATGGGGGTGTGTTAAATGGGTGAACTAAAGTGGTTTTTGTCAGTCCAAACTGCCACGTAATATTTAAGTAGCCTATTGCTGACAGGCACGCATTTTTTGTACCCCCACCTGGATACACTATACCCCCACGTTGCGTGTGAAAAATGTAACACCCCTAGTTTCGTTAATTTTGGTTTACGAAATTAACTGGCGATTTATTATTCAAGTAAATTATAAATTGGGTCATGGATATGATAATCTCGCGAAACCAATATGGAAATCGCTCAATTATTCGAGATACCCGCAATTTATTCGAATCGTGTGAATCGTTGTGGGAATTAGAGCCTAAGGGTAAAATCGTCATTTCGCCTCTTATTGATGATGTGTCATTTGATGAATATTAAACTGGGTCCCATTCATGGTAGGATCATGAGAATGATAATTAAATTCCTAAGTCATATGAATTGAGGAGTGCTTGTTGGATTAAAATGGATCATGTGAGGATTAGAGAACTAAGGGCAATTTGGTAATCTCACATTCAATTAAAACTCTCATCCACTTACCCACTCAGCCACACTCTCACTCATTTCTCAGAGGTTCTGAATGAGAAAAGGAAGAGAAAGAGATGTGAGAGGAGGAGAGTGAGGAGAGAAGAAGGAAGGGGAGGGAGGATCAACCAAATTCATCAATGCATGTGAGTAATCTCTTCTCCCTTCCACTCCATTTTTCGTGCTCTTTCCAATGATCCAAGTTTCAACATCCCATTCTGATCCTAACTATTTCTGCCATGGATGGAGCTTGAAGCTCAAACATTGACCAAAGCTTGATGTTCTTGACTTGCATGTTAAATTGGAGCTAATCACTGAAAACCCGTATGACCAACCTTCAGTGTTTTCATCGTATCTCACTGTATTCAGCTCTTCTTTTCATGATTTTTGTTCCTCTGGAAACTAGACACAAAATTCTTCAATATGAGCACAAGAACCGTCAGATTTCATTTGGAAATGAGGGAGATATTGTGTCCACAAGTTTCGGTTATGAATCTGGCCCAGTACTGTACCAGTCCAATTGTTTCCGTAATATCTCCCAGACTACTAGTTGCATGCGTGTGAATCTTCTACCATCAGAAAGTAGACAAAATCCTCTTCACAATGGGCACCGATTTGAAGGGTTTTGGTTACGAATTGACTCAGTTACGGTGGTTGCAAATCTGAACACCGATACTGGATTTCTATTCGGGTATGAAAAGGATGATCGGGAAAAGTTTTGTTGCGGCTGTTGTAGCTCAGTTCGGGGGCAGTAGTAGAAGAGATAATAAGAGTGTTGGAGTTGCTGGGATTAAATTGGAGTAGTGGAGGCTACTTCTTCGAGGTCTGGCCAAGTTCGGTGCGAGTTCGTGATTACGGGGATTGTTCGAGTGGTTACGGTCCGATTGTTCGTGCTCCGGCGTGATTTCTCGGGGATTCGTCATCCGGTGAGTTTTACTCACGATTAGGGTTTCTTTTTTATGACCTTGAATGATTTGAAATTCAGTTTCTGAAGCTAACTCATTTTCGATGGAATTATCGAGTCAAAAACCGTTTTCGGGAAAATAGCGTTTTTACGGTTTTTCGGTGAATATATATGTTTTTATCGATTTGTTGATTTTAATGCTTTCGCTGGAATATGGACTGAATTGTTGGTTATAATGTCTATTTTTAAGTCCCGATGGTTAGGAAATGTCTCGGAGTCGAATAGAAAGCGAAACGTTACAAAACGGGTTTTCGAAAAGCTGTTTTCAAACATTTCTGGCACCCATCGCGTCGCGACCCGTGGCTGTCGCGTCGCGGCCACCCCTTATTTTTGCAACGCAGAACTTTCTGTAACTTTTCGCGTCGCGATGGAACCTGTTCGCGTCGCGACGCTTTGCAGTTTTTCAACAAAATAAACCAACTTTGTTTTCGGAATAACTTTTGATCCGGGAACCCGATTGAGGTGTTCTCAGGTGCGTTTGAAAGCTTATTCAGAGACCTAACCATGTAAACATAAATTGAACGGCATAATGCATTGGTTTTCTGAAAGTTATAACCTTTTGAAAAACCGAAACTTAGATCGCGTGTGAGATAACGTTTTGCAAAATAAACCGGATCATGGATCCAACGCGATGACATGATTATAACGTCGGATGTCTAACTTAGAATTCATCGGAACAGGTTATAGATCAACATTAGATATTGATTATCTAGAACTTAAGAGACGGTCCAATGCGGACATGATATATAATTTATAATGTATCACGTTGGGTGACGACCCGACAAGTAGCATACTAGGAAGGGAAGTCATGAACCCTCACCCTAGGCCCTGAAACGTTATGGCGTGGTCTAACGTGGGTTATCGGGATTGTGGGCTTTGCACAGCCGATTTATGCTAAGTTAAGTTCTCGACTCATCGGGATTGTGGGCTTTGCACAGTCGATGTTTCGTTTGGAAAAGCTTGTAATTATATATTAATTGACAACTTAAAAATATATAATAGCACGTCATTAACCGGAATTGTGGGCTTTGCAGAGTCGGTAACGGGCTAGGTATATATTGACGCAAATAGTTTATAAATACAACTATGTTGCAACAGTTTTATAAATTAAACCGAGTGATAGTGAGGGGGAACGGTAGAACTCACTGAGACAAGTTGTCTCACCCAATCATTGTTGTTGTTTTTACAGAGAACAGGGAACAAGGAAGTAAACGGGATGTTTCAGTCGTCATGCTCGAGGAGAAGATTGACTCAGTTCTAATTATTTATGTTTCCTGTCATCGTCTCTGTATTCGGTCTTATGACTCGAACTTGTATATTGTTTTATTTCATAGTTTCCGCTGTTTCTTGTAAGGATTTATATCTGAACAGAAATTTTTATACTCTGATGTAAACCAAATTGTATATTTAGGTATTTCTTTGTTAAAGAAATACCGGGGTGTTACAAAAAACCTAAAATGCCCCTACCAAATTTTTTCCCCATTTTATCCCATTTGTTTTTGCCAAACGGATTTATCTTTTAGTTAGATAAATTTGTTGTCCAAAAAAAATACCAAACAGAGTTATATAACTCGTAGATAAATCCGTAGTCCAAAAAAAATACAAAACGGATTTATCTATTTAGTAGATAAATCCGTTTAACATGAAATTGCAAAATGGATTTATCTAATAAAGAGATAAATCTGTTTTTTAAAAATTGAATAACATATTTATCTCTTTATTAGATAAATCCGTTATCAATTTTTTACAAAACGGATTTATCATTTTATTAGATAAATCCATTTTGCACTTTTTAAAACCGGATTTATGTATTAAAATGATAAATTTGTTTTGTATTAAAAGATATTTATTTTATTTAAAATTTTAAACAAAAGGTTATAAAAACACCACTAAAAATCCGTTAAGAATCAAAACTAATCTTAAAATTAGAAAAACACCACTAAAAATCTAATAAAATTAAAAGAAGGTTATGCAAAATTTTTTTAGAGTTTTTTGTAGATTATGAAAAATTAAAAAAATTAATAAAAAATAGTCTATGATGGAATTTGGGACTTTGAGCCCTGCAGTCCCGATAGAAGTCCCTTCTTCGGGGTTTATGATCACTAATTTTTTTCGGATTTAACAGCTGTGATTTCGGGACAATCGGAGTAGGTTGCTCGAAAACCAATTTTTTAGCCTAAATTATTCACTCGGCGTACAACATCGCCACGTTTTAATGAATATCTACACACTAAACGGAACCAAAAAACCACCGATATTCATATATATTTAATTATTTTTTAAAATTTATTTTTAATTTTTTAATAGATTTATCACTTTTATTTACTAATTATTTTATAAAACGGATTTATCTACTTATTAGATAAATCCGTTTTGAAGAAATTCAAAATGGATTTATCTAATAAATAGATAAATCTGTTATTAAAACATAACAAAAATGGATTTTGTTTTCTTAAATAAATCCGTTTTGTTATTTTTGAAAACCGGATTTATCTAATTTTGAATTTAATTCGTTATGCGTATTTTTTAATCGGATTTATCTAACTAAAATATCATTCTGTTTTGATTTTTTCCCAAACAAATTTACCTGTTAGCTAGATAAATCCGTTAATGTAAAATTTGTGAGAGGCATTTTAAGAATAAAAAAATTCTGGAGGTATTAAATCTCATTAAATCTCATAATGAGGATAAAAAAACGTATGCCAAATGAATATGGTCAATCCCCGCACTTTTTCGGTTTCTAGAAGTAGAAAAGAGGTTTTTATCAAAAAAAAGAAGTAGAAAAGAGGTTTGTCAAAAAAAAAGGTAGAAAAGAGTTGCGCGTGAATGCTCTCTTCGTTAGTTTCAGAACGAGAAAACTCAAAGGTTTCAACTATCAAATCACCGGTCAAAAAAAAGAAAAATATAGCTTTACTGTTAGTATGTCATTGTTCTCGAGGGTACCTCGCATTTGTTCAGGGTAGGGATGGCAATGGGGCAGTTGTCCCCGTCCCCATCCCTGATTCCCGCTTCGGGGAGTTTTCCTCCTCCATCCTCATCCCTACAGATCTCCACGGTCTATGCGGGAAATCCGAAAATTTATTAAAAGCTTGAAAAAATATAAATTAAAATATACTAAAATTGAATAAATATATAAAAGTAAGACTAAAAAACAAAACTTTAATATTTTAATACAAAAAATATAACAGTTAGTCTTACTTTTATATTTTAATATTTAAAAAGTATAAAAGTTAGAATAATTAAATACTTTAAATTAGAAACACGTAAAAAGACTAACAAATTAATACTTATAGTATAATATACATCTATAATAAAAATATTTAATAAATATATATTTCGGGGCGGAGTCCCCGCGGGGCGGAGGGTATGATCCCCGTCCCCATCCCCACTTTGACTGCGGGGGGATTTTCTCCCCCGTCCCCACGGGGAAAATTCCCCGCCCACGGGCCCTGAACGGGGCAATCCCCGCAGGGATCCCCACTTACGGGTAGAAATTGCCATCCCTAGTTCAGGGGTTCGATTCCTGGTCGGTGTGTATGAGAGACATTATTTGGGAGATGTCAACCCTTAAATGAATTCCAGTACCATGAGGGTGTGGATACCTCGTGTTGCAGGTAAACTAATATTGCAGGATGTGTTTTGATGATGAAAAAGACAAAGGTAAAGTTGACGGTCAAAGTCAATAAAAGTGACTAATCGTCAAAATCAATCCAAAGACAAGCAAGCCAAGAATTGAAGATTCAAGTTTAAGGGTAGTCCTTAAATATAAAGGGTAGTCCTTAGGGTTTGGGTGTGTCTTAGGAAAAAGTGTAAGCTCTTTCAAAGGTCAGCTCATATCTCAAAGTCTCACACACTCACAAAGTTTTTAAAGATGCATGCATACTTACGTAAACATTCCTATCACTTTTTAAAATAATAAAATCGATTTCCTCATGCATAAACATATACCAAAATCGATTTTCAGGTAAAACAGAAAAGGTAGAATCGATTGTCAGGTCATGTATTCTCAGTACATAAATCGATTTCTGAGCCAAACAAATTTAAGGGAAGAATCGATTCCCACTCTTTTTGCACTTAACTGAGAATCGATTCCCACTTGTCTCAGGCAAGCTGAAAATCGATTCATACATATTCTCACTAAGTATAGAATCGATTCCTAGCTTTCCATGGTACTCAAGAATCGATTGGTCATAGTTTTCAAACAAAGATAAATCGATTCCTCACTTAGATAAATCGATTCCTAGATCAATTGCATTTCAACAAAGAATCGATTCCTACACTATTTTCAACGTAAACTTAATTTCCTCATAGCCTATAAATAGGCAGTGCTTCACGATTCATTTAACACACAACACAACCCATTTGCATGAAACAGAAAACTTTTGAGAAAACTCTTCACGCTTTTACTTTTGCTCGTCACGCACCGTTGGTCTGTCTGAGCTGATCTGTTGCTAAGAGTTAGTTGGGGTTGCATTCTTCAAGTTGTAATATCTGCCTTCATTAAGAGGTATTTCTGTCTTTACAATTGTTTATTATTTAATTGTTGTGTTTTGTTCTAGGGAGTGGGGTATCTCTCTAGGGTAGCTGCATGTACTAGGAAGTGGGGTATCTTTCTGGGGCAGCTGATTGTAACAGGGGTGGGGTATCTCTTGTTATTGTTATATTAGATTTGAGGGCTCTCCATAGGTGGGGTATCCTAGGAGGAGAGTGTCTGAGTCTGTAAAGGTTTTCCAAGGCACCTGTAAGCCTTGTTGGTTTGGTTAGTGGAAAATCTCACAAGGGTGTGAGGACTGGACGTAGGTCACTAGGAGGTGACCGAACCAGGATAAATCTCTGCGTGCTTTACTGCTTTCCTGCTTTACTGTTATACCGCTTTACTGCTTTATATTCTAATTCCTTCGCTTCCACTTAACCATGCGCGAAAAATTGATCTAAGTCATTGAAAAGGGGAAAAACGTTTTCGAAAGATCTGAAAAATTTTAAATCTCAATTCACCCCCCCTCTTGAGATTGAAGCCACTTGGTAACAGAGGGATTAGTCTCTACAGTCGTCATGGAGGATATTCGGGTTTACCCAAAAAAATATGTTATTGTTCTTTTTCAAAATATTCTATTTTTTTTGGATTTTTTTAAAATATTCTAATATCCTTGTGCAGTTAATGGTCAATAATTCTAAGTTATGCAGGCCACCCGTTTAATCCGCAATCCGCATAGTATGAATCACGGTTTTTTCTCTCAGACTTGCATCTAGCTACATAGCATTTTGATTTTTTAAATAGTCAAAATTAGGGATGGCAAAAAGGGCCGACCTGCCCGGCCCACCCGCCGTGAATCCACCAAAAATTTAGATGGGATGTGCCGGCACGCTAAAGGATAGTGCGTTGAGAAGTTGAACCCGCCCCGCCTCGCCCATCGGCAGTTGGCGGGGCGGTGGGCTAATCTGCCAACAAAATAAATAATTAAAAAATGTATTTAAAGCTTACTTTTTGGAATTAAAATAGACAGGTTAACGGGTTGGTCTGCCAAAACTAGGTAAAAATGACGGGTAAGTAGGTTGATCTGCTACAACCTGCCAAAAAAACATTAAAAAATATATAGAAAGAGTTAAAAACTTGGGGAAACATAAAAATAGAAAAAAAAATAAAGTTGGCGGGCGGGCTACAGTGGATTGGCGAGGTGAAATAACGAACCCAACCCACCAGTTTTTGGTGGCTAGTGGGACGGCATGACACCGTTTTGCCAGAAAAAATGAATATAGTCAATTCCAGAGGCGTTTATTATTATTTTTTATTATTTATTTTTTATTTTTTTTATCTAATTGAACAAACCCCACGGGCTTTTACTATTTTTACCTATTTATTTTGAATTTTTACGATTCATTTTAATTATATTTTACACCTTTTACTAATTTATTTTTACGTTATTTAACTATTTGATTTTAATTTCTTTTCTACATTTTAGTTTTCTTTTTAGTATTCTTTTCCTTTTATATTTTAGTTGCCCTGTTTTACTTTTTGTTTTGTATTTTTTAAAGTTTTTTATATTTGGGTTTAAATATGTTTTAATAAGTCTATAAAATATGAAGTTTTTATTTTTAGTCATCGATAACATTTTTTCGACTTTTGAGTCCAACTTATAGTTAACAGACTCTCGCACTAGAGATGTTACACTTTTTTTTGACACAAAGAAACTTAATTCATTTCATTTAAAATAGATAACATAATACATGGGGGAATATAATTACAGTTATGGATCCTTGCATAAGACCTAGATGCTCTAGGCTCTAGCTAAATTGTGAGCAACTTGGTTGACTTGCCGCATCCTAGTGAAACTATCTTAAAATTTGTATGGTGATCGAGAATTCCCTTACAATACAAGCTACTAAAGTTGAGCCAAATTCACTTTGAGGAATATTTGTGTCTTATGTTCCATCAATGACCGGTTTACACTCTAGCTCAATGGTGATATTAAAGAAACTCTTCTCCCGAACCCAATTTAAAGCTTGTAAACCATGTGCTTCTGCTTCTTCTAGTGTTGGTGTTTCTTGGAAAGTCATGGTCCTTGCTTCAATGAAAATGCCTTGATCAATACGGTTACTATTCTTTTACCGAAAAAGTTACTATACAATTGTGGTGATATACAATAACATAATAATGCTGATCGAACAACTTTTATTGTATATATATATATATATATATATATATATATATATATATATATATATATATATATTATATTAAAACATTTATACATCACCATTTAGAAAATTAATTCATAGATGCTACAATTGCACACATCAAATGTGTCTATTGGAATTGGTTTATATAGGCAGTTTTTTTTACCTCTCTCATTAGACCCCATACCCCCATTTTACCATAAATACCCAAAATACCCCTAATTTTTCCTTAAAAAAAATATTCTTTTAAACTTTCCGGAAATACACATATTTTCGGAAGGTAGAAATATGGGTTTTCCGAAAATATGAGTATTTCCGGAAATTTGTAAAAAATAATTTTTTTTTAAATTAAAAAAAATTACGCGAAATAATTAAATTAATGAAACTCGCTAAACTAATAAACAATAATACACAAGAAACAATACAGTAAAAATATAAAAAATAATACAACTAAATGTCAAAAAGCTGTAAAGCAGCCAACAGACTATCATAGACATCCCCAGGAATGCCGCCGATTACCAAAAGACTATCATAGCTATCCTGGACATGCCTAGCTGCTCTCTCCATCCTGGACTCTAAGGGAAGTGGACCAACATCCTCAGGTGCATCCTCTGGAGGCGATGGCGGAACTGGAGGTGAAGGCGGAGCCGAAGTCAGGCGGGGAATGGACACCTGCAAGTACCATGGTAGGTACTCGTCATCACAAGCACCCTGGACGGGTGTCCGTTGACCACTGTCCCTGAAAGCCCGCGCTGGGGACTGATAGAACATCAGCTGATGTACTATGAACTCCGTAGATGGACGTGGACCTGAAATAGGTGGATCAGGAATCTGCTGGACATATCCAAACTGCCAACGGACCTTGTCTGCATATAAGGCATAACCACATCCCCCACAGCAGCCAACCTCTGAATAATGAAATATTGTGAAACTGGAGGTACTGCCTGTGGTCGGTGTAATAAAACCTGCTCAGCAGCCTCATCATCATGCTGAGCAACCCCAGCCTCAGCCTGGTCATCTACATGCATTGCGTCTGGCTCAGCAGGCTCGTGATAATAATGCTCCTGCTCCTGCTGCTGCTCTCGCTCTCGGACACGCCTCTGACGCTTAGACGCGTGTCCGGCCTGTCTAGTCCTCAATCTGTACCTGGTCCTACTGGTAGAAGGACTCTGCTCATCTCCTCGTACTGCTCCTGAATGCTCGCCTCGCTCTATGTTTCCTGTTCTGGTTGCCACTGAAAAAGCAAAAAAAAATTAATTAAAACGAAATTGCAAAAAAAAGAATTCCGGAAATACGCCAAATTACGGTATTCCGAAAGTTAAATTTCCAGAGAATTCCGAAAATACCTCAAAAAGAGGTATTTCCGGAATCCATTTAATTTGGCGTATTTCCGGGAAGTTTAGGGAAAAAACTTACTTTTTCCGAAAATATGATGGAATGATGAATGAATTTGTTTTTTTAACATTTTTTAGGAGTATTTTGGTCCCTTTGGTCAATTTGAGGGATATGGGGTACAATTGGGGGAGGGGGGGTGTTTAGTAGGTCTAGTTATTCTGGACTTTTGTGTTGAGCAACTTGCTCATTGTATATGAGTTCGGAGCACCACTAGGATTCCGTTAATGAATTATTGTTTATTAAAAATAACGAACGAGCACAAATCTTATTTAATATTTCTTTCTAAAAATTACTTATTAATCTACTGTTCTTGCGTGTGATACCTACTCTCGATGCTGGGAACAACTTTGTGTCACGGTCACATATAAATCAAAACCAAATTTTCGCAGCTCTCATTATTCCATAGGTAAGGAATCTCTCTTTGCAAACCACAACTCAAAATTCATATTTTATTCCTCTCTTAGAAAAGTAAATTAGAATTCTTTTTCTCCTACTTTTTGTTCTCGCTTGCATAAATGACAAAACCGTGTACCATGAAGAAAAAAAAGATATTTTTGCTGTTTAAATTTTAAAAGTTAATAAAAAAAAAGTGGCGTTAAAGTAGGCACGGTAAAAGCCCAGGATTTTTTGAAAGGTTTAGAAAGTAAATTTAAATAATAAAATAATAAAATAAATATAAAATAATAGACGGAATATGCGAATAAGATAAAAGGGACCGAAATCAATGGGCTTGGTAGATTTCTTATTTGTTGAATGGATTGAAATTGGGTCATAGATTGTTGAAAAAGAAAAGAAAGTTTGGTAGGTTTTAGGTGCAACTTAAAAAGGGTACCAAACACACTCAACACAACGTTCAAAACCACAGCAACAGTTACACTCTTCTTCTAGTAAAGGAGCTATCCCTCGTTTTCATCACCAACGTTGCACTCTGTTTCTCACTTTCTCTCTCTACAATGGATTCTGATTACGGTATTCCAAGGGAACTCTCAGATCTTCAAAAGCTTCGATCTTTCTACTATCCAGAAATTCCACCTTGTCTTCAAGTAAGTATATGTATATATATATATATATATATATATATTCACTATTTCTCTCTTGTGATTAGATCTAGTGTTTTTGTTGCCAAATTTCGAAACTTTTTTGGACTAGGTAGTGAATTTGAATGAAATTTGAATGAAATGGGATTGATTCGATTCTATATATGGCGTAGGGAACTACTGTTAGGGTTGAATTTGGTGATACAACCACAACGGCTGATCCTTCTGATGCTCCTTCAATAAGCAGATCTTTCCCTAACACTTATGGACAACCTTTGGCTCATTTTCTTAGGGCTACTGCTAAAGTTCCTGATGCTCAGATCATAACTGAGCACCCTCCAATTAGGTTAGTGTTTTGTTTTTTAATTTTGATGTTTCTTAGGCATTGTTTGTGAATCTGTTTTTATGGTGATTTGTGTGTTTTGAATCTTACAAGTACTTTTGTTTTGTTGATTTAGGGTTGGAGTTGTTTTTTGTGGTAGACAATCTCCTGGTGGACACAATGTTATTTGGGGTCTTCATAATGCTCTTAAGATTCACAATCCTAGCAGTGTTTTACTTGGATTTCTTGGTAAGTTGCATAATGTGTATTATGCAACAGATTGTTTAAGTATTTTATATTCACCTTAAAATACTGATATTTGTTAAATAGCTGAGTAACTAAGTATTCATGAAATTGATTCTTTCTCCAGGTGGTTCTGAAGGTCTATTTACTCAGAAAACATTGGAGATTACTGATAGTGTTCTTTCCACATACAAAAATCAAGGTTGGCTGTGGCAAACGAAGTTATTGTTATTACTCAATCAATTATTTTTTAGAAAATATGTAATTCCTTATTATTGGACTATGACCATTCTTTCTTAGGTGGTTATGATTTGCTTGGGCGGACGAAAGATCAAATTAGGACCACAGAACAAGTTAATGCTGCACTTGCTGCATGCAACAATTTGAAACTTGATGGCCTTGTCATCATTGGGGGTATGCTTCTTCCCGAATCTTCATGTATGGTTATGCTTAGATCTTCAAAAAGAGGTTTCTAAATGTTGAAATGTGTTATCTTCAGGGGTGACATCAAACACAGATGCTGCACAGCTTGCAGAAACATTTGCTGTTGCGAAATGCCCCACAAAGGTATATTTACTGGTCATTGTGGAGTTTGTCATTTTGTCCACACATATGAGAAATAGGGGGTTATCATTTTATTATCATTATTATCTGATTAGTCATTAATCTGTTTCTCTTACTGTTTTTTATTCAGTTTAACTTCAGTGCACAATATCAATAATGATTTCTTGATATGCTTGCTGCGATTCTTTAGGTGGTTGGTGTTCCCGTGACTTTGAATGGAGATCTTAAAAATCAGTTTGTGGAAACGAATGTTGGTTTTGATACAATTTGTAAGGTATTTTTCCTATCACAGTGAGAACTCTAGTTTAAACGTGATACATTCTTAACATGTGATGGAGCTCAATATGTGTTCCCTTTCTTATGCTTTATATAGAAAATGAGATGTTATTGTGAAGTTGGTAATTTTTACATTATATAACCTATGAATAAATGAATTATCAATGACGATTTTCTTTCGGTTTATCCAGGTGAATTCTCAGCTCATAAGCAATGTCTGCACTGATGCTCTCTCTGCAGAGAAGGTAAGGAGTCTATTGTCCTGCTTTACTATGATCATTTATTTGTGCGTGCATGCACAGCCACACAAACACACATTTTCTTTTCTAGTAGTACCTCTCTGACCGAGTTTTCTTTACCAGTATTATTATTTCATCCGTCTTATGGGACGCAAGGCATCACATGTTGCTTTGGAATGCACCCTTCAGTCCCATCCAAACATGGTATGTATTAATGTCCTGCATCACTTGTGACTGATTCTCGTATTTTTTGATGCTGAAAAATTATTCGATAATATGCTCTATGCAGGTAATACTTGGTGAGGAGGTTGCTGCATCAAAGCTTACCCTTTTTGAAATTACCAGACAAATTTCTGATGCAGTTCAGGCTAGAGCTGAGCAAGGTTTGAATTATCTGAATTACTTCTCTTTGTTGTTCAATTAGTTTTGGGTCTTTTTGAGATCTAGAATCACATTCCTATGTTTTGCTCAGACAAATATCATGGAGTAATCCTCCTGCCAGAAGGTCTGATTGAGAGCATTCCTGAAGTTTATGCACTCTTAAAGGTAATCCCGTTTCCTCAAGAGTCTGTCCCCACCCAAACACATCATTTTAAAAAATTAAAGTATTAATGCATATATATGTTTTGTCATTGGTGTTACTTGTTAGCAATTTTTTGTTTCCTATGAATATGATATCGGATGCAACCTTAATCCATACTTGCAAAACCTTTTTGTATCTCAGGAAATTCATGGTTTGCTCAGACAAGGTGTAGCTGTTGACACGATATCTTCTCAGCTTTCACCATGGGCTTCTGCTTTATTTGAATTTCTACCACCATTTATTAGGAGACAGGTAAGCTAATATTTATTATGTTGAAAACCGGCCTTGAATCAAGTTGGCTCTGAAAAAGATTACAGAAAATTTAACTATGAACTTCAATGCTACAGCTACTTCTTTATCCTGAATCAGATGACTCAGCACAGTTGTCTCAGGTAATAATCTCTAGATGCCTTGCCTTCATATGAATTTCTAGAATTTCAGTTTCTTCATGCCTTTGTTCTCCCTTATTTTCAATGACTTGCAGATTGAGACTGAGAAACTTCTAGCATACCTTGTGGAAGTGGAGATAAACAAGCGTCAGGTTCGTCACAGGATCTGTTTTCCATTCTGGCTCTTGCATATTACTTTTACTAAATATAAATACTGACAACTGTATTCTTCACCATTTTCTCTGCACTTTTATACTTTTTGTTTGTTTGTGGATTCTAAATCCAACTCTTGTTATTCTTGTGCTCCATCACAAGCTACCACTGATTTTTCATTCTTTTTCTATTCTGCGTAATTTGTTAAAAAATAAGCATTTTATTTGCAACAAAAATGCTGATGCTTTTCTAATTTCTAATAAAATAGTATTGTTTCTAAATCATGAATCATCATGATGGAGTGTTAGTTATAAATGGTATATTCGATCACAATTCAATTTGTTTCTTGCTATTTGTATCTGGCCTTAATTGCTTTAGTGACTTGTAGTTAAATTATCCACTTCTGTGTGAATGCTTAATGTTATTTGGTTGCTCCCATGACAGAAAGAAGGTACATACAAGGGAAAGAAATTCAATGCCATTTGCCACTTTTTCGGATATCAAGCTCGAGGATCCCTTCCATCAAAATTTGATTGTGACTATGCATTTGTATGTTGATTCGAGTTGCCTTTGATTATCCCTTCCAATTATTCAGCATTGGTGTTTCATTCATTGGTTAATAACTTTCTGACATTATTGCAGGTTCTAGGACACATTTGCTATCATATTCTTGCTGCTGGTTTAAACGGATATATGGCGACTGTAACTAACTTGAAGAATCCTGTAAACAAGTGGAAATGTGGAGCTGCTCCAATTACAGTATGTTTTGTTCTTTTCACAGTTTTGCCTTTTACCCTTTTTTAGTGGTACTGCTTATTCATGATGATTTTATATTATATTTCAATTCATGAATAACCAATCCATGTTAGGAGATGTTTATATTTTTGTCTGTTTGCAATGAACTCAGGCTATGATGACGGTGAAGCGCTGGTCTCCAAATCCAGGAGCCACATCAATTGGAAAGCCTGCTATCCATCCAGCTACTGTGGATTTGAGAGGCAAAGCATATGAGTAAGACATTTTTGTCTCAGCTCTTTTTAATCATATTTCTTGGTACTCAGGGCTCTGGTACATGTTCTTGGTTGGTTGCAGGCTGTTGCGTAGAAATGGGACGAGCTTTCTATTGGACGATATTTATAGAAATCCTGGTCCACTCCAGTTTGATGGTCCTGGAGCAGATGCCAAGCCTATAACTCTTTCTGTTGAAGACCAGGACTACATGGGTCGCATTAAGAAACTTCAGGAGTACCTTGAACAGGTCATGACAATTAATTCTGATATTTTAGCAGCACAAAAACTTTTAGAACAAAAAAATTCTTACTTAATGTGTCAAATTGAAAAATTCAAATCTTTTGGTCTATACCAAGCCTTTCAAAATAGCAGCAATCATTTATACTGAATCAACTTCATAATTTCATTCAAATCTAATGAAGTTACCAAGCCTTTCAAAATAGCAGCAATCATTTAGACCTACATGGGTCGCATTAAGAAACTTCAGGAGTACCTTGAACAGGTCATGACAATTAACTCTGATATTTTAGCAGCACAAAAACTTTTAGAACAAAAAAATTCTTAATGTGTCAAATTGAAAAATTCAAATCTTTTGGTCTATACCAAGCCTTTGAAAATAGCAGGAATCATTTATAGACTGAATCAACTTGATAATTTCATTCAAATCTAATGAAGTTACCAAGCCTTTCAAAATAGCAGCAATCATTTAGACTGAATCAACTTGATAATTTCATTAAAATCTAATGAAGTTAGCTAGGGACCAAAAATGACACATATTCAGATAAAGACTGACCAAAATGAGATGAAAATTTTTTGGAGACTAAAAGCAAAACTCACCATAGTTTGTCTAAAGTTGATAGTTATTGTAATATTTGTTTAATCTTTTTTCATATCTTAAATCAATGTTGTACTTCTCAATGGAATTTCTCCTTGTTACTTTCAGGTTCGAACCATTGTAAAGCCAGGGTGCCCTCAAGATGTTTTGAAAGCAGCTCTGAGTGCAATGGGTTCTATTACCGAAGTTCTAACTGCCATGTCATCTTCTTCTAGCAACTACTCATCCATTTAAGAGTAACACATGTTTGGTCGTATTGTTTTCAAAATTTTGCATCGAAACATTTTTGGTTTTTAACACTTTGTAGCCGTGGAAGTTGATGATTGGAAAAAATAAGTGTTAGGTCAGACATGGTGCATGTCGACATGTGGCATTTTTTGACAATGTTTTTTTGGCGCTTTAGATTATTCATGTTTTTATTAGAATTGTTTTTTTTATTGACCGCTTTATTAGAATTGTTATGTTTTGATATTCTAAACTTGTATTAAAGACCTTGGTTGATGATGTTAAACACGGTTTTCCAGAAGGAAACTTCAACTAATATAAACAAATATACCTTTAAAATTCTAGTTTCGAAAACAAAACATGGGCAAATTAAAAACCAAGGGAATGCTGAACCTCAATATTAGGAAGGGAAGAAGACATGTTAAGATTAGGGTTGGCCTAGCCATTGATAGTCATAGGCTATGATAATGGTACCAGTTGGATTCTGCCTGGTTCAGTCCAAACACTATCCACCCAAAACAAACCGAGCACAGCCATGGACAACCCATCTCCGATCGTTTTAGTTGATGGGTAAGGCGGGTGATAGGTTTGTGGGTGGCAGATTCCCATAGTTCTGTTGTCACAGCATGCCAATGGAGGTTGAGAGAGATATTCGAGTGGGTTTGAGAGTTTTTGAGCTCTATTTTTGTTACGGGTCCAACTTTGGGCCTAGAGATAATGGGCCTAGGAGTATAAGCAAGCCCAGTCGCACTACTATATATACCACTCCACACTCCAAAATATGGCACACTTTCTCCACTCCTCTCATATGCTCCATTTTGATCATGGTCTGACTTGGGCGTCAGAGTGCTTGCAGGTGGCAGCCTCCCCGCGCTTCACATCGGAGTTGATACCATCTCAGACCTCGGCCATCGGCATCACCCCCGTGAGGTAAGATTTTCTCTCAGTGAGTTCCGTTCGGAACATTGGCGACCTCAGTGGGAGACTCTTCTTTCTCTCCCTCCTCACTCACGGTGGTGGATCCAAAAATTCCAAGATCATATGAGGATTGTTGTTCACCAATTTCTGGATCTCTCTTCAAACTTTCATTAAAAACCAAGATATCAACACCAAGATTTGATCTGTTCTAGAAAAACAAATTTACTATTCAGATTTGATCTCTCGCTTTGGGTTCAAGAATCCAACAACCCCAAAAATCAAGTCACAAATGCAGTCCTAATTTAGAAGAAGCTGATCGTTCTTCAGATAACCTACCAAAGCAAGGACACAATGGTCATTTTGGAGCAAGAAACACTTTGTGATCTTGATTTCGCCACCAGATCTCGTTAGCCGACATTTGTTTCGCTCTCAAGTAAGGTAGATCTCAAGCAAATGCATAATGGATGGTTCATCAATCTTGGCTTCCCTCTTGCCTAGAATCCACCTTTTTAAGGTATGCACAAGTGGTGTTAATCTCAACATCTCATCACCGAACCAACATATATGTTGTCAACATCACTCACCAGCCGAGGTTAATGTGGGGCAAATCGAATCCGAAGTCAATCTCCACCAAGCACTTCCTCGCTACGGTCGATGTCAATGCTGAAGCCGAAGTTGTCTTCACTTTTCAGAGACCCTCTCCAACCTCGACATCGGTGGCAACAGGCCTTCCTCCTTACGACTTTGCCAACGCCGAAGCTGTGAGTAGTGGTGAATCATTGGTTTTGCTTTATCCCAATATCTGCCACCGAGTTGGATCAGAAATTTCTCTAAGTCTCTTGGCATTGATTTCATCGAACAAGCTAACAGTTTGCAATAAGCTTTCCCAAACAGATTGGTGAACCAACGTCACCACCACAATGCATTTATCTAATGCTTTGGAGAAAAAAGTACAATGACTCCGGCTTTGGGCTCGCAAGCAATTTCAACTCTCAATTTGACCGACCATCCATCGAACTCAATCTCTGCACCACATCGGCATCATAACCGTTAAGGTCGGTCAAGGTACTCGGCGGAGGAGGAGATTCAGAAATACATGACAGCAAATCGACCATGCCGCCATCTCGACGCGACTTTAGCGATCTCGACCACCTATGTTCATCTGCTATCTGTCGTAGCTCAAGTCGGCCAGTGATTTCAAAGCATAATTCCCAGCATAATTTTCCCTTTTCATTTCATTTTGTCTTGAACCTAGAAGCAATGAATCCTCACTATGGGCTGCGAATTTGACAATGGCCCACATGGATTGTCAAGCCCTTGAATGGTTATTGGACCAAATTAATGGAACGACCCAATTTGGAGGGCGAGGAACACATCCGACTTGGAGGGTCAAATGATTTGTGTTCTGTACCTTATCTCCTGCCTTGTATCCGACCTTGGATACCATGTCCGATCTGAGATAGTTGGTAGCGGTGTTCTTGGTCAATCCGAGCTTGGACTCCGATCCGAGGTGGGGTTGTACCTGCAATGACACTCCGACGCTCAAGTCAGCAAGTGAGTCAGTTGCAAGTAAAAGAATTGGAGAGTATGTACCTTTAATGCTAGCCTTGAATGCTTATTTATAGGTTTTGAGGATCAATGAGAACCATTGGATCTAGGTCTTTGATCTTCCCCATTGGTTAATGGATTTGGCATTTTGGTATTGGGCCTTGGTGAAAGCCACCAAAGGCTCAATCCGTAACAGTTACCGCCCAAGCCGGTTTGCCTTAGGGCGAGCCTGACATGATGCCTTGCCCGGGTTTTAAGTAGCCTCTGAGTTCGAGTCGGATATGTCGATCAAGAGCCCACGCCGAGCTTCCGAGGCCGGGCTTATACTCATGTTAGTGTTTTGCCCCCAACCTCGGAGTACTTTGAGATTCGAGTCGTGTGCTCATTTTTAGAAAATCGAGCTTAACTTGCTCTGCGTGAGCTTGAATTTGGATGCCTGGTATATGTGGCGACTTTCCGAGGCCGGGCTTGTACTCACCCATGTTTTTTCCCTCAGCCTCGGAAAGGTCAGTAAAGACGAAACCGAGTGACTCGAGGCATTCTCTTTATGGCGACGCCTTGGTTCTCGTGCTGACATCAATGTCATTGATGGGGCGCGTCGTTCGATGGAGAATGATGTAATGATGGCGCCTCGTCTCACGCGCCAGGAATAGGTGCTACTGATTGGACGCATTGCATAGGCCAGGCCCAATTCGTAGCCGTTAGTCCACTATAAATATGTGTGAGAACCTTATTCATTCGCACTAGTTTTTGCAAATTTCTCTGAGTACCGACCTTAACATCGTTACTCTGTGCCTTGATTTTCGAGCTTCCGATTCAACTTACTGTGGCGAGGGTATCTGCCTTTCAGTTTATTGAGGTCGTCAAAGCGCGCGAACAAGTTCAGCTTCGCTGAGCTTCCGATTTCCGAGGTTAGTGTGCTTTCACTGTTTCCTTTTCTTTTGCCTTATGCTTTAGCTGGCACTCCTGTTGGCACGTTTTCCTATATACAGAGTGGGGGTCGTCAGGTCGGGTTCCAACTTGGTTGTGGACCCACTGCTTAGCGCTTAAACTTGACTTGGCATGCCCCCATTTCTGCAGGTCCGATCTGGCTAGAACCAAACAAACCCGCAGGGTTATCAATATAGATCGTCCAAACATAACCAAACTAATGGCTTCCGATCCTAGAGACTCGGAGGGTACACGTACCGATAACCCCGGGTCGGCTGAGCCCGATGTTCATGAAGGGCTCAATTTCGCTCCCAATAGTTTCCAAGCAGAAGATCGCTCCCCCGAGCTTCCTGGTAATGAACTAGTGGAGGAAGGTCGAACAAGTGGAATCCGATCTGAGGACATCGTGGTGGTTGAGTCGGATGAGACCGATGCTGATGATGATGCGGGAGAGCAAGGGAGTACCAACTCTTGCTGGAGCTCTGATGACAGTGAGGCTGAAGCTGAGGTTGATGTGGAGGGTTTCGCTGAAAGTCGGAACAAAGAAGGAGATTTTGCTGAAAGTCGGAATGAAGAAGGGGATCCCGGACACAATGAAGGTGATTCCGACGAGTACCCCAGCACTGGGGTCGGTTTGGTCGATGTCCCCCTGCTCTTGCCTTTAGGTGTAACAGCCCAGGTCCAACGCATTGGCCACCCCGGCACTATTACATCACGGTCTTCTCTACCCCCCTTGTAGAATTTTTGCCTTCCGTGGGAATCGAACCTTGCACCTGAGGCATAAGTGCAAGTTAAACACACCTCCCACTACCAATTGAGCGCGCGCTCAATTGGTAGTGGGAGGTGTGTTTAACTTGCACTTATGCCTCAGGTGCAAGGTTCGATTCCCACGGAAGGCAAAAATTCTACAAGAGGGGTAGAGAAGACCGTGAGGTAATAGTGCCGGGGTGGCCAATGCGTTGGACCTGGGCTGTTACATTAGGTACCCAACGGGAATATTCCTGGGTGTCGGAGTCGTTGAGGGCGATCCGATCTTTGTATAAAGCCGAAGACGATATGAGCCACATCGTTAACCGAATCTCTGGGAGGAGAGGACAAATATGGAGAGCGGAAGGCATGGGAGAAGATCAGTACGTCGCTGTTTGGGCACATGCCCTCAAGTTCATAATGTACGAGGTGACGATCGTCACTATGAACACCCGCCCTACATTCATCGCCCTTCAGCAGGAGGTATTGGGAAGATTGAACCTTTCACCTGCCCAATCCACCCCAATGAATGGGCCTTCATGCGGGCTTTTGAGCTGATGTGCATTCATTTGGAGAGGCCGATCTCCGTTAATTTGTTCTTTTTCTTATTTGAAATAAATAGACGGCACGAGGAGGGGTCCAAAGAGCGATGGGAGCACGTGAGCTTCAGGGCCAGAAGGAACACCAAGATTTTCATGCTCTATTCCGACTCACTGAAGGGAAATTGGAAAGACAAATTCTTCTTTGTTGAGCCTGTGAATGATGTAGCCGTGAAGTATGTCGAAAAATATAGCGACGATGGAGAATCTCTGGAGTCTACTAAGTTTTCTATTGGGTGGTCTCTTTCTCACTTCAATCGCCCACCCAATTCCTACACGGTTAGCATGAGTAGATTAAGTGAAGAAGACCAAGAATCCTTGGCGATCCTGACGAACTTTGCTGATCTGATTCCTTGAAGAGATCCTAAGAAATTTGGTATTAATACAGCAAAATTGGTCGAGGCAGGCTCGAAATCAATAGTTGTAGAAGCGCTTGGTAGGGTCGAACACTGATAAAAATGTTTTCAGCTTTTATTTCATTTTTAAGAGCGGGATCCCTAATCTCGTTTTGAACTTTGCTTGTCTTTACAGATCAAATGGCTCCTGACAAGTTCTCCATTCTGAAGGCAGCTGCTGAAAGGAAGGCCGCCCTTCAGGAAGGCAGTTCCGATGCTACCCTGATTCCTCAGGGAACCCCTAGACGGGATGAGCCCATGCAAGCTGTGCCTATTAACACCGTTACTGCTGCGAGTGCTGAAGACCAGCTCGGTGACCTTCAACATTGGAAACGTCAGCAAAGCTTTGCGCAGGTTGGTCGCCCCTCAACTCATGCTTCTACTTCTCAAGGCCCGGGAAAAAGGGTGCGATCCGACCAAGGCGGGTCTCCGAAGGTGTCAAAGAAGGGTCGTCATGAAAAAGATGGCTCAAAGAAGCGCCGATCTTCTAACATCTCCATTGATGATGATTTTTTGAAGAAAAATCTCGAGGAGTACCGGGCTGAACCGGTGGAGGGCGCAGCGAAACTTTTTAGGCATCTGGCCGACGTCTCCAATATGCAGAAGGAGGAAGCAGAAGCCCGAGTCAAAGGTAATTATGGGAAACCGATGTCTCCTTCCTTTACTGCTTTTGTCGCTTTATCTTTTTATCTTAGCATTATCTCCTTCTTTTATTTCAGGGGCCCTGAAAGAAAGAGATGAGGAGCGAGCTCTGAAGGAAGAGGAAAGGAGAAAATACGAGTCTCTCTCTTCCACCCTGGTTAAGGCTCAGAAGGATCTCTCCGATCTTTGAAAGGAGAAAGGAGAACTTGAAAACAAGAGGGACCATGCTTTCGGCAAAGCAAAGGAGCTCGAACTTCAGATTACCGAGCTAGAGACCAAAGAGAAAGAAGCTGCCGAGTTAGTTGCAACCTTGAGGGGTCGGATTTCCGATCTTGAGTCCGATATACAGAAGGCTCGAGAGGAGAGGACCAATCCCCAAAGTCAAGTCGCAAATCTTGAAGAGAAGTTGAGGCAGGCTGAAGAGAAGGTTCGGAAAGCTCAGCTTGAAACTGCCGATATTGCAGAGATGGCTCTTGGGATGGCGGGGGAAGGCTTTAATAAAGCTCTTGCCCAAGTCGCCGTGACTCACCCTTCACTGCCTCTTGACAAAGAGATGTTGAGCGTGGAGCTCGACGTGGATGGGGACGAGATCGTCAAGACCGACTCCGTCTCCAATGAGCGTATGATACTTTACCCTCACCAATCCGAAGCTTAGCCCACAACTAGGGGTAACATTTCTGTAGATGGCTTTCGGGTTCCAGGTGGAACCGGTGGCGAAAAGGTTTCGGGTTCCGGGCAGAACTGGTATTTGTATTGTAATATCTAAAGCTTTTTTTGAACTCGAGGACCCGGCCGTATCTGGGGTGGCCTGTAATCTTTTGCTTTATTTTAACTGCTTGCATTTCCGGTTTTTGTTTACCTCGGTTGCGTTCTATTACTTGCATGTTAAAATGGTGCACTTGAGTTTATTTTGCTCAAATAACGTGTGTCGCCTTTAGGGCAGTTTACCGGGACTCGGCCCAGATCGAACTCGCCCCTAAGGGTAATGGCAGCCTTGGCCATTGATCTTGGCGATCTTAAATCCCATAGATCTTTGCGGCTCTTTGAACAGTTTACCGGGACTTGGCCTAGATCGAACTCGTTCAAGGAGGGTCTGCGACGACCTCGGTTGAAGATTGTGTTGAACGTTGTGCACCGGGTTCCGGTTTTAATAAGGGGGCCTCGCGCGATCATTAGATCGTTCTCAGAAGGGCTCCCTTTAACCTCAGAACGCCGGATTTCAAAATCGGTGACCATGATGAAGAGTAATGAAGATGTATTTAGATAAGGAATGTTTATACATCGGCATACAGTATGCTTCTTAAAGTGTAAATTAACTGTAATACTTCTTCAGTTTGGCAGCGTTCCAAGTTCTTGGGATCGCTTTTCCTTCTAAAGTCTCCAACTCGAAAGCGCCGTTACCGGTCTTAGACACGACCCGGTAAGGTCCTTCCCAGATTGGAGCGAGCTTCCCTTGAGCGGCATTCTTTAAGCCGACATCGGCTCTTCGGAGCGCCAAATCGTCGACCTCGAAATCCCTCCGGACAACTTTCGAGTTGTACCGGATTTCTATCCTCTGTTTGATCAATGCTTCTTTGGACGAGGCTCGTCCTCGGACCTCGTCGACGAGGTCGAGATTCTCTTTCAACGCCTGGTTATTTTTGTTTGGGGATTTTGGGTGGAGGGTCCTCCAACTTAGCTCTCTGATTTCAACAGGAATTACTGCTTCGCTCCCGTATGAGAGTCGGAAAGGAGTTTCCCCTGCCGAATTTTGGGGGGTGGTCCTGTAGGCCCATAATACGTAAGGCAATTCCTCAACCCATTTACCCTTGGCTTCGTCAAGTCGTTTGCTCAATCCATTGAGGAGTACCTTGTTAGCGGCCTCGGCCTGTCCGTTAGTTTGAGGGTGCTCTATGTTGCCAAGTGGCTTCAGTCTCAAGAGGGGGGGGGGGGGGTGAATTGAGATTTTAAAAATTTTTCAGATCTTTTGAAAACTTTTTCCCCCTTTTCAATGACTTAGATTAATTATCGCGCAGGTTAAATGGAAGCGAAGGAATTAGAAATAAAGCAGTAAAGCACACAGATTTATCCTGGTTCGGTCACCTCCTAGTGACCTACGTCCAGTCCTCACACCCTTGTGTGATTTTCCACTAACACAAAACAAGGCTTACGGGTGCCTTGGAAACCTTTACAGACTCAGGAACTCTTCCCTAGGATACCCCACCTATGAAGAGCCCTCAAATCTAACCACAATACAACAAGAGATACCCCACCTTTGTTACAACAAGCTGCCCCAGAAAGATACCCCACTTCCTAGTACAAACAGCTACCCTAGAGAGATACCCCACTCCCTAGTACAAAATACAATCAATAAACAATTACAAACTTAAAGACCGAAATACCTCTAATGTAGGCAGATAATACAACTTGAAGAATGCAACCCCAACTAACTCTTGTGAAAGATCAGCTCTGACGGACCAGCGGTGCGAGAAGAGCAAAAATAAAATATGAAGAGTTTTTCTCAAATGTGATTCTGAATCGTGAAATGGGTTGTTGTTCAAAATGAATTGTGAAGCCTCTATTTATAGGCGTATAGAAAATATGACCGTTGAAACATTTATGGAAATGTGAGATTCGATTGTTTGCCTGAATGAACTGAAATTGACAATCGATTATATGCTTGAGAATGAGTAAGATGCAAATCGATTTTGTGCTTAAAACAAGGGATGTGCAAATCAATTATATGCTTATTTAAACCATGAGGGAATCGATTAGTTGCTTCCTTAAAAGAAAGAGGAAATCGATTATGTGCTTTCTAGGAATAGCAAGAATCGATTATGTGCCTGAATCATTCTAAAGTGGTAATCGATTCCTTGCTTTGTGTAAATAGGTGCAAATCGATTATAGGCTTAGTGAAAACATTGTGAATTGATTCTTTGCTTTCAAAAGGAGTTATGAATCGATTATATACTTAGTAAAATCGATTATGCACTTTCAAATTGTGTTAGAAATCGATTTTGTTGTTTAGTAAAAAATATTGAATCGATTTCTTTCTTTTTCAAAAAGGTTTCAAAAATGGTTTTTGAGTTTACGTGTGCATGCATGCATTTTGAAAGACGTACTTTTTCCTAAGACACACCCAAACCCTAAGGACTACCCTTATTTATAAGGACTACCCTTATATCTTGAAACTTCAATTCTTGAGCTTGATTGTCTTGGATTGTGACTTTGATACTTTGTCACTTTCATCACCTTTGGCTTTGGTCAACTTTTACTCTTATCACCTTTAGCTCTGGTCTTTTTCATCATCAAAACTTTGACCTGCAATACAAGTCCTGCAGTACAAGATATCCACATTCTCCCCCTTTTTGATGATGACAAAACTTTACTTGTCTCAAGGTGGGAGGTTTGTTCATCAAAGAAAATAATGCATACAATGTTTTATATGTGATTATAGTCCCCCTTACTTGATGCTCCCCCTGTTTCATTTACTATATGCAAAGTGACAATATTTCTCCCCCTATAGGTTTAATATGAATAACACTATATTTCTATGCTATTTCTATGCTTATTCAATATTCTTAACACAACACTATATTTCTCTCCCTCTTTTTGTCATGATCAAAAGGGTCGACATATGATAAAGTTTGCGAGTCGAAACAACAACTGTTTCATTCAAATAGAAGAGGAATCGATGATTCCAAGTTCTCTTCGAATAAAAAGAAGCTTTCTTTTTGTAAAGGTTTCGTGAAAATATCAGCTAGCTGTTTTGACGATTCAACAAATTCAATCACACAATCGCCTTTTTGGACATGATCTCTAAGAAAATGATGTCTAATTTCTATATGCTTGGTCCTAGAGTGCTGAACGGGGTTCTTTGTAAGATTGATAGCGCTGGTGTTGTCGCATTTTATCGGGATGTGATCTAGTTCTACACCATAGTCAAGAAGTTGTTGCTTCATCCAGAGGATTTGTGCGCAGCAACTTCCTGCTGCAACATATTTTGCTTCAGCAGTTGACATTGCGACACTGACTTGTTTCTTACTGTGCCAAGAGACTAATGCACTACCTAGTATGTGACATGTTCCACTAATGCTTTTTCTATCCAGCTTACAACCTGCAAAATCAAAGTCTGAATATCCTATAAGGCTGCATGTGGCGCCTTTGGGCTACCACAGACCAACATTTTGTGTGCCTACAAGATATCTCATTATTCTTTTGACAGCTACTAAATGCGACTCTTTTGGATTTGCTTGATATCTAGCACATAAGCAAACACTAAACATGATATCCGGTCTACTAGCAGTCAAATAAAGAAGAGAGCCAATCATACCTCTATATTTGGTCAGTTCTATCGGTTTACCTTCTTCATCTTTGTCTAAGTAGCATGAAGTTCTCATTGGAGTGGACATTTCTTTTGCTTTGTCCATTTCGAATATCTTAAGTAGTTCTTTGCAATATTTTGATTGAAAGATGAAGATGCCATTGTTGGTTTGTTTTATTTGAAGCCCAAGGAAGAAATTGAGTTCTCCCATCATTGACATTTCAAACTCACTCTGCATAATACTAGAAAATTCTTTGCAAAGCAATTCATTAGTAGCACCGAAAATGATGTCATCCACATAAATTTGCACAAGTAAGATGTCATCTTTTGTCCTTTTTATGAAAAGTGTAGTGTCAACTTTCCCTCTTTGAAAATCATGATTGAGTAAAAACTTGCTCAATCTTTCGTACCAAGCTCTAGGAGCTTGTTTCAGACCATATAGAGCCTTTTTGAGTTTAAAAACGTGATCTGGTTTTTCATAATTTTCAAAGCCAGGTGGTTGTTCAACGTACACTTCCTCTTGAATAAAACCATTTAAAAATGCACTTTTCACATCCATTTGATACAATTTAAAATCCATGACAGATGCAAAAGCAAGTAGCATGCGAATAGCTTCTAATCTAGCTACGGGAGCATATGTTACATCATAGTCTATTCCTTCTTCTTGATTATAACCTTTAGCAACTAGTCTAGCTTTGTTTCTAACAATTATGCCTGATTCATCTAGTTTATTTCTAAACACCCATTTTGTACCTATTATCTGATTCTTTTCATGTCTGGGACAAGATCCCATACATTGTTTCTTTCAAACTGATTTAACTCTTCTTGCATAGTAATAGTCCAATGTTCATCTATTATAGCTTCATCTATATTTTTAGGTTCAATTTGAGATACAAAAGCTATATGATTACATGCATTTCTAAGAGAGTTTGGACTAGTTACCCCTTTTGATACATCACCTAAAATGTTTTCAAGCGAGTGGTCTCTGGGAATTCTCCATTCCTTTGGTAGCTCACTGCTTGATTCTTCCTCAGTTCTTTCTTGAGAAGTGGACTTAGTCCCTTCCTCTTTTTCTTTCTCCTTTTCATCTAACTTTGATACTTCCGGTTCATCTGCATCATTATCAATAACCTTTCCCAGCCCTCTGGGGTTAGTCTCATCAAATGTAACATGCACAGATTCCTCAATTACTTTATTTCTTTTATTGAAAATTCTAAAGGCCTTGCTAGATAAAGAGTAACAGAGAAAAATTCCTTCATCAGCCTTAGCATCAAATTTTCCTAAGTTATCCTTTCCATTATTTAATACAAAGCATTTGCAACCAAAAGTGTGTAAGTGTGAAATACTTGGTTTTCTCCCCTTGTAGAGTTCATAGGGGGTTTTCTTTAAAATAGGCCTAATCAAAACTCTATTCATAACATAACAAGCAGCACTTACAGCATCCGCCCAAAAATATTTTGGGACGTCGAGATCATTTAGCATTGTTCTGGAAAGTTCTTCCAATGATCGATTCTTCCTTTCAACGACTCCATTTTGTTAAGGAGTTCTAGGTGCTGAGAAGTTGTGATTAATACCAAGTTCTTCACACAAGCTTTCAAACCTTTCATTTTCAAATTCTCCACCGTGATCGGACCGAATGGAGATGTTTTTTAATTCTTTCTCATTTTGAATACTATGAGCAAGCTTTTTGAATGCTCCAAATGCATCACTTTTATTTGCGAGAAAGGGTGTCCAAGTGAACTTTGAATAATCATGTACTATAACAAAAGCATAGTAGTTTCCACCATAGCTTTTTGTCCTTGAGGGACCGAATAGATCCATGTGTAACAGCTGCAGTGGTTTGTTAGTAGACATAATATTCTTTGATTTGAAAGACACTTTAACCTGTTTACCCTTTTGGCATGCATCACACAGTTTATTCTTTTCAAACTTGATATTTGGAAGACCACTAACTAGATCCTTAGACACTAACTTGTTAAGATGATCCATATGAATATGAGCTGCTCTACGATGCCATAACCAAGAATTTTCTTCCTTACTAATGAGACAGCATGCATTATGGGATGAAACACTATCAAGACTCATCATGTATATGTTTTCTACTCTGTTTCCTATCATTCTAACTTGTTTACTTATTTTATCCTCAATGATGCATGAACCTGAATCAAATATTACTCTATTTCCTTTATCACATAGTTGGCTAATACTTAATAAGTTATGTTTAAGACCTTCAACATAAAGCACATTGTCAATAGCAGTAGATAGGTCTTTACCAACTTTACCTTCACCGGGGATTCTTCCTCTATTATTGCCGCCATAAGTCACATGACTGCTTGACCTGGGGGTAAGAGTTAAGAACTTTGTAATATCTCCAGTCATGTGCTTTGAGCATCCACTGTCAAGGTACCAATCAGACCCCCGTACCTTGAAGCATACCCCATTTTCGTCGTTGCTGTCATGATCAGCCATTAATGCAACTCGAGCTTGTTCATCCTCTGATTCATCTGATGAATCCATGCAGTTATCTTCCCATGCGATGTAGGCTTTTCTCCCTTTGTTTTTTTGGATGCCCTCTTTTCAAATTTTGATTATTTTCTTTGTAGATTAGGACATTCCACCTTCATATGCCCGGATTTCCCACATTCATAGCAAGTAAGAGGACCGGATGAGCTTTCTCTTCTCTTAGGGTTGAAGTTCCTTTTAGAATAATTTTTCTGTTTCATAAACCGCTTGAACCCTCGAACCATAAGAGCCATACTTTCTTCATTTTCATCATCCTCATCGTTTGAATCTTCGCTCTCACAACATTGACTTGAACTAGATGCTTTCAGAGCCAAGCTTTTCTTTTTCTTATCTGAATTTTCATGCTCAGCCAGACGGGTGAGCTCCAATTCATGCTCTTGAAGCTTTCCAAACAGACTGGCAAGTGACATTGTAGCTAAATTTCTCGATTCAGTTATAGCAGTTACCTTTGGTTGCCATTCTCTGTTTAGGCATCTCAGCACTAAGTGCGGAAGTGATAATGTTCTTGGCCCGGAAATTGAGTTGAACTTTCCTTTTATCATTCTCCGTCCATTCGTTTCTTTCTTTTACTGTGAGTGTGCCATTTACCATGTGCGTGGGAACGAAAGGTCCATTTTCCACAGTATCCCATATATCTATATCTACCCCTTCTATAAATATTCTTATTCTTTCTTTCCAATATGCATAGTCTTCTCCGTTGAATCCCGGAGGACGGAAAAGAGATGCACCCTCTTGCGTATACCAACCTGAAGCCATTTCTCTTGAAGCTACTAGGCCCTTTATACAAGAGTCTAGCTCTGATACCACTTGTTGCCAAGTGGCTTCAGTCTCAAGAGGGGGGGGGGGGGGTAAATTGAGATTTTAAAAACTTTTAAGATCTTTTGAAAACTTTTTCCCCTTTTTCAATGACTTAGATTAATTATCGCGCAGGTTAAATGGAAGCGAAGGAATAAGAAATAAAGCAGTAAAGCACACAGATTTATCCTGGTTCGGTCACCTCCTAGTGACCTACGTCCAGTTCTCACACCCTTGTGAGATTTTCCACTAACACAACACAAGGCTTACGGGTGCCTTGGAAACCTTTACAGACTCAGGCACTCTTCCCTAGGATACCCCACCTATGAAGAGCCCTCAAATCTAACCACAATACAACAAGAGATACCCCACCTTTGTTACAACAAGCTGCCCCAGAATGATACCCCACTTCCTAGTACAAACAGCTACCCTAGAGAGATACCCCACTCCCTAGTACAAAAGACAACCAATAAACAATTACAAACTTAAAGACCGAAATACCTCTAATGTAGGCAGATAATACAACTTGAAGAATGCAACCCCAACTAACTCTTGTGAAAGATCAGCTCTGACGGACCAGCGGTGCGAGAAGAGCAAAACTAAAATACGAAGAGTTTTTCTCAAATGTGTTGAATCGTGAAATGGGTTGTTGTTCAAAATGAATTGTGAAGCCTCTATTTATAGGCGTATAGAAAATATGACCATTGAAACATTTATGGAAATGTGAGAATCGATTGTTTGCCTGAATGAACTGAAATTGACAATCGATTATATGCTTGAGAGTGAGTAAGATGCAAATCGATTATGTGCTTAAAACAAGGGATGTGCAAATCGATTATATGCTTATTTAAACCATGAGGGAATCGATTAGTTGCTTCCTTAAAAGAAAGAGGAAATCGATTATGTGCTTTCTAGGAATAGCAAGAATCGATTATGAGCCTGAATCATTCTAAAGTGGTAATCGATTCCTTGCTTTGTGTAAATAGGTGCAAATCGATTATAGGCTTAGTGAAAACATTGTGAATCGATTCTTTGCTTTCAAAAGGAGTTATGAATCGATTATATACTTAGTAAAATCGATTATGCACTTTCAAATTGTGTTAGAAATCGATTTTGTTGTTTAGTAAAAAATATTGAATCGAATTCTTTCTTTTTCAAAAAGGTTTCAAAAATGGTTTTTGAGTTTACGTGTGCTTGCATGCATTTTGAAAGACGTGGGACTTTGAGAGATGAGCTGACCTTCGTAAGAGCTTACACTTTTTCCTGAGACACACCCAAACCCTAAGGACTACCCTTATTTATAAGGACTACTCTTATATCTTGAAACTTCAATTCTTGAGCTTGATTGTCTTGGATTGTGACTTTGATACTTTGTCACTTTCATCACCTTTGTCTTTGGTCAACTTTTACTCTTATCACCTTTAGCTCTGGTCTTTTTCATCATTAAAACTTTGATCTGCAATACAAGTCCTGCAGTACAAGATATCCACACTCTACCGAGGTGAAACGATGTTTAATATGAAGATCGGTCATGAGCTTTCTGAACCCTTGTCAGTAAACTGGGTTCCGTTGTCAGTGATTATTACCTCGGGGATCCCGAATCTGGTCATATATTCTTTTTGAAGAACTTGATGCAGTTCCTTGTGCTGATAATGGCTAAAGGCTCGGCTTCAATCCATTTTGTGAAGTAGTGCACAACCACTATTAGGTACTTGGCCTGGCCAGGTGCAGTTGGGAATGGACCTAAGAGATCAATCCCCCACCACGCGAAAGGCCATGGCGAGGTGAGACTTGTGAGCTCGGCAGGAGGTGCTACATGAACATTGGCATGGATTTGACATTTCTTACATTTTTTGACATGGTTCTTCGCATCGGCTTCCATGTTTGGCCAAAAATATCCTGCTCTTAAGGCTTTCCGAGCTAGAGACCGACCTCCGAGGTGTTGTCCCCAAATCCCCTCGTGGATCTCGGCCAGGACGTAATCTGCTTCCTCTCCTTCAATGCATTTCAATAATGGCGCAGAGAGGCTTCTTCTGTAAAGTGCTCCATCAATCACGGAGAAGGACGAGGCCTTCCTCCTGATTAATTTGGCTTCACCAGAGTCCGGAGGCTCGTTCCCTGACTTGATGTACTTCATTATTTGTGAAATCCACCCTTTGCTTTCCTCAACTACATTGATGGAAAAAGCAAGCTCCGGGTTAGGGAGGACACTGGATTTGTTCAGCGTTTCCTGGATTATAGATCGGTGATTCCCAGGAACTTTGGTGCTGGCGAGTTTGGATAGAACATCCGCTCTGATGTTTTCCGTTTTGGGAACGTGCTTAACTTCTGCAAGCACGAAATGGGCAAGCAATTCTCGCACTCGGGTTAAATACTTCTGTAGGATCAGATCCTTGGCTTTGTATTGCTTTCCGATTTGCGCAACTACCAACAAGGAATCGGTGTTCAAAGTGACCCGAGTAACTCAGAGGTCTAGGGCAAGTCGGAGCCCTGCTATGCACGCCTCGTATTCTGCTTGATTATTTAAAGTTGGGAAACCAAAAGTGAGAGATACCTCGATTATGACGCCTGCCGGGCTTTCTAGCATTAGCCCGGCACCACTCCCCTTTGTATTTGAGGATCCATCAGAGCATCCACAATTCGCCTTCAGGGTCGGCAGGGGTCATTTCTGCGACAAAGTTGGCAAGTACCTAAGCTTTCATAGCTGGCTTGGACTCGTACTTGATGCCGAACTCGGAGAGTTCTACTGCCTATTTGATCATTCATCTTGCCAGGTCGGGTCGGTGTAAGATTTGTCGAATCGGGTGATTTTTTCGCACCACGACCTGATGAGCGACGAAGTAAGGTCGGAGGCGACGTGCCGAGATGAGTAGAGCAAAAGCGATTTTTTCTATTTTCTGGTACCTAATTTCTGGTCTCTGTAAAGCTTTGCTCACAAAGTATACCGGGCTTTGACCGGTCTTTGTTTCCCGAATGAGAACGGCGCCAAGCGCTTCGTCCAAGATTGCTAAATACAGGTATAAGGTTTCTCTCGGGTCCGGCCGAGTCAAGATTGGTGGTTCAGACAAAGCCTTTTTAAGCTGGGAGAGGGCCTCGTCCCGCTCCCGGGTCCATTCAAACTTTGCTTCCTTCTTAAGTAGCTTAAACAAAGGGAGCGATTTGAACGCAACATTGGAAATGAAACGAGATAGTGCAGCGATCATACCGTTAAGCTTCTCAAGCTCCTTTTTGGTAGATAGGGTGCGCATCTCAGTCACGGCCCGACATTTATCCGGGTTGGCTGTTAGGACTTTGGCAAGTGTACCAAATGTCGCAAGTAATATAATTTAACGGTAAGAACCGGTCGATCCACAGGGATTGCGTGTTGACAACAATAGCAAAATTGTAAATTCGTAGATTGTAGCGATTTGGTAATTTGAGTAATAGTAACAGAACACAAACGTGAATTAATAATGCGAGAAAAACGACTAGGGATCGAATCCTCTCACCTCGCCTATCACATGAACCATAGCCAATTCAAGTTAGTTATTCAATTTCTAGATTCAATTCACTAATTTAAGGTCAAGGGCAATTCCTTGTCTCAAGACCCCTATTACCCTAAGAGTTACCCTAATTCCTTAGGTGAGTCATGCCAGAGGGTAACGCATTAAGATTGAGAATTTTAATGAATTCACATAAGCTACCACATATTCCTATGATGATTACTAGCATGTGACCTAATTACCCAATTTCCAGCTACTAATTCATATCCCTATGCAATCACTAGCCTGGATCATCACAATTATCATATGTAATTGAAAAGCATTAAGAACATAGGTAATTAGACAAAGTAAATCGAATAACAACCGAATTGACTAGAACAAGGGTTCACATGTAGGGCTGTTCATGGTTCAGTTCAGAAGGATAACCGAACTGAACCGAACCGAACCAGTTGAAACAGTTCGTCGAACCGAACCGAACCGTAATAACAGTTCGTCGAACCTAACTGAACTATATTAACAGTTCAGTTCACAGTTTTTTTCCGAACTGAACTATACCCAAAGAAACTACAATATTATTCTATACTTAACCCACTACTCTGCACAAACAGTAGAAGATGTGATGTTTTCGCCCTCCCCAATGTTTACTTTTAGCTTTCAGCCAATAAGGATACGTAAATAGTTACTAAACCACACACCTATCACCTATGTACTGACAAAGTTACTTTTCTTTAATTTAAATTAATACTATCAGTTTTGGGGATGGGAGAAAAGTCAAAAGAATATCATTTTTTTTGAAAAAAAAACACGTCTTCTTCTTTTATTGTAAACTCCACCTTCACAACTTATTAAAACACCATTGCTGCAACTGGAGATGTAAAGAGACTACGGGAGAGGAAAATAAAATGAAAATCTGTCACTACATAAAGGGGTCCGACCGAACCCGAACGGTGTCCACCCCTAATTAAAACATGGATGCAGTTTGGTTTTCACTAGCAATCAGGCATGATACACAGTTCGCAGTTCGTTTAGTTCACTAATCGAACTGATTTAACAGTTCAGTTTCTGAACCGTGTTTAAGATATCAGTTCAGTTTGCGAACTGTGCCTTACAATTTGGTTTTTTTAGTTCAGTTCGGTTCGGTTCTTAAGTTCGGTTCAGTTTTTTGGTTCTTTTGAACAGCCCTATTCACATGATAGGGTTGGGAGATTCATCTCTCCCTAATCTAAGAAAATTAGTTACAAATCATCCTAAGAGTGGAAACCAACATAAAATAGAAAACAAACATAAAGGAAGACATTAGAACCTTCAATCCCTTGTTCCCAAGTGGTGAGAAGGCCCCAAAATCGCACCCTCCAGCTGCTCCAAAGTGTGGCTCCAAATCCCAAAACGAAGTCCCTTCAAAATTTGCTGAAACTGCTTTAAAAACCCTAATTTTCACGCACCATCGCGACGCGGCCCGTGTCCGTCGCGTCGCGACAAATGACAGAAGCTTCAGGCCTCGCAAAACTGCTCCAGGTCGCGTCGCGAACCCTCCATGTCGCGACGCGAAAAATAACAGAAAGTTCTGGTTTGCAAAATTCGTCCAGATCGCGTCGCGAACCCTCCTGGTCGCGACGCGAAAAATAACAGAAAGCAAATCCCTCCATTTTGCTGCATTTCCGGGCAAGTGTCTGGTTCGCCGAATGATGCCACAACCAATTAGAGGTCTTCAATGTCAAAGTTAGCTCCAAAAGTGAAGGAATTACTTACAAATGAACTTCCTACTACAATTATCTAAAACTAGACTAAATCCCAGATAATGACTGTGATACAATGAAAACCCTGCACAATTGGTCCTAAAAATGCGTAACTTACATCATATGATTGAGAGTCAACATTGGCCTCGATGCCTCTCTCTGTGAGGTAGAAACCAAGGAATTTCCCAGCTCGGACACCGAACGTGCATTTCTCCGGGTTCAACCTCATCTTGTTTTTTTGTATTTTCGCGAAGATCTCTTCAAGATCGACTACGTGGAGGCTCTCACCCTCGCTTTTCGTGATCATGTCGTCGAGATAGACTTCTACATTACGCCCGATCTGCTCATGAAATACTCTGTTCATCATTCTCTGATAGGTAGCTCCCGCATTTTTCAAGTCAAACGGCATAACCCGGTAACAAAAATTACCGCGGTCCGTCATGAAGGCGGTCTTTTCTTGGTCGGGGACGAACATCGGGATTTGGTTGTATCCGGAGTAGGCATCCATAAAAGACAGTAAACGAAAACCTGAAGCATTGTCGACGAGGCGATCAATGCTAGAAACAGGGAAGGCGTCCTTTGGACAGGCCTTATTAATATCGGTGTAATCAATGCACATTCGCCATTTTCTATTATTTTTCTTAACAAGTACAGGGTTGGAAAGCCAAGTTGTATACTTGACTTCCTTTACAAAATCAGCTTTAATTAGATCATCAACGGCCTTAGCCGCAGCAGCCGCTTTCTCCTTGCTTTGAGTTCTCTTGCGCTGGGCGACCCACTTAGCTCCGGGGTTAACGGTGAGCTGGTGACAGGCGACTTCCGGGGGAATCCCGAGAATATCTTTTGCCGACCAGGCAAAGAGGTTGGCATGAGCTTGCAGACATAGGATGAGCTCCGCTTTAACTTCATTAGAGAGATCGGAGCCGATCTTGATAGTTTTGGCCGGGTCATCTCCCAATTGGATTTGAACGAATTCACCGTTAGGTTGAGGTCGCCTGATTTTCTTCTTCAGCTCTCAGGCAAGATTGTCATCACTTTCTTCTTCGGAGCTGTCCGGGTCGTACCTCGCATCAAGGTCTATGGCATTGACATCAGCAGCTCTGCTGTTTCTTCTCTTTTTGGAATCCTTCGGGGCTTCTTCTTCTTGTTCGGGGGGGAACCCCCTGCTCTAAGGCCTGCCTATCTGCTTTTCACATGTAAATAGAAATATCTCTGGGTGGACTCGAGTTCGGCATCGAGGGTAATAACTTTGTTGCGCAGAGAGTAGAATTTCATTTTTAGATGAACTGTTGAGGTTACGACTCCGAGCCTTCCTAGAATCGGTCTTCCAATAATACAGTTGTAGACCGAAGGGCATGATAGAGCCAGGAATTTGGTCTTGACTGTCCTCTCCAATGGTTCTTCGCCATTGGTGACCATCAATTCCAAATAGCCGAGCGGTTTAGTCCGGGGCCCATTGAAACCCGAAAGGTCCGATCCCCTATAGGGAGTGAAGTCTTTTTCAGAAATTTGCATCTTTCTCACAAGATCGATAAAGATGATATCTGCCGAGCTTCCTTGATCAACAAGGATTCTTCTTATCTCGTGATTGGCCATCACAGCCCTGATCAGAAGAGGCACATGCTTGTTGGGCTTGTCATCTAGCAAATCTTGATCGCCAAATGCCAAGAGAGGTCGGGTCGGGGCCGAGGTTACTGCCGAGGTGGAAACAGCACTCATGATCTCCTTTCACTTTCTCTTCATAGTCTTACCCAATGCTTCGTCGGGGTACCCACCGGAGATGACCATCATTACCGACCGACCTTTAGACTTTCAAAAATCACGTTCGTCTTTCGAGCTTCCCTCCTTTTCTTGACGAGCCCTACCCTTCCTTTTGGGGTCATCCTTCTCTTCTTTAACCTCTCCTTCTCGTCGAGGTGTCTTAGCCACGTACTGGCTTAACTTTCCTTTCTTGATCAGAGATCCTCAATGTCATCTTTTAGAGCATTGAAGTGATTGGTGTCATGTCCTTTACTTCGGTGATACCGACAGTACTTGTTAGAACGCTGCCCCGGTCTGTGTGGGAGTGGATCAGGGAACTTGACTTCTTTAAATTCCGCATTCATGCACTCTGCTAGGATCCTAGCCCTGGTCTTGTTCAGGTCAGAATAATGCTGGTGACGATTGCGAGACTTGGGTTTACTATCATTCCGAGTCTCCTTCTCATTTTGAGGTTTGGACACTCCGGGCACGGCGTCCGACCTCCTTGCAATTGCTCCTTCTTCGTGATCGATGTATTTCTCAGCTCGCTGGAGGAACTCGGCAAGCGACTCAGTTTGATTAACTCCGACATCGATTTGGAAAAGACTTCCCTCACGGAGACCGGATTCCACGAAATCCGGAAAGAGTCGTCGAGGTTTCGAACCTGAGCGGCCTCCCTATTGAATCGTTCAATATAGTCCCGGAGTGACTCATTTTCCCCTTGCCGAATTGCCTGCAAGACCTTCCGGGATTTAGGCTTCATTTTGGAGTGGGCGAAATGAGCAGAGAATAACAAGGCTAGTTCGTCCCAGGAGGATATTGAGTTTGGTTTGAGGGCTCTAAATCAGTCCAAAGCCATCTTCTCAAGAGTGAGGGGGAAAATCCGACATTTGATTTCGTCTGGGACGTATCGATACTGCATCACCGTGTCGAAGTAATCGAGGTGGCGATCAGGATCACCAGTCCCAACATGCATCTTCAATCCTTCCGGGGTTTCTGAAGGTGTTTTCGCACTGGAAAGTAGTCGATCTTCGTGGTGAAGGGTCCTTTCAGGGGTGAAGGGTCCTTTCGTGGTGAAGGGTCCTTTCGTGGTGAAGGGTCCTTTCCGACATTTGATTTCGTCTGGTACGTATCGATACTGCATCACCGTGTCGAAGTAATCGAGGTGGCGATCATGATCACCAGTCCCATCATGCATCTTCAATCCTTCTGGGGTTTCTCAAGGCGTTTTCGCACTGGAAAGTAGTCGATCTTCGTGGTGAAGGGTCCTTTCCGTGGCGAAATGAGCAGAGAATAACAAGGCTAGTTGGTCCCAGGAGGATATTGAGTTTGGTTTGAGGGCTCTAAATCAGTCCAAAGCCATCTTCTCAAGAGTGAGGGGGAAAATCCGACATTTGATTTCGTCTGGGACGTATCGATACTGCATCACCGTGTCGAAGTAATCGAGGTGGCGATTAGGATCACCAGTCCCATCATGCATCTTCAATCCTTCCGGGGTTTCTCAAGGTGTTTTCGCACTGGAAAGTAGTCGATCTTCGTGGTGAAGGGTCCTTTCCGGGCTGTCGACTTCTCCCTCAGGGGAGATCGTTGGTTACGATGCTTAACAGGGGACCTTCGAGAGTGAGAGCGCCGGCGTTCATGCCTCGGGGATCTTTCCCGGCTTACAGAGATGAGGATGCCAAAGACGAGCTTCGATGAGGGGAACCCTCAGGACAATAAGTGTCGTCGTAGGTCCGGCTCGGGGGAGTTCCAGATTTTCGTCCTCCTCTCCAATGAGGTGGAGAACGGTGGTGGACTCTCCTCCAGGCCAGAGATCGGTGACGCCTACGACTTGCCGTCCTTCTGCTAGGAGGATGGTTTTGAGGAGAGGACCGGTCTGGGATGTCGCGAGCCCGGATCTCGGCAATTTCAGCCTCCAGCTGGGTGTAGCACTGGCTCCTCTGCTAATCAGCCTCGGCCTGCCTAGTCAGAAACTGGACTAGCTGTTGAACAGCGTCGACCAGTACCTGGACAGTCTGGGGAGGAGGTGGAAGTTGTAACACCCTAAAATAATTTAATTAAGTAATTGATTAAATTATTTAAAGTGTTGCACTATTTTATTTTATTATGTGATGATATAGTATTTTATTTTAATTGAAGGGGATGGCGTTGGTAATACCGGAATTTCAAGTGACGGCCCAAGAGGCCCAAGCCCGTTGGCTTAGGCGCTCCTTAGACACTAGGGGTCTAGGTCGCGCCTCACTAGTGTCAAAAGAAAGAAAGAAAGTCGAAATAGAGAAGAAAAGAAAGAAAGTCGAAGAGAGGAGAAGAGAAGGAAGGAGCGATTTCAAGCTTGGAGTTAGGGTTTGTGCACCTTGATCCTAGGTAAGGGTTCCTAACCTTCTATGATTCGATTTCCTTTCTCTATCAAGTGCTTAAGTTTCGTTTTCCCTAACCCTTTCTATTTTGATCAAATTCGCGAATGGTCCAAGAGGAGGAGGGAGAGGGCGTGTTCGTGGATAAGGGAAGAAGAAGGGAGGAATTCTTGTTGCGGTGGTGTGTCGGTGCTTCGGTGGGAAGAGCTCTAGTGTCGTCATAATCAAGGTTAGGGGAGTCTCACTCTATAATAGAGAATATAATAGGTTGTATGTAAACCATAGGATCCCACTTGACATATTGTTAATTGTTAGATTGGTTAGGTTAGTTGAAATTGATAATTAGTGTGATTGATTCGATTCCCTATGCTAAGGTTTGGATTCCATGTGTTGATTTTGTGCTTTGATGTGTTCGTAATATATATATGTGAGATTGATTGTTGTTGGTATGAGCACTATGTATTATGTGATTATTGTGGTGATTTGGTTTGGACAAATAATTGAGAATTTGATGTTTTGTCTTGTGTTTGGGGCGCCTGGGCGCTGTTTTCTGTTGCTGGGCGTGTGTGTGTTCTGGGCAGGGCGCCCATGTTGCTGCCCTGTGGCGCCTGGGGAGGCGCCAGGTTGCTGCCTGTGCTTAGGCAAGGCGCATAAACCATGTTTTGGATGAACATCATTTTCTGAGCATAATTTACCGAGCCAAATTTTGTATTCACCTGACCAAATCATATTTTAAGTACTTTGGCTAAAGAATTTCCATATTTGTACTTGTGGTTTTGAAATTGTCCGGTTGGGCATCATTTTGGCTTGTTTAAGGGGTGCCTTGTGCACACATCATTTTCTGAGCATATTTTACCGAGCCAAACTTTGTATTGACCTGACCAAATTGTATTTAAAACACTTTGGCTAAAGAATTTCCAGATTTGCACTTGTGGTTTTGAAATTGTCCGGTTGGGCATCATTTTGGCTTGTTTAAGGGGTGCCTTGTGCACACATCATTTTCTGAGCATATTTTACCGAGCCAAACTTTGTATTGACCTGACCAAATTGTATTTAAAACACTTTGGCTAAAGAATTTCCAGATTTGTACTTGTGGTTTTGAAATTGTCCGGTTGGGCATCATTTTGGCTTGTTTAAGGGGTGCCTTGTGCACACATCATTTTCTGAGCATATTTTACCGAGCCAAACTTTGTATTGACCTGACCAAATTGTATTTAAAATACTTTGGCTAAAGAATTTCCAGATTTGCACTTGTGGTTTTGAAATTGTCCTATTGGGCATCATTTTGGCTTGTTTTAGGGGTGCCTTGTGTGCAACTCATTTTCTGAGCATAATTTACCGAGCCAAATTTTGTATTCACCTGACCAAATTGTATTTAAAACACTTTGGCTAAAGAATTTCCAGATTTGCACTTATGGTTTTGAAATTGTCCTAGAGAGCGTTGTTTTGACTATGTTTGTGATGCCTAGGGGTGAGCTGTGAGTTCTGAACATATTTTCCCTAGCCAAATTCTGTATTCATGTGACCAAATCCCATTTTGAACATTTTCGCTAGAGCGGTTTCAATTTTTAAGGTGGCCTACTATGTTTGTGTGTTTGGGTGTTGTGTGGGCGCCAAGTGTGGCCGCCCAGGGCGCCAAGTGGGGCGCCCATGCCTTGTGTTTGGGTTTTCGGATCTAATGGTGACAGATGGGTCCCTAAGTGCTAGCCTAATCCTAGAAATGTGATTGTGATGAGAAAATAAATGAGTCGAGTGATGATGAGGCCATGGGGGCTACAATAAAGTTTAATAAAGATGTGATATAAGATGTATGGATTGTGTTGCTTTGAGTTATGAGTTTGGTTTTGTCATGGAGTCTCATGCATACATAAGGCTGCGGTCTGAGTTTTAAATTAAGATGATAAGGCTGCGGTCTGAGTTCTAAATCACAATGATAAGGCTGCGGCCTGAGTTGATATTATGTTGATAAGGCTGCGGTCTGGGAAAATGGTACCACATGCATAACTGGTATTGCATACATCCTCATGATAAGCATGCGAGTTGGTGATTGTATGAACTATGTTATTGTATGACTGTATGAGTGTGGTGCTATGATGGAATATACTTCTTATTATAGTCTTTATTATGTAGTTGAGACTCACCCTTCTGTTGTTGTTTACCACAGGTAGTCCTGAGTGAAGGCTTACTCCTTTCACTCCCGAGTCGGTCTGCTCTGATACGTGACACCTAGGGGGTTGGATTAGGGATTTTAATGTTATTCATTTGTCGTTGAATTTTATATGCTTTGAGTTAATGATTTTTGATGAGCCTGTTGTTCGGCGTATTTTGGAGATTGTGTCATTTTCCGCTGCGAGACATATAAATTACAATGTGAGGATTTTATTGGTGAAGTCACGTGTACCCTAAATTATTTAATGGTGTTGCGTATTATAAATGTGTAACGAAGGCTTACACCGATTTGACCGTTGTTAGATTAAGTTTATGTGTAGCATTCCATTCAAAAAGAAATTTTGAAACTCTGATCTCTATGATAAATAGCCGGGTAGAATGGGGTGTTACATTAGTGGTATCAGAGCAAAAAGTTCGGTCTGTCCGACCAAGTGTGTCTGTCTGTCATATTGTGTATGACAATTAGGTGTTTTGTTTTAGTTCTGAATTGTCGTTTATGCTGCAAGTGCTAGGTTGATATGGCTAGAAGGGATGATGCTGCTTTGGCTGCTGCTCTGCAGGCCATAGCCCAAGCTGTTGGAAATCAACACAATGCTGCTGATATGAATGCCCGTAACCTGGCAACGTTTCAGAGGGAAAACCCACCCACCTTCAAGGGTCGGTATGATCCCGATGGAGCCTTGTCGTGGCTGAATGAGATAGAGCGGATATTCCGTGTTATGGATTGCACTGCTGCCCAGCAAGTGAAGTTTGGGACGCACATGCTGGCGGAAGAGGCTGACAAGTGGTGGTTAGGGATGCTGCATAGGTTGAACACTGCTGGTGAAGAGGTTACTTGGGAGGTCTTCACAACAGAGTTTAAAAGAAAGTACTACCCTGAAGACGTTCGGGCCAAGAAAGAGGTAGAATTTCTAGAATTGAAACAGGGAAATAAGGCTGTGGCTGAGTATGCAGCCAAATTTGAAGAGCTGGCCCAATTCTGTCCTTACTACGCCAATGATGCTGATTCAGAGTTCTCTAAATGTGTGAAGTTTGAAAGTGGCCTGCGACCTGACATTAAGAAGGCAATCGGGTATCATGAGATACGAGATTTTGCTAGACTTGTTGACAAGAGTAGAATTTATGAAGAGGACAGTTCTGCTGCCTACAAGATTGGGAAAGAAAAGAGGAATACTCAGTTTAGGGGCGAACCATATGATGTGTCTGGAGGTAAAAATAAGTGGAAGGCAGGTGCTGGTAAGAAATTTTCTGAGGGTAAGAAGCCTAGTGGGGGAGGTGCTCCCGCTGATATAGTGTGTTACACCTGTGGCAAGCCGGGTCACAAAAGTTTCGATTGCAAGACTGAGGTAATGTGTTACCGTTGTGGGAAGAAAGGTCATATGGCGTCTAACTGTGATCGTAAGGAATCAGTGTGTTTCAATTGTGGTGAAGCTGGTCACTTCAGTTCTAAATGCACCAAACCGAAGAAAGAGAAATCCAATGGAAGAGTTTTCGCGCTAGCAGGCTCAGAGGGGCCCAATGAGATTCGAGGTACTTGTTTTATTTATGGTTCCCCTTTAATTGCTATAGTTGATACTGGTGCTACGCATTCTTTTATTGCTGCTGCTTGTGCTGAAAAGTTAAATCTAGTATTGTCTGATATGAAAAGGGAAATGGTTATCGACACTCCGGCTAAGGGTTCGGTGACTACTTCTCTATTGTGTGCTAAGTGTCCTCTGTCAGTATTCGGCAGAGATTTTCTGGTTGACCTTATATGTTTGCCTTTGGGAGGGTTGGATGTTATTCTTGGTATGGACTGGTTAGTGGATAACCATGTGCACATCAACTGTTTCAGCAAGTCTGTGAGTTTCTTTCCTCCTGAGGAGGGAGAGTCTGTTTTGTTGTCTGGGGATCAGCTGCATAAGGTAATGAAGGATGGTGGTCAACTATTTGCTTTGATGGCGTCCATGTCTGCTGAAAACCAAGCTATGGTTGAAGGATTGCAGGTGGTGTGTGAATTCCCTGAAGTGTTCCCTGATGAGATTCCTAGTGTGCCACCCGAGAGGGAAGTAGAGTTTGGAATTGATCTTGTGCCCGGTACTAGGCCTGTGTCCATGGCTCCGTACCGAATGTCAGCTTCTGAGTTATCTGAATTGAAGAAGCAGTTGGAAGAGTTACTTGAAAAGAATTTTGTGAGGCCTAGTGTGTCACCATGGGGAGCTCCGGTTTTGTTAGTAAAGAAGAAAGATGGGAGTATGCGCCTGTGTGTGGATTATAGACAGTTGAACAAGGTGACTATTAAAAATAAGTACCCTCTTCCGAGAATTGATGATTTGATGGACCAGCTGGTGGGTGCTAAGGTTTTTAGTAAAATTGATTTGAGGTCAGGGTATCACCAGATTAAAGTAAAAGATGAAGACGTCCAGAAGACAGCGTTTCGAACGAGATATGGACATTATGAATACTCTGTGATGCCGTTTGGTGTCACCAATGCACCAGGGGTGTTTATGGAGTACATGAACCGTATCTTCCATAGTTACTTGGATCGGTTTGTGGTAGTTTTTATAGATGATATTCTGGTATACTCCAAGTCTGAAGAGGAGCATGCAGAGCACTTAAGATTGGTGCTTGAGGTATTGAAAGAGAAGAAGCTTTACGCTAAGTTGTCCAAATGCGAGTTCTGGCTGCGTGAGGTAAGCTTTTTGGGTCACATTATTTCTAGTGATGGCATAGCTGTAGACCCAGCTAAGGTTGATGCAGTGTTACAATGGGAGAGCCCAAAGTCTGCGACTGAGATCAGGAGTTTCTTGGGGTTGGCTGGTTACTACAGGAGGTTCATAGAGGGCTTCTCAAAGCTAGCCCTTCCGTTGACTCAATTGACGTGTAAAGGGAGAGTTTTTGTTTGGGATGCTAAATGTGAAGAGAGTTTCCAAGAGTTGAAGAAAAGATTGACAACATCTCCGGTGTTAGTGTTGCCCGTGCCGGATCAACCGTTTGTGGTATATTGTGATGCTTCCAGAATGGGCTTAGGGGGCGTATTGATGCAGGATGGGAAGGTAGTCGCTTATGCGTCCAGACAATTGCGGGCTCATGAGAAGAACTATCCTACTCATGATTTAGAATTGGCTGCTATTGTGTTTGCGCTAAAAATTTGGAGGCACTATTTGTATGGCACTAGATTCGAGGTATTCAGCGACCACAAAAGTTTGAAATACTTGTTTGATCAGAAGGAGCTGAATATGAGGCAGAGGCGTTGGTTAGAGCTGCTGAAAGACTATGATTTTGGCTTAAACTATCACCCCGGCAAAGCTAATGTCGTGGCTGATGCTTTAAGTCGAAAGGCTTTGCATATGTCAGCAATGATGGTAAAAGAGTTGGAGTTGATTGAGCAATTCCGTGATATGAGTCTGGTTTGTGAAGTGACACCGCGGAGTGTTAAGCTGGGTATGCTGAGGATTGGTAATGACTTCTTGGTTAGTATCAGAGACGCCCAGAAATTAGATGTGAAGCTGGTCGACTTGTTAGTTGCGGGTGATCAGAATGTGGATGGGGATTTCAGGTTGGATTCCCAGGGTGTGTTGAGATTTAGAGACAGAATCTGCGTTCCCGATGATATTGAGATGAAGAAGATGATCCTTGAGGAGAGTCATAGGAGCAAGCTGAGTATTCATCCAGGGGCTACAAAGATGTATCATGACTTGAAGAAATTATTCTGGTGGCCTGGTATGAAGAAAGATGTAGCACAGTTTGTGTACGCCTGTTTGACTTGCCAGAAGTCAAAGGTCGAGCACCAGAAGCCTGCGGGGTTGATGCAACCTTTAGATGTTCCGGAATGGAAATGGGATAGCATTTCCATGGATTTTGTGACTGGGTTACCAAGAACCGTTCGAGGGTTTGATTCTATTTGGGTGATCGTGGATAGGTTGACGAAGTCTGCTCACTTCCTTCCTATCAACATCACGTATCCGGTAGCGAGATTGGCCGAGATATATATTCGGGTGATTGTGAAGTTGCATGGTGTCCCGAAGAGTATTGTATCTGACAGAGATCCGAGGTTCACTTCGGAGTTTTGGGGGAGTTTGCAGGAGGCATTGGGGTCCAGATTGAGGTTGAGTTCAGCCTATCATCCTCAGACTGATGGGCAGACAGAGAGAACCATTCAGTCATTGGAGGACTTATTGAGATCGTGTGTTTTAGAGCAGCGAGGTGCGTGGGATACACACCTTTCGTTGATTGAGTTCACTTACAACAACAGCTACCATTCGAGTATAGGGATGGCCCCTTATGAGGCACTGTATGGGCGGAGGTGTAGAACTCCTTTGTGTTGGCATGAATCTGGCGAAAGTGTTGTTCTTGGACCTGAATTGGTGAGAGAGACTACAGAGAAGATAAAAATGATCAGGGAGAAAATGAAAGAGTCTCAAAGTCGGCAAAAGAGTTACCATGATAGAAGGAGAAAGGATTTGGAATTTCAGGCTGGAGAGCATGTTTTCTTGAGGGTCACGCCTATGGCTGGTGTTGGGCGTGCACTTAAAGCAAAGAAGTTGACTCCTAGATTTATTGGACCGTATCAGATCACCGAGAGGGTCGGAAAGGTTGCTTATAGGGTGGCTTTACCGCCTAACCTTTCGAACTTGCACGACGTATTTCACGTGTCGCAACTTCGGAAGTACATTCCGGACCCGTCTCATGTGATCCATATGGATGATATTGAGGTGCGAGATAATCTCACTGTGGAGACTATGCCAGTGAGGATTGATGATAGAGAAGTGAAGGTGCTGAGAGGGAAAAGCATTGTTTTAGTGAAGGTGGTGTGGTTGGGAGCTACTGGCGAGAGCGTGACTTGGGAGCTGGAGAGTAGGATGCGGGAGTCCTATCCAGAGCTATTTGACTCAGGTATGAATTTCGAGGACGAAATTTCCTAAGTGGGGGAGAGTTGTAACACCCTAAAATAATTTAATTAAGTAATTGATTAAATTATTTAAAGTGTTGCACTATTTTATTTTATTATGTGATGATATAGTATTTTATTTTAATTGAAGGGGATGGCGTTGGTAATACCGGAATTTCAAGTGACGGCCCAAGAGGCCCAAGCCCGTTGGCTTAGGCGCTCCTTAGACACTAGGGGTCTAGGTCGCGCCTCACTAGTGTCAAAAGAAAGAAAGAAAGTCGAAATAGAGAAGAAAAGAAAGAAAGTCGAAGAGAGGAGAAGAGAAGGAAGGAGCGATTTCAAGCTTGGAGTTAGGGTTTGTGCACCTTGATCCTAGGTAAGGGTTCCTAACCTTCTATGATTCGATTTCCTTTCTCTATCAAGTGCTTAAGTTTCGTTTTCCCTAACCCTTTCTATTTTGATCAAATTCGCGAATGGTCCAAGAGGAGGAGAGAGAGGGCGTGTTCGTGGATAAGGGAAGAAGAAGGGAGGAATTCTTGTTGCGGTGGTGTGTCGGTGCTTCGGTGGGAAGAGCTCTAGTGTCGTCATAATCAAGGTTAGGGGAGTCTCACTCTATAATAGAGAATATAATAGGTTGTATGTAAACCATAGGATCCCACTTGACATATTGTTAATTGTTAGATTGGTTAGGTTAGTTGAAATTGATAATTAGTGTGATTGATTCGATTCCCTATGCTAAGGTTTGGATTCCATGTGTTGATTTTGTGCTTTGATGTGTTCGTAATATATATATGTGAGATTGATTGTTGTTGGTATGAGCACTATGTATTATGTGATTATTGTGGTGATTTGGTTTGGACAAATAATTGAGAATTTGATGTTTTGTCTTGTGTTTGGGGCGCCTGGGCGCTGTTTTCTGTTGCTGGGCGTGTGTGTGTTCTGGGCAGGGCGCCCATGTTGCTGCCCTGTGGCGCCTGGGGAGGCGCCAGGTTGCTGCCTGTGCTTAGGCAAGGCGCATAAACCATGTTTTGGATGAACATCATTTTCTGAGCATAATTTACCGAGCCAAATTTTGTATTCACCTGACCAAATCATATTTTAAGTACTTTGGCTAAAGAATTTCCAGATTTGTACTTGTGGTTTTGAAATTGTCCGGTTGGGCATCATTTTGGCTTGTTTAAGGGGTGCCTTGTGCACACATCATTTTCTGAGCATATTTTACCGAGCCAAACTTTGTATTGACCTGACCAAATTGTATTTAAAACACTTTGGCTAAAGAATTTCCAGATTTGCACTTGTGGTTTTGAAATTGTCCGGTTGGGCATCATTTTGGCTTGTTTAAGGGGTGCCTTGTGCACACATCATTTTCTGAGCATATTTTACCGAGCCAAACTTTGTATTGACCTGACCAAATTGTATTTAAAACACTTTGGCTAAAGAATTTCCAGATTTGTACTTGTGGTTTTGAAATTGTCCGGTTGGGCATCATTTTGGCTTGTTTAAGGGGTGCCTTGTGCACACATCATTTTCTGAGCATATTTTACCGAGCCAAACTTTGTATTGACCTGACCAAATTGTATTTAAAATACTTTGGCTAAAGAATTTCCAGATTTGCACTTGTGGTTTTGAAATTGTCCTATTGGGCATCATTTTGGCTTGTTTTAGGGGTGCCTTGTGTGCAACTCATTTTCTGAGCATAATTTACCGAGCCAAATTTTGTATTCACCTGACCAAATTGTATTTAAAACACTTTGGCTAAAGAATTTCCAGATTTGCACTTATGGTTTTGAAATTGTCCTAGAGAGCGTTGTTTTGACTATGTTTGTGATGCCTAGGGGTGAGCTGTGAGTTCTGAACATATTTTCCCTAGCCAAATTCTGTATTCATGTGACCAAATCCCATTTTGAACATTTTGGCTAGAGCGGTTTCAATTTTTAAGGTGGCCTACTATGTTTGTGTGTTTGGGTGTTGTGTGGGCGCCAAGTGTGGCCGCCCAGGGCGCCAAGTGGGGCGCCCATGCCTTGTGTTTGGGTTTTCGGATCTAATGGTGACAGATGGGTCCCTAAGTGCTAGCCTAATCCTAGAAATGTGATTGTGATGAGAAAATAAATGAGTCGAGTGATGATGAGGCCATGGGGGCTACAATAAAGTTTAATAAAGATGTGATATAAGATGTATGGATTGTGTTGCTTTGAGTTATGAGTTTGGTTTTGTCATGGAGTCTCATGCATACATAAGGCTGCGGTCTGAGTTTTAAATTAAGATGATAAGGCTGCGGTCTGAGTTCTAAATCACAATGATAAGGCTGCGGCCTGAGTTGATATTATGTTGATAAGGCTGCGGTCTGGGAAAATGGTACCACATGCATAACTGGTATTGCATACATCCTCATGATAAGCATGCGAGTTGGTGATTGTATGAACTATGTTATTGTATGACTGTATGAGTGTGGTGCTATGATGGAATATACTTCTTATTATAGTCTTTATTATGTAGTTGAGACTCACCCTTCTGTTGTTGTTTACCACAGGTAGTCCTGAGTGAAGGCTTACTCCTTTCACTCCCGAGTCGGTCTGCTCTGATACGTGACACCTAGGGGGTTGGATTAGGGATTTTAATGTTATTCATTTGTCGTTGAATTTTATATGCTTTGAGTTAATGATTTTTGATGAGCCTGTTGTTCGGCGTATTTTGGAGATTGTGTCATTTTCCGCTGCGAGACATATAAATTACAATGTGAGGATTTTATTGGTGAAGTCACGTGTACCCTAAATTATTTAATGGTGTTGCGTATTATAAATGTGTAACGAAGGCTTACACCGATTTGACCGTTGTTAGATTAAGTTTATGTGTAGCATTCCATTCAAAAAGAAATTTTGAAACTCTGATCTCTATGATAAATAGCCGGGTAGAATGGGGTGTTACAGAAGTTGATTCCGAGCTTAACTTATGGGAACAATTGCTTTGCACGAGTTGTGGCCGTGTGCCGAGCTACGGGGCTGAGTGACTGCTACTCCTTCGAGGGTTTCCTGCTGCGGATCCGGTCTCACTATAGCATTTGATATGTTCCGATGACGTAACACTGGAGACATTGTTAACCATGGAGATGGGGGAGGGACTAGAGCACAAGACCTCCCACTAGGTCGCCAATGTTCTGTAACTTATCTCCTGCCTTGTATCCGACCATGGATACCAGGTCCGATCCGAGATAGTTGGTAGCGGTGTTCTTGGTCAATCCGAGCTTGGGCTCCGATCCGAGGTGGGGTGGTACCTGCAATGACACTCCGACGCTCAAGTCAGCAAGTGAGTCAGTTGCAAGTAAAAGAATTGGAGAGGTTGTACCTTAATGAGAACCATTGGATCTAGGTATTTGATCTCCACCATTGGTTAATGGATTTGGCATTTTGGTATTGGGCCTTGGTGAAAGCCACCAAAGGCCCAATCCGTAACAATTTGCATTAAAACATTTTTAGAAGAAGGCATTTAAACTGCCATATTATTGCCTAAGGCATATGTTCCCTACTTTTAGTCCAATTTAATTAAACCATAAAAGTATGATGAAGCTTCTATATCTATTATTGCTGATTCATTTCCTTTTTGGTGAGTTTGCAACCGAGATGCTTTGCCAATGACGAGTTCCAGATTGATTTTCCATACCAAAGACATCACAGAAATCTTGAATTTAGTAGCATGCTAACCAAGCTACTGATCGGCATCATTTCTAATCCAACCTTGTCGCAACACTCGATATCCAGTGTGCTCGTAGACGGGCATGATAGAAATTGCCGACAAATGTTATTTATCTCTTATCACGTGGTCGAAACAAGAATTCCTTCATACAATTTCGTTTTCTCACCACTAAACCATGTTTATGCCGCTCATCCCCATGTGACGTGTATAAATGGTTGGCAAGCTAGACTTGCACTTTCTTTGATCATGAGCTAGAGGAACTTTACACATGTCATAAATCACTCTTAGCAAATCGTTTGTCAAAGTTAGAAGCATACATCATCCTGAGGTCGTTAGATGGATTTTGGTCGAAATGTTGATTTAATAATCACTTTTGATAATCATGGTTATTACATTTACTTTTACATCGTCGTTGCCCAAACATAAAGGATAAGCATGCACATTCACCGTATGATATTGCAATCACTAGGATCATGCTTAGGTTTTCATAATTTTGAACGACCGATATGATGCACCGAGATTTGCTCTATTTCTTTATCACATCCTGTTATCTATATTTGATAAAATGAGTTTGGTACACTTGCGTTATGATTGCTTTCTTGGCTAACTTAACATTGGTCACTCAAACAACAATGTGTTTCTTTGGAGTTGTTGTCTGGTCTTTTATGATAGGAATTAACGAAGAGTGGGGGCTACTAGAGAGCCTGGACGCGATGTACTTCATATGTACGAAGTTACCACTCCAAACTGCTATCGTGCCCCACAATCCTAGACACACTATCCACATGGCCTAAATCAATGTCATGTACACCTATACGGCAAGAAGGTCGGCTCTAGCACAAGAGCGCAATCTAATCATAAAGACCGATTTGACTCAGTGCACCTACATCACGGTGCTACGCTCCATTGCTTCGTCTCGGGGCACCTATGCCAAGACTTTATACTGCAGTAGATCGGCACGACGCCGAGTGTTTGGGACAATTATGATTTTCGTTTAATTTCATATTTATATCTCACCTGCGAACATATGTATGCTCGCTTCATTTAAGGCACCGGACATACCCATAGATCCTTGCCGAAGGTCCATGAAACTGGACAAACAGGTCAAATCTTCGTCGACACCTTCAGACCGATGCTCCTGTGCTGGGCTAATCCGTCGCAACTCTGCAAAGACAAAGTTGTGGCCTTCTGATGGTCATGCCCTCCGACATCCGAGCTAGATCGGGCCGTGACCTGTAAGCTGGATTAAGCGAGGTCGCCAAAGTCGTGGCCTTCTGATGGTCACGCCCTCCAACATCCGAGCTAGATCAGGCCGTGACCCGTAAGCTGGATTAAGCGAGGTCGCCAAAGTCGTGGCCTTCTTATGGTCACGCCCTCTGACATTCGAGCTAGATCGAGGTGTGACCCGTAAGCTGGATTAAGCAGGGTCGCCAAAGTCGTGGTCTTCTGATGGTGACACCCTCCGACATCCGAGCTAGATCAGGCCGTGACCCGTAAGCTGGACCAGGCGAGGTGCGAGGGGTTTGACCCTATATTTCTAGGCTGCGCCCTTTTGTGGATGCCACCTCTTTAGCCGAGTTAAAATAATGCTTTCATAATTTAGGTTTGTCACGGAGCTCAGATGCTGCTGAGGGAACATCCATAATGCCTATGACTGTGCTATACAGTGTCATCAGTCATCATCATTACCTGACACCTCGAGCCACTCAAAAGTAACACCAGTCGTTTCAAGCAGTAAATGATTTGCCTATACTGCGCTCAGGGCAAAAAACTCTCGGTGGTATATGCCCAACATCGAGAATGTTTCGGCCGTAGATTATTTTCCGACTTTGTATTCGTTCAAGTCAGGAACGTCCTCCTTAACGACCCGACTTGGGGGGCAACTGTTATGGAGTGGGCTAGAATTCTCGGAGCTCTTATGGGCCGTGGTATTGAGGCCCAATATCATTTATGTACCGTTATACATCCAACGACCATGATTTGTCAATTACAAATCGGATGGTACCGTGTCGGAGAGTCAACATAACTCTAACACCTATAAGGGCACAAGAAACCGAGCAGTCGGTCGAGCACCCTTCAGCAGAGGATCTGAGGCTGTGAAGACACATCATCAATCCGACTCTACACACCTGCGTGGAGGTGCTAAACCACACCGGTTTAGCTCAATGCAATCGCGCAGAGGTGCTAAGCCTCATCGGTACATCGACGAGCCGACCTTCATTGAGGATTCAGGCGACTTTAAAGGTAGTCGCTCCTCTCTTTAATTCGAGTTAGGCCGAGCCGAGTCTTGGAAAACTGAATCAAAGGAGGGTCGGTCTCGTGACCATCTCGACTCGATAGTAACAGCGTTAGAGGGAAACACAAACTCGATAAATTGCGCCAAAGGAGGATGAATTTACGCGTCAGTCTTTCTGACTTGGATAATTTTCTTGGCCACGTTGTGGTTATAGAACTGACATACGACTGAGAAATTAAATCTAAGTGAAGGAAAGAGTTTCGTTGCACATGTATACCGGGGGCTATGTGTTTCCATACAGAATCGGTATCAGATTGATTCGACTTTCCACATCTTCGAATGCCTTCCGAACTTAATAGTATTACCGACTTCCCGATATCAACCTCGACACGTTTGGGAAAAACGAATTTGGGTAGTCTCCTTCCGCAGATCGGTGAGGACGATATACCAATAACCGAGCATACGTGGTCCCACTACAGTGCCTGCCTAAAATTGATTAGTGGAGGCGCTTCATCAAACCAACGTATGCCTCGGCCTAATCAAAATTTGGGGGTAACAAAGGCCTAATCCGCCGACCCTCCGAGACCAGATTTCAGATAAAAGAAATGAATGTAGACAAGTGTCAAAATATACAGGATCGAAAGTCCTCTAGTTCAGTGTTGAAATTGAACGCAGATCTTAAAACTAGCGTGGGTTTTGAGAGCCAGCTTCGGGTTGGCTCCTAAGATTGCCTTGGCGTCGCCATTTGGGACCTCGGGACCGACAGCGTCGGGCTTGCACCCACGAGCATCCAACGACCAGGATTTCGTTCCACGGACAGGAAGCAACCTCGGTTGCATCACAGTACATCTCCTCCTTGCCATGCTGAGTCCCGTATGTACTCGCGCGGTGGTTCACCGACCTTGAGTTATCTTGCCAGAACTGAAGCTGATATTGTTGATGTCGCACTACTAATGTTGACAACCCAGTTTGGCACTACGACTATAGAAAGTTCGATTCTCTTCCATGCGAGTTCGTCTCACCTATTTGCTTGGTGAAATGCTTTCTGGTTTTCACAAAGTTCTCACCTCGTTACGCTCTATTCGAGAGAGATACCTTGTTGGCGCAAACCACTCACCCCAACTCGGGGCCAGTAACATGAATCTCACAATATTCAACTGTTCGACTTTAGAATTGGGCCTGCGAGCTCGACAACAGGGATTTTAGGACTTGGTACGCTCACCTTTGCCCTCTTTGAGGTATACACTATCACGGTTTATGTTCGTTATAAAACTTAAATGTTGCTAAAAGAGCATCCACAACTCAGGGATTAGTCTGGTGTACAAGTCACGACGATAACGTATGTATGACTATATTACACGAACTATTATTTCTTTCATTATTTAGCTAACTTCAGCAGGTTGGATGTCTTAAGAGGAAGACTTTGCTCACAAGTCGGCTCCATTTTGATCATGGACTGACTTAGGCGTCAGAGTGCTTGCAGGTAGCAACCTCCCCATCTCAGACCTCGGCCATCAGCATCACCACCGTGAGGTACGATTTTCTCTCAGTGAGTTCCGTTCGGAACAATTTTAATGTAGTTTTTGTGACAAAGAGAAAGAGGAAGATAGAGGAAGGAAATGAGTATAGAAGCCTAGAAAAAATGGGTCAAATCATGAAAAGTGATTGAAGAGAGAGAAAGAAATCAAATGGTGTATAAATGTGGTGAGCTCGAGGGACTAAGAGAGTAGATGAAAAGGTGAAAGTAGAAAGAAAAAATGATGTGAGTGGAGAGAGAGAAAAAAATTCTGTCTTGGGAAGTGAAATACTAAAGACAGCAGTTGATGTAACCATTCAACGTTATTGGCGGGTTCGGTTACCATTGGTTACAATTTTGAGATCCGAGCCTGCCCATTTGAAACCATAGGGAACCGTTTTGTCTTAAATGGACAGGTTCAGTTTCAACTGACACGCCCCGAAACAACAATTTCTATTGTCGGGTTTCACGGTTTCGGGTGGGTCACGGTTCTGTGTCCACCCCTACACGATCAATTGCAAGGCCCTAAATTTAGTATAAATAGGTATTAGAGAGGCATAGGTATTATAGTGATTTTTATTTTGTCACATTTATAGATATTTTACCGTTTTATGCTATTAATTTGGGTCTTGAGCTTGTTCACAGTAGTGGTGGGAATATGCTAGGTTGGGCTAGGCTTTGCAAGGCCTAGGTTTGGCCTGCGTTAAAAGTATTAGGAATGAGTCGGGTCAGTGGCGTGTTGTTGGCCCAATTTTTAGGTCTGGCGTGACTTTAAAAGCATGACAATGTCTGAAAACTTGTTTTAAAGCTTATTTCATTATTTTTTTTACAAAAGTCTACAACTTTTGAGTAATGTATGCTTTTGTAAATAGGCTAAAAAATTAATATATCAGTGAAATTAAGTTTTATTTATGTTATCTAATTTAAATTCTATTTTATAATAATAGTTATATATTTCTAAGAAAAAATAATAAATTGAGAGCCTGTGTTAAAAATTTTAGGAATGAGCTGGTCAGTGGCGTGCTTTGTTTGTTGGCCTTTGATGAGAAATCCCCCTCTCTCACGGTTAGTGACTTTGTTTTACTTGTTTTTTTCTTCTAATCTTGCATTTGATTTGTTTTTAGAAATTTTCTATTTGAATTTTTTTATCAATAAATCTTCTCTTTGATTAAGAGTTATATATTTCTTTTACTTGAAACAATATTTATTAAAATTTAATTGTTTTACATATGTTGTTCATTTAGAAAGTTATTTCATTATGTCATACGTTATACATTTTATCATTGGCACCCCTCACATGAAAATCCTGGCTCCGCCCCTACCTTGATTGCGCTCACCAAACTGGCTTGGCGATAACCTCAACTAAAATAATACATAAATTATTTTAAAAATTTCAAGGTTTGGGAAATTTGTCTTTTCCTTTTGGCCTTATTCATATTTAATATTTTTTCATAATTTTGTTTGCAACACACATAAAAACTAAATACCAGAGAAAATGAATATAATGAGGGCCAATACTTCTTACAAACCCCCCTTCTACTTACTGCACATCCAGAACTCTGTGAAAAGATCAAAATGCTATCAATGAAAATGCAACTTCTCAGCGCGTCCCTGTTTTTCTTTCTTGGGATTCAAAGGCTACTGTACTATAGTACCGAGCCGATTCGGTACTATGCGGAACTATGGTACCAAACCATGCCAAAATGCAACGTATGGGGGGTTTGGGAGCTCGTTTCACGTGAGAATATTTTTGGAATAATTGAGGTTTGAGAATGTCCGCGCGCGGGGGGGGGGGGGGGGGGGGGGGGGGTGGGGGGGGGGGGGGGTTGTTGGAAGTATGGGCCTATAATGGGTTATGAGAACATGAGTGCAAATGATTTGGTTATGTGCAAACACAAGATGCAATGTTAATGGCAAGGCTTGTGATGGTTTGGACATTGCTTCTAGGTCGACATTTGCGACAAGAACAATAGCCTCACCTCAAATGCACAATGATGAGGAAGTTCCGAACTACACAATAGAAAAGGGTTTGCCGTTGAGGTTATCGGGGAAATGGTTGCATGTAGGGGTGCACAAAATGTCCATGGTTAAAAAACCAATCCATAACCACTAAATATCCGGTTTATATAATTGGTCCCATAACCAAATTAGTGTAACTGGTTATTATTTTGCAAAACCGGTTATTTAACCGGTTATATCCATAACCAGATTTTATAACCGGTGTTTGGATTATTAACCGGATTTTGAATTTTTAACCGGATTTTGAATTTTTAACCGGTTTTTATATTTTTAATATCTATAATATAATAGTTATATAATATATAAATATAAATACATATTTATATATGGAGGTGGTTCTAGTGGTGGCCGGTGGCGGAGTTCTGGTGGCGGTCAACGCCGGTCAACGCCGGTCAACGCCGGTCAACGGTGGTCAATGCCGGTCAACGGTGGTCAATGCCGGTCAACGGTGGTCAACGGTGGTCAACAGTGGTCAACGGTGGTCAACGGTGGTCAACGGTGGTCAATGGGCTTGGTTAAGTTTGATTGGATATCGATATTTTATCTAGTTATAAAATATGGACACCCATATCCAATCCCAAAAAATAATATGGATATGGACATAACCAAATCCAAATATATGGTCATTTTTAAAATGGTTTTGGACATAGATTTGGATAAATTTAGATAACTGGATGTTTTGTGCACCCCTAGTTGCATGACAACGACATTTATATGAGGTGAGAGATCATGGTTTTGGTTGGGTATCTGATGTTGTGGTGTTGGTGTTGGTGCTTGATGGCTTTGTTAAAATTTTACTGTAATATTGTTTGTTTTTGTTTGATGGTCCTCTGATCCTCTCCCTCTAGTTTTTATTGCATGGTAATCTGATGAGGATGCTACCGTGTTTACAGAGAAGATTGTGGGTTTGGTAAACGGATAGCGTTGGTCCCTCGTAGTCATTAAACTTAAAAACACAAAAAGGAATAAATATTTCAACGTATTTAAACGGTAACCGAGCAAGGCTTTAAAAAAATCAATTACGTGGCTTAACTATTGAGCGAGTGAGTGTTCATGGGTCATTGTAAAAGCGACTGTTCCTAGCATAATCCATTTAGTTTTTGTGACCCGACCATGTGGTAGATCGGGGGACGAGTTGTGATCCACACCGGTTGGTCTTTGATTATAGAGATACTAGCTTGGAAACCTGTGTGAAGCATGGGGTGCGCTAGCATTGACGGACCAAAATTCTCAAAGTCAATAACCGTTAATAATAACTTAAGTATAATTAGAAGTTCAAATACTTACAATTTAAAAAACGGTAGACTAATAATTGTTAGTAAGAATTTAGAAATACTTACGATTTAAATTAGAGTATTCTCATAGGAAAAAACATTAGTAGAAGTCCGAAGTTGGGAATCCATAGACAAAAACAACAACACATATAAAGAGTTGTAGGTATGCAATCCATATCCATCAACTTGGATAGCTGATGGCACAATATAGTTGTAGTATCCATTAATATTTGCACCCCCATCATTTGCAGTTACACCCCTACCAACACCTTGACCAAAATAATTCTTCTCCATGTGAGGCTGAATATTATAAGACTGAAATTAACATATAAATTACATATGTATGCATATATGCAGTGATATAAGAAAACAATAGAAACAGAAACACCTCATATCTGCAATTGAGTCAACTTCCTATTCAATAGGGTAATTTATATATATTGCATGATAAACATTATATAGGTATCTGAAAGTAAACTCAAAACAGAACTCATTGTTCAAGGGTATCAAATGCTAATTACCCAACTACAAGGAAGCTACAGTAGGATAGTTTTCTACATAAATATAGAACAACTTACTATTTTATTCACCTATAAGTGAGAGTGACAATCTGTTGACCTGACTCTGGTCAATCATCTGCTTGTCCATGTGAGCATCGCTCCATGGCTGGCTTCCAATCCAAATTCTCCTTGATCCATTCTTATTCTGTCTATCTCTTCCTCCAGAGTCTCGTATATCCATTCCTCTCATTCCACATGGATGCTACTTGAAGAAACAATATGGGCACACAAAAAGTACTCTCTCCGTTACAGAATATAAGCAAAAGTTGGTGCATTTAGTTCTAAATTTGGACTAGATACATCAACTTCGATTGACCCATTTTTGCTTATATTTTGTAACGGAGGGAGTAGTTAAGAACGGTATAAATTATGGTGTAAATAGTAAAAGCTTGATAACAAGAGAATCTGAAGAATGGGAAAATTGCAACCTTTAGTTACGCAGAGACTCAATTGTTTATTGTTTGGGGAAAAATGGAGAGTGAAAAGTTAAAAGTAAGAATTGTGTTTCAGAGAGAGAGAGAGAGAAAAGGGTGCTCAATAGCAGAAAAATGGTATTCAACTAAGTTTTGTTGTTGCCGTTTCTCTTCACACAGTCACTTATTTCCTTCACCACAAACCACCGCCGTGATCTCTCTCACTACCGCAGGTAAGCATTAAAATGAAAGAAACAAATCTGAAGTCAATGTGTCACTTTCGATACAAATGGTGAAAGAGAAGAAAGGATAGCTATAACGGTATATGTGTGTTTCAAACAAAATTATAGCACAACCTCAACCTGTAATGGAGAAAGAGGAAGAATGGTTTGTTAGGGGGAGATCTCCCACTGTGGTCGTCAATGATCTGTTCTGTCTACACGCTTCGGTCAAGTTGGGGACCGAGATACTCACCAAGTTGAGTAGCTTGTTCACTCCGGGTGGCTTTCGAGATAATGGTTGAGATGAGTGATTTGAGGGATGTCTGAGGTGCTTCGACTCGCGTTGATCCTGCATGGGGGTGGTACCTGCACACACTTCGATGCCTAAGTCAGCATTAGGAATAGGTGATGTGAAGTAATAAATGTGTACCTGTAGCATAAATGGGACAACGATTTTATAGGGATTGGTGCCCACACGTGGCGCGTTGTGATTGATGTTCTATGAATACGCCTGAACCATTGATCTGGGAACGACGTTTGCACTGTTGATCTTTTGTGGATCGTGAACTTTGATTTAAAATAGGCCTAAGTGTTTGACCGATCCGAAACAGTTACCCCCTAAGTCGAGGTTCCTAGGATTTGGGCCTCAGCTTGAGAATAGCTACCTGCCCGAAACGATTTGGCTTTTTGCTTGAGCGTCCTTCCTAATTTATAGCGATGCCGAGATGATTAGCTTGACCTTTCGACGACATTGAGCGATGTTTTTTTGGAGGGACGTGGTGAGGCACAATTATTTCAAGTTTTTACTTGATATGCGATTGAATGCTTTTCCACCGTTGGATTTGCTTGATGACATGATTGATTAGACTTCTGAACTACCACGTCGAGGACAATTTTTTGATTTTTCGAGGCATCTTGTCATAATGGATACTTTGCGTAGCCCTCGTTTCCAGTGCTTCATTATGACTATTCATTAGGGTTGCATTGTTTGAAGATATCGTTGCCTCGTTTCCACCTCCTTAGTATAAATAGACGAACATTTTCCTCATTTGTACATTTCTGCTCTATGTTGCATCAAGTGCCCGAATTTAACTCCGAGTTCTCCGAGAAGCCCTTTTCTACAATTCAAGTACTTTTTTCCGAGTAGGTATTCTTCTCTACCTTCTTCTTTTATTTCACCTCCCTCCTTAAATCTTTTGCTCTAGGACCTTTTCTAGACGTCGGTCATTTCTCTGGTAGCGGGATCCTCCCTTTTATGGTAAGGTCTCTCTTAGGAGGAGGGGGTTTCATTACTTCGAATTCTCTCGGGTGTCGAGAATCCTTTAGAGACCAGACCTCGGTTCGGTCTCCTAGCAGAGATTTATTTGAAGGACCAGTAATTATTTTGCTAAGTGAACTCCCTCCCTGTAGGTTATACAATGGCTGTCGGCAAGAATACTCCGAAGAAGGTGTCCTCCTCTCGGGTAGTGCAGGAGGATGAGGACTATGCCCGAGATTGGACAGATGCTACTCACGAGGATGCTTTGGATCACTCGGGGAGGGAAGGCGACGATACTATTGAAGGACTGGAGGACATCATCGCTGAAAGGGTTATTGTTGAGACTGAGGAAGAAGTCGACTCAGATTTTGATTCTTCAAGTGGTAGTTCTTTGAGGGAGAACACTTCGGTTGCTGGTTCGCATGATGGGGTTGACGCACCTATTTGAGTTCTTGAAGACGTTTGTTTTGCTGAGATGCAGGACGAACTTCTAATTCCTGAGGATTATGGCTGGGTGAATGTAGAGGTCTGGAAAATAGCCAGTAGAATCGTAACCAGCCAGTAGAATCGTAACCAATAGCAATCTCATAGATACCCTTCTCTGGGAGATGGGGCTTGTAGAAGGAGAAAAATGGTTGATTCGGGGGGGTCTCGGATGAAGAACGGGTGTGTCAATTTCCCTAGAGAAGTATGCCTTTTATATCTATTATGAAACTCTCGCGAAAATTCATGCTCGCCCTCCATTTACTTTGTTCGAGCAAAGTGTCTTAAACGAGCTTTCTCTAGCTCCGACTCAATTACACCCGAATAGCTGGGCTTTTCTTCGCGCTTTCCAGATTGTTATGGGTCTCTTAGATCAAACCCTTTCTCTTGATCTATTTTATGCCATGTTCACTTTCGTTCAACTGATGAAGAAGGCTTGGGTATCCTTTCGAGCTGCTGGGAAGAGCTACTTTAACTTCTACCTGGATGCTTTTAAACTTTTCAAAGGTCATTTCGCTTGTGTGGTAGCGATGAATCGTGCTGCCAAGAAGAAGCTGTCGAGGTGTAGGCAGGGAGAGATCGTAGGTCCGAGATTCCCTCTGAATTGGGATGAAAGGCATTATTCCCTCCAACCTACGCGTTTCCTTATTCCACCTGAGAATCTAGATGCCGAGGACCAAGAATCCTTAAGGTTTATTGGAGAGGTAGATTCTCGTGCAAGAAGGGGCTCATAAATACTAAGTCTTTGGTAACGACTGAAACCTTTGCTGATCTTCACCGAGTCTGGAGTATGATGATAGGCCGCAAGTGCACGGTCTTGTCGCGTAATAAAAGAGTTATCGATCCACAGGGAGAGCCTAGGTGATTACCAGTTTAATTTTCCAAAGTTGATTAACTGAAAAGAAAGTCTTTTTAGAAAGAAGGAATGTTTTTGTTGATGTTTTAAAGATAAAAAGAGACTTGGGGTATTAGTTTCATCGAAATGATAAGGTTTCCGTTATTAATCCTTTCGACTATTTTCCAGTTTAAAGAACGATATATTTCTTAAGACAAGGCGACGATTGTAGCAAGAGTTTCCTTTCGGAATACAAACGCGTGTTCTAAACTAATTATCAAGCCTATTTTCATGGTTGATTATTATTAGAACCCATTAAGCAAAGACCTTTTTGTGTCTCAATAAAACCCAAACTATTTTCATGTGTTGATTTTATTGTCTAATTTCATAGATCCAACAACCACACTTCCCCTTTCGGTACATCGTGTGGTGTTTTGAAATAATAATGAAAAGTGATGAAATTAGATTTAAAAATACAAAGCGATTAAGGTGGAGAATAGTCTCGGGAATTAATTAGTAGGAAGCCATCATTTGATGGTTGCCAAAAACCCCAAGGCTAAGAAAGTCTACTCACTCATGATCATTGTAGACAAAAGAGGAGAATAGGAAGATTGCATATTTGTAAATTGCAAGAATTTGTAAAGAAAGCGATAAGTTGCGGAATGTGTATATTGCAAGAATTGTAAAGAAAACGATAAGTTGCGGAATGTGTAAATGAGTTAGGAATTAGTTGTTAGAATGGCAAGAAAATAAATGTTAGGATTTGAGAAAACTGCAAAATTTATAAATAGCGGAATTGTAAATGACAAGAAAGTAAATTGCTTAAAAAGTAAATTGCAAGGAATTTAAATGACGTGGAAAATAAAAGAGCAAGAAAGTAAAAAGGCAAGAAAGTAAAAGAGCGAGAAAGTAAAAGGGCAAGAAAGTAAAAGAGCGAGAAAGTAAAAGGGCAAGAAAGTTAAAGAGCAAGAATTAAAAGAGCAAGAAAATAAATAAGCAAGAAAGTAAATGAGCAAGAATTAAAAGGGCAAGAAAGTAAATAAGCAAGAATTAAAAGGGCAAGAAAGTAAATAAGCAAGAATTAAAAAGAACATGAAGAGTAAATTGAAGTCATAAATCTTAGAGAGTTTTTGAGAGTGAGTTTCTCACAAAATTCCAGTGTGCTTACAAGTGAGGATCAATGTCCTATTTATAGGAAAATATGAGGGAAGGGGCAAAATGGTCAATTCAAGTTTTGGCAAAGATAGCCATCAACAAGTGGGCAAAGCAAGTTGGCAAAGATAGCCATCAACAAGTGGACAAAGCACTTTGAGTGGAGGGGCAAAATGGTCAAAAAGAAGTGAAAAATCAAGTTGTCAAAGATGGCCACAAACAAGTGGCCGCAGCCAAAATTGACTGCTTTTTGGCGCCCTTGGCGTCCTGTCCTGCGCCAGTCTTGCGCCAGTGTTGCTCCTTGGCGCCCTTGGCGCCCTGTGCTGTGCCAGTTTTGCTCCTTGGCGCCCTTGGCGCCCTGTGCTGCGCCAGTTTTGCTCCTTGGCGCCCTGTGCTGCGCCAGTTTTCGTTGTGCTGTTCCTTGGCGCCCTTGGCGCCCATGGCGCCCTGCAGAGTGCCTAGTGCTGTCTCAAAAATTGTTCCTCCTCAAATATTTTCTTTTTTCTTCATTTTAGCTCATATTTTCTCTTTTGCTTCAAAATAAAATCTGAAAATAAAAAGTAAACATTTGTAGTAAAATGGCTCAAAAATATAATTAAGGCTAAATTATAGTTTTGGTCCCCCTATTTTCAAAAATTCAGACATTTGGTCCCCCTATTTTAAAACTCAGACATTTGGTCCCCCAATTTTAAAAAATCAAATACATTTAGTCCAAAGAGGGACCAAATGTCTTTGATTTTTTAAAATTGGGGGACCAAATGTCTTTGATTTTTTAAAATTGAGGGAGCAAATGTCTTTGATTATTAGCCATAAAAAACTGTAAATTCCTCTTGGGACTAAATGTCTTTGATTTTTTAAAATTGAGGGACCAAATATCTGAGTTTTAAAATAGGGGGACCAAATGTCTGAATTTTTGAAAATAGGGGGACCATAACTATAATTTAGCCTATAATTAAAATACCAAATAAACCTAATAAAAATAACTATTAAAAAGACTCTAAAAATAGACTTATCATATGACTCCGACCTTTATTGCTTAATTTTATCTGTCCTTATATTTTGCTCGTTAATTCACTTTAACTTGTTTATTTGGCAGGGCAGATGGCTCCGAAATCAGCCTTTGCTTCGGTGTTGAAGAAAACTTCGGCTAACACCCCAAGTTCCTCTGCTACTCCCGTTTTGACCCCGACTGCCCCTGTGGTGATCCCGACCACTCCTGTTGTGACGCTAGCTACCCCAGTGAGGATTGTGATGCAAGAAGATCTCGGGAGGGATCTGTGGCAATTAATGATCCGAGCTCACCCAATGGGGGTCCCCTCCCTTCCCTTCAAGATGGATCTGTTTCTTCTGGAGATCAGGTCGGTCAAAGCAACAAGCGTGTTCTGAGGGTGGCGAGAAGTAGGGTTATCAAAAGAAATCGAAGAAGAGCAAGAAAATCCACCAGAATAAGGTTCCAGAGGGCTTAGTCACTGTTTCCCTATGTCAAACTCTTAGGTCCTAGCCGTGGGTTTGGCCAAAGGTTTTGAACAAGTGTTTTTGATTTCTCTGTTCTTCAAGCAATTGCGCCAAACTCTGCTCCTTGACTGTGGGTATCCTGACTCCTCTAGAAAAGGCCAGGTTGAGTGAATGGGACGCGAGGGCTGGATTATACTACTAGCTAATGCATGAAAATAAAGATAAAGTGCGATAAAAGCAGATAGATAAAATAAACGTAGAGTTTTTGATTGATTGATGTGTGTCTATTCTGTACAATTTCTCTCCTATTTATATACATAGGCCCTCGTCGTCCACTAACACAGCCAACATTTGCCTACCGTTGGATCAATCTAAGATCAATGACTATCATCGTTCCTAAGCCCTAAGGAGGCGGAGTAACCACCCACGATTACACTAGCACGGTTAGTGGGGTGAACTCCCTCACTCCGCTTTTCAAGGCTTCACTCATTCGCTTGATCTTTCAACTGCTCCCACGTTCTGTCTTCGTGCTCCCTCTTACTTGCCTTCCAAGCAAGCCTGCCTTACCTCAGCCCCTTGGCTTGCTCAGCTAACCTCAGCAAGCCTCCCTATAGGCTGAGGCTTTGCTCTCCCTCGGCCTTGCTTATTGCTCCTCGGGCTAACCCCTTCCTCCGGGAGTTGTCTTGTGGTATGCCCGGAGGGCGTCTCTTGAGTTCTTCTCTCTGGCAATTATCTCTCCAACCTTTGTCAAGTGGCCTGCCTCAACACTCCAATTCCACTCCCTTCCTTCACTCAGTCCTCGGCTTGTGTCCTAGTCATTTTTGGGTGTTAACAATTGCCCCCCTTTTTGTGCTGTCGTATGGCCGCGAGGACATGACTGATGGTGCAAAAACCCTTTGATATGACTAGATGTGACTGTCTGAAGCGATTAACCTTCCGTTTCGTGACACTTGGTGTTTCACGTTAATCGAAGTGACTGCGCGATGATTCCCAAGGACACGACGGCTGTGGCTTAAGGCTATAAATAAGGACGACGCCCACTTCGCAAGGTTTCTTTACGCTTTCATCTTTCTATTCACCAAATAGCACTCCTTCATCTTCCCTGCGATTCTCTCTTTCGACCAACAATGGTTTCCTTTTCTCAAAGCACTGTTCCCTCCATCTTTACCACCATTGGTCCCCTCCCTGTTCTAAGGCGTAACGCCACTAACGCCGACCATGGCCTCACGCTTTTCCAACAAAGGCTCGGCTCTTGCGATCTTTCTCTTAACTTCGCCTGGTACAATGCCGAGGCGAAGTTCGTCGACCTCAGAGGATAGCCGAAGAGCAATGCTGAGTACATCGCCTGGGTAAACCGTTTGGTTCCGTACAAAGGTGCTTCCTGGAAGGAGTGGGGAATCTATGATATGATCATGGTGTCAACCCAGGAGGTTTCACACGCTGCTAACCTCTTACTTCTGTTGATGTCCTTCTGGTCGACCACCATCAGCGCTTTTGTCTTCCCCTGGGGCATTCTCAGCCCCACTCTACTGGATGTGGTTGTCATCTTGGGGGTCCCTGCAGGTGGCCTTGATGTTCATGCCAATCCTGACTTTATGGGCGAAGATTCCCCTTTTGTCTTTACTTCCGTCTTTTGGAAGCTCCTATCCTAGAACGCCAAGTCTGCGGGTGCTGTTATCGATGGAGAGCACCATGCATTCCTGGTGTATTTCTTCAATAAATTCTTTTTCAGCACCAAGACTTTCAGTGTAGTTAAGGAACTCTCCGTTTTTGTCTAGTTGCAGCAAACTGGATAAAAATACGCCTGGGGCCCTTTCTTCCTCTCGCTTCTCTATAAAAGCCTGGATAACTTTGTTATGCAGGTCAAGGACAAAGGCTTTTATTCGAAGGTCGAGGGTCCCATCTGGTTTCTGCAGCTTTGGGCTCAACAATATTTTCCCAACTTTGCTCCTAACTTATCTACGGAGGCCATCGAGGTCCTTAGAGGCGCCTTCAATGCCACTCCCATCCTACTAGTGGAGCGTGCGGAAGTGCTCCGCGTATTGCTGGACCTGGACCCTTTCGAAAATTTCTGTTGGTGTCTAGTTATGAAAAACGGCATTGGTCCTTGGTGGATCTTTACCCCAAAAGATTTGGACCCCTCCGCTCAAGATAATTATGTCATGATGATACATTGTTTCATCTGCTTGTGGCTTGTGACCTGGTTGCTGGGGCCAGGCTTTCTTCAGACACCAATCCTCTCATCGTCGAACCCTATCATCCAAACTTTGTAGCTCGACCAGTAGCATACTAAGAAGAATCAGACTTAGAAGACGTAAAAGATTCTTAACATCTAAGTCCGACTAGGTCGAACCGCTCTGATACCAATTGTAACACCCCGGTATTTCTAACGTGTAGAGACACCGAAGATGCACAGATGCGGAAATTCAGAGGACACAGTTCCTGTTTAAGTATTGGACATACAAAAACTTTTTCCGAAAGATGAACATAATCAGAAATAACATCACTTCATAAAATAGAAGTACATCGGTTCCATACCGAATGGAAAACAATATCCAAGTCCAAAACCAAACAGAAACATAAAGCGGTTCGTAAAACTCATAACCAATACAAGTTATACAACCAAAAAGAACAACAAAAGGACAAAGGATGAATATGACTAAGTCTTCAGCACCTCCGAGAGTATATCAACTACTCGTGCACAATAGTCTTCCTTTTTCCCCGCTTCTCTAAAAAACAACAAATATGGATAGGGTGAGATAACATTATCTCAGTGAGTCCTACTGTAACACCCCGGTATTTTTATTTATTAAAAATACCCAAGTGCACATTAGTAACACATCAGAGATATATTTCCTGCTTAGACACTGAATATCACTATAAATTTTTCGCTGAATATAACCCAAACAGTCTTATTTACAACAAGACAATATGGTTCTCAGACCATATACCATCAGCAATTATAGTATTCAGTATCATACAAGAAAGCGGAAGAAAGATATACCTTAAATACATAATGTTTTAGTATACAGACAGCAGAAGGGAAATAAGCTTAAACATAAAGCTAGGCTATCAGCAACCAGTCCGAGCTCAACCTACTCGTGCCTCTTGGATTTCCGCTGTCCCTGTGTCTCTGTAAAACAACAACATTTAAACAGTGAGATACAATCTCAGTGAGTTCTACCGAGACCCCTACTAACACTCTCGACTCAATTATGAAATCCGGTATTAATTCAATACGGCATCGGCTGCGCGAACGCTACCCCCGATGGACCGCATAAAACATTTCAACAGATTACCGCTGACGCGAACGCCGAACCCGGTAACCTATTAGTTTAGTACGATACCGCTGACGCGAACGAAGAACCCGGTAAACGTACTACAAACAACATAACACCGCTGACGCGAACGCTGCAAGGCGGTGAACCCCCCTACCAATAGTACCTTCTCCTATTGGCATGGAGCCTAGGTAAAAGGATCATGACTGCCTCCCCCTAGTATGTTAAATAATGGGTCGTCACCCAACTCGATATACTTTATACGTATATCTACAATACTATGAACCCACGGTCCATCAAATCAGACAATCAATGAAACACTTTAATCCACATTTTATAAAATCCAAGTTCACACTCGCACTCTAGTTGACCACTTTTCGACACAATTTTCAATATCAAAAACAGTTTATTTAGCCTTAAAAATAGAATATTCAGTTAGGCCTCTGAATAAGCTTTCCAACGCATCTTAGAACACCTCGATCGGATTCCCGGATCAAAAGTTATCGCAAAAACAAAAACAGTATTTAGTTGCTGAAAATTCTGTAAACCGTCGCGACGCGATGGGACTCCGTCGCGACGCGAAAATAGGCAGAATGGCCAAAAACAGGTTTTCTGAAATTCAGTTTTACCCCATTTCGCTCCCTAATCGATACCGAGACATTACGTGACCTCCGAGACCCAAAAACAGATATAACAACCAGTAATTCCAGTCCAAAACCATAATTAAAACATCAACCGATAACTCAATCAAAACAGATTTTACCAAAATACGACATATTCCGAAATAACGGTTTTTAAGTCAAAATCTTTCGAAATCAAATCACGTGAAATTCCATTTCAACACAACACAACTCGAGACTCGCTCCGATCGATTCCTAACCCGAAACAGACAATATCAAGTAATATTCCAGACCAGCGAAAGCGATAAAACGATCAATCAATTAATTCGAAAAACAAAAATCCTAAACGTGAGTAGAACTCACCCTTGACGCGTGATCCACGATCGAGCCGAAATCACCGAGTAACCACACGAACGCTCCCCGCTCCGGCGACACCCAATCCGCTTCCAAAGCTTTCCACTCGATCGCGAAACCTCTTTTTGACCGAAATACCGAATTCCTCGAAATCTTCCATTGACACTATTCATCATCCCTAACCTCCAAAAGCTACTATTCACACATAACCCCAAAATGTAATTTCTCCAACCTAACTCACCCAACTAGCTCCCAATCATCCAATCGAACTTTAATACTCGAGCTATCCACCGTGGGTTCGTTCCTAATCGAACTTAAACCTTCAAAACCAACCCAAAATCGGATTTCCCACAAAACCTTCAAAACTCGAAAATGGCCAAGTGAGAGAGAGTGAGTTGATCGTCATGAAATTGGTACCAAAACGAAGAGGAAGGAACGCCGAACATTTTTCGTGTTGGAAGGAAGTCGTTTCGGTGAAGTCTTCTCTCCCCCTCTTCTCTTCTCCCTCACGCCAATCTCTCTCTTTTCTCTCCTTTCCCTCTCTGTTTCTCTTCTCTCGCTGCTTTCTTTCTCTTCTTCCTTCTTTCTTCAATTCTTTCCTTTCTTTTCTTTAATTAATTCTTTCTCCCCTTCACTCACACCCACACACGTATACATATATATATATATATATATATATATTTATTTAATATATACGTGGTAACGTGGTCCAATTACCATATTGATCTAAATCTCTTATTTCGATTCCAAAACTTCCTTGACCCGTATTATCCGGTTAACGATCCGATGACGACCAATAATTAATTTTTGCACTCAATAAATTTATCAGTCAAGTACTAAATTAATTTAATTGGGTTAACACCCAAATAATTCTATTAATTATTTTGCGGATGTTACACCTACCGTGCCCCCTCACTGACACTCGGTTCAATTTATTCAACCGCTATTAAAAGCTGACATAACAATGTCTTATTTATCAATGGAAATGCCACGCACTTCGTGAATTTATTTAACACGTACCGACTGCAATCCAGTGCTAATCCCGGTAATCGTGTGTTCCACTTAGCATAAACCGGCTGCAATCCAGTGCTAATCCCGGTAACCCGTGAGTTGACCACGCCAAAACACATACAGGGCCTAGGGTGAGGGATCATGACTTCCCTTCCTAGTATGCTACTTGTCGGATCGTCATCCAACGCAATACGTATGACAATACACATCAAGTTCTCGAGAGTTAGAAAATTTATATCTTCTTTTTCATTTTGATCACCAAAGGATCAGTCATGTAAGCTCATTAGATAATTTATATCTTTCGATTACCAAAGGATCAGTCATATAAGCTCATTAGATAATTTATATCTTTCGATCACCAAAGGATCGTTCGCATAGTAATTGGATAAACGATATCCATATCGATCTATAATCCGTTTTGAGGAATTCATAAATTAGACCTCCAGCATTATAATCATATTCAATTGACATATATAAACATATATATTCAGTCAGTCCATCAGAAGGTGTAGCCACACATAAACTAGGGTTTCGGTTTTTCAATCAAATATGCTTTCGAAGCTCTTTTTCAAAATCATGAGTTGAATAAGTTCAAAATACGGTTGTCAGTAAGGCAATATCCTTAAAATTGGTTGGGAAGAAGATTAGAAGTGATTCGGGATCGAAAGGAGCGACGAAATGAGAAATCAGAGTCCGGTAACAGAAGCTCACGCACGGTCCGTGCCCAGGGGCGCACGACCCGTGCGTGATGTACCAAATTTTATACTGCCAACCAGAAACTCACGCACGATCCGTGCCCAGGGGCGCACGATCCGTGCATGATGCTTATTCCTTCATTCAGTCAATTACGAAGCAGACGCACGGTCCGTGCCCAAGGGCGCACGACTCGTGCGGTCTGTTCTGATTCTCTATTTTCCAATCCGATTCTCATTCCGCTTTTCCGTTTCTCGCCTAAATCGAATTCCGATCGTAATCCAACCTAAAAACAGATTTAATAAACCACATTCCAGACCATATTCCAGTGAAAGCGTTTAAATCACAATTTCCTAAATTGTTCAACAATTCAATAAAAACCGTAAAAACGCGACATTGCTCAAAAACGGTTTTCGGTTCCAAAATCTTTCGAAAACTGATAAATGCCTTATGACTCAAACCGATATATTTTCAAGACACGAAAAATATCCCTAACCGTGAGTAGAACTCACCGTTACACCGAAGTCTGAGAGTTGGGCCGAAAAGCGAAGTCAGCGAATTGAAAAGTATACGAACGATCCCCGCTAGAACTCGAACCGATTTCCGAAACGGCAATCTCTACCACTAGAGCAACTGAAACAACAACTAGGATGACTGAAATCCTTCCAAATTCGAAATGCAAGGCTAGTACTCCACCTTCAACATCTACAACATAACATGCAACCCATCAACACACAACTCCACCATTTTTCACCACTTGGAGCTTCAAGGAGAGAAAATGGGATTGAGAGTTAGAGGGAGAATCAGTTCCTGACTTTGGTACCATTGGATTCAGAATCAAAAATGGAGCAGAGGGAGGGTTAGAAGACTTACATGCAATGGAGATGGAGGTGAATCCTCCTCCTTCCTTCTTTCTCTCTCTCTCTCTCTCTCTCTCTCTCTCTCTCTCTCTCTCTCTCTCTCTCTCTCTCGATTTTCTCCCTTCCTTTCTATCCTCTCCTTCTGTTTTTCCTCTTTTCTTTTCAGCTGAAGGAAATGTTTGAGTGTGAGGGGGGTTCAGGGTGAATATGGGCTGGGGGGTTTAAATGGTGGTGAAAAGACCATTTTGCCCTTGGCCCATAAAATGATAGTCTAGGTGCTAAAAATTCTCTCCGGCACAAAACTTTCTCGGTTAATCCGGCTCCGATCTGGAGTTCCTCAATTCTTTCGGCTCGTACTTAATTATAATCTTCATAATTATATTTTATGAATTAGGGATGTGAAAAGACAGATTTGCCCTTCAGTCCCAATTCCTTATTTAAATTATGAATAGGCCACACTTTAATGGAGAATGGGATTTCTTGACAAATTCCTCGACATATTAATCCCCGAGACGCGACCAATTATTCCCACAAATAATTATTCGGTCTTAGGTATCATAGTACGAGTCTTTAAAAATTAGGGATGTTACACGTAGCACTCGGGGGGATGAACGCATATTATTACTATTTTATTTTGTTATCCTATTGTGTGAATTTTGACGTTGGTTGTCGCTGTTTTATGAGTTGTCTTAAGTTGGATAAAGAGGCCGTGATTATTTTGAGTTAAAACCTTGTTGAAAATCCGCTGCGTAGTAATGGAAGTTGACTTATTTTTAAACTGCTATGTATCTGTTTTTACCAATGACTTAACTATGTTCATTTTGTGGTTTTAGTCGGAAAATGTACATCCATTTGTTTTTGAAAACTCTGATTTTTATTATTAAATTGCCGGGTAGAAATGGGTCTTACATTAGTGGTATTAGAGCAATGTTTCGGTCTGTCCGACCAAGTTGTCTAGTTGTTGTGTCATTTGACGATCGAGTATTATCATTTAGTTCTAACTATTGTTTGTGTTGTAGTGATATGATGTTGTATCAAGATGCGGGAATCTTATCCCGAGTTGTTCGAATCAGGTAAAATTTTGAGGACGAAAATGTTCTAAGTGGGGGAGAGTTGTAACGCCCCAAATATTTAATTAATTATTTAATTAATTTATTCAATAATTAAGTGTGAGAATTGTTGAAGTTGAGAATTATTAGTATAGTTACTACGTTGACTTTTATTTAATTAATAGGTTAATTGAGTGTGGAAAATAATATTAGAGTAGTAAAAATATTATTATGTTGTATGGGCTTATTTTTATGTTAGAATAAGTAAAAATGAGAGGTGGTCCATGATGTTAAGTCGAATTAAGCTAAGAAAAGCCCATAAGACTAAGTGAGATTATAAGAGGGGAAATTAGGTTAGGGTTTTGCTCATTTTAGAAGAAAAACAAAAAGGTTTGAGAGAGAGCACTAGAGAAGGGCGCGACGGCCAAGAGGGAAAGAGAGAGAGTAACGGCGCAAGAGGAGAGGAATAGGGCAAGGAACTTCGAATCTTTCAAGGCTAAGGTAAGGGTGGGGTTCTAACTCTATAATAGGGTACATGAAGGGCTTTATGTGGGTTCTACGAATTTGCTTCTGTTTTCAGTTTAAAAACACGTGTATTTCTGAATTGGGTTGACGATGTGTTTGATTATTGAAATTTGATGAATGTTTGATGCCAATTTTGTTGCTAAACTCATTGTTTGGGGTGATCTGGGTGTAGGTTCGGTCGTACAGTAATTGGGAACAATCTAGTGGTCCAAAAATTATTTGGTTTACCTTCTCAGAAACTAGACTTAAAGATCGTTAATTTGGCACTAGTTTGGTTGCATTTGGAGTTGTATAGCTCGAGTTATAGGTGTCACAAGTTAGGTTAAAATTCTGGAAACGATCTGGGTGTAGGTTCGGTCGTACAGTAATTGGGAACAATATAGTGGTCCAAAAGTTATGTGGTTTACCTTTTCAGAAACTAGACTTAAATCTTGTTAATTTGGCACTAGTTTGGTTGCATTTGGAGTTGTATAGATCGAGTTATAGGTGTCACAAGTTAGGTTAAAATTCTGTAAACAATCTGGATATAGGTTCGGTATTTCGTGTATAACGTTTTCGTTTGAACTCTTTTTTGAATGATTCTTGATTCATTGAAAACTACACTCAATTTGTTTTGGGTTAGGCTCAAGTCCCATGTCATTTGAATGAGTTTTGATAATTTTAGAGGTGTCACAACTAGGTCATGGTGGCTGTCCTGTTTCTGAACCTTGTAGCTTATTTACTGAAACTGTACGAATTGGACCATTATTTTGCAAAATAACAATTATAGTCAGGAACTATACATTCTTAGCTTTCCATAGAGGGGTCCTTTGCTAAGTTTCGATACCGTTTGATAGGTTAATCAATTCACCGAAGTAGAGGTATGTTTGATGGAAATTTACCCTGTTGTTGTTGCTGCTGTTTGCTGTTGCTGTTTGCTGTTTGCTGTTTGCTGTAGTTGTTTTCATGTTTACGGTTGCTGGGCGCATAGGGTGCCATGTTTGCTGTTGTTGGGCGCTTTAGGCGCATTAAGCCACCGGTTGGCTAATTGTTGATTACGTTGTCAGTTATTAATTGTTAAATTGTTGAAAAGATTAATTGTTGGTTAAGTGGTTAAATTGGTCAATTGCTAATTGTTGGTAATGTGTCGAATTGCTAGGTGATAATTGTTGGTTAAGTCGTTGATTTGTATTTTGTTGAGGGTACCGTTGATGGCCCATTTGTATTTTGTTGAGGGTACCGCTGATGGCCCAATTGTATTTTGTTGAGGGTACCGCTGATGGCCCAATTGTAGTTTGATGAGGGTACCGCTGATGGCCCATTTGTATTTTGAAGAGGGTACCGCTGATGGCCCATTTGTAGTTTGATGAGGGTACCGCTGATGGCCCATTTGTATTTTGTTGAGGGTACCGCTGATGACCAATTTGTATTTTGTTGAGGGTACCGCTGATGGCCCATTTGTATTTTGTTGAGGGTACCGCTGATTGCCCATTGTATTTTGTTGAGGGTACCGCTGATGGCCCATTTGCATTTTGATGAGTGGTTATGTTGATGATTCGTGATGATTGCAGTTATTCGATTGTTGTGAAGTGATGAATTGAGATGTTCTGATTCTGATATATATTGTTTTTCATACATTCTATTATATTCGATATCTCACCCCTTCAGTTTGAATATTACCTCTATGTTGGTAACGTGCAGGTAACCATGAATGAAGGCTGTGTACCTTCGTTAGTTCGAGTCAGTGTCGTCGCTCTGAGACGTAGCACTTGGCGGGATGGACGCATATTATTACTATTTTATTTTGTTATCCTATTGTATGAATTTTGACGTTGGTTGTCGCTATTTTATGAGTTGTCTTAAGTTGGATAAAGAGGCCGTGATTATTTTGAGTTAAAACCTTGTTGAAAATACGCTGCGTAGTAATGGAAGTTGACTTATTTTTAAAGTGCTATGTGTTGCACCCCGAAAAATCCCCTTTTGGGTTTCTGAATGTACAACGTGGAAAAATTTTGGAGCCGCCACCAACATTTTAATTTTAAGACCAAAACTTTGAAAAAAGGTCTTTTGGACAAGGCGGATGGTCTTTGAAAACTAGAGATATAGGTTCGGGGGTCGATTACGTGCGAGGAAGGTGTTAGCACCGCGCACGTCCTTTCTACCAAAAGGGAACCTCTAATTAAATGTGTGGTTTTAACACTTGATTTGAAAAATATCTAGGTTTTCCTATTTATTGGAAGGATGAATGGGAAAACTTAACAAAAATTTTGTTTTTGGGGGAAAAAGGTTTTTTTAGAAAAAAGTGCTTGACGGGACATGGCCCGCTCCTACGTATCTCCCGGTGCGATGGAGAATTCAAAGCTACGTAGTTCTTGGTTGTCTTTTTGAAAAGTTTTTGTTTTTTATCTTCTTTTGGTGAGTTTTTGAAATAGGACGAACATTAGTGAATGATTAAACTAGCAGAGGCTATGATGAATCACTTACTAAATACTCAAAAGAGAGAGTTGTACCGCTAGTCAAACGAACGAAGGTTCTGATGGACTATTGATAACAACTCGTTTTTTATTATCTTTTTTGAAAGTGATTTTCGAAAGAGATTGATTCGCACGATGATCAAACTAACGAAGGTTATGTTGGATCATCGTTTATTATTTTAAGGAGAAAAGGACATTGTCACTAATAGCTAAACGAACAGAGGCTCTGATGAGCTACTAGCAACAATGGGTTTGAAAATGATTTTTGTTTGTTTTATGAAAATGATTGGTTTAGGGGGGTGAAAAGAATTTTTATTTGTTGCGTTTGACGAGAACGTGACTCGCTCCTACGTATCCCAAACGGGAATCAAAGCGACGTAGTTCTAATGAAAAATGTTTTTGAAAGGGGTTGAAAGGGGCAAGTTGAATCATCCGAGACCATCTTCACCACTTAGAACATGATGCACTAGGCATAAGTGGGAATCATATGGTTCGTCATCAACAATGGACGAGAACGAGTAAATAAACACTATAGCTAAGTTAAATCACACGGATCACAATAACTAAATATTAACAAATGTAAAGACTGAAATACCTCTGATGAAGGCAGATATTACAACTCTGAAGAACGCAAACCCCGACTAACTCTTGCAGGAGATCAGCTCAGACGGACCAACAGAATGAATAGAGCAAAAATAAAGCGTAGAAGAGTTTTTTTTTCTAAAATGTGAGGGATCTCGCAAAAATGGGTTTCTGGAAAATGAGATTTGCGAGAATTATCTTCTCTGATGTTGTGAAATGTGTGTCCGAAAATGTGACTTGAGGCTGCCTATTTATAGGCTTAGGAAAGCGTAGGAATTTGGAAAAAAGCATTTATTGCAAGGATGAATCGATTGTTTGATGAAGTGAAAAATGAGAGAATCTGTAACACCCCTAATTTTTAAAGACTCGTATTATAGTATCTAGGACCGAGTAATTATTTATGGGAATAATTATTCGTGTCCCGGGTATTTATAGTCGAGGAAATCCTCAAAATAACCCCCATTCTCTAATTAATTGTGCTTAGTCATAATTTAATTAGGCATTCTTAAGCTGAAGGGCAATTTGGAGATTTCACACCCTTTCATATAAACTCATCCACTTAAATCATTTTTCCTCATTATTCTAAAAAACAGAAAAACTGAAACAGAGGAGCAAGGGGGAAAGGGGCGCGACTTGGAGGAAGGAAAGGAGGAGAGGGATCCAAATTCTCTTCATGCATGTGAGTGTTCTTGCTTCTTTGTCACTCCATTTTCCATTCCGGTTCCATTAAGCCTATTATCAGAACCTGATTCTTCCCCAATCTCCTTGTCCATTTTCGGGTTGAAGCTCCAATGATGAAGATGGTGGAATTCTGAGTTTATTATGGCTTGCATTTTCTGTACCAGCTGAAGGAAAGGGCATCCTAGTCTTATATTTCGAGTTGGAGGAAGTTCGTTCAGTTGGAGCTGTGTTTCAGTAGCTGTAGTGGGTGATTTTGTTGGTGCCTTCGGTCCTCGCTCGATAGTCCCTTGATTTCGGCAATATCGTGTTTCGGTTGGAGTTCTCGGAGCTAACGTCATAACGGTGAGTCTTACTCACGAATAGGGAATGAAAAGAGTTGAATATTTTGAATATTTTGAACTGTTTGTGTATTCCGAAAATCTGTTTAAAACCGAGTCCCGAAGATTTCGAAAACAAATTCTGACTTTTCGCGAAAATACCTCTTTTCGTTTTATGAAAATCATGATACGATTGAAAGGATTTTGGTGATAATTTTTGTATTGGATACATATCTGGAATATTGCCAATTTTCTGGGTTTCAGGTGGAACGGAAATTAGGAATCGAATCGAGAGCGAACGGAGAACGAAAGTGAGAAAAATTCGAGTTGAGCATCAGTACTGGAAGTTCTGTCCAGTCGCGCGCCATTCGCGCGCAGGTCGCGCGCCGCACGCCACTCTTGGATTTGGGATCTGTCCATTCGCGCGCCGTTCACGCGGGAGTTGCGCGCCGTGCGTGATTCTGGGCTGCGCTTCTGTCAAGTCGCGCGCCAGTCACGCGTGGGTTGCGCACCGCGCGCCACTGTGACCCTTTTGATGCGTAATTCCGTTTTTCTCGTTCAACGCTCCGTTCAATCCCGAACCTTTCCTAATCCCTTCCTCAAACTATTTTAAAGCTACCAACCTATTGGAAACCTAATTTCAAACCGTTCAAACTATATTTTGAAAAAGAGTCTTGAAACCTATTTGGTCGAGAACGAAAACCCTAGATTACGTGTGAGCACACCGAGTAATGGTTGGGCTGAACTTATATATGGATATAAGACCTGGAATTGATTATAATTCTGGAAGTTAATAGAACTCTTCATAAACGGACTATGAAATGAAATGGAATAAGTATCATAAGCTTATGTTTGATCCTTTGGTGATCGTTGATATGTATTGTCGTATATATCGTTCGTTGGGTGACGACCTGACAAGTAGTATACTAGAGAGGGTAGTCATGACCCCTTATCTAGGCCCTGTATGTGTTTTGGCGTGGTCAACTCACGGGTTTCCGGGATGAGCGGGGTTTCGCCGTCGGATTATACTAAACAATTGAATAATAAGGTATTAGTGTGCCGGGATGAGCGGGGTGTCGCCGTCGGATTACACTAAACAAATTAATTATATGATTGTGTGCCGGGATGAGTGAAGTTTCGCCGTCGGTTTACACTAATCAACAAATATAATCTCCGGTATTCGTGGTTATTCACAACCGGCTGTCCCTCATAAAACATAAAGACTTGTTTGATTGGACTCGACTTGTTGAGATTTGTGGCAAGGTTCACGATCAACAATTCGCTGTAACATGTTCGTTATTAATATGATTGTTAACGGTTTGACAATTGAACCGAGTGTCGGTGAGGGGGCACGGTAGGACTCACTGAGATAATGTTATCTCACCCAATCATATGTTGTTGTTTTTCAGCTAAGCAGGGAAAAAGGAAGGCTATTGTGCACGAGTAGTGCTATGCTCTTGGAGACGTCGAAGGCCTAGCTGTTTTCCCTTATTGTTATTGTACCTTTGGGTTGTACGAACTTGTGTTGTATAAGTTGTATAAACCTTATTTCAGTTTCTGTTTTATGTATTGGACACGGATGTTGTACTCCGATCGGTTGTATGCCGAATGACTTCTATTGTATGAAGTGTTATTATTCCGATCTTATGTTTATTTCGGAAAGATTTTGTTGGTCCAATTATAAGCAGGAACTGTGTCCTCTGATTATTCTGCTAGTTGTGCATTTCGGTGCTTCTACATGTTAGAAATACCGGGGTGTTACATTTGGTATCAGAGCGGTTCGACCTAGTCGGACTTAGCCATTAAGAGTTCTTTGAGTCTTCTAAGTCTGATTTTTCCTAGTATGCTATTAGAGTTTAGCCTGATCAACTAAAACACTTTGTGCATACTTTGCAGAATCATGGCTGGAAGAAATCGAAGGAATGCTGCCCCAGAAGATCCTCAGCACGAATGGATGCGGAACGTCATTGAAAATCAGCAAAAGATGATGAATGACATGATACTTCTGCAACAACAACAAGCTCAACCTCAACCACAGAATGAGCAAGCTCCTATGCCTCAGGGAGACCCGCATAGGGCATACTTTAAGTTCTTGAAGATGAAACCTCCAATCTTCAAGGGAGAATCCGATGTTATGAAAGCTCACTTCTGGGTTGATGCAATGGAGAGGATCTTTGTAACTCTGCAGTGTACTGAGGAAGAGAAGGTACTGTGTGCTGCCAATGCTCTAGACGAGGATGCCCACACATGGTGGACAAATGCACGTAGAATGATGCAACTTCAAGGGACTCCGCTTCAGTGGACGAACTTCAAGGAAATGTTTTTGGGTCACTATTTTCCGGAATCTGAAAGGTTGGCTAAGCAGATGGAATTTGTCAGCCTAAAGCAAGGGGAAATGACTGTAGGTCAATATGCGGCTAAGTTTGAAAGATTGTCACAGTTCTATGAATTGGGTACTCATGCTCCGGATGACAAATGGAAGAGAGTGATGTTCAAGCAAGGTCTAAGGGGGATGTGAACCAAGGTCTCAGTTCATATGCCATGACCTCATATCCTGCTCTTGTCGAACAAGCTCACGCAGCGAAAAGTGATCTCAAGAAAATGTATGCTGAGAGAAGAGGTTTTTGGAATGAAAAGAAAAGGAGTAATGAATCATCTTCTGCAAACCCTAGGTATAAGGGAAATGGTAACAAGGGGAAGCAAGCCCAATCAAGCAATGCTGTTGGGAGACATAAGTGTGGGACTTGCAACAGGTATCATTCGGGGAAGTGTCAATCAGAGACAAAGCCAAATCAGTGCTATGTATGCAAGGAGGTGGGTCACTATGCCAACAACTGTCCAGCAAGGAAAGCTTACTCTGAGACCCCAGATGCCCCTAGGCAACATCGGGTCAACACATTGGATGGGGATACCGTCAAACCATCAGATAATCTCATAAGGGGTACAGGTTTTATTCTTAATCAGTCTGTTGATATACTATATGACTCTGGTGCCACACATTGTTTTATCTCCGAAGCTTGTGCTAATCGGGTAGGATTGGTTGTTTCACCCATATCCGAGCCGATCTCTATTCTCACTGCTGCCATGGGTCGTGTACGAACCCAATCTATGTGTAGTAATTGTGTTTTGGTTATCGGGAGACGTGAGTTCACCATTGACTTCATATGCTTGCCTATGAGGAAAATGGAAGTTATTATAGGAATGAATTGGATGGTCAACAATCATGTGACCATTGACTGCTACAACCGTTCCATTGGTTTTCCTTCTAAAGATGCTGATATTTCCTTCATGTCTGCCAACGAATCCATATATCAAGGTGCGGAAGCTTTTGTCATTATCTTGTCTGCCTCAACTAAAACCGGTTTAGACTTGTCTTCGGTTCAGGTTGTCAATGAATTTCTTGATGTATTTCCTGAGGAAGTTTCCTCTTTGCCTCCTGAACGTGAAATTGAATTCTCTATAGATTTGGCGCCGGGTGCGGGGCCAGTATCTATAGCTCCTTATCGAATGTCGCCTCTTGAATTAAAAGAGTTGAAGTCTCAGCTGGAAGAATTAATCTCTAAACAGTTTATAAGGCCGAGCGCTTCTCCATGGGGTGCTCCGGTGCTATTGGTGAAGAAGAAAGATGGAAGCATGAGGTTATGCATCGACTATCGTCAGCTTAACAAGATAACTATCAAGAACAAGTATCCATTGCCAAGGATAGATGACTTGCTTGACCAGCTCAGAGGTGCTAAAGTCTTCTCCAAAATTGATCTAAGGTCAGGATACCATCAGATCAGGGTAAGAGCCTTAGACATTCCGAAGACCGCTTTTCGTACGAGGTACGGACACTACGAGTTTGTGGTGATGCCCTTCGGATTGACTAACGCTCCTGCCGTGTTCATGGATTACATGAACAGAGTATTCCATTCCTACTTAGATCAACTTGTGGTTGTGTTCATTGATGATATCTTGGTTTACTCCAAGTCAATTGAGGAGCATGCCCAGCATCTCAGATTTGTCTTGGGAGTACTCCGAGGGAAGCAGCTCTATGCCAAGCCGTCCAAGTGTGACTTTTGGATGTCAGAAGTTAAGTTTTTGGGTCATGTGATTTCTGAGGAAGGAGTTGCAGTAGATCCTAGTAAAGTGGAAGCGGTGTTGAATTGGGAGCGACCGACATCAGTGACTGAGATAAGAAGCTTCTTGGGTTTGGCCGGATATTACAGAAGGTTTATCGAAGGCTTTTCACAATTGGTTCTTCCACTTACTCGATTGACTCGCAAGAACCAACCGTTTACTTGGGATGCTGATTGTGAAAAGTGTTTTCTCGGATTAAAGGAGAAGTTGACTTCTGCTCCGATTCTAATTCTTCCGGATCCGTCATTGGGATTTCAGATTTACAGTGATGCCTCCGGGAAGGGTTTAGGATGCGTCCTTATGCAGAATCAGCATGTGGTAGCCTATGCATCTAGGCAATTGAAGACGCATGAGCGGAATTACCCGACTCACGATTTGGAACTTGCAGCAATTGTGTTTGCACTAAAGATTTGGAGACATTACCTCTACGGTTCTCGTTTCGAAGTCTTTAGTGATCACAAAAGCTTGAAGTATTTGTTTGATCAAAAGGAGTTGAATAATAGACAAAGAAGGTGGACCGAGTTTTTAAAAGATTATGACTTCGAGTTGAAGTATCACCCTGGTAAAGCAAATGTGGTAGCTGATGCTCTGAGCCGAAAAACGATTCACACGGCAAAGCTAATGGTGCATGAAATGGCCCTGCTAGAATCTTTCAGAGACATGAACCTCAAGGTAGCAAGGAAGAAGGACCGACTGGTGTTGCGACATATTCAGGTTACTAGTATGTTGCGGGAGCAAATCCGTGTGGCCCAAGAAGCGGATGTGAAGTTACAATCTCTAAGAGGGTCACCGGATTTCACTGAGGATAGTGATGGTGTCTTATGCTTTAAAGGCAGAATTTGTATACCGAATGACCTGGAAGTCAAAGGTCAAGTTTTGGAAGAAGCTCACAGAAGTAAGTATTCTGTACATCCTGGATCTACCAAGATGTACCGAGATTTGAAGACGCTGTATTGGTGGCCTGGGATGAAGGCCGAAGTTGCTGAATTTGTTTCTCGGTGCTTAACCTGTCAGAAGGTTAAGGCAGAACACCGAAGGCCAGGTGGTCAGTTGCAACCGTTGGATATTCCTGTTTGGAAATGGGAAGATATCTCTATGGATTTTGTTATGGGTTTGCCGAGTTCGCAGGCCGGCAATGATTCTATTTGGGTAGTAGTGGACCGATTAACAAAATCTACTCACTTTATCCCTGTTCGTTCGAATTTCAAAGTGTCAAGGTTGGCCGAGGAATATATGAAGAACATCGTCAGACTGCATGGAGTTCCGACTACTATAGTGTCAGACAGAGATCCTAAGTTTACATCTAGGTTTTGGAGAGCGCTAAATGAAGCTATGGGAACGAGAGTACTTCTTAGCACGGCTTATCATCCTCAGACGGATGGTCAGACAGAGAGGACCATTCAGACTCTAGAAGATATGTTGCGGGCATGTGTATTGGATAACGGTAAGAAGTGGGAAGATCATCTTCCATTGATTGAATTCGCTTACAACAACAGTTACCACTCAAGCATCGGTATGGCACCGTTCGAGGCACTTTATGGGAGGAAGTGCAGGACCCCACTATGTTGGTACGATATCGGTGAGAACAAGTTTTTGGGGCCGGACATGGTCCGAGAGACTACGGAAAGGGTCAAATTAATTCGAGAAAGGATGAAGGTCGCACAGAGTAGACAAAAGAGCTACACTGACCGAAGGAGACCGTTGGAGTTTGAGATTGGTGATCATGTATTTCTGAAAGTTTCTCCAACTATAGGCACGGGTAGAGCCTTACGAACGAAGAAACTCAGCCCTCGGTACGTTGGACCTTTCCAAATTATCGAGCGCGTTGGGCCACTTGCGTATCGTCTTGCCTTATCTCCTGCTCTATCCAATCTACATGATGTCTTTCATGTATCTCAGCTGAGAAAATATATCCCTGATCCACTTCAGCCGCTGAGTGTCGATGAGATCGATCTTCGACCAGATTTATCCTTCCAACCTCATCCCAGCTATATCTTGGAGCGTGGTATGAAAGCTCTGCGTTCTCGAACAATTCCGATGGTCAAGGTAGTCTGGGATGGCTTCACAGACGAGGAGGCCACTTGGGAGTTGGAGGAGGACATGCGGACTCGCTATCCATATCTTTTCTCTAAGGTGCGTCCTGTCAATTAAATTGAGGACAAAATTTTTAAAAGTTGGGGAGATTGTAACACCCCTAATTTTTAAAGACTCGTATTATAGTATCTAGGACCGAGTAATTATTTATGGGAATAATTATTCGTGTCCCGGGTATTTATAGTCGAGGAAATCCTCAAAATAACCCCCATTCTCTAATTAATTGTGCTTAGTCATAATTTAATTAGGCATTCTTAAGCTGAAGGGCAATTTGGAGATTTCACACCCTTTCATATAAACTCAGCCACTTAAATCATTTTTCCTCATTATTCTAAAAAACAGAAAAACTGAAACAGAGGAGCAAGGGGGAAAGGGGCGCGACTTGGAGGAAGGAAAGGAGGAGAGGGATCCAAATTCTCTTCATGCATGTGAGTGTTCTTGCTTCTTTGTCACTCCATTTTCCATTCCGGTTCCATTAAGCCTATTATCAGAACCTGATTCTTCCCCAATCTCCTTGTCCATTTTCGGGTTGAAGCTCCAATGATGAAGATGGTGGAATTCTGAGTTTATTATGGCTTGCATGTTCTGTACCAGCTGAAGGAAAGGGCATCCTAGTCTTATATTTCGAGTTGGAGGAAGTTCATTCAGTTGGAGCTGTGTTTCAGTAGCTGTAGTGGGTGATTTTGTTGGTGTCTTCGGTCCTCGCTCGATAGTCCCTTGATTTCGGCTATATCGTGTTTCGGTTGGAGTTCTCGGAGCTAACGTCATAACGGTGAGTCTTACTCACGAATAGGGAATGAAAAGAGTTGAATATTTTGAATATTTTGAACTGTTTGTGTATTCCGAAAATCTGTTTAAAACCGAGTCCCGAAGATTTCGAAAACAAATTCTGACTTTTCGCGAAAATACCTCTTTTCGTTTTATGAAAATCATGATACGATTGAAAGGATTTTGGTGATAATTTTTGTATTGGATACATATCTGGAATATTGCCAATTTTCTGGGTTTCAGGTGGAACGGAAATTAGGAATCGAATCGAGAGCGAACGGAGAACGAAAGTGAGAAAATTTCGAGTTGAGCATCAGTACTGGAAGTTCTGTCCAGTCGCGCGCCATTCGCGCGCAGGTCGCGCGCCGCGCGCCACTCTTGGATTTGGGTTCTGTCCATTCGCGCGCCGTTCACGCGGGAGTTGCGCGCCGTGCGTGATTCTGGGCTGCGCTTCTGTCAAGTCGCGCGCCAGTCACGCGTGGGTTGCGCACCGCGCGCCACTGTGACCCTTTTGATGCGTAATTCCGTTTTTCTCGTTCAACGCTCCGTTCAATCCCGAACCTTTCCTAATCCCTTCCTCAAACTATTTTAAAGCTACCAACCTATTGGAAACCTAATTTCAAACCGTTCAAACTATATTTTGAAAAAGAGTCTTGAAACCTATTTGGTCGAGAACGAAAACCCTAGATTACGTGTGAGCACACCGAGTAATGGTTGGGCTGAACTTATATATGGATATAAGACCTGGAATTGATTATAATTCTGGAAGTTAATAGAACTCTTCATAAACGGACTATGAAATGAAATGGAATAAGTATCATAAGCTTATGTTTGATCCTTTGGTGATCGTTGATATGTATTGTCGTATATATCGTTCGTTGGGTGACGACCTGACAAGTAGTATACTAGAGAGGGTAGTCATGACCCCTTATCTAGGCCCTGTATGTGTTTTGGTGTGGTCAACTCACGGGTTTCCGGGATGAGCGGGGTTTCGCCGTCGGATTATACTAAACAATTGAATAATAAGGTATTAGTGTGCCGGGATGAGCGGGGTGTCGCCGTCGGATTACACTAAACAAATTAATTATATGATTGTGTGCCGGGATGAGTGAAGTTTCGCCGTCGGTTTACACTAATCAACAAATATAATCTCCGGTATTCGTGGTTATTCACAAACCGGCTGTCCCTCATAAAACATAAAGTCTTGTTTGATTGGACTCGACTTGTTGAGATTTGTGGCAAGGTTCACGATCAACAATTCGCTGTAACATGTTCGTTATTAATATGATTGTTAACGGTCTGACAATTGAACCGAGTGTCGGTGAGGGGGCACGGTAGGACTCACTGAGATAATGTTATCTCACCCAATCATATGTTGTTGTTTTTCAGCTAAGCAGGGAAAAAGGAAGGCTATTGTGCACGAGTAGTGCTATGCTCTTGGAGACGTCAAAGGCCTAGCTGTTTTCCCTTATTGTTATTGTACCTTTGGGTTGTACGAACTTGTGTTGTATAAGTTGTATAAACCTTATTTCAGTTTCTGTTTTATGTATTGGACACGGATGTTGTACTCCGATCGGTTGTATGCCGAATGACTTCTATTGTATGAAGTGTTATTATTCCGATCTTATGTTTATTTCGGAAAGATTTTGTTGGTCCAATTATAAGCAGGAACTGTGTCCTCTGATTATTCCGCTAGTTGTGCATTTCGGTGCTTCTACATGTTAGAAATACCGGGGTGTTACAGAATCGATTCTTTATCTTTGAAAATAGTGGGAATCGATTTTCAGGACCACTTGTATAGGTGAAAATCGATTCCTTACTTAGTTAACACAATGAGGAATCGATTCTTGAGCCTTTGGAAATAGTGGGAATCGATTTTCAGGACCTCTTGCATAGGTGAAAATCGATTCCTTACTTTAGTTAACACAATGAGGAATCGATTCTTGAGCCTTTGGAAATAGTGGGAATCGATTTTCAGGACCTCTTGCATAGGTGAAAATCGATTCCTTACTTAGTTAACACAATGAGGAATCGATTCTTGAGCCTTTGGAAATAGTGGGAATCGATTTTCACGACCTCTTGCATAGGTGAAAATCGATTCTCTACTTAGTTAACACAATGAAGAATCGATTCATGGCCTAAGGAAGAGCTTGAAAATCGATTTCATGGCCTTTAGAAAATACTATAAATCGATTCTTAGCCTTTGGAACAGAATAGAAATCAATTCTTGCTTTCCACAAAAATGTTTTTAGGTCTTTGCCATGCATGCATAAAATATTTTCCAAAGCTTGCCATGCATGCATAACATATTTTCAAAACTTGCCATGCATACATAACACATTTTCAAAAGCCCTAATTTGATGCATGAGGCTTATTGCAAAAATTATTTTTATAGACCCTTTTGTGAGAAATGACCAAAATGCCCTTTTTGACCCTAACTTCCCAAAACGTGCATTCTAACCCTAAAAATGATTTCAAAAACTCTGGGATGGTTTCTAGGATCCAAAATGCATAATTTATTTTTGTGTGGAAAATTAGGGTTTGGACCTAAGCCGGACAAAATTGGGGTATGACAGCTGCCCCTCTTTCTCTGAATTTTAACGAGGAATATGAATTGGCCGAAACATATTCCAAGGCAAAATGAAGATAAAGAATTCAGAAATTATACCGATTTTGTCTACTTGGGGAAAACCCGAATTTTCCCATTTTTTCTTTTCTCATTTTTTTTGTTTTTGTTGATGTCAGATGAAAAATGCAATATGCATGCAAAAACAAATTGGATTTTTTGAATCACCACTTGGCGTGCTAAAGCAACGATTTGTGAGTTTAACACTTGGCGTGCAGAAGCAGGAAATAAAGCGGTAAAGAACGCGGTAAATAAGGAGCACTGAGGGCTCAAGATGAGCGCGGAGGGCTCAGGATGAGCACAGAGGGTTCAGGAGGAGCACAGAGGGCTTGGGAGGAGCACAGAGGGTTCAGGAGGAGCACAGAGGGCTCAGGATGAGCACAGAGGGCTCAGGATGAGCGCAGAGGGCTCAGGATGAGCGCAGAGGGCTCAGGATGAGCGCAGAGGGCTCAGGAGGAGCACAGAGGGCTCAGGATGAGCACAGAGGGCTCAGGATGAGCACAGAGGGCTCAGGAGGAGTACAGAGGGCTCAGGATGAGCACAGAGGGCTCAGGGGGAGCACAGAGGGCTCAGGATGAGCACAGAGGGCTCAGGAGGAGCACAGAGGGCTCAGGATGAGCACATAGGGCTCAGGATGAGCGCAGAGGGCTCAGGATGAGCGCAGAGGGCTCAGGAGGAGCACAGAGGGCTCAGGATGAGCACAGAGGGCTCAGGGGGAGCACAGAGGGCTCAGGAGGAGCACAGAGGGCTCAAGATGAGCACAGAGGGCTGAGGATGAGCACAGAGGGCTCAAGAGGAGCACAGAGGGCTCAGGATGAGCGCAGAGGGCTCAGGAGGAGCGCAGAGGGCTCAGGAGGAGCACAGAGGGCTCAGGAGGAGCACAGAGGGCTCAGGAGGAGCACAGAGGGCTCACAAATTCTGTTGATTGGTTGATTTGAAATGACCGATGCTGCTGTGTTGGATTGAGGTACCCGCATACGTTAGTTGATGCAAGGAATGGTGCATGGAGTATGAGCGCATGTTCTGCAAGGGCATGTTATGCGGATGCATGCAATGCTCATGATTTTGGTGTGATGATGAATGTGTTGGAACACTCCTGAAGTTTTTCTTTTGGCCTGACTGTTTTTTCCTGATCAGCTCTCTTTTTTTTTTATAGAAATTCTTGAAAAATTGGGTTGACATAGAACAAGAGTAAATAAGGATCACCGGGGATCTGAAAGAGCACTGGGCTCTGATGGTTTAATTCGCAGTCGATGCTTGGCGCATTGATTGGAATTGAACTGAAGGACCGGCGAGGTCTGAAGGGCATGCCTAAGCCTGATGGACCAATGGGTCTGATGGAGCGCAAACTAGCAACGGTACTAGTAAAACGGTCTGCTTGGGGGGTGGCCTTTTTCGAGCGGCCATGGGTGGCAAGGTCAGGTCATTGACTTGATTTGCTCACCTCGAAGGACGTTCACTGTGTTTTTTAGGCGGACACAGCTAGTCTGAAGGACCTGGAGTCGGATGATCCGTCGGTTGCTCGATAACGCGCCGTGCGATCTGGATTGAAGGACCATTGATGGTCTGAAGGAGCGCTTGGGCTCTGAAGGACCACTGGGGGTCAACAAGGGTACTGGGACTCTGAATTGTGATATGAGACCAGCGCTTGGAGCACTGACTTTGAGGGAACAAACTATTGGGATTGGTACATGGCGTATCTGCCTAGAACATACCTAATGAATGCATTTACCTGAGACGGGAAAAGCTATCTACATTTGGCATGTCTAAAAATGCAATGAATGATGTATGCGTGCAATATAGGTGTGTGAAATGGTAGGCATCCGATGGGATGAATGAAGCGGGGTAGACGATGTGAGTTGAAATTGATGGAACATGGAGGTTGACAACCAACGTATGTGAATGCAGATAAGATATGAATGTGATTGTGCTGATTAATGATGAATGTAATGGAATGAGCAATTTTCCTCCTTTTATTTTTTGCTTTTCTCTTTTTTTTTTCTTTGGTATGAGTGTATGAAATGCAAAGTGTGAATGTGATGCAAATGTAATGCTTTGAGGCGAATGCCATGCATGGTGCAAAGATATGATTAGTGATGTAAAAAACTCTTTTTTGTGGGGGGCAACGATGAGACCGGCACTTGGACATCTATCGAAGCAAACAATGTCATGTATGTGATGTGATGAACGTGTGATGATGAATGAAATGGGTATACCATGGGTGTTGAACCTGATGGAATGATGGACGGATTTTTCTTTTTGCTTTTTTTTCTTATTTATTTTGCTTCTTTTCTTGACGCATGCAATGCGAATGTGAATATAATGCGAATGTAATACCTTGATGCAAATTCTATGGAAACACATGAATGCGTAGCAAATGATATGATTGGTGGTGTAGAAAGCTTTTGGCAACGATGAGACCGGCACTTGGCACGTCTATCGAAGCAAAAAAGTGTTACAGGTATGCAATGTGATGAATGTGCAATGCGAAAGTAAATGGACTACAAAAGGCCCATGAATGATGGATGTTGAAGTTGGTCGGAAACAGAAATTGATAAGCTGTGTGTGCGAATGCAGATAACATGCGAATGCAAATGTACTGCTGGCTGCATGATGGAATGATTTATGCTTTGGTGGGGGCAACGGGTGCAATGTGGATGATTTCTTTGCCCCTTTTTTGAATAAATGGATGAGTGTGCACAGGTAGATGCATGACTTGTTGTTGAAATACAATGTATGGTGCAATGATTTATTGTATGGTATAATAGTAATGCATGCAAATGTGTTTTGTTTTGAGATGAGAAATGAGACTTTCGATGCGAGGGGTAGAGAGGTGAGTCCTCTAGAATAATCATTCCTTGGAAAGAGGTTTGAATTCAGACATGGAAATCTCAAGGTTGTTATTCACAGACACTGGTGTGCAAAAACTATTTGACCGTATTTGCAGACTCGCTTATTTTGCTCTCCTATGATGGTGCCCCATGATGATTGATTTTTAGGTCCATAAAGTTAGCTGAGTGAGTTTCCGACTTCACATTATTAACTTGTGTTCTCTCTCTTTGAAGCATAAACATGTAGAGTAGTGCAAATACAGATGAATGAGTCAGTTGACTTGGTATGACAGATATGACACGTGAGGGGATGAAAGGTGGGTTTTTGCCAAAGTCATGAAAGGTGGAACTGCCCCGATTCAGACTACTGGTGAAGGTGAGTGCATAACTTGCCCCTGTCTAGTGGTGACAACAGAGGAATAATGAATTGGAAATACCATGACTTTGGAATGAAGGGTGGCAAACAAGAGATTCTGTCTCAACCCACGACGTTTGGTGTTGCCCCAATCTTGACGAGAGCAAGGTTGCCCCGACTCGAGTTTGCGAAAGGCTGTATTTAGCATGGTGGGTCGAGAAATTGCCCTGGTGTGGTCTCATGGATGTGAATATGACGAGGGGATGAGATGGGCGTAGGGCGAATTTCCCCGACTTTAGGTGGAGTGAAGGGTGACAGGATTGCCCCACTTTGGAATGGTATTTCAAATGATTGCTTCTAGTGGGGTTGTGAAAGGCGACAGAGTTATGGTGATGGTTATGAACTGAGGGTGATATATGAATGGGGTGGGTAATGAATAAACCTCCCCAAAGTTGAGTGGAGTGAGAGGTGAAGGGAATGCCCCCTAGTACACACTTTTGGTTCTCTTTAAGAACAACTCAAATGCAATGAAAGTTTTGACTTTTTAGTATGAGGAGGGGCTCCACTTGGTGACCCCTAGACCTTGTTTTAATGCAACATGAATGCATCTTGGAGTGTAAGTCCTTCTCCTTTTTACCAACTTTCCTTTTTTGATTGTTTCTTTTTTTCTTTTGAGCAGCTTTCTTTTTTCTGCTTGTTTGTTTTTCTTTTGAGCAACTTTCTTTTTTCTGCTTGTTTGTTTTTCTTTTTGAGCAAACACATCATAAATAGATAAACTTATTTGTCCTAAGATTAAAACTTTGAGAAAACAGGAGCAACCGGTCATTGATCAGAATGGATCTTTGGAGTTGTGATGTGGCTAATGGTTAATGATTTATGAAAGAAGTATTTGATGATTGATGGAACAAATGTTTTTTTTTTTTTTTTTTAGTGGTATAATTTGGCCAGGTTAATGGTTTATGAAAGAATGAGTTATTAGACTCAATGAGGTGTTTGAGGTTTTATTGAGATGAGAACCTCTTATGTGCCTCACGGTAAAATGAACCTGTTTCAGGGTTGTAACGTGGTCAAGGGTTTATGGAGGATAGGCCAAAGGAAGTGTTTGAGGGTTTATTTCAGACAAGGATCTCTCATGCGTTTAATGGTATCAGCTCACCATTTCTACTACTTTTGCTTCTTTTTCAGGATTTTTCCTTTTCAATCCTCTCTTTTTCACTTTCTTTTTTTTTTGGTGTGATTTTTCTTTCTCTTTCTTTTGAGCTAAGTGAGCTGATAAAGGTGATACACAATTTTTGATGTGAGATTGATCCTTGTCTAGGGTGATTGAGATTTTTTGGCTTAGGGTGTTTTTGGATATGGAATGACGGCCAAACTTCATTTCAAAATCATGATTGCTTGTTTTCTCAAAAATTAACCCAAGGACAATAATTTATTTACTTTCATATATTTGCTCTTTTTTCTTTATTTCTTTTCGTGCTCTAATTTTTGCTTAGGCCGCTCTTACGAGTTTTCGACCTAACGAGCTTTTTTTTGATTTTTTTTACTTTTTTTTAAAAAAGACTTGCACCAAAGGAATATAATGTTAACAAGATATCTAGTGACGACAAATTTGCCCCAGTATGGAGGACCACGAGTGGTATTTCAATAGGGGAACCAAACAAAAAGCCAACTATGCACTAATCTGGGGGATATGTACTTTATGGGTGGTCAGGGTGGGATTAGACTTGGGCGAGAGATGATGACAATGTAGGGACGCTAACTGACTCAAACAAAAATAAAGACACACGTCACACAGAAGTTACTACACGAATGCTTCGCAGAGAGTTAACATTAGTTAAAACGTGAAAGAATCATTTTTGTGGACCATTTCGGTCATTCATCATGGGGTGGGTGAGATGCAATGCTTTGTTGAAAAATGTGAACAAACTGCTGTTTTTGAAAAACCGAGTGCCTTGAAACACCTTGAGTTTGCAACTAAGTAAGACTAAACTTTTCCAAAGATGAATAAAAAGCTTCGCAAGAACGTCTCGCCTCTCATCACAATTTTTTTATTATTGTTTCTCTAGAATTATGCTCATTTTTTTTATGCATTATGTAAATATGCAAATGAATGAGAATGCAAAATGGATAAATACGCATGGAATGAGAATGCGAATGAAATGAGAATGCAAATGAATAAGTGTGAATGAAATGAGAATGCGAATGGATGAATGTGGACTTATCGCGTCAGGGAATTATAAGCTTTTCATTTGAAGAGTACAGTACAAAATTTGATTTTGACTTTAGCATGCATGGCTTCTCTCCAAAATAAAGCTTTTAACTCTCTGGTGGTCATAAAGATTCATGCAACATGAGATATTTATTTGATTATTTCTGTAATGCAAAGAAAAAATGCATGTAGTATGTTTTCTAAAACTTGTGGAAGATAACAATTTTTGATTTTTCTTGATTTTTTGATTTTTTTTTTGATAAAAGACGGTATGCACTAATACTTGTTTAAATGCAAGTGCAATGCAACATGTATGATTTCTTGTTTATCTTAGTGCCGGGAATCACGGCGTACTATGTCTTGCCATAGGTTTAACGGTGGATTTTGATTATTTTTCTTTGAAACACAACAAGGTTAGAATCAATAAGCGAAACAAAGCATATTCCATGCATTCAAACTTAAACAAATACCTCGGAGGGTACGCTGTTTCACTTTTGATTCCACACCGTGCCTATGACAAGATATTACTTTGTGATTCCACACCATGCAATGATGCGTGCATGAGTTGCAGAAACTTATGTTTTATGTTATGCGGGGATGTATGCAAATGATGTAATGATGCAATGATGCCTTTTTGTGTTTTTGCATGGAGTGGTATTTTGAATTTGCAACCTATATGCCACCTCACATAGGCATTTATTGAAAAGGGAAAAGCATATCCTTTTAATTTTTCTTTTGAAATTTTTGAGGGCAAATTTTTTTGACTAAACTGAATGCGACAATGCAGCACACAATTTGGAACGCCCTTGTGACTTAAAAGGGAAGAAACCTATGATCTAAGGCATTTTAGGGGTGATCTTTCCATGTAGCTCTATTCACTTCCTCACAAAGGTCACCAGAGCCACAGTCCCTGTAACACCCCATTTTCTACCCAACGGTTTATTAAAAAATAATATCAGAGTTCTTCGCGCCAAAAGAGTGTCACATTTTTCGAACCGGAAAACCACTTCGCAAACAGAGTACTTTAATTATAACTAACTTCTTTTCAAAAACATGCAGCGGAAATAAAAAGGTTTAACTTGGCAATCATACTTCAAAAGGTTTACAACTTAGAAAGGCATATACATAACACATAAGGAAAGACACAAGGACAACCCTCCCGAGTGCTACGTATCAGAGCCGACTCAACCATACTAGAAGAAGAATCTCTAGCCACCTTCAGTCACCGTCACCTGCAGGTTGCCGACATACGAGGCAACACGACGCAGTAGGGTGAGTCTCAATACATAGATAATAATAGATAAAACAAGAAACACAGTATAATAGGCACACCAGGGATACCATCAATTTACTACACCAATAATACAGTTACATCAAATCCAGTTACGCTGAATACTATTACACTGAGTTCCGTCACACCAAATGCAGTTACACCCAGAATACAGTTACACCATTAGTTCAAGAAGACGAAATCAAACACAGGACGTGTATGCAATGTATGAAATGCAACCCCTCCGGGCATATGCATGCGGTACCGATCTCGTAAAGGCCACGACGGGCGCAACTCGTAATAAACCTCGTGTTGTAGCATCACAGCTACCTCGTAAGAATGCATATGACAATGTGACTCATAACTCATGCACCAATTACACCAACTCAAAGCATTCAATTAATAAATACTATATCACCATATCTCGTTATAAATCATTTCATATAATTACCACGTGTTGTAGCATCACAGCTACCTCGTCACATAACCACAACAAAGCACGTAACAAATACTATACCACATTAACAACTATCTCGTATTGTAGCAAGAAATCCCACAAAATTCGGAGCAACAAATCCCACAAAATTCGGAGCAACAAATCCCACAAAAATTCGGAGCAACAAATCCCACAAAATTCGGACAGAATTATTAGTCATTTTGAAATCAAATCTTCTCCCTCATTTCTCAATGAAATTTAGCGAAATCAGTGCCTATTCAGTAGGAAATTAAGTCTACTTTCCAACAAAACAAACCCCATAATTTTTAGACGAATAGAACACTCACGACCACAGATTTACTGAACCTATATCCAGATTGTTTCCAGAATCTTACCCTAACTTGTGAAATTCATATCTCGAGCTACACAACTCTAAACGCAACCAAACCAGTGCCAAATTAACAAGCATCAAGTCTATTTTCCAGAACAGTAAACAACATAATTTTTCAGTCAACACAACGTTCCCAGTTACCGAAATACTGAACCTCTACCCAAATCGTTTCCAGAATTTTAACCTAACTTGTTTCACCTATAACTCAAGTTTTACAACTCCAAATGCAACCAAATCAACGGAAAATTAACAAGCATTCAATCAAGTTTTCGAAGTGACAAACCACATAATTTTTCAATTAGTAAAACGTTCTCAGTCACTGAAATACTAAACCTATGTCAGAACATCTCAAAACAGTGAATTCAACAACACAAACAACCATCACACTTCAGCCACATATAGATATTATAAACATCAACAGCAATTTAAACAACTACTCCTAACACCTAGTCCCCATGATTTCGTGGTTTATAAATTATTAACTATGAACGAGAGCCCCCTTACCTCATAATTGAAGAACACCTATCTCTTGGTGAGCAAGCTACCATCAAAATTCAGCAACTAAGATCCTCCTCTCCCTCCTTGGTGCATGCGAAAACTTCCTCTCTCTCTCCTCTAGGGTTTTGCGCCCTTCTTCTTTCTTCTCTCTCTTAGGGTGTCACGCCTCTCCTCTCTCCAAGCCGTCCCACTCTCTCTATTTTTTTCTAAAGTGTTGGAATGAATCACCAAACCCTAAGATTGGCATCTTATAGGCGCCTAGCTTAATGGACATGGGCTTCCACTTAATGACCTAATCATGGGCTTCTCCTAATCCACTTCAACTTGCCACCACCATCTAAAACTAACCCTAGGTCCAATTAAATAATTCTATTTATTTAACTCTCAAAACCCTAAATAATTAATTAAATCGATTAATTAATTATCTCCTACCACCTAAACCTCATTTAATTAACTAGAAAATTAATCTACTATTTTCGGGATGTTACAACTCTCCCCCCCTAAAAAGAATTTCGCCCTCGAAATTTACCCGCTAAAACTAACACTCTCCCACTAACAATCATACACAGTTCACACAGCAGGGAAGGTCAAAAACAAACCAGACAACAGCACATAGGGATACACAAAACACATAACACTAGTAGGGATGTCCCCCCCACTAGATCACTTACCATTGGCAACTTTTGATGTACCTGCAACGCAAACATTGGTTAGCACTAAAAAGACAACAGTTGGTCGCTAACCGACACAACGACTCGATGACTTGGCCGGACGGACCAACCATTGCTCTGATACCACTAATGTAACACCCCATTTTCTACCCAACGGTTTATTAAAAAATAATATCAGAGTTCTTCGCGCCAAAAGAGTGTCACATTTTTCGAACCGGAAAACCACTTCGCAAACAGAGTACTTTAATTATAACTAACTTCTTTTCAAAAACATGCAGCGGAAATAAAAAGGTTTAACTTGGCAATCATACTTCAAAAGGTTTACAACTTAGAAAGGCATATACATAACACATAAGGAAAGACACAAGGACAACCCTCCCGAGTGCTACGTATCAGAGCCGACTCAACCATACTAGAAGAAGAATCTCTAGCCACCTTCAGTCACCGTCACCTGCAGGTTGCCGACATACGAGGCAACACGACGCAGTAGGGTGAGTCTCAATACATAGATAATAATAGATAAAACAAGAAACACAGTATAATAGGCACACCAGGGATACCATCAATTTACTACACCAATAATACAGTTACACCAAATCCAGTTACGCTGAATACTATTACACTGAGTTCCGTCACACCAAATGCAGTTACACCCAGAATACAGTTACACCATTAGTTCAAGAAGACGAAATCAAACACAGGACGTGTATGCAATGTATGAAATGCAACCCCTCCGGGCATATGCATGCGGTACCGATCTCGTAAAGGCCACGACGGGCGCAACTCGTAATAAACCTCGTGTTGTAGCATCACAGCTACCTCGTAAGAATGCATATGACAATGTGACTCATAACTCATGCACCAATTACACCAACTCAAAGCATTCAATTAATAAATACTATATCACCATATCTCGTTATAAATCATTTCATATAAATACCACGTGTTGTAGCATCACAGCTACCTCGTCACATAACCACAACAAAGCACGTAACAAATACTATACCACATTAACAACTATCTCGTATTGTAGCAAGAAATCCCACAAAATTCGGAGCAACAAATCCCACAAAATTCGGAGCAACAAATCCCACAAAATTCGGAGCAACAAATCCCACAAAATTCGGACAGAATTATTAGTCATTTTGAAATCAAATCTTCTCCCTCATTTCTCAATGAAATTTAGCGAAATCAGTGCCTATTCAGTAGGAAATTAAGTCTACTTTCCAAAAAAACAAACCCTAGACACTCACGACCACAGATTTACTGAACCTATATCCAGATTGTTTCCAGAATCTTACCCTAACTTGTGAAATTCATATCTCGAGCTACACAACTCTAAACGCAACCAAACCAGTGCCAAATTAACAAGCATCAAGTCTATTTTCCAGAACAGTAAACAACATAATTTTTCAGTCAACACAACGTTCCCAGTTACCGAAATACTGAACCTCTACCCAAATCGTTTCCAGAATTTTAACCTAACTTGTTTCACCTATAACTCAAGTTTTACAACTCCAAATGCAACCAAATCAACGGCAAATTAACAAGCATTCAATCAAGTTTTCGAAATGACAAACCACATAATTTTTCAATTAGTAAAACGTTCTCAGTCACTGAAATACTAAACCTATGTCAGAACATCTCAAAACAGTGAATTCAACAACACAAACAACCATCACACTTCAGCCACATATAGATATTATAAACATCAACAGCAATTTAAACAACTACTCCTAACACCTAGTCCCCATGATTTCGTGGTTTATAAATTATTAACTATGAACGAGAGCCCCCTTACCTCATAATTGAAGAACACCTATCTCTTGGTGAGCAAGCTACCATCAAAATTCAGCAACTAAGATCCTCCTCTCCCTCCTTGGTGCATGCGAAAACTTCCTCTCTCTCTCCTCTAGGGTTTTGCGCCCTTCTTCTTTCTTCTCTCTCTTAGGGTGTCACGCCTCTCCTCTCTCCAAGCCGTCCCACTCTCTCTATTTTTTTCTAAAGTGTTGGAATGAATCACCAAACCCTAAGATTGGCATCTTATAGGCGCCTAGCTTAATGGACATGGGCTTCCACTTAATGACCTAATCATGGGCTTCTCCTAATCCACTTCAACTTGCCACCACCATCTAAAACTAACCCTAGGTCCAATTAAATAATTCTATTTATTTAACTCTCAAAACCCTAAATAATTAATTAAATCGATTAATTAATTATCTCCTACCACCTAAACCTCATTTAATTAACTAGAAAATTAATCTACTATTTTCGGGATGTTACAACTCTCCCCCCCTAAAAAGAATTTCGCCCTCGAAATTTACCCGCTAAAACTAACACTCTCCCACTAACAATCATACACAGTTCACACAGCAGGGAAGGTCAAAAACAAACCAGACAACAGCACATAGGGATACACAAAACACATAACACTAGTAGGGATGTCCCCCCCACTAGATCACTTACCATTGGCAACTTTTGATGTACCTGCAACGCAAACATTGGTTAGCACTAAAAAGACAACAGTTGGTCGCTAACCGACACAACGACTCGATGACTTGGCCGGATGGACCAACCATTGCTCTGATACCACTAATGTAACACCCCATTTTCTACCCAACGGTTTATTAAAAAATAATATCAGAGTTCTTCGCGCCAAAAGAGTGTCACATTTTTCGAACCGGAAAACCACTTCGCAAACAGAGTACTTTAATTATAACTAACTTCTTTTCAAAAACATGCAGCGGAAATAAAAAGGTTTAACTTGGCAATCATACTTCAAAAGGTTTACAACTTAGAAAGGCATATACATAACACATAAGGAAAGACACAAGGACAACCCTCCCGAGTGCTACGTATCAGAGCCGACTCAACCATACTAGAAGAAGAATCTCTAGCCACCTTCAGTCACCGTCACCTGCAGGTTGCCGACATACGAGGCAACACGACGCAGTAGGGTGAGTCTCAATACATAGATAATAATAGATAAAACAAGAAACACAGTATAATAGGCACACCAGGGATACCATCAATTTACTACACCAATAATACAGTTACACCAAATCCAGTTACGCTGAATACTATTACACTGAGTTCCGTCACACCAAATGCAGTTACACCCAGAATACAGTTACACCATTAGTTCAAGAAGACGAAATCAAACACAGGACGTGTATGCAATGTATGAAATGCAACCCCTCCGGGCATATGCATGCGGTACCGATCTCGTAAAGGCCACGACGGGCGCAACTCGTAATAAACCTCGTGTTGTAGCATCACAGCTACCTCGTAAGAATGCATATGACAATGTGACTCATAACTCATGCACCAATTACACCAACTCAAAGCATTCAATTAATAAATACTATATCACCATATCTCGTTATAAATCATTTCATATAAATACCACGTGTTGTAGCATCACAGCTACCTCGTCACATAACCACAACAAAGCACGTAACAAATACTATACCACATTAACAACTATCTCGTATTGTAGCAAGAAATCCCACAAAATTCGGAGCAACAAATCCCACAAAATTCGGAGCAACAAATCCCACAAAATTCGGAGCAACAAATCCCACAAAATTCGGACAGAATTATTAGTCATTTTGAAATCAAATCTTCTCCCTCATTTCTCAATGAAATTTAGCGAAATCAGTGCCTATTCAGTAGGAAATTAAGTCTACTTTCCAAAAAAACAAACCCTAGACACTCACGACCACAGATTTACTGAACCTATATCCAGATTGTTTCCAGAATCTTACCCTAACTTGTGAAATTCATATCTCGAGCTACACAACTCTAAACGCAACCAAACCAGTGCCAAATTAACAAGCATCAAGTCTATTTTCCAGAACAGTAAACAACATAATTTTTCAGTCAACACAACGTTCCCAGTTACCGAAATACTGAACCTCTACCCAAATCGTTTCCAGAATTTTAACCTAACTTGTTTCACCTATAACTCAAGTTTTACAACTCCAAATGCAACCAAATCAACGGCAAATTAACAAGCATTCAATCAAGTTTTCGAAATGACAAACCACATAATTTTTCAATTAGTAAAACGTTCTCAGTCACTGAAATACTAAACCTATGTCAGAACATCTCAAAACAGTGAATTCAACAACACAAACAACCATCACACTTCAGCCACATATAGATATTATAAACATCAACAGCAATTTAAACAACTACTCCTAACACCTAGTCCCCATGATTTCGTGGTTTATAAATTATTAACTATGAACGAGAGCCCCCTTACCTCATAATTGAAGAACACCTATCTCTTGGTGAGCAAGCTACCATCAAAATTCAGCAACTAAGATCCTCCTCTCCCTCCTTGGTGCATGCGAAAACTTCCTCTCTCTCTCCTCTAGGGTTTTGCGCCCTTCTTCTTTCTTCTCTCTCTTAGGGTGTCACGCCTCTCCTCTCTCCAAGCCGTCCCACTCTCTCTATTTTTTTCTAAAGTGTTGGAATGAATCACCAAACCCTAAGATTGGCATCTTATAGGCGCCTAGCTTAATGGACATGGGCTTCCACTTAATGACCTAATCATGGGCTTCTCCTAATCCACTTCAACTTGCCACCACCATCTAAAACTAACCCTAGGTCCAATTAAATAATTCTATTTATTTAACTCTCAAAACCCTAAATAATTAATTAAATCGATTAATTAATTATCTCCTACCACCTAAACCTCATTTAATTAACTAGAAAATTAATCTACTATTTTCGGGATGTTACAACTCTCCCCCCCTAAAAAGAATTTCGCCCTCGAAATTTACCCGCTAAAACTAACACTCTCCCACTAACAATCATACACAGTTCACACAGCAGGGAAGGTCAAAAACAAACCAGACAACAGCACATAGGGATACACAAAACACATAACACTAGTAGGGATGTCCCCCCCACTAGATCACTTACCATTGGCAACTTTTGATGTACCTGCAACGCAAACATTGGTTAGCACTAAAAAGACAACAGTTGGTCGCTAACCGACACAACGACTCGATGACTTGGCCGGACGGACCAACCATTGCTCTGATACCACTAATGTAACACCCCATTTTCTACCCAACGGTTTATTAAAAAATAATATCAGAGTTCTTCGCGCCAAAAGAGTGTCACATTTTTCGAACCGGAAAACCACTTCGCAAACAGAGTACTTTAATTATAACTAACTTCTTTTCAAAAACATGCAGCGGAAATAAAAAGGTTTAACTTGGCAATCATACTTCAAAAGGTTTACAACTTAGAAAGGCATATACATAACACATAAGGAAAGACACAAGGACAACCCTCCCGAGTGCTACGTATCAGAGCCGACTCAACCATACTAGAAGAAGAATCTCTAGCCACCTTCAGTCACCGTCACCTGCAGGTTGCCGACATACGAGGCAACACGACGCAGTAGGGTGAGTCTCAATACATAGATAATAATAGATAAAACAAGAAACACAGTATAATAGGCACACCAGGGATACCATCAATTTACTACACCAATAATACAGTTACACCAAATCCAGTTACGCTGAATACTATTACACTGAGTTCCGTCACACCAAATGCAGTTACACCCAGAATACAGTTACACCATTAGTTCAAGAAGACGAAATCAAACACAGGACGTGTATGCAATGTATGAAATGCAACCCCTCCGGGCATATGCATGCGGTACCGATCTCGTAAAGGCCACGACGGGCGCAACTCGTAATAAACCTCGTGTTGTAGCATCACAGCTACCTCGTAAGAATGCATATGACAATGTGACTCATAACTCATGCACCAATTACACCAACTCAAAGCATTCAATTAATAAATACTATATCACCATATCTCGTTATAAATCATTTCATATAAATACCACGTGTTGTAGCATCACAGCTACCTCGTCACATAACCACAACAAAGCACGTAACAAATACTATACCACATTAACAACTATCTCGTATTGTAGCAAGAAATCCCACAAAATTCGGAGCAACAAATCCCACAAAATTCGGAGCAACAAATCCCACAAAATTCGGAGCAACAAATCCCACAAAATTCGGACAGAATTATTAGTCATTTTGAAATCAAATCTTCTCCCTCATTTCTCAATGAAATTTAGCGAAATCAGTGCCTATTCAGTAGGAAATTAAGTCTACTTTCCAAAAAAACAAACCCTAGACACTCACGACCACAGATTTACTGAACCTATATCCAGATTGTTTCCAGAATCTTACCCTAACTTGTGAAATTCATATCTCGAGCTACACAACTCTAAACGCAACCAAACCAGTGCCAAATTAACAAGCATCAAGTCTATTTTCCAGAACAGTAAACAACATAATTTTTCAGTCAACACAACGTTCCCAGTTACCGAAATACTGAACCTCTACCCAAATCGTTTCCAGAATTTTAACCTAACTTGTTTCACCTATAACTCAAGTTTTACAACTCCAAATGCAACCAAATCAACGGCAAATTAACAAGCATTCAATCAAGTTTTCGAAATGACAAACCACATAATTTTTCAATTAGTAAAACGTTCTCAGTCACTGAAATACTAAACCTATGTCAGAACATCTCAAAACAGTGAATTCAACAACACAAACAACCATCACACTTCAGCCACATATAGATATTATAAACATCAACAGCAATTTAAACAACTACTCCTAACACCTAGTCCCCATGATTTCGTGGTTTATAAATTATTAACTATGAACGAGAGCCCCCTTACCTCATAATTGAAGAACACCTATCTCTTGGTGAGCAAGCTACCATCAAAATTCAGCAACTAAGACCCTCCTCTCCCTCCTTGGTGCATGCGAAAACTTCCTCTCTCTCTCCTCTAGGGTTTTGCGCCCTTCTTCTTTCTTCTCTCTCTTAGGGTGTCACGCCTCTCCTCTCTCCAAGCCGTCCCACTCTCTCTATTTTTTTCTAAAGTGTTGGAATGAATCACCAAACCCTAAGATTGGCATCTTATAGGCGCCTAGCTTAATGGACATGGGCTTCCACTTAATGACCTAATCATGGGCTTCTCCTAATCCACTTCAACTTGCCACCACCATCTAAAACTAACCCTAGGTCCAATTAAATAATTCTATTTATTTAACTCTCAAAACCCTAAATAATTAATTAAATCGATTAATTAATTATCTCCTACCACCTAAACCTCATTTAATTAACTAGAAAATTAATCTACTATTTTCGGGATGTTACAGTCCCTTTCATGAAACTCCCCACAAATGCAGCAAACTGCTAGGTGTGAGGCCTCATGAAAGAGCACAACTCTGGTTGAAACTTTCGCAGGTAGCCAAACGGACAAAGGTCCTGATGGGCCCTCACTACTCGAATCCACTCTCCTAAGTTTTCTGCAGACCTGGGTTATGGTCCCACTCAAAGCATGCAATCATAAGGGATAAGTGTAGTGTGTGTCAAGGGCGTTTTTCCTAGCACTACCCCCACCTGAAATGAAAACTAGAGCAGTCCAGACAATAGCAAGCAATAACAAGTTATCTACCCTAGGGTTTCATACCTAGAGTATCTATAATCAAGGACATTACTTACCTTAGGAAGAGGAGCCAAGAAGAGGGGATCATGGGGATTGGAAGAATGCATGGGCATAAGCGATAAAAGAAAGGGAATAAAAGATGAGACAGGGAACAACATAGAAGAACACAAATGCACACGCCTAGAATCAATGATACGAAAGAAAGGCAAACAAGGTTTTAATCAAATCAACAATACATTAAACCACACATTTAAATTAGTTAGGCTTGACCCTCGTCTTTTAGAAAGTGTTCCCAGTGGAGTCGCCAGCTGTTGCACCCCGAAAAATCCCCTTTTGGGTTTCTCAATGTACAACGTGGAAAAATTTTGGAGCCGCCACCAACATTTTAATTTTAAGACCAAAACATTGAAAAAAGGTCTTTTGGACAAGGCGGATGGTCTTTGAAAACTAGAGATATAGGTTCAGGGGTCGATTACGTGCGAGGAAGGTGTTAGCACCGCGCACGTCCTTTCTACCAAAAGGGAACCTCTAATTAAATGTGTGGTTTTAACACTTGATTTGAAAAATATCTAGGTTTGCCTATTTATTGGAAGGATGAATGGGAAAACTTAACAAAAATTTTGTTTTTGGGGGAAAAAGGTTTTTTTAGAAAAAAGTGCTTGACGGGACATGGCCCGCTCCTACGTATCTCCCGGTGCGATGGAGAATTCAAAGCTACGTAGTTCTTGGTTGTCTTTTTGAAAAGTTTTTGTTTTTTATCTTCTTTTGGTGAGTTTTTGAAATAGGACGAACATTAGTGAATGATTAAACTAGCAGAGGCTATGATGAATTACTTACTAAATACTCAAAAGAGAGAGTTGTACCGCTAGTCAAACGAACGAAGGTTCTGATGGACTATTGATAACAACTCGTTTTTTATTATCTTTTTTGAAAGTGATTTTCGAAAGAGATTGATTCGCACGATGATCAAACTAACGAAGGTTATGATGGATCATCGTTTATTATTTTTAGGAGAAAAGGACATTGTCACTAATAGCTAAACGAACAGAGGCTCTGATGAGCTACTAGCAACAATGGGTTTGAAAATGATTTTTGTTTGTTTTATGAAAATGATTGGTTTAGGGGGGTGAAAAGAATTTTTATTTGTTGCGCTTGACGAGAACGTGACTCGCTCCTACGTATCCCAAACGGGAATCAAAGCGACGTAGTTCTAATGAAAAATGTTTTTGAAAGGGGTTGAAAGGGGCAAGTTGAATCATCCGAGACCATCTTCACCACTTAGAACATGATGCACTAGGCATAAGTGGGAATCATATGGTTCGTCATCAGCAATGGACGAGAACGAGTAAATAAACACTATAGCTAAGTTAAATCACACGGATCGCAATAACTAAATATTAACAAATGTAAAGACTGAAATACCTCTGATGAAGGCAGATATTACAACTCTGAAGAACGCAAACCCCGACTAACTCTTGCAGGAGATCAGCTCAGACGGACCAACAGAATGAATAGAACAAAAATAAAGCGTAGAAGAGTTTTTTTTTCTAAAATGTGAGGGATCTCGCAAAAATGGGTTTCTGGAAAATGAGATTTGCGAGAATTATCTTCTCTGATGTTGTGAAATGTGTGTCCGAAAATGTGACTTGAGGCTGCCTATTTATAGGCTTAGGAAAGCGTAGGAATTTGGAAAAAAACATTTATTGCAAGGATGAATCGATTGTTTGATGATGTGAAAAATGAGAGAATCGATTCTTTATCTTTGAAAATAGTGGGAATCGATTTTCAGGACCTCTTGTATAGGTGAAAATCGATTCCTTACTTAGTTAACACAATGAGGAATCGATTCTTGAGCCTTTGGAAATAGTGGGAATCGATTTTCAGGACCTCTTGCATAGGTGAAAATCGATTCCTTACTTTAGTTAACAGAATGAGGAATCGATTCTTGAGCCTTTGGAAATAGTGGGAATCGATTTTCAGGACCTCTTGCATAGGTGAAAATCGATTCCTTACTTAGTTAACACAATGAGGAATCGATTCTTGAGCCTTTGGAAATAGTGGGAATCGATTTTCAGGACCTCTTGCATAGGTGAAAATCGATTCTCTACTTAGTTAACACAATGAAGAATCGATTCATGGCCTAAGGAAGAGCTTGAAAATCGATTTCATGGCCTTTAGAAAATACTATAAATCGATTCTTAGCCTTTGGAACAGAATAGAAATCAATTCTTGCTTTCCACAAAAATGTTTTTAGGTCTTTGCCATGCATGCATAAAATATTTTCCAAAGCTTGCCATGCATGCATAACATATTTTCAAAACTTGCCATGCATACATAACACATTTTCAAAAGCCCTAATTTGATGCATGAGGCTTATTGCAAAAATTATTTTTATAGACCCTTTTGTGAGAAATGACCAAAATGCCCTTTTTGACCCTAACTTCCCAAAACGTGCATTCTAACCCTAAAAATGATTTCAAAAACTCTAGGATGGTTTCTAGGATCCAAAATGCATAATTTATTTTTGTGTGGAAAATTAGGGTTTGGACCTAAGCCGGACAAAATTGGGGTATGACACTATGTATCTGTTTTTACCAATGACTTAACTATGTTCATTTTGTGGTTTTAGTCGGAAAATGTACATCCATTTGTTTTTGAAAACTCTGATTTTTATTATTAAATTGCCGGGTAGAAATGGGTGTTACAAGCAGAGCTACAGCTGATAAGGGAGGACCAACTGCATCACAGTCAGCAAGTGGAGCACATGACAGACATGCTCCATGCCATGATGCATCATTTCAACATTCATCAGGCTCCTTCGCCTGGTCAGCAGTAAATCATGTGAGCTTTCTCTTACCCTTTCATGCTGTTTTTAATTGTCAAATCATTGAGGACAATGTTTAGTCCAAGCATGGGGGTGTTGGTACCTTACCCTTTTAAATTTGTCTTTTCTGTTGTTTTTCTTTTCTTTGTTGTGTTAAGACTAGATTTCCCTCCCATGTTTTGTGTTACTGCTGTTTTTCCTTGTGAGTTTAATGTAATAGTGCAGCAGTTATGAGAAGTTGTATTAAAAAGAGGAAAAAAGGCTGAATTCTATGATGAATATGTACATGTAAACATAACTTTTTGCCTGAATTTCCTTTTAAGCCCATAACTGTTCTTACACTTTAAACTCTAGGTTTTGAAAGGGAACCGGATAGCTCAAAAGTTAGCCCAAACTAAGTCGGAATAGTCAACCAAAAATTGTGCCAAACTTGATATAACAAAGCGGAATAGAAAATGAAACAAATTGGGGGGTTAATGAAGTGAAAATTCTTCGGTGGTCAGGATAATACATATATACTAGGCTGCTGTTGCTGAGGAGTAAATCCCAAGGAACAAAAAGCACAGTGGCTGAAAAATTTCAAATATGCCCTGACCGCCAATTGTTGGTATCAATAAACCCCAAGAAACAAAAGTCAAATCTATTTTTCTCTTTGTAATCAAGTGAAGCACAATCTAGGAAGACCATTTTTAAACAAAGCAAAGCGAGTTTTTTTGTCTATAGGTATGACAGATCTAGATGCGGTGATGTATTATGCTAACTACGCTTATGATTGGTTTTAACTATAAACAGATATTTATGTTTAGCGCAGTATAACAATAAACAAACACAAATGACAAATAAAGTAAAAGAGTAGGGAAAGAGATACACCGTAATTTTTACGAGGTTCGGGATAAAAGCCCTACGTCCTCGGCCTCCGGCTTTGCAACCTTTGGACTTGATAACAACCACTATATGAGAAGAACCTCTTCAATGTTTACAAGCAAGCAACTTCCCTATAGCTAATCTCAATTAACCCTAATTGAGAACCCGAGCACACAGCTAAGGATTTCACAACCACTTCAATCTCCTGATTGAACGACCCAAGAGCACCTCCCAGGATTTCAAACCAACTCAATCTCCCCGATTGAGAGACACAAGAACACTTCCCAGGATTTCAAAAAACCGCTTCAATCTCCTGATTGAACGACCCAAGAATACTTCCCAAGATTTCGCAATAACCTCAAAATAGAAGATAACAATTGAGAACCTATGATCCAATCACTTCAGACAGTATGACAATATAGTAACTGAGAGAGATGAGTGATTTGGAAAATATAAGAGTTTTAAAAGATATGAAAATGCAAAGCTCTTTTTTTCTCTTTTCTCAGATCTAGAAAGTGTATGTGAGAACTAGAGAAGATGTAGTGTATTGTTGTTTGAGGTGTGTTGAAATGAGAATCACACCTGCCTATTTATAGGCTTAGAAAGATGTAGGATTTTGAAAAAAACCTTTAATGCAAATGAGGAATCGATTACTGTATTGAAGTGTAACAAGGAAGAATCGATTCTTCACTTTTAGAAAACTTAGGAATCGATTCATTTGTCTTTGGAAAAATGTAGGAATCGATTTTCAGGACATCCTGAATAGGTAAGAATCGATTTTAACTTTGGTTAAAAGAAGGAGGAATCGATTCATAGCCTATAGGATAGCTTGAAAATCGATTTCCTAGTCTTTTAAAATTGAAGGAAATCGATTCTTGGCTCTGGCTTGAGTATATGTAAAAATCGATTTCACGCGTTAAACATAGGATAAGGAAATCGATTCTTGGCCTATAGGAGGGCTTAAAAATCAATTTCATGGCTTAGGAAAAAGATATAAATCGATTCTTGGCCATTGGAACAAAATAGAAATTCATTCTTGCTTTTCAAAAAAATGTTTTTAGGTTTAGGTGCCACGTTATGCATGCATGCAATTTTATAAAATATTTTTCAAAGCATATTTTGATGCATCAAGCATGTTGTGAAAAATCATCTCTCAGCTTCTAAATGTCATAGACCTTAAGTGATAGGACCTTACATTGTGTCCAAAAGAAAGCGGATAAACAATTAGGTCTTCGGCTTCATTGTTGCTTCTTCTGCAAGCAATTGCACTTTAGTCCCTGCTCTTTGATTTATTCCCTGTTCTTTGATTTTGTCCCTGTACTTTTATACACTGTAATCATTAGTAGACAAAATGTAATTTGTTATCATAGAAAACAATGAGTGTTTGTCCTTGGTTCAACAAGTACATGCATTAAACAAGGACAAACAAAGCTTCTCAATAGGAGAATATCTACTCTCAACGTCATTGAGGACCTGCTGAGATAATATATAGCGCGCTCGGTGCCACTATCACTGTAACACCCCAGTATTTTTATCGAGTAAAAATACCCAAGTGCACCATCCCTAAAACATCAGAGTTATATTTCCTGTTGAAATACTGAACACCACTATAAAATTTTCACTGAATAACAACAGAACAGTCTTAATCATAAATAAGACGATAAACCATCAGTGAAATACAGTGTTCAATACGTACAAGAAAGCGGAAATAAATACATAACGCTAAAGACAAAATGTCTTGATACACAGATAACAAGGAAAGATAATACACTTAAGCATAAAGCTAAGTCTTCAGCAACCATCCAAGTACGACCTACTCGCGCCTCTTGGATCTCCACTTTCCCTGTTTCTCTGTAAAACAACAGCATATAAACAGTGAGATACAATCTCAGTGAGTTCTACCGAGACCCCTACTAACACTCTCGGTCCAATTATAAATTTTTATACATTCGTAGTTTACTTTATAAATTACATTCTTTTAGTTTAGCACGACACCGACCCCAGCTTTGGTAATCCCGGTGACTCGTACTAGTCAACATAGTATGATACCAGCCCCAGCTTTGGTAATCCCGGTAACCATACTATTGATATCTTTAGAATGACACCGACCCCAGCTTTGGTAATCCCGGTGACCATTCTTTCTAACATTAACACGGTACCGGCCCCAGCTTTGGTAATCCCGGTAACCCGCTTCATAACTTTGTTACAGCACCGACCCCAGCTTTGGTAACCCCGGTGAACTGTTTTATAACTGTGACATAACACCGACCCCAGCTTTGGTAATCCTGGTGAACCCCCTTACCAATAGTACTTTTCCTAATGGCATACGGGCCTAGGGTAAGGGATCATGACTTCCCCGCCTAGTATGTCAACCTCATGGGTCGTCACCCAAACTCGATCTAGTATATATATATATATATCCACCCGCATTTGGGCTAACTCCTATATTCGATATAATTGATATATCGTGAATCATAGACCTTTTTAGATGATTTAAATAATAATCATCCCGCGTCAGTTATACCATACCACGTAGGACTCATAGTCCGTTTTATTATTAATAAAACATATCCGCACACGTGTACTATTGTTCGGCTTTTTGAAACAATTTCAACTTCAAAAACAGTTTATTTTACCTTAAAAATAGAATATTCAGTTAGGCCTCTGAATAAGCTTTCCAACGCATCTTAGAACACCTCAATCGGGTTCCCGGATCAAAAGATATCGCGAAAACAAAAACAGTGTACAGTTGCTGAAAATCTGTAAAGCGTCGCGACGCGAACTGCTACCGTCGCGACGCGAAAAGCGACAGAAACTTTTTGCGTGACAAAAGTGGGCCAGGTCGCGACGCGATGGGAACGGGTTGCGACGCGACCCTCTGCAGAAAAGTGCAGTTTTTCCGTTTTCTTGCGAAATTCGCTATTCCGCTCAATTCCAATTCTCGTTCCGACTGAAAACAGATTTGACAACCAATACAATAGACCCAATACAAACCACACAATCAATCAATCCAATCAAAAACTTTATCAAAACAGATTGTAGCAAAAACGACATATTTTCCAATTAACGGTTTTTAAGTCAAAATCTTTCGAAATCAAATCACCAAAAATTCCATTTCAACACGACACAACTCGAGACTCGCTCCGATCGATTCCTAACCCGAAACAGACAATATCAAGTAATATTCCAGACCAGCGAAAGCGATAAAACGATCAATCAATTAATTCGAAAAACAAAAAATCCTAAATGTGAGTAGAACTCACCCTTGAAGCGTGAACCACAATCGAGCCGAATTCACCGAGTAACCACACGAACATTCCCCGCATAAACTTTCCGTTCCGACGACGCTCAAATCCGCTTCCAAAGCTTTCCACTCGATCGCGAAACCTCTTTTTGACCGAAATACCGAATTCCTCGAAATCTTCCCCGAACACTATTCATCTTCTTCTTCAACCTCAAGCCACTATTCACAAAAACCCAATTTTTGAACCCTAACCTTTAATTCTTCAAAAACCCCAAATCGGACTTCACTATTCGCGTAATCCACCTTGAGCTCGCTCCTCACCACGATTCTAGGCTTTCCTTTGATCTTGAACCACAAAACCTCCATTTTTCTCCAAATTTCGAAAATGGTGAATTTGTGTAGAGTGAGTTGATGATGATGATGTTGGTACCAAATCGAAGAGGAAGTAGCGCTGAACATTTTTCGTGTTGGAAGGAAGTCGTTTTGATGAGCGGAAGTACCCCCTTTTTCCTCTTCTTCTTCCACACCATTCTTTCTTTTTCTCTTCTTTCTCTCCTTTTCTCCTCTATTTCTTTCTCTGTTTCACGCCTCCCCTCTTCTTTCTTTCTATTCTTTTATTAATTCTTTCACTCTTATACACACACACACACACACACACACACACACACACACACACACACACACACACTCACGTATACATATATATTTATTTAATATATACGTGGTAACGTGGTCCAATTACCATATTGATCTAAATCTTTTATTTCGATTCCAAAACTTCCTTGATCCGTATTATCCGGTTAACGATCCTATGCCAATCCAATAATTATATTTAGCACTCAATAATTTTACCAATTAAGTACTAAATTATTTCAATTGGGTTAACATCCAAATAATTCGGTTAATTATTTTGGGGATGTTACATTCTCCCCAACTAGAAAGAATTTTGTCCGCAAAATTTCGTCACGTCTCATTTGACTCTCCGAGAATCGACATTCTCAGGCGGGTCTAAATTTGCTGGAAAAACAATCTTGAACTAACGGAATGAGTGTAGAAAATCATCCCAAGTTGGCACGTCAATCCTCAAGTATGTTGGACTACTACCCCTGAACTCTTCTAAGATTATAGTTCGAACTCTCTTATTACGAATCGACACGAGAAACTCATCATTCGCCTACATCGGCTCGGCACCGCGTTTGAAAACACTTCCGAAGCTTCATTCCAATTATCCTCGTTTACTCCCCAACTTTGATTAATCTAAATCAAAGGGTGTAATATAAGACGCTTGATAGAAATATATGTTGAAAATGAGATCCACATATCGGTAATCCTCGATTGAGATAGGAACAAACACGATTTCCTCGAATGGTGTAAACACGTTCTCAACAACTGTCTAAAATTCCATAACAGTTCTCGTACACACCGACAATGTGACGGAAAAGTCACTTGTGAAACTTCTTGACTCGCCCCCAAGATTTCGAGATAACACTTTTCGAAAGAAGATGGAATGAGGATTTACCAGAAACGTTTATCTTAAACGTAGAAATAAACCATGGGGACATCAAATAAATTTGAACGTAATGCAAATTACCTCAGTTGTTCTCAAAACAACTATCCAACAGAACTCAGAGTTCCTTTTCTTATATTGCAACTTCTTCACGAGGTTTTCACCAACGACGTACCCGATTCCTTTCCGAATTAGTCCATAGCATTGAGAGCTTCCCCTCAACCTAAGTAATCCTTCTAAGATTTTCCTAAATCAGATTTCATTAGCCTCTTGATTCGTTCCCAAAATTAACTTTAGCATGCGGGTTTTCACAAAAATGATTTTTCAAAACTACCATACCGCACGCCAAACTTCACTTTGGAAAGTTCAGTCCCTTGCAGCAGATCCATCAATTAATCCTTTGGTGCTTATTCGCAATGTGAAAAACAGTCAACAGTCACCTCATTTTCATATTCGAATTCACGTTTGACTTGTCAAACGGAATCACATAATACTATCTCCTTGTTAACCTTCACAAAGGAGAGATTAACAAACTAATACATCGTCACTAATACATCTGCTTTATATTCTGTACACCCTGGAACAGAATATAAACTTCGGTGTGCTTCCTCTAACACTTGCCTTTTATTGTTCTCATCACCGGCGCACAGATTCTACCGTTGAAACAACTGACTCCATCACTATCTATGGTAAAATCTGGAAATACCTTTGTGATTGTAGCTTCACATCAACTACCTGTGCTAAGCGTATAGAATCCCTTAGGGAACTAGAGATCTTCATATGGCTCAACACTAACAGGTTCCTCCTTGATCTTGAATTCAGATTTAAGTCTCTAAAAGACTCTGATAATTCCATCTCATGCATCAATAAACTCAGCCATGTGGATGGACTTCCTACTCAGTGCATCAGTTACAACACTGGCCTTTCCTGGATGATACTTCAACCCAAAGTCATAATCCTTCAGAAATTCTACCCATCTTCTTTTCCTGTTATTCTGTTCTTTCTGATCAAACAGATACCTTAAACTCTTGTGACCACTAAAGACTTCGAAACGAGATCCATACAGGTAATGTCTCCAAATCTTCAGTGCGTACACAATAGCTGCCAACTCCTAAATCATGAGTCGGATAATTCCCTTCACGAGTCTTCAATTGCCTGGATGCACAAGCTACCACCTGTTGATTCTGCATGAGAACACATCCTAAACCCTTCCCTGAAGCGTCATCGAAAATTTGAAATTCCAATGACAGATCCAGAAGAATCAGGATTGGAGTAGAAGTCAAAATCTTCAACTCTTGAAAACATTCTTCACAATCGGCATCCCACGTAAACGGATGACCCTTACGAGTTAACCGAGTAAGTGGAAAACTAAATGTGAGAACCCTTTAACAAATCTCTTATAGTAACCGACTAGACCCAGAAACTTTTGATCTCTGCGGCTGTTGTCGGTCACTCCCATTCAACACCGCTTCCTTCTTACTGAGATCTACAGAAACTCCCGACTTGGGAAATCACATGTCCCAAAAACTTTACCTCAGGCATCCAGAAATCACACTTTGACGGCTTCGCGTACAACTTCTTTTTGACTAGCAACACCGGAGCACTCCTTAGAGAAGCGCTCGGTCGGATAAACTTCTTAGATATCAACTCTCCACGCTCTGGAGGTACAGAAGAAACTTCATCCTGAAAAAAAACCTTCCAGAAAAACATTCACAACTCGAACGTTCGCCAAATCTAAACTAGTTTCAATGGACGCAGATAACATAATAACATGTCATTCCGCACCTTGGAATGAAGATTGACCGTCTAAGGTGAACTAGGTAACCGTTTCAGAATTTGTCCTAGACAATTCAACTGATTCTGAAGCGAAGCTGATAGCTGATTAATACAGTCGATTGCAACATGATTTGCAGTCATCCAATTCATACCCAAAATGGTGTCCACACTTCTGACAGGCAAACAAATAATCCTTCTACGAAAGTTCTGTCTCCTATAACACGTAGACAATTTTGACACAAAGAATGGGTCTGGACACGACCCTTAGCCGCAGTTAAGATAGTTATTAGCTCGGATAGCGAAGATAAGGTTAATCTCAACCGATCTACTCACGATTGAGCCATTATACAATGGGTTGCACCCGAATCGTGTAATATACTAACAGAGTTATTGCAAAACTGATCTCATACTCCTCAGTAGATTGTCTGCAGTCGTAACTGTCTAAACATCCAGAATGTTGACTCGTCCTTGCCTTAGAGTTGCTTGTAACTCCTTGAAACTCTTCCTTACAGGGCACTCTTTACCATAGTGACCCTCTACATTACAATAATAGCACCGATTAATCTTTGCTGACGATCACCATTGTGATGCCTTCCGCATCTCCTACGATTTCTAGATTGTGTTGCTTTCCACAATTAGAACATCTTGACTTTTTGAAGAATCGAAGAGTTGCACCTGCTTCTCCTTTGATGAAATATCTTAGGACTTTGCATTCAGAGTTGATAAATCAACTACCTTCTTATACTTCTGCATTCTCCATTCGTCATCCGGGGCTTACTTTACCACTTGGCAAAACTGAGACAACTTCTCAAACTTAGCGGTGTATTCTTCCACCGTCATGTCACCTTTCCTGAGGATGCACCGGTTGGAGATCCCGATCTTGGTCGAGGATTGCGTCTTGATCATCCTGCCACAATTCCGCTTATGATGCACTAAGTATTAAGTTGATCAGGCTCAATGTCTCTTAGCATCACAAGTGTAATTACAACCAGGACTAACAAGGAATCGACTCAACCCTAAACTAAGTCCGACTAGGTCGAACTGCTCTGATACCAACTGTAACACCCCGGTATTTTTATCGAGTAAAAATACCCAAGTGCACCATCCCTAAAACATCAGAGTTATATTTCCTGTTGAAATACTGAACACCACTATAAAATTTTCACTGAATAACAACAGAACAGTCTTAATCATAAATAAGACCATAAACCATCAGTGAAATACAGTGTTCAATATCGTACAAGAAAGCGGAAATAAATACATCACGCTAAAGACAAAATGTCTTGATACACAGATAACAAGGAAAGATAATACACTTAAGCATAAAGCTAAGTCTTCAGCAACCATCCAAGTACGACCTACTCGCGCCTCTTGGATCTCCACTTTCCCTGTTTCTCTGTAAAACAACAGCATATAAACAGTGAGATACAATCTCAGTGAGTTCTACCGAGACCCCTACTAACACTCTCGGTCCAATTATAAATTTTTATACATTCGTAGTTTACTTTATAAATTACATTCTTTTAGTTTAGCACGACACCGACCCCATCTTTGGTAATCCCGGTGACTCGTACTAGTCAACATAGTATGATACCAGCCCCAGCTTTGGTAATCCCGGTAACCATACTATTGATATCTTTAGAATGACACCGACCCCAGCTTTGGTAATCCCGGTGACCATTCTTTCTAACATTAACACGGTACCGGCCCCAGCTTTGGTAATCCCGGTAACCCGCTTCATAACTTTATTACAGCACCGACCCCAGCTTTGGTAATCCCGGTGAACTGTTTTATAACTGTGACATAACACCGACCCCAGCTTTGGTAATCCCGGTGAACCCCCTTACCAATAGTACTTTCCCTAATGGCATACGGGCCTAGGGTAAGGGATCATGACTTCCCCGCCTAGTATGTCAACCTCATGGGTCGTCACCCAAACTCGATCTAGTATATATATATATATATATATATATATATATATATATATATATATATATATATATATATATATATCCACCCGCATTTGGGCTAACTCCTATATTCGATATAATTTATATATCGTGAATCATAGACCATTTTAGATGATTTAAATAGTAATCATCCCGCGTCAGTTATACCATACCACGTAGGACTCATAGTCCGTTTTATTATTAATAAAACATATCCGCACACGTGTACTATTGTTCGGCTTTTCGAAACAGGTTCAACTTCAAAAACAGTTCATTTTACCTTAAAAATAGAATATTCAGTTAGGCCTCTGAATAAGCTTTCCAACGCATCTTAGAACACCTCAATCGGGTTCCCGGATCAAAAGATATCGCGAAAACAAAAACAGTGTACAGTTGCTGAAAATCTGTAAAGCGTCGCGACGCGAACTGCTACCGTCGCGACGCGAAAAGCGACAGAAACTTTTTGCGTGACAAAACTGGGCCAGGTCGCGACGCGATGGGAACGGGTTGCGACGCGACCCTCTGCAGAAAAGTGCAGTTTTTCCGTTTTCTTGCGAAATTCGCTATTCCGCTCAATTCCAATTCTCGTTCCGACTGAAAACAGATTTGACAACCAATACAATAGACCCAATACAAACCACACAATCAATCAATCCAATCAAAAACTTTATCAAAACAGATTGTAGCAAAAACGACATATTTTCCAATTAACGGTTTTTAAGTCAAAATCTTTCGAAATCAAATCACCAAAAATTCCATTTCAACACGACACAACTCGAGACTCGCTCCGATCGATTCCTAACCCGAAACAGACAATATCAAGTAATATTCCAGACCAGCGAAAGCGATAAAACGATCAATCAATTAATTCGAAAAACAAAAAATCCTAAATGTGAGTAGAACTCACCCTTGAAGCGTGAACCACAATCGAGCCGAATTCACCGAGTAACCACACGAACATTCCCCGCATAAACTTTCCGTTCCGACGACGCTCAAATCCGCTTCCAAAGCTTTCCACTCGATCGCGAAACCTCTTTTTGACCGAAATACCGAATTCCTCGAAATCTTCCCCGAACACTATTCATCTTCTTCTTCAACCTCAAGCCACTATTCACAAAAACCCAATTTTTGAACCCTAACCTTTAATTCTTCAAAAACCCCAAATCGGACTTCACTATTCGCGTAATCCACCTTGAGCTCGCTCCTCACCACGATTCTAGGCTTTCCTTTGATCTTGAACCACAAAACCTCCATTTTTCTCCAAATTTCGAAAATGGTGAATTTGTGTAGAGTGAGTTGATGATGATGATGTTGGTACCAAATCGAAGAGGAAGTAGCGCTGAACATTTTTCGTGTTGGAAGGAAGTCGTTTTGATGAGCGGAAGTACCCCCTTTTTCCTCTTCTTCTTCCACACCATTCTTTCTTTTTCTCTTCTTTCTCTCCTTTTCTCCTCTGTTTCTTTCTCTGTTTCACGCCTCCCCTCTTCTTTCTTTCTATTCTTTTATTAATTCTTTCACTCTTATACACACACACACACACACACACACACACACTCACGTATACATATATATTTATTTAATATATACGTGGTAACGTGGTCCAATTACCATATTGATCTAAATCTTTTATTTCGATTCCAAAACTTCCTTGATCCGTATTATCCGGTTAACGATCCTATGCCAATCCAATAATTATATTTAGCACTCAATAATTTTACCAATTAAGTACTAAATTATTTCAATTGGGTTAACATCCAAATAATTCGGTTAATTATTTTGGGGATGTTACATTCTCCCCAACTAGAAAGAATTTTGTCCGCAAAATTTCGTCACGTCTCATTTGACTCTCCGAGAATCGACATTCTCAGGCGGGTCTAAATTTGCTGGAAAAACAATCTTGAACTAACGGAATGAGTGTAGAAAATCATCCCAAGTTGGCACGTCAATCCTCAAGTATGTTGGACTACTACCCCTGAACTCTTCTAAGATTATAGTTCGAACTCTCTTATTACGAATCGACACGAGAAACTCATCATTCGCCTACATCGGCTCGGCACCGCGTTTGAAAACACTTCCGAAGCTTCATTCCAATTATCCTCGTTTACTCCCCAACTTTGATTAATCTAAATCAAAGGGTGTAATATAAGACGCTTGATAGAAATATATGTTGAAAATGAGATCCACATATCGGTAATCCTCGATTGAGATAGGAACAAACACGATTTCCTCGAATGGTGTAAACACGTTCTCAACAACTGTCTAAAATTCCATAACAGTTCTCGTACACACCGACAATGTGACGGAAAAGTCACTTGTGAAACTTCTTGACTCGCCCCCAAGATTTCGAGATAACACTTTTCGAAAGAAGATGGAATGAGGATTTACCAGAAACGTTTATCTTAAACGTAGAAATAAACCATGGGGACATCAAATAAATTTGAACGTAATGCAAATTACCTCAGTTGTTCTCAAAACAACTATCCAACAGAACTCAGAGTTCCTTTTCTTATATTGCAACTTCTTCACGAGGTTTTCACCAACGACGTACCCGATTCCTTTCCGAATTAGTCCATAGCATTGAGAGCTTCCCCTCAACCTAAGTAATCCTTCTAAGATTTTCCTAAATCAGATTTCATTAGCCTCTTGATTCGTTCCCAAAATTAACTTTAGCATGCGGGTTTTCACAAAAATGATTTTTCAAAACTACCATACCGCACGCCAAACTTCACTTTGGAAAGTTCAGTCCCTTGCAGCAGATCCATCAGTTAATCCTTTGGTGCTTATTCGCAATGTGAAAAACAGTCAACAGTCACCTCATTTTCATATTCGAATTCACGTTTGACTTGTCAAACGGAATCACATAATACTATCTCCTTGTTAACCTTCACAAAGGAGAGATTAACAAACTAATACATCGTCACTAATACATCTGCTTTATATTCTGTACACCCTGGAACAGAATATAAACTTCGGTGTGCTTCCTCTAACACTTGCCTTTTATTGTTCTCATCACCGGCGCACAGATTCTACCGTTGAAACAACTGACTCCATCACTATCTATGGTAAAATCTGGAAATACCTTTGTGATTGTAGCTTCACATCAACTACCTGTGCTAAGCGTATAGAATCCCTTAGGGAACTAGAGATCTTCATATGGCTCAACACTAACAGGTTCCTCCTTGATCTTGAATTCAGATTTAAGTCTCTAAAAGACTCTGATAATTCCATCTCATGCATCAATAAACTCAGCCATGTGGATGGACTTCCTACTCAGTGCATCAGTTACAACACTGGCCTTTCCTGGATGATACTTCAACCCAAAGTCATAATCCTTCAGAAATTCTACCCATCTTCTTTTCCTGTTATTCTGTTCTTTCTGATCAAACAGATACCTTAAACTCTTGTGACCACTAAAGACTTCGAAACGAGATCCATACAGGTAATGTCTCCAAATCTTCAGTGCGTACACAATAGCTGCCAACTCCTAAATCATGAGTCGGATAATTCCCTTCACGAGTCTTCAATTGCCTGGATGCACAAGCTACCACCTGTTGATTCTGCATGAGAACACATCCTAAACCCTTCCCTGAAGCGTCATCGAAAATTTGAAATTCCAATGACAGATCCAGAAGAATCAGGATTGGAGTAGAAGTCAAAATCTTCAACTCTTGAAAACATTCTTCACAATCGGCATCCCACGTAAACGGATGACCCTTACGAGTTAACCGAGTAAGTGGAAAACTAACTGTGAGAACCCTTTAACAAATCTCTTATAGTAACCGACTAGACCCAGAAACTTTTGATCTCTGCGGCTGTTGTCGGTCACTCCCATTCAACACCGCTTCCTTCTTACTGAGATCTACAGAAACTCCCGACTTGGGAAATCACATGTCCCAAAAACTTTACCTCAGGCATCCAGAAATCACACTTTGACGGCTTCGCGTACAACTTCTTTTTGACTAGCAACACCGGAGCACTCCTTAGAGAAGCGCTCGGTCGGATAAACTTCTTAGATATCAACTCTCCACGCTCTGGAGGTACAGAAGAAACTTCATCCTGAAAAAAAACCTTCCAGAAAAACATTCACAACTCGAACGTTCGCCAAATCTAAACTAGTTTCAATGGACGCAGATAACATAATAACATGTCATTCCGCACCTTGGAATGAAGATTGACCGTCTAAGGTGAACTAGGTAACCGTTTCAGAATTTGTCCTAGACAATTCAACTGATTCTGAAGCGAAGCTGATAGCTGATTAATACAGTCGATTGCAACATGATTTGCAGTCATCCAATTCATACCCAAAATGGTGTCCACACTTCTGACAGGCAAACAAATAATCCTTCTACGAAAGTTCTGTCTCCTATAACACGTAGACAATTTTGACACAAAGAATGGGTCTGGACACGACCCTTAGCCGCAGTTAAGATAGTTATTAGCTCGGATAGCGAAGATAAGGTTAATCTCAACCGATCTACTCACGATTGAGCCATTATACAATGGGTTGCACCCGAATCGTGTAATATACTAACAGAGTTATTGCAAAACTGATCTCATACTCCTCAGTAGATTGTCTGCAGTCGTAACTGTCTAAACATCCAGAATGTTGACTCGTCCTTGCCTTAGAGTTGCTTGTAACTCCTTGAAACTCTTCCTTACAGGGCACTCTTTACCATAGTGACCCTCTACATTACAATAATAGCACCGATTAATCTTTGCTGACGATCACCATTGTGATGCCTTCCGCATCTCCTACGATTTCTAGATTGTGTTGCTTTCCACAATTAGAACATCTTCACTTTTTGAAGAATCGAAGAGTTGCACCTGCTTCTCCTTTGATGAAATATCTTAGGACTTTGCATTCAGAGTTGATAAATCAACTACCTTCTTATACTTCTGCATTCTCCATTCGTCATCCGGGGCTTACTTTACCACTTGGCAAAACTGAGACAACTTCTCAAACTTAGCGGTGTATTCTTCCACCGTCATGTCACCTTTCCTGAGGATGCACCGGTTGGAGATCCCGATCTTGGTCGAGGATTGCGTCTTGATCATCCTGCCACAATTCCGCTTATGATGCACTAAGTATTAAGTTGATCAGGCTCAATGTCTCTTAGCATCACAAGTGTAATTACAACCAGGACTAACAAGGAATCGACTCAACCCTAAACTAAGTCCGACTAGGTCGAACTGCTCTGATACCAACTGTAACACCCCGGTATTTTTATCGAGTAAAAATACCCAAGTGCACCATCCCTAAAACATCAGAGTTATATTTCCTGTTGAAATACTGAACACCACTATAAAATTTTCACTGAATAACAACAGAACAGTCTTAATCATAAATAAGACCATAAACCATCAGTGAAATACAGTGTTCAATATCGTACAAGAAAGCGGAAATAAATACATCACGCTAAAGACAAAATGTCTTGATACACAGATAACAAGGAAAGATAATACACTTAAGCATAAAGCTAAGTCTTCAGCAACCATCCAAGTACGACCTACTCGCGCCTCTTGGATCTCCACTTTCCCTGTTTCTCTGTAAAACAACAGCATATAAACAGTGAGATACAATCTCAGTGAGTTCTACCGAGACCCCTACTAACACTCTCGGTCCAATTATAAATTTTTATACATTCGTAGTTTACTTTATAAATTACATTCTTTTAGTTTAGCACGACACCGACCCCAGCTTTGGTAATCCCGGTGACTCGTACTAGTCAACATAGTATGATACCAGCCCCAGCTTTGGTAATCCCGGTAACCATACTATTGATATCTTTAGAATGACACCGACCCCAGCTTTGGTAATCCCGGTGACCATTCTTTCTAACATTAACACGGTACCGGCCCCAGCTTTGGTAATCCCGGTAACCCGCTTCATAACTTTATTACAGCACCGACCCCAGCTTTGGTAATCCCGGTGAACTGTTTTATAACTCTGACATAACACCGACCCCAGCTTTGGTAATCCCGGTGAACCCCCTTACCAATAGTACTTTCCCTAATGGCATACGGGCCTAGGGTAAGGGATCATGACTTCCCCGCCTAGTATGTCAACCTCATGGGTCGTCACCCAAACTCGATCTAGTATATATATATATATATATATATATATATATATATATATATATATATCCACCCGCATTTGGGCTAACTCCTATATTCGATATAATTTATATATCGTGAATCATAGACCATTTTAGATGATTTAAATAGTAATCATCCCGCGTCAGTTATACCATACCACGTAGGACTCATAGTCCGTTTTATTATTAATAAAACATATCCGCACACGTGTACTATTGTTCGGCTTTTCGAAACAATTTCAACTTCAAAAACAGTTCATTTTACCTTAAAAATAGAATATTCAGTTAGGCCTCTGAATAAGCTTTCCAACGCATCTTAGAACACCTCAATCGGGTTCCCGGATCAAAAGATATCGCGAAAACAAAAACAGTGTACAGTTGCTGAAAATCTGTAAAGCGTCGCGACGCGAACTGCTACCGTCGCGACGCGAAAAGCGACAGAAACTTTTTGCGTGACAAAACTGGGCCAGGTCGCGACGCGATGGGAACGGGTTGCGACGCGACCCTCTGCAGAAAAGTGCAGTTTTTCCGTTTTCTTGCGAAATTCGCTATTCCGCTCAATTCCAATTCTCGTTCCGACTGAAAACAGATTTGACAACCAATACAATAGACCCAATACAAACCACACAATCAATCAATCCAATCAAAAACTTTATCAAAACAGATTGTAGCAAAAACGACATATTTTCCAATTAACGGTTTTTAAGTCAAAATCTTTCGAAATCAAATCACCAAAAATTCCATTTCAACACGACACAACTCGAGACTCGCTCCGATCGATTCCTAACCCGAAACAGACAATATCAAGTAATATTCCAGACCAGTGAAAGCGATAAAACGATCAATCAATTAATTCGAAAAACAAAAAATCCTAAATGTGAGTAGAACTCACCCTTGAAGTGTGAACCACAATCGAGCCGAATTCACCGAGTAACCACACGAACATTCCCCGCATAAACTTTCCGTTCCGACGACGCTCAAATCCGCTTCCAAAGCTTTCCACTCGATCGCGAAACCTCTTTTTGACCGAAATACCGAATTCCTCGAAATCTTCCCCGAACACTATTCATCTTCTTCTTCAACCTCAAGCCACTATTCACAAAAACCCAATTTTTGAACCCTAACCTTTAATTCTTCAAAAACCCCAAATCGGACTTCAATATTCGCGTAATCCACCTTGAGCTCGCTCCTCACCACGATTCTAGGCTTTCCTTTGAGCTTGAACCACAAAACCTCCATTTTTCTCCAAATTTCGAAAATGGTGAATTTGTGTAGAGTGAGTTGATGATGATGATGTTGGTACCAAATCGAAGAGGAAGTAGCGCTGAACATTTTTCGTGTTGGAAGGAAGTCGTTTTGATGAGCGGAAGTACCCCCTTTTTCCTCTTCTTCCACACCATTCTTTCTTTTTCTCTTCTTTCTCTCCTTTTCTCCTCTGTTTCTTTCTCTGTTTCACGCCTCCCCTCTTCTTTCTTTCTATTCTTTTATTAATTCTTTCACTCTTATACACACACACACACACTCACGTATACATATATATTTATTTAATATATACGTGGTAACGTGGTCCAATTACCATATTGATCTAAATCTCTTATTTCGATTCCAAAACTTCCTTGATCCGTATTATCCGGTTAACGATCCTATGCCAATCCAATAATTATATTTAGCACTCAATAATTTTACCAATTAAGTACTAAATTAATTCAATTGGGTTAACATCCAAATAATTCGGTTAATTATTTTGGGGATGTTACAATCATCATCTTGGGCCAATAAGCAGCCAATGGCTTGATCTTCGGCCGCTATATATAGCTTCAGAGGTTTCCCTGGCTGCGGCGGTACTAAGATAGGAGGATTAGTCAAGGCAGCCTTGATCTGGTCGAAGGCTGTAACAGTCTGGGCCCTTTTCTTTCTAGTAGGCTACCCCAGAACTGCACTCATGACCTTCTCCACCACCCCTGTGGAGTTTTTGCCTTCCGTGGGAATCGAACCATGTACCCTGGGGCTCAAGTACATGCTCAATGCATTCCCACTACCAATTGATCTACTAGATCAATTGGTAGTGGAAATGCATTGAGCATGTACTTGAGCCCCAGGGTACATGGTTCAATTCCCACGGAAGGCAAAAAATCCACAAGGGGGGGTGGGGGTGGAGAAGGTCATGAGTGCATTTCTGGGGTAGCCTACTAGAAGGAAAAGGGCCCATGCTGTTACAAAATCAATTGGTAGTGGGAATGCATTGAGCATGTACTTGAGCCCCAGGGTACATGGTTCGATTCCCACAAAAGGCAAAAACTCCACAGGGGGGGTAGAGAAGATCATGAGTACACGCTGGACTAGGGCTAGGCCCCAAGAACAGGTGTTACAAAAAAGGCTCCTTTTTTGTAACATCTGGGATTTGGCCTTGGCCCCCACGATGCACTGATGACATTCTCCACCGCCCTATGGAGTTTTTGCCTTCCGTGGGAATCGAACCATGTACCCTAGGGCTTAAGTATATGCTCAATACATTCCTACTACCAATTGATTTTGTAATAACATGGGCCCTTTTCCTTCTAGCAGGCTACCCCAGAACTGCACTCATGACCTTCTCCACCCCCCTGTGGAGTTTTTTTTCCTTCCGTGGGAATCGAACCATGTACCCTGGGGCTCAAGTACATGCTCAATGCATTTCCACTACCATTTGAGCAATCTTTCCACTTCTGCTTTGATCTGTGGCATTAGCTGCGGAATGAACCTCCTTGGTGACTGTTTATGGGGCTTGCAACCTTCCTTGATGGGCCTCCTATGCTCTACCAATACTCTATCAAGGCCTGGCATCTCATGGTAGTCCCACGCAAACCAGTCACGGTAGTCCCTTCTTAAAACCATCACTTGATCTCGATGTTGAGGTTGTAGTTTACCACTGATCTTGGTCATCCTTGGCTCCTTTTCATTTGCCAGGTTCACCTTTACCAGAGGTTCTTACGCTTCAAAAGTGGGCATCTTCCTTTGGATGGGCTCTAGGTGGAAAGGTTCGGCCAACGTCCCGTCAACGGGGTCTGTAACATCCCTAATTTTTAAAGGCTTGTACCATGATACCCAAGACCGATTAATTATTTGTGGGAATAATTGGTCGTGTCTCGGGGATTAATAGTCGAGAAATTTGTCAAGAAATCCTATTCTCCATCGAATAGTGGCTTGTTCATATTTTTAAATAAGGAATTGGGTCTGAAGGGAAAATATGTCTTTTCACGTGCCTAGTTATTTAAAATATAATTATGAAGATTGTAATTAATTACGAACCGAAAGAATTGAGGAATTTTGGATCGGAACCGGATTAATCGAGTAAGTTTTGTACCGAAGGGAATTTTCAGCACCTAAACTATCATTTTATGGGCCAAGGGCAAAATGGTCTTTTCACCATCATTTAAACCCCTAGCCCATATTCACCTAACTGAACTCACCTCACTCTCAAACATTCTACTCCAGCTGGGAATAAAAGAAAGGAAAACAGAATAGGGGAGGAGAGAAAGAGGAGAGGGAGGCGAAGGGGAGAAAGGAGGAAGGAATCACCATCACCTCTACCAAGCCTCTTGCATGTAAGTGTTCTCTCCACTCATCCACTCCATTTTCGATTTCCTTTTCATTGATACCATTTTCGGAAGCTAACTCTCCCTATATCTCACTCTACCATGTTCGACCTCCCTTGAAGCTCCAAGTGTTACAATGGAGTTTTGACCCCCTTAGAGGCCTTGCATGTCCTTATCAAGCTGTGGGAGAAGAAGTTTGAAGCCTACATTTCGAATTTGGAAGGATTTTAGTCATCCTAGTTGCTGTTTTAGTTTCTCTAGTGGTGGAGATTGCCGTTTTGGAAATCGGTTCGAGTTCTAGCGGGGATCGTTCGTGTATTTTCGATTCGGTGACTTCGCTTTTCGGCCCAACTCTCAGACTTCGGTGTAACGGTGAGTTCTACTCACGGATAGGGATATTTTTCGTGTCTTGAAAATATATCGATTTGAGTCATAAGGCATTTATCAGTTTTCGAAAGATTTTGGAACCGAAAACCGTTTTTGAGCAATATCGCGTTTTTACGGTTTTTATTGAATTGTTGAACAATTTACGAAATTGTGATTTAAACGCTTTCACTAGAATATGGACTGGAATGTGGTTTATTAAGTCTGTTTTTATGTTGGATTACGATTGGAATTCGATTTGGCATTGTGCACCTACGACCTCCTCTCCTCTGTTCCCTCTCACTTTTCCTCCCCCACCACTCTTCATCCCTAAATCGACCACCACCACCACGTGCTCTCCACTCTGGTCGCGTGCCACCCCCACCACCACCGGACATAGATCTCTTCTTCTTCCTCAAGGGTAAGTTTTATGCTTCTATTCTTCTTCTAACACAACATCCCTAACTTTTGATTAACTCGAAACCCTAACCCCCTCTTCCTAATTTTTGAATTTTCTGGCTTCTGGAGATTCTACAAGAGGATATAATTAATGTGAAACACAAAATATGATTGATCTAGTGCTGTATTGGATAGGTCTAGGATGATGGTACCGATCTGATACTCTGATAGTATGTTGATGTTATAGAGGTTTAGAGTTTAGACAAAGAGAGAAGATGATGGATAAAGACTTTGCATTATGAATATGGTTTAATATGATTGATGATTATGATTCCGCCTTGATACAAGAAGACTAAACACCAAATCTTATTTATACTAATACAAGATTTCAAATCTAATTAAATAGGAAAGTAAATCCTGATAATAAATAAGAATATGGAAACTAATCTTAAGAGATATCATAGAAGATATATTCTAAGGTAAGAAACTAATCGTATGAGGTAATCTATAACACCTTTAAAAAATATCAAAATATTACAAGATATTTTCATATTTTTTTAACAAAAACTACAGATGGACTGCAATTTAGTCTTCTGTAGTTTAATTTTCTGTATGGACTGCAATTGAATCTTCTGTATGGACTGCAATTGAAAATACATTACTGCTTTTATATATAATTACTGGACTGATTATTATTCTCTTGTTTCTCAAACAGCCCCTTGCAGATGCTATATTTTATAAAAACAATGATGTGATCAAACTATTGGAGAAGCATGGAGCCGGCATTGTGCAGTCGGTTTGTGCTAAGTTAAACACACGATTCGCCGGGATTAGTGGTCGTTGCACAGTCGACGTTTCGAATAATAAATTAAGAACACGAATTGCCGGGATTAGCAGTCGTTGTGCAGTCGGCAATTCGATTAATAAATAAGACATTGTTATGTCAGCTTTTGTTGTAACGGTTTAATAAATTGAACCGAGTGTTAGTGAGGGGAGCACGGTAGGACTCACTGAGATAATGTTATCTCACCCAATCCATATTTGTTGTTTTTCAGAGAAGCAGGAAAAGAGGAAGACTATTGTGCACGAGTAGTTGGTATACTCCCGGAGGTGCTGAAGACTTAGTCATATTATCCTTAGTTCCTTTGTCGTTCTTTTTGGGTTGTATAATTTGTATTGGTTATGAGTTTTACGAACCGGTTTATGTTGCTGATGGGTATTTGGACTTGGATATTGTATTCCGTTCGGTATGAAACCGATGAACTTCTATTTTATGAAGTAATGTTATTTCCGATTATGTTTTATTTCGGAAAAAGTTTGTATGTCCAAAACTTAAACAGGAACTGTGTTCTCTGAACTTCCGCATCTGTGCATCTTCGGTCTCTCTACATGTTAGAAATACCGAGGTGTTACATTTGGTATCAGAGCGGTTCGACCTAGTCGGACTTAGATGTTAAGAATCTTTTACGTATTCTAAGTCTAATTCTTCTTAGTATGCTATTAGACATTGAGCCTGATCAACTTAATACTTTGTGCATATTTCGCATAATCATGGCTGGAAGAGGTAGGAGAAACCCACCTGTTGATCCTCATCAGGAATGGATGCAGAATGTCATCGAAACTCAGCAGAAGATGATGAATGACATGATGCTAATGCAACAGCAACAGATGGCTCAGATGGCTCAAATGCAGCAGATGCATCAGATGCCTCAACCACAACCAGCTGAGCCAGTCAACGTGCCAACACCTGAGGATCCCAACAGGGTGTATTTCCGGTTTCTGAAGATGAAACCCCCAACCTTTAAAGGAGGATCCGAGGCAATGAAAGCCCATTTCTGGGTAGATGACATGGAGCGGATCTTTGATACTTTGCAATGCAATGAAGAAGAGAAGGTAATTTGTGTTGCTAACGCTCTGGACGAGGATGCTCACACCTGGTGGGTTAATGCTCGTAGAATGCTACAAATTCAAGGAACTCCTCTTGAGTGGAATAATTTCAAGGAATTATTTTTGAGTCATTATTTCCCCGACTCTCAAAGACTTGCCAAGCAGATGGAATTTCTGAGTTTGAAACAGGGAGACATGACAGTTGGGGAATCTGCTGCAAAATTTGAGAGGTTGTCACAATTCTATGAATTGGGGACCACCGCTCCTGATGATAAGTGGAAAATGGTAATGTTCAGACAAGGTCTTAGAGGCGATGTGAATCAAGGTCTCAGTTCTTATTCCATGACCACTTATCCTGCTTTGGTTCAACAAGCTCATTCAGCTGAGAGTGATCTTAAAAGAATCTATGCAGAGAGGAAAGGTTTCTGGAAAGATAAGAAGAAGGGTAATGAGCCAACTTCTTCAAACCCGAGGTATAGAGGGAAAGCGGATAAAGGGAAACAGATACAGTCAAGTGACTCTGCAAGGCTTAGCAAGTGCGACATCTGCAAGAAGTTTCATATAGGCAAATGTCAGGTGGGACCGAACCAATGTTACCATTGCAAAGAAGAGGACCATTATGCTAATAACTGCCCATCAAGGCCATCAAACCAGCTGATAACACCTTGGATGCCAAGACCATCAAACCAGCTGATAACCTTATATGGGGTACAGGTTCTCTCTTTAATCAAACTGTTAATATTCTGTATGACTCTGGTGCTACTCATTGCTTTATCTCTGAAGCATGTGCTGAACGGCTAGGATTAATAGTATCTCCTATATCCGAGCCAATAACTATCCATACTGCTGCAAAGGGTCGTGTGCGAACCCAATCATTGTGCCTTAACTGTCTGCTCACGATAGGAGGCAGGGATTTTGTTGTTGATTTTATTTGTTTGCCTATGAGGGGGAATGGAGATCGTTTTGGGAATGAATTGGATGACTTTCAATCACATTACTATTGGCTGTTTCAATCGTGCAATTAATTTTCCTTCTGAAGTAGCGGAACATTCACTACCTGCAGATGATGGTGTTATTTTGTTCGCTTCAGCCAGCCAATCTCTATTCCAAGGTGCGAAGCTTTTGTTGTTATTTTGTCTGCATCAACTGAAGCTGATTTGGATTTATCGTCTATTCAAGTTGTTAATGAATTCTTAGATGTTTTTCCCGAGGAAGTTTCCTCTTTGCCTCCAGAACGAGAGGTAGAATTCTCTATAGATTTGGTGCCTGGTGCAGGGCCAATATCTATAGCACCTTACAGGATGTCTCCTCTCGAACTGAAGGAATTGAAGTCCCAACTTGAGGAATTAATTTCCAAGGAGTTTATTCGACCGAGTGCTTCTCCATGGGGTGCTCCAGTATTGCTAGTCAAAAAGAAGGACGGAAGCATGAGATTATGCATAGACTACCGTCAGCTGAATAAAATCACTATCAAGAACAAGTATCCATTGCCAAGGATAGATGATCTACTTGACCAACTTCGAGGTGCTAAAGTTTTCTCCAAAATTGATCTAAGGTCAGGGTACCATCAAATCAGGGTAAGAGCCTTCGACATTCCGAAGACTGCTTTTCGTACGAGGTACGGACACTACAAGTTTCTGGTGATGCCCTTCGGATTGACTAACGCCCCAGCCGTATTCATGGATTATATGAATAGGGTATTTCATTCCTACCTAGATCAGTTTGTGGTTGTCTTTATTGATGATATCTTGGTTTACTCAAAGTCAGTTAAGGAGCATGCTCAGCATCTCCGCTTTGTCCTAGGAGTACTCCGAGAAAAGAAACTCTATGCTAAACCGTCAAAATGTGACTTGTAACACCCCAAAAATGATTAGATATTTATTTAGTCATTTGTTTAATTAATTAATTAATGGATTTAATTAATTGGGGAATAAGTGTAGAAAATAATATTGGAATGAAAATATATTATTTTATGGACCTATCCTAATGTTGGAATTAATAGGAATAATAATATTAGAGAGGGGTGTGGAGAATAGTAATAGGGCTTAAGTTGGAGGAGAGCCCGTGACCCATGTCCATGGGTTGGGCGCCTAGACTAGATGGGAGTTAGGGTTGGCTTGTCATTAGCACAAACCCTAAGGCAAAAATAGAAGGGAGTTGCGTATAGAGAGAAGAGAAAAGAGGGAAGAATTCAGCGCCTCCCAAGAGGAAAAAGAGAAGAAGGTTCGCGAGTTCAAGAGGAGGGAGGAGCCTTGTTGCTGAATTTTGTTGGTGACTTGCTCAAGGGGGCGTTGGTGTTCATCAAAATTTAAGGTAAGGGTGGGTTTTAACACTAATAATGGGTTATGATGGGGGTATATGGGTAGTTAGGGTTTGGTTGGATTATTTGCGATGTTGGATTGAAATTGATGATGGTGCGATGTTGCTATTGTTGTTATTTCGCATGATGTGTTGTTATTGAGTCTTCAATGGTGTTTGTCTTTATGTGATGATTGATTTTGATGATATATGATGTTGATGATGATTCTTGATAATGGCGGGTGGGTTGTGGTTGTCGATCATATCGTGATGTGGATTCGTTAAAAATCTGGTTTCTAGTGGTTGTTGTGCAAAGAGGGAATTGATGTGCTGAAATTTCGTTTTGAAGCCGTTTTGATAGGTGTCCAGTATTTCTGTGATTGTGACTTTATTATTGGCCCGAATTGCGTGGGGCTTGTTTCATTGGGAAGTAGACACGATTTCCTTCACTTTAGGCACTGGTTTCGCTAAATTTGAGTCAGTATAACTGGAGAAAACATTTTTACAAAATGGGTAAAAGAATATGAAAAACTGCGTGAAACCGTATGGGTATAGGTTCAATGTTTTGTTCATAACTCTTTCGACCGAACTCGGTTTCGGATGATTTTTATCTCATTGTAAACCAGACTCACGGGGCTTCAATTTAGACACGGATTTCGTTTCATTTGGTTGAGAATTCAAAGAGAAAACTGGGTTACAATTTAGCTAACAGAAGCTGTCGAACTTCTGTACCCTGAGTGGTATTTTTGTAAAACTGTACTATTTGGGTACCTAAACAAATAAATAAAAATTATTTCTAGAAACTAGACATCTCAAGCTTTCTAGAGGATATTCGTTTGCAAAATTCCGACATCGTTTATGCTAAATTAATTGTCGGAGTTCGTGCACAGTTCCTGAGAAATACTGCTCCTTAGCTGTTTAGTAAAATGGTCGAACGAATAGGACGTTGTGCTGGTTATTGTCGCCGCCCTTGTGTCCTGTGTGTGGGCGCGCCTAGTGCGTAAGTTCAGGCATTGTCTAGTGGTGCTGTGCACCAATTTGTGGTGTTGCGTGTGTCTGTCGTGCTGGTGTTGTCTGGTGGTGCTGTGCGCCAATTTCTGTGCTGTGTGTGTGTTTTGGTTGTGCGCGCTGTTTGGCGTGATGTGTACAGGTGATATGTGGCAGCTGTGATGCTGTAAACAGGTGAGAGTTACGAGGTAGCTGTGATGCTACGACACGTGGTATTTCTGTGTGATAATAATTTTGGTGGTATGGTATTTATTAATTAAATGCTGAGTATGTGTATCTATGCATGAATCATGAGTCGCATTGTCATATGCATCTTCGAGGTAGCTGTGATGCTACAACACGTGATTATTTTGGTGGTATGCCCGTCGTGGCCTTTTACGAGATCGGTACCGCATGCATATGCCCAGAGGGGCTGCATTGTTGCATAGTCCATATATATATATATATATGTAACGTGTTTTGGTGTTCCGTTCTGATGGAATTTGTGTCTTGTGTGGTGCTATGATGTATTGATTTTCGAGGTAGCTGTGATGCTACAACACGTGGTATATTTTTGAAATGATTTGTAATGAGATATGATGGTATAGCTATGATGTGTTGACTTTCTGTGTTCCCGTGAATTACCCGTTGCTTATATACTGCTATCATTAACTTATTATTTCTGTTAAGCTCACCCCTTCTGCTTGGAATGTTGCTCTTATGTGGCAACGCTGCAGGTGATCGTTAGCACTCGTGGAGGATTGCTAGGTGTAGTTTCCTTCTCGTTGGGTCTGTGTCAGCTCTGATGCGTAGCACCGGGGAGGGTCTTAGTTACCGTTGTCAAACTATTATTATTTATTTTTGGAGTTTTGGTTTAATGTTTAATTATTTTTGAAGATGTTAAATGAGTTTATGATTCCGCTGCTTAGAGATTTATTAACTATATTTTTGAGGATTTAATTTAAATCAATTTGGAGTTTTTATGTGGTGAAAAATGTAGCGCCCTCGTGGTGACTCTGATAATTGCGTGTTTATTTATAATTAGTAAAAGGGGGTGTTATATGACTTCTGGATGTCCGAAGTGAAATTCTTGGGTCATGTGATTTCCCAGGAGGGGGTTGCAGTTGATCCTAGCAAGGTGGAAGCAGTGTTGACTTGGGAACGGCCGACGTCAGTGACTGAGATCAGAAGCTTTCTGGGTCTAGCTGGTTACTATAGAAGATTCATTGAAGGGTTTTCACAATTGGTACTTCCGCTTACTCGATTGACTCGCAAAGGTCAACCGTTTACTTGGGATGCCGATTGTGAAGAGTGTTTCCTTGGATTGAAAGAAAAGTTAACTTCTGCTCCGATCCTAATTCTTCCAGATCCATCTTTGGGAAGGGTTTGGGATGTGTTCTCATGCATAATCAACATGTTGTGGCCTACGCATCTAGGCAATTGAAGACTCACGAACGGAATTACCCAGCTCATGACCTAGAGCTGGCGGCTATTATTTTTGCATTGAAAATTTGGAGACATTACCTTTACGGTTTTCGTTTCGAAGTTTTTAGTGATCACAAGAGCTTGAAGTATCTGTTTGACCAAAAGGAGTTGAATAACAGACAGAGAAGGTGGACTGAGTTTTTGAAGGACTACGACTTCGAATTGAAATATCACCCTGGGAAAATGGGTGCAGAGGCAACCTGCGCCACATCTGGGCAACACAATCAGCAACGCAAACTGCAACACAACTAAGACACAGGCGCACACTGGGCAGCACACTGGCGTCCAGGTGCAACACAGCACAAGTGCTGAATTCCTACGGCAGTGCACCTACTTCGGCGAATTAATTAAAATAGAAAACGACATCGGATTTCAACAAAAGACCACTCATTTGAAAGCCCTCTGAGTGTAGTTTCTGCCTATGATTTTTATTTTTCAAAATAAGTATCCAGTTGGTACAGTTTTTCAAAACACTACACTGAGGTACCAAAATCGGACAGAACTCTCTACCCAGCTTGCAACAAAATTTTCTTTCTCATTTCTTAATGAAATTTCGTGAAACCAGTGCCTATTTCGTATAGAATTAAGTCTACTTTCGAATGAAACAAGAATCATTCAAAATGGAGTTCAATTGATAACACAGCCTACAAAACCGAACCTACTCACAGTTTGATTCCAGAAATTTGACCCAACTTTGGAGAGTCATAACTTGAGCTACACAACTCCAAATTGAACGAACCCAGTGCCAAAACGACCGGCTTTAAGTCTATTTTCAAAAACAAACAGCCACATAATTTTTGGATCAACCAAACAGCACCATTTTCAGAAAAACCGAAACAGTGTCCAGAAATGCACAAAAACCATAAACAAGTAGAACTCATCATGATCAATTCCCAAACAACAATTTCAACATCACATACTTATGCATTTTGTAACGCCCTAAATATTTAATTAATTTATTTAATTAATTATTTAGGAATTTATTTTAATTGATTGAATATAATCTAAATGTTAGAAATTATGTTAAAATGGTGTAGGTGGTATTAGAAGGTGGAGGCGCCAATTAGATGAACTTGGGCTTAAGTGAAAAGCCCAAGCCCATGATCCATGTAATATGCGAAGTTGCTAAGTCATTTGGGATTAGGGTTTTGGCTTAGGCATTTTGCGAATTGGAGAAAGAGATAGAGAGAAGAGGCGCCGTGGAGAAGAGAGAAAGAAGGGAGAGGTCGCGAGCTCAAGGAGGAAGAGGAACGTGACCCGTTGCTGTGGTTCTGTTCGTGACTGTCTCTAGGGCTCCTGTTCTTCAAATCCAAGGTAAGGGGAGTTCTATCAATTTATATAATAGGTCGTATGATAGGTTTTAGGGTAGGGTTAGCCTAGATCGATTCATGATCATGAACGTGTATGTGATTTCATATTTGGTTGATGATTTATGCGTGATCTTCATGATTGGTGGCTGAAAAATCCATTTGGTTGCGGTATGGGCGCCTAGGGCGCCATATGTTTGATAGTGTTGCTGGGCGCTGGGAGCCAGGCGCCAGGCGCCAGGCACTGGGCGCTGTGCGCTGTGTTGCGTATGTGTTGTGTTGCTGGGCGCTGGGCGCCAGGCGCCAAGGGCGCTGTGCGCTGTGTTGCGTGTGTGTTGTGTTGCTGGGCGCTGGGTGCCAGGCGCCAGGCGCTGGGCGCCAAGGGAGCTGTGTGCTGTGTTGCCTGCGATGTCTGAGTTTGTGTCTTAGGCGCCCAGTGCCCAGGCGCCATTTTCAGGATGTTCCCGGTTTTTAATAAAAATTGTTTTCGCTATATCTTTTGACTCGGGCATCCGTTTTAAACGTTTCAAAAAGTGTTGGGAAGCTTTTTCGGTTGTCTACCTGTGTGTCTTATTTTTAAAATAAAAACTTATTATTTTCTGGTGGTTTCTGGGCGCCCAAGTGGCTCTCCCCGGTGGTCATCCTAGTGACGTTGTAAAGCCGTATTGAGTCCTTTAAAAATCCTTTTTGTGTATAACCAACAGTTTTAACACTTTAGTGTCAAAATAGGTGATTATGACGATGATGCCCTTAGTGGCTAGTTAAATGACGTTTTTGCCCTTAGTGGCCAATATTATTGATGATGATGTGTAAATGACGATGATGCCCTAAGTGGCTAGTTAAATGACGTTTTTTGCCCTTAGTGGCCAATATTATTGATGATGATGTGTAAATGACGATGATGCCCTTAGTGGCTAGTTCAATGACGGTTTTGCCCTTAGTGGCTATTGGTTGATTGATGACGTTTATGGATAAGTGACGATGAGGCCCAAAAGGCTAAGCGACGATGATAATAAGCGACGATGAAATATAGCGACGTTGTTGTGTGTAATTATAAATTGACAGGTGTTGTGCCTCTTATTTGGCAAATTGGTAAGTGACGGGTCACATAGTTGACGGTCATTGTGTGTTTGTGTGTGGTGCATGTCATAGTGTCTCATGTATTCCATGTGCATGAACCCAGCGACGATGAGGCCATAAAGGCTAAGCGACGATGAGGCCATAAAGGCTAAGCGACGATGATGAAAGGTACCTCATGCATATGCCCGCGAGTGGGTTGCATTTCATATAGTTACATGACATCGTGATGAGTTGTTGTAATGACGTAATTGATGACTGTGATGTGGTTACTCTAGTGCTGTGACTTTGACTTATTGCTTATCATATGATTTATTATATGGATTGAATTGGACTCACCCTTCTGTTTGAATGTTACCCCTATGCGGTAACGTGCAGGTGATCACGAGTGAAGACCTAGGTAACTTCACTAATTTGAATCGGGTCGTCATGCTCTGATACGTAGCACTCAGGGGGGAAACGAACTCGATGTTTTTAAGACCATTTTGATTGTTATGTGTTATTTGATGGTTTCTCTTTATTTTATTTTCCGCTGCGTAGTTGGTTTTATTGATGTCAAGGTTGTGGTGACGATGACTGATGCTTGAGGTTTTCCCCATTGGGGGCGTGCTACGTATTGCACAATTATTGATGTTGAACTGTTTTACTGAAGTACGATGTTTTATTCGAAGTATGTGTAACATTCCTTGCGATGAAAGTGATTTTGAAACTCTAATTTTACAATCAAGTTAACGGGTAGAAAAGGGGTGTTACATTTGTGGTATCAAAGCAAAAGTTCGGTCTGTCCGGCCAAGTTGTCCAGTCATTGACAATCTAGTATTGTCGACTTATTCTAACTGTTGGTTTTGTTGCAGCTTAGAGTTGAGATGGCTGGGAGAAACGACACTACGATTGCTGCTGCTTTGGCTGCCATGGCTCAGGCTGTGCAGAATCAGTAGAATGCTGGGGAGTACGCTGGTTTTCGGAGTCTGACTACTTTCCAGAGAGAGAATCCGCCCACTTTTAAGGGCAAATATGATCCAGATGATGCTATGGCTTGGTTGAAAGAGATCGAGAGTATTTTCAGGGTGATGGACTGCATTGTTGAGCAGAAGGTCCGTTTTGGTACTCACATGTTAACTGAGGAGGCCGACGACTGGTGGTTGGCTACTAGGCAGAGGTTGGAGACTGTGCAGGAAGAGATTACCTGGGAGGTATTCAGCAGAGAATTTCTGAGAAGGTATTTTCCTGAAGATGTCCGAGGAAAGAAAGAAATAGAGTTCCTGGAACTGAAGCAGGGTGGTATGTCTGTGACAGCGTATGCGGCGAAGTTTGTGGAATTGGCAAAACTCTATCCGCACTATAGTGAGGCTACAGCTGAGTTCTCGAAATGCATCAAGTTCTCGAAATGCATCAAAATTCTATCCGCACTATAGTGAGGCTACAACAAAATTCTACTTGTCGGATCGTCATCCAACGCAATACGTATGACAATACACATCAAGTTCTCGAGAGTTAGATAATTTATATCTTCTTTTTCATTTTGATCACCAAAGGATCAGTCATATAACCTCATTAGATAATTTATATCTTTCGATCACCAAAGGATCAGTCATATAAGCTCATTAGATAATTTATATCTTTCGATCACCAAAGGATCGTTCGCATAGTAATTGGATAAACGATATCCATATCGATCTATAATCTGTTTTGAGGAATTCATAAATTAGACCTCCAGCATTATAATCACATTCAATTGACATATATAAACATATATATTCAGTCAGTCCATCAGACGGTGTAGCCACACGTAAACTAGGGTTTCGGTTTTTCAATCAAATATGCTTTCGAAGCTCTTTTTCAAAATCATGAGTTGAATAAGTTCAAAATACGGTTGTCAGTAAGGCAATATCCTTAAAATTGGTTGGGAAGAAGATTAGAAGTGATTTGGGATCGAAAGGAGCGACGAAATGAGAAATCGGAGTCCGGTAACAGAAGCTCACGCACGGTCCGTGCCCAGGGGCGCACGACCCGTGCGTGATGCACCAAATTTTATACTGCCAACCAGAAGCTCACGCACGATCCGTGCCCAGGGGCGCACGATCCGTGCGTGATGCTTATTCCTTCATTCAGTCAATTACGAAGCAGACGCACGGTCTGTGCCCAAAGGCGCACGACTCGTGCGGTCTGTTCTGATTCTCTATTTTCCAATCCGATTCTCATTCCGCTTTTCCGTTTCTCGCCTAAATCGAATTCCGATCGTAATCCAACCTAAAAACAGATTTAATAAACCACATTCCAGACCATATTCCAATGAAAGCGTTTAAATCACAATTTCCTAAATTGTTCAACAATTCAATAAAAACCGTAAAAACGCGACATTGCTCAAAAACGGTTTTCGGTTCCAAAATCTTTCAAAAACTGATAAATGCCTTATGACTCAAATCGATATATTTTCAAGACACGAAAAATATCCCTAACCGTGAGTAGAACTCACCGTTACACCGAAGTCTGAGAGTTGGGCCGAAAAGCGAAGTCAGCGAATCGAAAAGTATAGGAACGATCCCCGCTAGAACTCGAACCGATTTCCAAAACGGCAATCTCTACCACTAGAGCAACTGAAACAACAACTAGGATGACTGAAATCCTTCCAAATTCGAAATGCAAGGCTAGTACTCCACCTTCAACATCTACACCATAACATGCAACCCATCAACACACAACTCCACCATTTTTCACCACTTGGAGCTTCAAGGAGAGAAAATGGGATTGAGAGTTAGAGGGAGAATCAGTTCCTTACTTTGGTACCATTGGATTCAGAATCAAAAATCGAGCAGAGGGAGGGTTAGAAGACTTACATGCAATGGAGATGGAGGTGAATCCTCCTCCTTCCTTCTTTCTCTCTCTCTCTCTCTCTCTCTCGATTTTCTCCCTTCCTTTCTATCCTCTCCTTCTGTTTTTCCTCTTTTCTTTTCAGCTGAAGGAAATGTTTGAGTGTGAGGGGGGTTCAGGATGAATATGGGTTGGGGGGTTTAAATGGTGGTGAAAAGACCGTTTTGCCCTTGGCCCATAAAATGATAGTCTAGGTGCTAAAAATTCTCTTCGGCACAAAACTTTCTCGGTTAATCCGGCTCCGATCCGGAGTTCCTCAATTCTTTCGGCTCGTACTTAATTATAATCTTCATAATTAAATTTTATGAATTAGGGATGTGAAAAGACAGATTTGCCCTTCAGTCCCAATTCCTTATTTAAATTATGAATAGGCCACACTTTAATGGAGAATGGGATTTCTTGACAAATTCCTCGACATATTAATCCCCGAGACGCGACCAATTATTCCCACAAATAATTATTCGGTCTTAGGTATCATAGTACGAGTCTTTAAAAATTAGGGATGTTACACGTAGCACTCGGGGGGATGAACGCATATTATTACTAATTAATTTTGTTATCCTATTGTATGAATTTTGACGTTGGTTGTCGCTGTTTTATGAGTTGTCTTAAGTTGGATAAAGAGGCCGTGATTATTTTGAGTTAAAACCTTGTTGAAAATCCGCTGCGTAGTAATGGAAGTTGACTTATTTTTAAAGTGCTATGTATCTGTTTTTACCAATGACTTAACTATGTTCATTTTGTGGTTTTAGTCGGAAAATGTACATCCATTTGTTTTTGAAAACTCTGATTTTTATTATTAAATTGCCGGGTAGAAATGGGTCTTACATTAGTGGTATTAGAGCAATGTTTCGGTCTGTCCGACCAAGTTGTCTAGTTGTTGTGTCATTTGACGATCGAGTATTGTAATTTAGTTCTAACTATTGTTTGTGTTGTAGTGATATGATGTTGTATCAAGATGCGGGAATCTTATCCCGAGTTGTTCGAATCAGGTAAAATTTTTTAGGACGAAAATGTTCTAAGTGGGGGAGAGTTGTAACGCCCCAAATATTTAATTAATTATTGAATTAATTTATTCAATAATTAAGTGTGAGAATTGTTGAAGTTGAGAATTATTAGTATAGTTACTACGTTGACTTTTATTTAATTAATAGGTTAATTGAGTGTGGAAAATAATATTAGAGTAGTAAAAATATTATTATGTTGTATGGGCTTATTTTTATGTTAGAATAAGTAAAAATGAGAGGTGGTCCATGATGTTAAGTCGAATTAAGCTAAGAAAAGCCCATAAGACTAAGTGAGATTATAAGAGGGGAAATTAGGTTAGGGTTTGCTCATTTTAGAAGAAAAACAAAAAGGTTTGAGAGAGAGCACTAGAGAAGGGCGCGACGGCCAAGAGGGAAAGAGAGTGAGTAACGGCGCAAGAGGAGAGGAATAGGGCAAGGAACTTCGAATCTTTCAAGGCTAAGGTAAGGGTGGGGTTCTAACTCTATAATAGGGTACATGAAGGGCTTTATGTGGGTTCTACGAATTTGCTTCTGTTTTCAGTTTAAAAACATGTGTATTTCTGAATTGGGTTGACGATGTGTTTGATTATTGAAATTTGATGAATGTTTGATGCCAATTTTGTTGCTAAACTCATTGTTTGGGGTGATCTGGGTGTAGGTTCGGTCGTACAGTAATTGGGAACAATCTAGTAGTCCAAAAATTATGTGGTTTACCTTCTCAGAAACTAGACTTAAAGATCGTTAATTTGGCACTAGTTTGGTTGCATTTGGAGTTGTATAGCTCGAGTTATAGGTGTCACAAGTTAGGTTAAAATTCTGGAAACGATCTGAGTGTAGGTTCGGTCGTACAGTAATTGGGAACAATATAGTGGTCCAAAAGTTATGTGGTTTACCTTTTCAGAAACTAGACTTAAAGCTTGTTAATTTGGCACTAGTTTGGTTGCATTTGGAGTTGTATAGATCGAGTTATAGGTGTCACAAGTTAGGTTAAAATTCTGGAAACAATCTGGATATAGGTTCGGTATTTCGTGTATAACGTTTTCGTTTGAACTCTTTTTTGAATGATTCTTGATTCATTGAAAACTACACTCAATTTTTTTTGGGTTAGGCTCAACTCCCATGTCATTTGAATGAGTTTTGATAATTTTAGAGGTGTCACAACTAGGTCATGGTGGCTGTCCTGTTTCTGAACCTTGTAGCTTATTTACTGAAACTGTACGAATTGGACCATTATTTTGCAAAATAACAATTATAGTCAGGAACTATACATTCTTAGCTTTCCATAGAAGGGTCCTTTGCTAAGTTTCGATACCGTTTGATAGGTTAATCAATTCACCGAAGTAGAGGTATGTTTGATGGAAATTTGCCCTGTTGTTGTTGCTGCTGTTTGCAGTTGCTGTTTGCTGTTTGCTGTAGTTGTTTTCATGTTTACTGTTGCTGGGCGCATAGGGCGCCATGTTTGCTGTTGTTGGGCGATTTAAGCGCATTAAGCCACCGGTTGGCTAATTGTTGATTACGTTGTCAATTATTAATTGTTAAATTGTTGAAAAGATTAATTGTTGGTTAAGTGGTTAAATTGGTCAATTGCTAATTGTTGGTAAAGTGTCGAATTGCTAGGTGATAATTGTTGGTTAAGTCGTTGATTTGTATTTTGTTGAGGGTACCGCTGATGGCCCATTTGTATTTTGTTGAGGGTACCGCTGATGGCCCAATTGTATTTTGTTGAGGGTACCGCTGATGGCCCAATTGTAGTTTGATGAGGGTACCGCTGATGGCCCAATTGTAGTTTGATGAGGGTACCACTGATGGCCCATTTGTAGTTTGATGAGGGTACCGCTGATGGCCCATTTGTATTTTGTTGAGGGTACCGCTGATGACCCATTTGTATTTTGTTGAGGGTACCGCTGATGGCCCATTTGTATTTTGTTGAGGGTACCGCTGATTGCCCATTGTATTTTGTTGAGGGTACCGCTGATGGCCCATTTGCATTTTGATGAGTGGTTATGTTGATGATTCGTGATGATTGCAGTTATTCGATTGTTGTGAAGTGATGAATTGAGATGTCCTGATTCTGATATATATTGTTTTTCATACATTCTATTATATGGTTCGATATCTCACCCCTTCTGTTTGAATGTTACCCCTATGTTGGTAACGTGCAGGTAACCATGAAAGAAGGCTGTGTACCTTCGTTAGTTCGAGTCAGTGTCGTCGCTCTGATACGTAGCACTCGGCGGGATGAACGCATATTATTACTATTTTATTTTGTTATCCTATTGTATGAATTTTGACGTTGGTTGTCGCTGTTTTATGAGTTGTCTTAGGTTGGATAAAGAGGCCGTGATTATTTTGAGTTAAAACCTTGTTGAAAATACGCTGCGTAGTAATGGAAGTTGACTTATTTTTAAAGTGCTATGTATCTGTTTTTACCAATGACTTAACTGTGTTCATTTTGTGGTTTTAGTCGGAAAATGTACATCCATTTGTTTTTGAAAACTCTGATTTTTATTATTAAATTGCCGGGTAGAAATGGGTGTTACAAGCAGAGCTACAGCTGATAAGGGAGGACCAACTACATCACAGTCAGCAAGTGGAGCACATGACAGACATGCTCCATGCCATGATGCATCATTTCAACATTCATCAGGATCCTTCGCCTGGTCAGCAGTAAATCATGTGAGCTTTCTCTTACCCTTTCATGCTGTTTTTAATTGTCAAATCATTGAGGACAATGTTTAGTCCAAGCATGGGGGTGTTGGTACTTTACCCTTTTAAATTTGTCTTTTCTGTTGTTTTTCTTTTCTTTGTTGTGTTAAGACTAGATTTCCCTCCCATGTTTTGTGTTACTGCTGTTTTTCCTTGTGAGTTTAATGTAATAGTGCAGCAGTTATCAGTAGTTGTATTAAAAAGAGGAAAAAAGGCTGAATTCTATGATGAATATGTACATGTAAACATAACTTTTTGCCTGAATTTCCTTTTAAGCCCATAACTGTTCTTACACTTTAAACTCTAGGTTTTGAAAGGGAACCGGATAGCTCAAAAGTTAGCCCAAACTAAGTCCGAATAGTCAACCAAAAATTGTGCCAAACCTGATATAACAAAGCGGAATAGAAAATGAAACAAATTGGGGGGTTAATGAAGTGAAAATTCTTTGGTGGTCAGGATAATACATATATACTAGGCTGCTGTTGCTGAGGAGTAAATCCCAAGGAACAAAAAGCATAGTGGCTGAAAAATTTCAAATATGCCCTGACCGCCAATTGTTGGTATCAATAAACCCCAAGAAACAAAAGTCAAATCTATTTTTCTCTTTGTAATCAAGTGAAGCACAATCTAGGAAGACCACTTTTAAACAAAGCAAAGCGAGTTTTTTTGTCTATAGGTATGACAGATCTAGATGCGGTGATGTATTATGCTAACTACGCTTATGATTGGTTTTAACTATAAACAGATATTTATGTTTAGCGCAGTATAACAATAAACAAACACAAATGACAAATAAAGTAAAAGAGTAGGGAAAGAGATACACCGTAATTTTTACGAGGTTCGGGATAAAAGCCCTACGTCCTCGGCCTCCGGCTTTGCAACCTTTGGACTTGATAACAACCACTATATGAGAAGAACCTCTTCAATGTTTACAAACAAGCAACTTCCCTATAGCTAATCTCAATTAACCCTAATTGAGAACCCGAGCACACAGCTAAGGATTTCACAACCACTTCAATCTCCTGATTGAACGACCCAAGAGCACCTCCCAGGATTTCAAACCAACTCAATCTCCCCGATTGAGAGACACAAGAACACTTCCCAGGATTTCAAAAAACCGCTTCAATCTCCTGATTGAACGACCCAAGAATACTTCCCAAGATTTCGCAATAACCTCAAAATAGAAGATTACAAATGAAAACCTATGATCCAATCACTTCAGACAGTATGACAATATAGTAACTGAGAGAGATGAGTGATTTGGAAAATATAAGAGTTTTAAAAGATATGAAAATGAAAAGCTCTTTTTTTCTCTTTTCTCAGATCTAGAAAGTGTATGTGAGAACTAGAGAAGATGTAGTGTATTGTAGTTTGAGGTGTGTTGAAATGAGAATCACACCTGCCTATTTATAGGCTTAGAAAGATGTAGGATTTTGAAAAAAACATTTAATGCAAATGAGGAATCGATTATTGTATTGAAGTGTAACAAGGAAGAATCGATTCTTCACTTTTAGAAAACTTAGGAATCGATTCATTTGTCTTTGGAAAAATGTAGGAATCGATTTTCAGGACATCCTGAATAGGTAAGAATCGATTTTAACTTTGGTTAAAAGAAGGAGGAATCGATTCATAGCCTATAGGATAGCTTGAAAATCGATTTCCTAGTCTTTTAAAATTGAAGGAAATCGATTCTTGGCTTTGGCTTGAGTATATGTAAAAATCGATTTCATGCGTTAAACATAGGATAAGGAAATTGATTCTTGGCCTATAGGAGGGCTTAAAAATCAATTTCATGGCTTAGGAAAAAGATATAAATCGATTCTTGGCCATTGGAACAAAATAGAAATTCATTCTTGCTTTTCAAAAAAATGTTTTTAGGTTTAGGTGCCACGTTATGCATGCATGCAATTTTATAAAATATTTTTCAAAGCTTATTTTGATGCATCAAGTATGTTTTGAAAAATCATCTCTCAGCTTCTAAATGTCATAGACCTTAAGTGATAGGACCGTACGTTGTGTCCAAAAGAAAGCAGATAAACAATTAGGTCTTCGGCTTCATTGGTGCTTCTTCTGCAAGCAATTGCACTTTAGTCCCTGCTCTTTGATTTATTCCCTGTTCTTTGATTTTGTCCCTGTACTTTTATACACTGTAGTCATTAGTAGACAAAATGTAATTTGTTATCATACAAAACAATGAGTGTTTGTCCTTGGTTCAACAAGTACATGCATTAAACAAGGACAAACAAAGCTTCTCAATAGGAGAATATCTACTCTAAGCGTCACTGAGGACCTGCTGAGATAATATATAGCGCGCTCGGTGCCACTATCATCATCTTGGGCCAATAAGCAGCCAATGGCTTGATCTTCGGCCGCTATATATAGTTCAGAGGTTTCCCTGGCTGCGGCCGTACTAAGATAGGAGGATTAGTCAAGGCAGCCTTGATCTGGTCGAAGGCTGTAACAGTCTGGGCCCTTTTCTTTCTAGTAGGCTACCCCAGAACTGCACTCATGACCTTCTCCACCACTCCTGTGGAGTTTTTGCCTTCCGTGGGAATCGAACCATGTACCCTGGGGCTCAAGTACATGCTCAATGCATTCCCACTACCAATTGATCTACTAGATCAATTGGTAGTGGAAATGCATTGAGCATGTACTTGAGCCCCAGGGTACATGGTTCAATTCCCACGGAAGGCAAAAAATCCACAAGGGGGGGTGGGGGTGGAGAAGGTCATGAGTGCAGTTCTGGGGTAGCCTACTAGAAGGAAAATGGCCCATGCTGTTACAAAATCAATTGGTAGTGGGAATGCATTGAGCATGTACTTGAGCCCCAGGGTACATGGTTCGATTCCCACAAAAGGCAAAAACTCCACAGGGGGGTGGAGAAGATCATGAGTACACGCTGGACTAGGGCTAGGCCCCAAGAACAGGTGTTACAAAAAAGGCTCCTTTTTTGTAACATCTGGGATTTGGCCTTGGCCCCCACGATGCACTGATGACATTCTCCACCCCCCTATCGAGTTTTTGCCTTCCGTGGGAATCGAACCATGTACCCTAGGGCTTAAGTATATGCTCAATACATTCCTACTACCAAATGATTTTGTAATAACATGGGTCCTTTTCCTTCTAGCAGGCTACCCCAGAACTGCACTCATGACCATCTCCACCCCCCTGTTGAGTTTTTTCCTTCCGTGGGAATCGAACCATGTACCCTGGGGCTCAAGTACATGCTCAATGCATTTCCACTACCAATTGAGCAATCTTTCCACTTCTGCTTTGAACTGTGGCATTAGCTACGGAATGAACCTCCTTGGTGACTGTTTATGGGGCTTGCAACCTTCCTTGATGGGCCTCCTATGCTCTACCAATACTCTATCAAGGCCTGGCATCTAATGGTAGTCCCACGCAAACCAGTCACGGTAGTCCCTTCTTAAAACCATCACTTGATCTCGATGTTGAGGTTGTAGTTTACCACTGATCTTGGTCATCCTTGGCTCCTTTTCACTTGCCAGGTTCACCTTTACCAGAGGGTCTTACGCTTCAAAAGTGGGCATCTTCCTTTGGATGGGCTCTAGGTGGAAAGGTTCGGCCAACGTCCCGTCAACGGGGTCTGTAACATCCCTAATTTTTAAAGGCTTGTACCATGATACCCAAGACCGATTAATTATTTGTGGGAATAATTGGTCGTGTCTCGGGGATTAATAGTCGAGAAATTTGTCAAGAAATCCTATTCTCCATCGAATAGTGGCTTGTTCATATTTTTAAATAAGGAATTGGGGCTGAAGGGCAAATATGTCTTTTCACGTGCCTAGTTATTTAAAATATAATTATGAAGATTGTAATTAATTACGAACCGAAAGAATTGAGGAATTTCGGATCGGAACCGGATTAATCGAGTAAGTTTTGTACCGAAGGGAATTTTCAGCACCTAAACTATCATTTTATGGGCCAAGGGCAAAATGGTCTTTTCACCATCATTTAAACCCCTAGCCCATATTCACCTAACTGAACTCACCTCACTCTCAAACATTCTACTCCAGCTGGGAATAAAAGAAAGGAAAATAGAATAGGGGAGGAGAGAAAGAGGAGAGGGAGGCGAAGGGGAGAAAGGAGGAAGGAATCACCATCACCTCTACCAAGCCTCTTGCATGTAAGTGTTCTCTCCACTCATCCACTCCATTTTCGATTTCCTTTTCATTGATACCATTTTCGGAAGCTAACTCTCCCTATATCTCACTCTACCATGTTCGACCTCCCTTGAAGCTCCAAGTGTAACAATGGAGTTTTGACCCCCTTAGAGGCCTTGCATGTCCTTATCAAGCTGTGGGAGAAGAAGTTTGAAGCCTACATTTCAAATTTGGAAGGATTTTAGTCATCCTAGTTGCTGTTTTAGTTTCTCTAGTGGTGGAGATTGCCGTTTTGGAAATCGGTTCGAGTTCTAGCGGGGATTGTTCGTGTATTTTCGATTCGGTGACTTCGCTTTTCGGCCCAACTCTCGGACTTCGGTGTAACGATGAGTTCTACTCACGGATAGGGATATTTTTCGTGTCTTGAAAATATATCGGTTTGAGTCATAAGGCATTTATCAGTTTTCGAAAGATTTTGGAACCGAAAACCGTTTTTGAGCAATATCGCGATTTTACGGTTTTTATTGAATTGTTGAAAAATTTACGAAATTGTGATTTAAACGCTTTCACTAGAATATGGACTGAAATGTGGTTTATTAAATCTTTTTTATGTTGGATTACGATCGGAATTCGATTTGGGCGAGAAACGGAAAAGGGGAATGAGAATCGGATTGGAAAATAGAAGGAATAAAGCATCACGCACGGATCGTGCGCCCCTGGGCAAGGATCGTGCGTGAGCTTCTGGTTGGCATTATAAAATTTGGTGCATCACGCACGGGTCGTGCGCCCCTGGGCACGGACCGTGCGTGAGCTGCTGTTACCGGACTCCGATTTCTCATTTCGTCGCTCCTTTCGATCCCGAATCACTTCTAATCTTCTTCCCAACCAATTTTAAGGATATTGCCTTACTGACAACCGTATTTTGAACTTATTCAACACATGATTTTGAAAAAGAGCTTTGAAAGCCTATTTGATCGAACAACCGAAACCCTAGGATACGTGTGGGTACACCGTCTGATGGACTGACTGATTATATATGTTTATATATGTCAATTGAATATGATTATAATGCCGGAGGTCTAATTTATGAATTCCTCAAAACGGATTATAGATCGATATGGATATTGTTTATCCAACTATTATGTGATTGATCCTTTGGTGCTCGAAAAGATATAAATTATCTAACTCTCGAGAATTTGATGCATATTGTCATATGTATCGCGTTGGGTGACGACCCGACAAGTAGCATACTAGGAAGGGAAGTCACGAGCCCTCACCCTAGGCCCTGAATGTGTTTTGGCGTGGTCAACTTACGGGTTACCGGGATTAGCAGGCATTGTGCAGCCGGTTTGTGCTAAGTTAAACACACGATTCGCCGGGATTAGTGGTCGTTGCACAATCGGCTTTTCGAATAATGAATTAAGTTCAGTTCACGATTCACCGGGATTAGTGGTTGTTGCACAGTCGACGTTTCGAATAATAAATTCAGAACACGAATTGCCGGGATTAGCAGTCGTTGTGCAGTCGGCAATTCGATTAATAAATAAGACATTGTTATGTCAGCTTTTGTTGTAACGGTTTAATAAATTGAACCGAGTGTCAGTGAGGGGAGCACGGTAGGACTCACTGAGATAATGTTATCTCACCCAATCCATATTTGTTGTTTTTCAGAGAAGCAGGAAAAAAGGAAGACTATTGTGCACGAGTAGCTGGTATACTCTCGGAGGTGCTGAAGACTTAGTCATATTATCCTTAGTTCCTTTGTCGTTCTTTTTGGGTTGTATAACTTGTATTGGTTATGAGTTTTACGAACCGGTTTATGTTGCTGATGGGTATTTGGACTTGGATATTGTATTCCGTTCGGTATGAAACTGATGAACTTCTATTTTATGAAGTAATGTTATTTCTGATTATGTTTTATTTCGGAAAAAGTTTGTATGTCCAAAACTTAAACAGGAACTGTGTCCTCTGAACTTCCGCATCTGTGCATCTTCGGTCTCTCTACATGTTAGAAATACCGAGGTGTTACATTTGGTATCAGAGCGGTTCGGCCTAGTCGGACTTAGATGTTAAGAATCTTTTACGTCTTCTAAGTCTGATTCTTCTTAGTATGCTATTAGACATTGAGCCTGATCAACTTAATACTTTGTGCATATTTCGCATAATCATGGCTGGAAGAGGTAGGAGAAACCCACCTGTTGATCCTCATCAGGAATGGATGCAGAATGTCATCGAAACTCAGCAGAAGATGATGAATGACATGATGATAATGCAACAGCAACAGATGGCTCAGATGGCTCAAATGCAGCAGATGCATCAGATGCCGTCAACCACAACCAACTGAGCCAGTCAACGTGCCAACACCTGAGGATCCCAACAGGGTGTATTTCCGGTTTCTGAAGATGAAACCCCCAACCTTTAAAGGAGGATCTGAGGCAATGAAAGCCCATTTCTGGGTAGATGCCATGGAGCGGATCTTTGATACTTTGCAATGCAATGAAGAAGAGAAGGTAATTTGTGCTGCTAACGCTCTGGACGAGGATGCTCACACCTGGTGGGTTAATGCTCGTAGAATGCTACAAATTCAAGGAACTCCTCTTGAGTGGAATAATTTCAAGGAATTATTTTTGAGTCATTATTTCCCCGACTCTCAAAGACTTGCCAAGCAGATGGAATTTCCGAGTTTGAAACAGGGAGACATGACAGTTGGGGAATATGCTGCAAAATTTGAGAGGTTGTCACAATTATATGAATTGGGGACCACCGCTCCTGATGATAAGTGGAAAATGGTAATGTTCAGACAAGGTCTTAGAGGCGATGTGAATCAAGGTCTCAGTTCTTATTCCATGACCACTTATCCTGCTTTGGTTCAACAAGCTCATTCAGCTGAGAGCGATCTTAAAAGAATGTATGCAGAGAGGAAAAGGTTTCTGGAAAGATAAGAAGAAGGGTAATGAGCCAACTTCTTCAAACCCGAGGTATAGAGGGAAAGCGGATAAAGGGAAACAGATACAGTCAAGTGACTCTGCAAGGCTTAGCAAGTGCGACATCTGCAAGAAGTTTCATATAGGCAAATGTCAGGTGGGACTGAACCAATGTTACCATTGCAAAGAAGAGGACCATTATGCTAATAACTGCCCGTCAATGAGAGCTTTCTTGGAGTCTCCTGATGCTCCGAGGCAGGCTCGAGTCAACACCTTGGATGCCAAGACCATCAAACCAGCTGATAACCTTATATGGGGTACAGGTTCTCTCTTTAATCAAACTGTTAATATTCTGTATGACTCTGGTGCTACTCATTGCTTTATCTCTGAAGCATGTGCTGAACGGCTAGGATTAATAGTATCTCCTATATCCGAGCCAATAACTATCCATACTGCTGCAAAGGGTTGTGTGCGAACCCAATCATTGTGCCTTAACTGTCTGCTCACGATAGGAGGCAGGGATTTTGTTGTTGATTTTATCTGTTTGCCTATGAGGGGGAATGGAGATCGTTTTGGGAATGAATTGGATGACTTCCAATCACATTACTATTGACTGTTTCAATCGTGCAATTAATTTTCCTTCTGAAGTAGCGGAACATTCACTACCTGCAGATGATGGTGTTTTTTCGTTCGCTTCAGCCAGCCAGTCTCTATTCCAAGGTGCGAAGCTTTTGTTGTTATTTTGTCTGCATCAACTGAAGCTGATTTGGATTTATCGTCTATTCAAGTTGTTAATGAATTCTTAGATGTTTTTCCCGAGGAAGCTTCCTCTTTGCCTCCAAAACGAGAGGTAGAATTCTCTATAGATTTGGTGCCTGGTGCAGGGCCAATATCTATAGCACCTTACTGGATGTCTCCTCTCGAACTGAAGGAATTGAAGTCCCAACTTGAGGAATTAATTTCCAAGGAGTTTATTCGACCGAGTGCTTCTCCATGGGGTGCTCCAGTATTGCTAGTCAAAAAGAAGGACGGAAGCATGAGATTATGCATAGACTACCGTCAGCTGAATAAAATCACTATCAAGAACAAGTATCCATTGCCAAGGATAGATGATCTACTTGACCAACTTCGAGGTGCTAAAGTTTTCTCCAAAATTGATCTAAGGTCAGGGTACCATCAAATCAGGGTAAGAGCCTTAGACATTCCGAAGACTGCTTTTCGTACGAGGTACGGACACTACAAGTTTGTGGTGATGCCCTTCGGATTGACTAATGCCCTAGCCGTATTCATGGATTATATGAATAGGGTATTTCATTCCTACCTAGATCAGTTTGTGGTTGTCTTTATTGATGATATCTTGGTTTACTCAAAGTCAGTTGAGGAGCATGCTCAGCATCTCCGCTTTGTCCTAGGAGTACTCCGAGAAAAGAAACTCTATGCTAAACCGTCAAAATGTGACTTGTAACACCCCAAAAATGATTAGATATTTATTTAGTCATTTGTTTAATTAATTAATTAATGGATTTAATTAATTGGGGAATAAGTGTAGAAAATAATATTGGAATGAAAATATATTATTTTATGGACCTATCCTAATGTTGGAATTAATAGGAATAATAATATTAGAGAGGGGTGTGGAGAATAATAATAGGGCTTAAGTTGGAGGAGAGCCCATAACCCATGTCCATGGGTTAGGCGCCTAGACTAGATGGGAGTTAGGGTTGGCTTGTCATTAGCACAAACCCTAAGGCAAAAATAGAAGGGAGTTGCGAATAGAGAGAAGAGAAAAGAGGGAAGAATTCAGCGCCTCCCAAGAGGAAAAAGAGAAGAAGGTTCGCGAGTTCAAGAGGAGGGAGGAGCCTTGTTGCTGAATTTTGTTGGTGACTTGTTCAAGGGGGCGTTGGTGTTCATCAAAATTTAAGGTAAGGGTGGGTTTTAACACTAATAATGGGTTATGATGGGGGTATATGGGTAGTTAGGGTTTGGTTGGATTATTTGCGATGTTGGATTGAAATTGATGATGGTGCGATGTTGCTATTGTTGTTATTTCGCATGATGTGTTGTTATTGAGTCTTCAATGGTGTTTGTCTTTATGTGATGATTGATTTTGATGATATATGATGTTGATGATGATTCTTGATAATGGCGGGTGGGTTGTGGTTGTCGATCATATCGTGATGTGGATTCGTTAAAAATCTGGTTTCTAGTGGTTGTTGTGCAAAGAGGGAATTGATGTGCTGAAATTTCGTTTTGAAGCCGTTTTGATAGGTGTCCAGTATTTCTGTGATTGTGACTTCATTATTGGCCCGAATTACGTGGGGCTTGTTTCATTGGGAAGTAGACACGATTTCCTTCACTTTAGGCACTGGTTTCGCTAAATTTGAGTCAGTATAACTGGAGAAAACATTTTTACAAAATGGGTAAAAGAATATGAAAAACTGCATGAAACCGTATGGGTATAGGTTCAATATTTTGTTCATAACTCTTTCCACCGAACTCGGTTTCGGATTTAGACACGGATTTCGTTTCATTTGGTTGAGAATTCAAAGAGAAAACTGGGTTACAATTTAGCTAACAGAAGCTGTCGAACTTCTGTACCCTGAGTGGTATTTTGCAAAACTGTACTATTTGGGTACCTAAACAAATAAATAAAAATTATTTCTAGAAACTAGACATCTCAAGCTTTCTAGAGGATATTCGTTTGCAAAATTCCGACATCGTTTATGCTAAATTAATTGTCGGAGTTCGTGCACAGTTGCTGAGAAATACTGCTCCTTAGCTGTTTAGTAAAATGGTCGAACGAATAGGACGTTGTGCTGGTTATTGTCGCTGCCCTTGTGTCCTGTGTGTGGGCGCGCCTAGTGCGTAAGTTCAGGCATTGTCTAGTGGTGCTGTGCACCAATTTGTGGTGTTGCGTGTGTCTGTCGTGCTGGTGTTGTCTGGTGGTGCTGTGCGCCAATTTCTGTGCTGTGTGTGTGTTTTGGTTGTGCGCGCTGTTTGGCGTGATGTGTACAGGTGATATGTGGCAGCTGTGATGCTGTAAACAGGTGAGAGTTACGAGGTAGCTGTGATGCTACGACACGTGGTATTTCTGTGTGATAATAATTTTGGTGGTATGGTATTTATTAATTAAATGCTGAGTATGTGTATCTATGCATGAATCATGAGTCGCATTGTCATATGCATCTTCGAGGTAGCTGTGATGCTACAACACGTGATTATTTTGGTGGTATGCCCGTCGTGGCCTTTTACGAGATCGGTACCGCATGCATATGCCCAGAGGGGCTGCATTGTTGCATTGTCCATATATATATATATATATATATATATATATATATATATATATATATATATATGTAACGTGTTTTGGTGTTCCGTTCTGATGGAATTTGTGTCTTGTGTGGTGCTATGATGTATTGATTTTCGAGGTAGCTGTGATGCTACAACACGTGGTATATTTTTGAAATGATTTGTAATGAGATATGATGGTATAGCTATGATGTGTTGACTTTCTGTGTTCCCGTGAATTACCCATTGCTTATATACTGCTATCATTAACTTATTATTTCTGTTAAGCTCACCCCTTCTGCTTGGAATGTTGCTCTTATGTGGCAACGCTGCAGGTGATCGTTAGCACTCGTGGAGGATTGCTAGGTGTAGTTTCCTTCTCGTTGGGTCTGTGTCAGCTCTGATGCGTAGCACCGGGGAGGGTCTTAGTTACCGTTGTCAAACTATTATTATTTATTTTTGGAGTTTTGGTTTAATGTTTAATTATTTTTGAAGATGTTAAATGAGTTTATGATTCCGCTGCTTAGAGATTTATTAACTATATTTTTGAGGATTTAATTTAAATCAATTTGGAGTTTTTATGTGGTGAAAAATGTAGCGCCCTCGTGGTGACTCTGATAATTGCGTGTTTATTTATAATTAGTAAAAGGGGGGTAGAGAAGACCGTGATGTAACAGTGCTGGGGTGGCCAATGCGTTGGACCTGGGCTGTTACAAAAAAAGGCGCTGTTGCACCCAAAAAAGCCCCTGTCGGAGAACCTTTCTCGTTTACAACTTTTCTAGAAAACAATGAAGCCGCCACCAATACTTATTTAAGGAAAGTATTAGAAAAACCTTTTTTAGAAAGCGATTGGTCTTGCGAAACTAGAGAATAGGGTTCGGGGGTCGGTTACGCGCGGGGATGGTATTAGCACCTCACACGTCCTCTCTACTGAGAGGGAACCTTTAATTAAATGTGTGGTTTTAAGTGTTGATTTGAAAAATACCTAATTTGCCTCTTTATTTCTTATTGAAAATGAATTAAAGAACTTAATAAAATTTTTTATTTTTGGAGAGAAAGGGGGAAAAAGAAAAAAAAGGTTTTTAGAAAAAAGTGCTTGACAGGACATGGCCCGCTCCTACGTATCTCCCGGTGCGATGGAGAATTCAAAGCTACGTGTAACACCCCTTTTCTAATAACCTTACTATTTAATAAAATCAGAGTTTTTTTTTTTTTTGAAAACAATCTAAGCGAGTGCTACACTTACTTCATTAAATCAACAACTTCAATTTTCATAGTTCGGTTAAAAACCACAAGATACATAGCACCATGAAATACCGTTTAGTTCGCATCAACCAAATACAGTCACTACCGCAGCGGAACAATAACAAGTTCGAAAACAAAACCAATACAGCACCAATAATAGTCTAACAGCATAAAGACAATAACACATAAACACAAGACGCCCCCCCCCCCCCCGGTGCTACGTATCAGAGCATGACACTTCCTACCAGACGAAGGCATAAGGGTAACCTTCACTCGTTATTACCTGCACGTTGCCGACATAAGAAGCAACATAAAAGCAGTAGGGTGAGTCTCTTTTCATAATTAATAACATATCGAAATAAGCACTGCATAGGAAAAGGTATATAGGCACACCGATTCACAACAATGGCGACAACCACATCAAAATTACATTTCCAAACAACACTACATAATATATGGTTATGCATGAAATGCAACCCAAACTCCACGGGCACATGCATGTCGGATCCGTCACCAAATACAAATAGGCCGTAGCCTCTGCTCACCAAATCAAATTAGGCTGAAGCCTCTGCTCACCAATAATGCACATGTTTCATGAGATGCTATGGAAATGCACCACAACACACCACACAATTCATCAATTAACCATTTAATCAACTCACCATTTTTATTCATATTCGCACCATTGTATTAATCAGCTCACCAATTAAAATTTGGCCGAAGCCTCTGCTCACCAATCACACCATAATACACTCACCAACTCAACCCACCACTCACACCAACACCAATTTCAATTAGGCCAATTTAGGATTTGACACGACATAGGGAAAGTGAATAAAAATTGAAATTAGACACCTTGAACAACTTCAGTCCAGAACCACCAGTAAAATAACTCATTTTTGCATAAAACTAGAATATTGGATAGACACCGAAATTAGCCTCGAAACGCATTTTGAACCGTTAAATTTGGATAACCGAGTCAAAAGTTACATTAAAAACAAGTTTGGGAAAATTTGGGCAACATCCTGATTTTGGCGCCCAGCAAAACTATCGCAGGGCGCCTAGCGCCCAGGCACATGATTGGCGCAAGAAAACTGGTGCAGGGCGCCTAGCGCCCAGACACAGGCGCAGGAAAAACTGGCGCAGGGCGCCTAGCGCCCAGACACTGGCGCAGGAAAAACTGGCGGAGGGAACACGGCGCCCATGCATAAGGCGCCTTGGCAAAACACGCAAGAAAACTCTTTTAACTTCGAAATTAATTTTGCACGAGCCAAATACTCAGAATATGGGAACCCAACAAAAATTTTGGCAAAATGTGACACGCATCATTGGCGCCCATGGGCTAGGCGCCTAAGGCCAGGACAGACCACAACTCCTATGACTCCAAAAATTATTTTACACGAGCCATTTAACTTGGACATGAAAACCCAGTATCAATTTTCGCAAAATGAACAACAGAAAGTTGGGACCCTTGGCGCCCATGGCACAAGGCGCCTAGCGCCAAAACTGGCAACACAGTGGCACAGGCGCCCAGGATGGCACCCAGCGCCTGGAACAGCAACAGACACAACAGTGGCAGAATTTCCAGCAACACACACACACCTAGGGCGCCTAAGGCTCCATCAATTTTTTGAGTTCCTCTCAACAAAAATTCGCCAAATTAAATCACCAATGCCAATTATTTATATGAACAATAGCCATCACATTTTCCACCAAAAATTCATTCAATCATAACATCAAGCAATGGGCATGCTCAATTCTTATTGTGTACAATTCAACACCCAATCAAACATATCTTTGCACAATTAAAATTCAGCATAGCCACAACATCAAAATACACAATTCATTCAAGAAAATCACTCTAAAACCTAACCCTATACGATACTCATCACATACACTATTAAAGACGAAAAGAAGAGCCCCCTAACCTTATGAAATTCGAAACCACCAAGCAAAGCTCCAAGGAATTGCAAGACACCAACAAGCTTTCTCTTCCTCCTTGAGTGATTCGCCCTTCTCCTCCTTCTCCTTCTCTCTTCGCGACCTCTCCTCTCACTTCTCCTTTTCTTTTCTTTTTTTTTACGTTTTCTTTTCTTTCTTTTGCACACTTGAGTGAAATGAAAACTAACTCCCAAGACCCCTAAGTGAGTCGACTCCTATGACTAGTCAATGGGTCATGGGCTCACTTGTGGGTCATGGGCCCCCATGCACCACCTAATTCGTGACAACACCTCCTAAATAAATAAAATAAAATAAATTAAACCCTGTATTAGTTAATTAAATTAAAATAAATATTGTAAGCCTTAAATAACTTAATTACATAAATAATTAAATTATTTTGGGGCGTTACACAAACTGCAACACAACTAAGACACAGGCGCACACTGGGCAGTGCACCTACTTCGGAGAATTAATTAAAATAGAAAACGACATCGGATTTCAACAAAAGACCACTCATTGGAAAGCCCTCTGAGTGTAGTTTCTGCCTATGATTTTTATTTTTCAAAATAAGTATCCATTTGGTACAGTTTTTCAAAACACTACACTGAGGTACCAAAATCGGACAGAACTCTCTACCCAGCTGGCAACCAAATTTTCTTTCTCATTTCTTAATGAAATTTAGTCAAACCAGTGCCTATTTCGTAGAGAATTCAGTCTACTTTCCAATGAAACAAGAATCGTACAAAACAGAGTTCAATTTATAACACAGAGCCTACAAAACCGAACCTACTAACAGTTTGATTCCAGAAATTTGACCCAACTTTGGAGAGTCATAACTTGAGCTACACAATTCCAAATTGAACGAACCCAGTGCCAAAACGACCGGCTTTAAGTCTATTTTCAAAAACAAACAGCCACATAATTTTTGGATCAACCAAACAGCACCATTTTCAGAAAAACCGAAACAGTGTCCAGAAATGCACAAAAACCATAAACAAGTAGAACTCATCATGATCAATTCCCAAACAACAATTTCAACATCACATACTTATGCATTTTGTAACGCCCTAAATATTTAATTAATTTATTTAATTAAGTATTTAGGAATTTATTTTAATTGATTGAATATAATCTAAATGTTAGAAATTATGTTAAAATGGTGTAGGTGGTATTAGAAGGTGGAGGCGCCAATTAGATGAACTTGGGCTTAAGTGAAAAGCCCAAGCCCATGATCCATGTAATATGCGAAGTTGCTAAGTCATTTGGGATTAGGGTTTTGGCTTAGGCATTTTGCGAATTGGAGAAAGAGATAGAGAGAAGAGGCGCCGTGGAGAAGAGAGAAAGAAGGGAGAGGTCGCGAGCTCAAGGAGGAAGAGGAACGTGACCCGTTGCTGTGGTTCTGTTCGTGACTGTCTCTAGGGCTCCTGTTCTTCAAATCCAAGGTAAGGGGAGTTCTATCAATTTATATAATAGGTCGTATGATAGGTTTTAGGGTAGGGTTAGCCTAGATCGATTCATGATCATGAACGTGTATGTGATTTCATGTTTGGTTGATGATTTATGCGTGATCTTCATGATTGGTGGCTGAAAAATCCATTTGGTTGCGGTATGGGCGCCTAGGGCGCCATATGTTTGATAGTGTTGCTGGGCGCTGGGCGCCAGGCGCCAAGGGCGCTGTGCGCTGTGTTGCGTGTGTGTTGTGTTGCTGGGCGCTGGGCCCCAAGGGCGCTGTGCGAAGTGTTGCGTGTGTGTTGTGTTGCTGGGAGCTGGGCGCCAGGCGCCAGGCGCTGGGCGCCAAGGGCGCTGTGTGCTGTGTTGCCTGCGATGTCTAAGTTTGTGTCTTAGGCGCCCAGTGCCCAGGCGCCATTTTCAGGATGTTCCCGGTTTTTAATAAAAACTGTTTTCGCTATATCTTTTGACTCGGGCATCCGTTTTAAACGTTTCAAAAAGTGTTGGGAAGCTTTTTCGGTTGTCTACCTGTGTGTCTTATTTTTAAAATAAAAACTTATTATTTTCTGGTGGTTTCTGGGCGCCCAAATGGCTGTCCCCGGTGGTCATCCCAGTGACGTTGTAAAGCCGTATTGAGTCCTTTAAAAATCCTTTTTGTGTATAACCAACAGTTTTAACACTTTAGTGTCAAAATAGGTGATTATGACGATGATGCCCTTAGTGGCTAGTTAAATGACGTTTTTGCCCTTAGTGGCCAATATTATTGATGATGATGTGTAAATGACGATGATGCCCTTAGTGGCTAGTTAAATGACGTTTTTTGCCCTTAGTGGCCAATATTATTGATGATGATGTGTAAATGACGATGATGCCCTTAGTGGCTAGTTCAATGACGGTTTTGCCCTTAGTGGCTATTGGTTGATTGATGACGTTTATGGATAAGTGACGATGAGGCCCAAAAGGCTAAGCGACGATGATAATAAGCGATGATGAAATATAGCGACGTTGTTGTGTGTAATTATAAATTGACAGGTGTGCCTCTTATTTGGCAAATTGGTAAGTGACGGGTCACATAGTTGACGGTGATTGTTTTTTTGTGTGTGGTGCATGTCATAGTGTCTCATGTATTCCATGTGCATGAACCTAGCGACGATGAGGCCATAAAGGCTAAGCGACGATGAGGCCATAAAGGCTAAGCGACGATGATGAAAGGTACCTCATGCATATGCCCGCGAGTGGGTTGCATTTCATATAGTTACATGACATCGTGATGAGTTGTTGTAATGACGTAATTGATGACTGTGATGTGGTTACTCTAGTGCTGTGACTTTGACTTATTGCTTATCATATGATTTATTATATGGATTGAATTGAACTCACCCTTCTGTTTGAATGTTACCCCTATGCGGTAACGTGCAGGTGATCACGAGTGAAGACCTAGGTTACTTCACTAATTTGAGCCGGGTCGTCATGCTCTGATACGTAGCACTCAGGGGGGAAACGAACTCGATGTTTTTAAGACCATTTTTGTTGTTATGTGTTATTTGATGGTTTCTCTTTATTTTATTTTCCGCTGAGTAGTTGGTTTTATTGATGTCAAGGTTGTGGTGACGATGACTGATGCTTGAGGTTTTCCCCATTGGGGGCGTGCTATGTATTGCACAATTATTGATGTTGAACTGTTTTACTGAAGTACGATGTTTTATTCGAAGTATGTGTAACATTCCTTGCGATGAAAGTGATTTTGAAACTCTGATTTTACAATCAAATTAACGGGTAGAAAATGGGTGTTACATTAGTGGTATCAAAGCAAAAGTTCGGTCTGTCCGGCCAAGTTGTCCAGTCATTGACAATCTAGTATTGTCGACTTATTCTAACTATTGGTTTTGTTTCAGCTTTGAGTTGAGATGGCTGGGAGAAACGACACTGCGATTGCTGCTGCTTTGGATGCCATGGCTCAGGCTGTGCAGAATCAGTAGAATGCTGGGGAGAACGCTGGTTTTCGGAGTCTGACTACTTTCCAGAGAGAGAATCCGCCCACTTTTAAGGGCAAATATGATCCAAATGATGCTACGGCTTGGTTGAAAGAGATCGAGAGTATTTTCAGGGTGATGGACTGCACTGTTGAGCAGAAGGTCCGTTTTGGTACTCACATGTTAGCTGAGGAGGCCGACGACTGGTGGTTGGCTACTAGGCAGAGGTTGGAGACTGTGCAGGAAGAGATTACCTGAGAGGTATTCAGCAGAGAATTTCTGAGAAGGTATTTTCCTGAAGATGTCCGAGGAAAGAAAGAAATAGAGTTCCTGGAACTGAAGCAGGGTGGTATGTCTGTGACTGCGTATGCGGCGAAGTTTGTGGAATTGGCAAAATTCTATTCGCACTATAGTGAGTCTACAGTTGAGTTCTCGAAATGCATCAAGTTCGAGAATGGTTTGAGGCCTGACATCAGAAAGGCAATTGGTTACCAGAAGATCCGTGTGTTCGCTGATCTGGTTGATAGCTGTAGGATCTTTGAGTAGGACAGTACTGCACATTACAAAGCTGTGTCTGAGAAAAAGGGTAAGTATCCGAGTCGAAGCAAGCCGTATGAGGTTCCTGTGGGTAAGAGTTATCAGAGGGCTGATGGAGGTAAGAGGGCTGGTGGGGGAGATGCTCCTGCTAGCATTGTCTGTTTTAAGTGTGGCAAACCTGGCCACAAGAGTACTACATGCGGGTCTGATGAGAGAGTTTGCTACCGTTGTGGAAAAAAGGGTCATATGGCGGCCGAGTGTAGGGTCAAGGATGTGGTGTGTTTCAACTGTGGTGAGTCTGGGCATATCAGTGCCAAATGTGCAAAGCCGAAGAAAGAAAGGTCTAGTGGGAAAGTGTTCACATTGGCAGGAGAGGAGCCTGCTGAGAGGGATGGTCTTATTAGAGGTACGTGTTTCATTAACGATACTTCTCTGAAATCTCTTATTGATACTGGTGCTACCCATTGCTTTATATCTGTTGATTGTTGTAAAAGATTGGGTCTTGTTTTATCTGCTATGTATGGGGATATGGTTGTCGATACTCCTGCGAAGGGGTCGGTGATTACTTCCCAGGTGTGTTCTCAGTGTCCCATGTCGATCTTCGGCAGGGACTTTGTTGTGAATTTTGTTTGCTTGCCGTTGAGAGGACTGGATGTAATCTTGGGCATGGACTGGTTAGAGAATAACCACGTCCATATCAACTGTTGTAGCAAGTCGGTTAGTTTCGGGGAAGAAGATTCTGTTTTGGTATCCGCTAGTCAGTTGAAGAAGTTGAGGAAAGAAGGAGTTCAGCTATTTTCGTTGATGGCATCGTTGTCTGCTAAGAGTGAAGCTGTTATTGGAGAACTGCAAGTGGTACGCGAGTTTCCTGAGGTTTTTCCTGACGAAATTCCGGGCGTGCCGCCGGAGAGGGAAGTTGAATTCTCGATTGATCTTGTACCTGGTACGAGGCCTGTGTCTATGGCACCGTACAGGATGTCGGCGTCGGAATTGTCTGAGTTGAAGATGCAACTCGAAGAATTGCTTGAGAAAAAGTTTGTGAGACCGAGTGTATCACCGTGGGGAGCTCCGGTATTGTTAGTAAAGAAGAAAGATGGGAGTATGAGGTTATGTGTGGACTATCGTCAGTTGAATAAGGTAACTATCAAGAACAAGTATCCGCTTCCGAGGATCGACGATTTGATGGATCAGTTGGTGGGTGCCCGTGTTTTCAGCAAAATTGATTTGAGGTTCGGATATCATCAGATTAAGGTGAAGGATGAAGATGTTCAGAAGACAGCTTTCAGGACAAGGTATGGGCATTATGAGTATTCAGTGATGCCGTTCGGTGTGACCAATGCACCTGGTGTATTTATGGAATATATGAATCGTATTTTCCATAATTACCTAGATCGGTTTGTGGTGGTCTTCATAGATGACATTCTAGTTTATTCTAAGTCGGAGGAAGAGCATGCTGAGCACCTGAAGTCAGTATTGGAAGTTCTGAAAGAGAAAAAGTTATATGCTAAGTTATCGAAGTGTGAGTTCTGGCTGAAAGAGGTGAGTTTCCTTGGGCACGTGATTTCTGGTAATGGTATTGCGGTTGATCCGGCAAAAGTAGAAGCAGTGTTGGAGTGGGAGGCTCCGAAATCCGCAACAGAGATTAGAAGCTTTTTGGGTTTGGCTGGGTACTACAGGAGGTTCATCGAGGGTTTTTCCAAGTTGACCCTTCCGTTGACTCAGTTGACTTGTAAGGGTAAAGTTTTCGTTTGGGATGCTCGGTGTGAGGAAAATTTTATGGAACTGAAGAAGAGATTGACAACGTCGCCTGTTTTGACGTTGCCTAATCTGGAGGAACCGTTTGTTGTATATTGTGACGCTTCGAAGATGGGTCTTGGTGGTGTGCTGATGCAAGATGGGAAAGTCGTTGCGTATGCGTCGAGGCAGTTGCGGGCTCATGAGAAAAAATACCCTACGCATGATTTGGAATTGGCTGCTGTGGTATTTGTGCTTAAGATTTGGAGACACTATCTTTATGGTTCGAGGTTTGAGGTGTTCAGTGATCATAAGAGTCTGAAGTATCTGTTCGACCAGAAGCAGTTGAATATGAGACAGCGTCGGTGGTTGGAGCTCTTGAAGGATTATGACTTTGGTTTGAATTAGCATCCCGGCAAAGCTAATGTCGTGGCTGATGCTTTAAGCCGGAAGTCTTTGCATATGTCGGCAATGATGGTGAAGGAATTAGAGTTGATTGAGGAATTCCGAGATTTGAGTTTGGTTTGTAGAATGACACCTCGTAGTGTCAAGCTGGGAATGTTAAAGATCGATAATGACTTTCTGGGCAGCATCAGAGAGGCTCAGAAGTCAGATGTCAAGTTGGTAGATTTAATGAATGGGGTTGGTCAATCTGAAGATGAAGATTTTAAATTGGATTCTCGTGGTGTGTTGAGGTTCCGGGGTAGGATCTGTGTTCCGGATGATGCGGAGATGAGAAAGGTAATTTTGGAGGAGGGTCACCGTAGCAAGTTGAGTATCCATCCTGGAGCAACAAAAATGTATCAAGATCTGAAAAAGATGTTTTGGTGGTATGGTATGAAGAGAGATGTGGCACAGTTTGTGTATGCCTGTTTGACCTGTCAGAAGTCGAAGGTTGAGCATCAGAAGCCTGCAGGGTTGATGCAACCATTGGAAGTTCCAGAGTGGAAGTGGGATAGCATTGCGATGGACTTTGTGACGGGATTGCCGAATACAGTTAGGAGTCATGACGCTATTTGGGTGATCGTTGATAGGTTAACGAAGTCTGCTCACTTTGTTCCTATTAATGTCACTTATCCGGTGTCGAGGTTGGCAGAGGTCTATGTCAAAGAAATTGTGAAGTTGCACGGTGTTTCGAAGAGTATTGTGTCAGATAGGGATCCGAGGTTCACTTCTGAGTTTTGGACGGGTTTGCAGAAGGAATTGGGTTCAAAGTTGAAAATGAGTTCGGCATATCATCCTCAGACAGATGGTCAGTCAGAGAGGACAATTCAGTCGTTAGAAGATTTGTTGAGGGCTTGTGTCTTGGAACAAGGGGGTTCTTGGGATTCCTACCTTGCGTTGATTGAATTTACCTATAACAATAGTTTCCATTCCAGTATCGGGATGGCACCGTTTGAAGCATTGTATGGTCGAAAGTGTAGAACGCCGTTGTGTTGGTATGAGTCGGGGGAGAGTGTAGTGTTGGGACCGGAGATTGTCCGAGAGACTACAGAGAAAATCAAGATGATCCGTGAAAAAATGAAGGCTTCGCAGAGTTGTCAGAAGAGTTATCATGACAAGCGGAGGAAAGATTTAGAGTTTCAGGAGGGTGAGCATGTGTTCTTGAGGGTTTCTCCTATTACTGGTGTTGGTCGAGCGTTGAAATCGAAGAAGCTCACTCCTCGCTTTGTTGGTCCCTATCAGATTTCTGAGAGAATCGGAAATGTGGCTTATAGGGTGGCTTTACCGCCAAATCTTTTGAATTTGCACGACGTGTTTCATGTGTCGCAACTTCGGAAGTATGTTTCGGATCCATCTCATGTGATCCATATGGGTGATGTAGAGGTGCGGGATAATCTCACTGTGGAGACGATGCCCGTACGGATTGAGGATCGTGAAGTGAAAGTGCTTAGAGGCAAAGAGATTGCATTGGTGAAAGTGGTTTGGCTAGGAGCTGCCGGTGAGAGTATGACTTGGGAGCTAGAAAGCAAGATGCGGGAGTCCTACCCAGAGTTGTTTGATCAGGTAAATTTCGAGGACGAAATATTCTAAGTGGGGGAGAGTTGTAACGCCTTAAATATTTAATTAATTTATTTAATTAAGTATTTTGGAATTTATTTTAATTGATTGAATATAATCTAAATGTTAGAAATTATGTTTAAATGGTGTAGGTGGTATTAGAAGGTGGAGGCGCCAATTAGATGAACTTGGGCTTAAGTGAAAAGCCCAAGCCCATGATCCATGTAATATGCGAAGTTGCTAAGTCATTTGGGATTAGGGTTTTGGCTTAGGCATTTTGCGAATTGGAGAAAGAGATAGAGAGAAGAGGCGCCGTGGAGAAGTGAGAAAGAAGGGAGAGGTCGCGAGCTCAAGGAGGAAGAGGAACGTGACCCGTTGCTGTGGTTCTGTTCGTGACTGTCTCTAGGGCTCCTGTTCTTCAAATCCAAGGTAAGGGGAGTTCTATCAACTTATATAATAGGTCGTATGATAGGTTTTAGGGTAGGGTTAGCCTAGATCTATTCATGATCATGAACGTGTATGTGATTTCATGTTTGGTTGATGATTTATGCGTGATCTTCATGATTGGTGGCTGAAAAATCCATTTGGTTGCGGTATGGGCGCCTAGGGCGCCATATGTTTGATAGTGTTGCTGGGCGCTGGGCACCAGGCGCCAAGGGCGCTGTGCGCTGTGTTGCGTGTGTGTTGTGTTGCTGGGCGCCAGGCGCCAGGCGCTGGGCGCCAAGGGCGCTGTGTGCTGTGTTGCCTGCGATATCTAAGTTTGTGTCTTAGGCGCCCAGTGCCCGGGCGCCATTTTCAGGATGTTCCTGGTTTTTAATAAAAACTGTTTTCACTATATCTTTTGACTCGGGCATCCGTTTTAAATGTTTCAAAAAGTGTTGGGAAGCTTTTTCGGTTTTCTACCTGTGTGTCTTATTTTTAAAATAAAAACTTATTATTTTCTGGTGGTTTCTGGGCGCCCAAGTGGCTGTCCCCGGTGGTCATCCCAGTGACGTTGTAAAGCCGTATTGAGTCCTTTAAAAATCCTTTTTGTGTATAACCAACAGTTTTAACACTTTAGTGTCGAAATAGGTGATTATGATGATGATGCCCTTAGTGGCTAGTTAAATGACGTTTTTGCCCTTAGTGGCCAATATTATTGATGATGATGTGTAAATGACGATGATGCCCTTACTGGCTAGTTAAATGACGTTTTTTTGCCCTTAGTGGCCAATATTATTGATGATGATGTGTAAATGACGATGATGCCCTTAGTGGCTAGTTCAATGACGGTTTTGCCCTTAGTGGCTATTGGTTGATTGATGACGTTTATGGATAAGTGACGATGAGGCCCAAAAGGCTAAGCGACGATGATAATAAGCGACGATGAAATATAGCGATGTTGTTGTGTGTAATTATAAATTGACAGGTGCTGTGCCTCTTATTTGGCAAATTGGTAAGTGACGGGTCACATAGTTGACGGTGATTGTGTGTTTTCATGTCATAGTGTCTCATGTATTCCATGTGCATGAACCCAGCGACGATGAGGCCATAAAGGCTAAGCGACGATGAGGCCATAAAGGCTAAGCGACGATGATGAAAGGTACCTCATGCATATGCCCGCGAGTGGGTTGCATTTCATATAGTTACATGACATCGTGATGAGTTGTTGTAATGACGTAATTGATGACTGTGATGTGGTTACTCTAGTGCTGTGACTTTGACTTATTGCTTATCATATGATTTATTATATGGATTGAATTGGACTCACCCTTCTGTTTGAATGTTACCCCTATGCGGTAACGTGCAGGTGATCACGAGTGAAGACCTAGGTAACTTCACTAATTTGAGTCGGGTCGTCATGCTCTGATACGTAGCACTCAGTGGGGAAACGAACTCGATGTTTTTAAGACCATTTTGGTTGTTATGTGTTATTTGATGGTTTCTCTTTATTTAATTTTCCGCTGCGTAGTTGGTTTTATTGATGTCAAGGTTGTGGTGACGATGACTGATGCTTGAGGTTTTCCCCATTGGGGGCGTGCTAAGTATTGCACAATTATTGATGTTGAACTGTTTTACTGAAGTACGATGTTTTATTCGAAGTATGTGTAACATTCCTTGCGATGAAAGTGATTTTGAAACTCTGATTTTACAATCAAATTAACGGGTAGAAAAGGGGTGTTACACATTTCGTCAAACACCACGTAAGCATAGTAACCTCACCTCCAAAACTCATAGGGTAATATCATCAAACATCTTGCATACGTAGCTTGTATCATATTCATTTCAACAACAAACAACATAGATTCATCAAATTGAGTTCAAACATAACATCAACCATGAAAACAACACAACAATCAATCAATCAATTATCCTAGAGCCTAACCCACATAGAACACTCATCATATAAGTTATTATGAATGAAAGAGAGCCCCCTAACCTTAGAAAATTGAAGAACCAAGCAAAACTCCTAGCAACCAACAAGAATCACCAACCAAGCGAGCTTTTTCCTCCCTTTCCTTGAAGCCTTCACGCCAAAACCACCTCTTCTTCTCCCCTTTGCAACCTTCGGCCGCCGCTCCCTCTCTCCCTCTTCTCACTTCCTATTTTCTTTTCTTTGCTCCAATGAGCACCTTCTCATAAGACCCCTAGGTTTATTAGTTGAACTTGGGCCACTTAATGGGTCATGGCCATGGATCATGGGCTTTCCACTTAAGCCCTAATTTAATTAGTTGGTGCCACCAATTTCCTAATACCACACCTCCACTTAATTAATTAATATAATTTTCTCAATAATCTAATTATATCAACTAAAATAAATTAAATACCTAAATACTTAATTAAATAAATGAATTAAATATTTAGGGTGTTACACTCCTCATGAAGCTTGAAACTTCAAACTCAACCTTTTCATCCCCCACATTAAAAACCAACTTACCGTTTTTAACGTCAATTATTGCCCCTGCAGTAGCTAAAAAAGGCCTCCCTAGAAGAATAGGAATTTGGGAGTCTTCTTCAATTTCCATTACAACAAAATCCACCGGTATAAAAGTTTGCCCTACCTTGATAGGGACATCCTCTAAGATTCCAGTGGGGTATTTAACGGAACGATCTGCCAACTGTATTGTCATTTTTGTGGGTTTAAGTTCACCTATCCCTAGTCTTTTGCAAAGAGAAAGAGGCATCAAACTTACGCTGGCTCCTAGATCGCACATTGCTCTGTTTATAGTTTCACTTCCAATTACACAAGGTATGGAAAAACTACCTGGATCTTTGAGCTTTTGTGGCAGCTTGTTCTGGATAATTGCACTACATTCTTCTGTTAATGAAATCGTCTCATAGTCGTCTATTTTTCTTTTCTTGGATAAAATTTCTTTCAAAAATTTAGAATAAGACGGCATTTGAGACAATGCATTAGTGTAAGGAACGTTGATGTAAAGCTTTTTAAGCAAGTCGACAAACCTTTTGAATTGCTCGTCAAGTTTGTTTTTTGCAAATCTTTGGGGAAAAGGAATGGGTGGTTTGTATGGTGGTGGGGGGATGTATGGTTCTTCTCTTTCTTTTTCTGGTTCTTTCTCTTCTTGCTCACATGGTAAATTATGTTTTCACTTACAATTTTTTCTTGGTTTGCTCTTGGTTCCTCTAATTGTTTTCCGCTTCTAAGGGTGACGACATTTATTTGGCGATTGGGATTTTGTTCTGGTTGCCCAGGAAATACCCCCGAAGACTTAGAGGATGAAGCCACCTGTGTTGCCACTTGAGTTATTTGATTTTCAAGCATTTTATTATGAGTGGCAATAGAGTCGACTTTTGATACTAATTTGATAAGTGTGTCATTCAAATAACCAGTTTGATTTTTGAATTCTTCATTTTGTTTTGTTTGAGATGACACAAATTTTTCCATCAAAAATTCCAAGTTCGACTTTTGCGGGTTGTTTTGTGGGTTGTTAAAAACCCTTTGATTCTGAAAACCAGGAGGTGGTCTAGGTGCTGGATTGGGTGGAGGATTTTTATAAGAAAAATTTGGATGATTCCTCCACCCAGGATTATAAGTATTTGAAAACGGATCTTCCTTTTGAACATAGTTAACATGCTCATTTCCAGTACTAGATGCCTCAAGCTGGCATTCAGCTCCAATATGGCCAACAACCCCAAATAATTCACATGGTGGAGTAGTAGGAGAAAAAGTTTGTGAGACGGCACTTACATTTAATTTTTCAAATTTTTGAAAAAGTGCGTCCACTTTTGAGGCAAGATGATCAACAACAGATATTTCATACTTACCTGGCTCTTTTGATGATGCTGGTTTATCTGTTATGGCTCGCTCACTTGCCCATTGACAATGGATTGGAGCCATATCTTCAATGAGTGCATAAGCTTCAGTAAAATTTTTGTTCATCAAAGCTCCACCTGCAGCTGCATCAACAGTCATTCTTGTTGCATATTGTAATCCATTATAAAATGTGTGAACAACGAGCCATTTCTGTAGTCCATGATGGGGGAATAGCCTTAACATTTCTTTGAAACGTTCCCAAGCATCATAAAGAGATTCCTCGTCGTTTTGAGAAAATCGAGTAATTTGACTTCTCATTTGAGCTGTTTTATTTGGGGGAAAGAACCTAGTAAGAAAAGCTTGTTTTAATTGGCCCCTACTGGTAATGGATTCCGAAAGCAAAGAATGTAGCCATGCTCTTGCTCTATTCCTTAATGAAAAAGGGAAGAGCTTTAGTCTTATGGCATCTTGAGGTACCCCGTTTAATTTGAGAGTTCCACAGTATTCCAGAAAAATTGAAATATGAAGATTTGGGTCCTCCGTGGGAGAACCAGAAAATTAGTTTTGTTGAACCATTGAAAGCAGAGATGATTTGAGTTCAAAATTATTTGCTTCCACATTTAGATGTACAATGACAGCCGATGGTTCTGTTGAAGGTGTTGCGTACTCTTTGAGAGCACGATTTTCATTAGCCGCCATTTGGTTATCGGGAATTTCTCTCCTCCTTCTATGTAAGAACCTTTCGATTTCGGGAATTTGTTGAACAGTTTCTCCGAAACTTCTGGTTCTTCGCATTCGAGGGACAAGAGAAGAAAAAGTAAAAATAAAGAAAATAAAACTTTAGTCTAACCGGTTTCGAAAAACTTAATTAATATCACTGCCTCCCCGGCAACGGCGCCAAAAACTTGATAGGCCGCAAGTGCACGGTCTTGTCGCGTAATAAAAGAGTTATCGATCCACAGGGAGAGCCTAGGTGATTACCAATTTAATTTTCCAAAGTTGATTAACTGAAAAGAAAGTCTTTTTAGAAAGAAGGAATGTTTTTGTTGATGTTTTAAAGATAAAAAGAGACTTGGGGTATTAGTTTCATCGAAATGATAAGGTTTCCGTTATTAATCCTTTCGACTATTTTCCAGTTTAAAGAACGATATATTTCTTAAGACAAGGCGACGGTTGTAGCAAAAGTTTCCTTTCAGAATACAAACGCGAGTTCTAAACTAATTTTCAAGCCTATTTTCGTGGTTGATTATTATTAGAACCCATTAAGCAAAGACCTTTTCGTGTCTCAATAAAACCAAAACTATTTTCATGTGTTGATTTTATTGTCTAATTTCATAGATCCAACAACCACACTTCCCCTTTCGGTACATCATGTGGTGTTTTGAAATAATAACGAAAAGTGATGAAATTAGATTTAAAAATACAAAGCGATTATGGTGGAAAATAGCCTCGGGAATTAATTAGTAGGCAGCCATCATTTGATTGTTGCCAAAAACCCCAAGGCTAAGAAAGTCTACTCACTCATGATCATTGTAGACAAAAGAGGAGAAGAGGAAGATTTTGTAAATTGCAAGAATTGTAAAGAAAGCGATAAGTTGCGAAATGTGTAAGTGAGTTAGGAATTAGATGTTAGAATGGCAAGAAAATAAATGTTAGGAATTGAGAAAATTGCAAAATTATAAATAGCGGAATTGTAAATGACAAGAAAGTAAATTGCTTAAAAAGTAAATTGCAATGAATTTAAATGACTTGGAAAATAGAAGAGCAAGAAAGTAAAAGGGCAAGAAAATAAATGGGCAAGAAAAGTAAAGAGCAAGAATTAAAAGAGCAAGAAAATAAATGGGCAAGAAAAGTAAAGAGCAAGAATTAAAAGAGCAAGAAAATAAATGGGCAAGAAAAGTAAAGAGCAAGAAAATAAATGGGCAAGAAAAGTAAAGAGCAAGAATTAAAAGAGCAAGAAAATAAATGGGCAAGAAAATAAAGAGCAAGAATTAAAAGGGCAAGCAAGTAAAATAGCAAGAATTAAAAGGGCAAGAAAGCAAAAGAGCAAGAATCATAAAGAACATGAAGAGTAAATTGAAGTCATGAATCTTAGAGAGTTTATTGAGAGTGATTTTCTAACAAAATTCAAGCTTGCTTACAAGTGAGGATCAAGGTCCTGTTTATAGGAAAATATGAGGGAAGGGGCAAAATGGTCAATTCAAGTTTTGGCAAAGATAGCCATCAACAAGTGGACAAAGCAAGTTGGCAAAGATAGCCATCAACAAGTGGACAAAGCACTTTGAGTGGAGGGGCAAAATGGTCAAAAAGAAGTGAAAAATCAAGTTGGCAAAGAGGGCCACAAACAAGTGGCCGCAGCCAAAATTGACTGCTTTTTAGCACCCTTGGTGCCCAGTGCTGCGCCAGTGCTGTGCCATTTTTGCTCCTTGGCGCCCTTGGCGCCCTGTGCTGCGCCAGTTTTGCTCCTTGGCGCCCTGTGCTGCGCCAGTTTTGCTCCTTGGCGCCCATGGGGCCCTGTGCTGTGCCAGTTTTGCTCCTTGGCCCCCTTGGCGCCCTGTGTTGCGCCAGTTTTGCTCCTTGGCGCCCTTGGGGCCCTGTGCTACGCCAGTTTTGCTCCTTGGCGCCCTTGGGGACCTGTGCTGCGCCAGTGCTGTCTCAAAAATTGCTCCTCCTCAAATATTTTCTTTGTTCTTCATTTTAGCTCATATTTTCTCTTTTGCTTTAAAACAAAACCTGAAAAAAAAAAGTAAACATTTGTAGTAAAATAGCTCAAAAATATAATTAAAATACCAAATAAACCTAATAAAAATAAGTATTAAAAAGACTCTAAAAATAGACTTATCACCTACTCGGTTCACGAAGCGGCTATCAAGAGACGTCGCAACCTCTGATGGGTGAGTTAAGTTCGGATAGATTCTGATAAACTCCTGTCAGAGTCCCTAGATGGGCGAAACGGCATCGCAAATGTCGCAACCTCTAATGGGTGAGTTAAATTCGGATAGATTCTGATAAACTCCTGTTAGAGACCAAAGGCGCTAAGCGTCATATCGAAAAGGACGCAACCTCTGATGGGTGAGTTAAGTTCGGATAGACTCTGATAAACTCCTGTCAGAGTCCCTAGATAGGCAAAGCGGCATCGCAAATGTCGCAACCGCCAATGGGTGAGTTAAATTCGGATAGATTCTGATAAACTCCTGTGAGAGACCTAAGGTGCGAAGCGGTATATCGAAAAGGTCGCAACCTCTGATGGGTGAGTTAAGTTCGGATAGATTCTGATAAACTCCTGTTAGAGTCTCTAGATGGGCGAAGCGGCATCGCAAATGTCGCAACCTCTAATGGGTGAGTTAAATTCGGATAGATTCTGATAAACTCCTGTTAGAGACCTAAGGCGCGAAGTGGAATATCGAAAAGGTCGCAACCTCTGATGGGTGAGTTAAGTTCGGATCGATTCTGATAAACTCCTGTCAGAGTCCCTAGATGGGCGAAGCGGCATCGCAAATGTCGCAACCTCTAGTGGGGAATTTAAATCGGATCGGTTCTGATAAACTCCTGACAGAGATAACATTGCCACGAGACGATAGGAGGTGATACGTTTAGAAGCGTGAAATATAAGCAAGACAAAGGAAACGTGGATATAACGTAAAATCATCAGTCAGGGTCCAAAAGAAATTACAAGTCGAGAACAACTGAACTTCTAGAAGAAATAATTAGGAGGCAATGACGTCAAATTCAACCATGTTGGAACGATATCTAACAATCCTCCCATCTACAGCCTCATGGTCAAACCGGAAGATGCTCGACTGTAGAACTGCATCAGGTACTGTAACACCCCATTTCTACCCGGCAAAATAATACGAAAATATCAGAGTTCTTAAAAATCTTTTTCAACAAACAATGGAGTGCCACATTTACTTCGTGAAAACAACAAACAATATTAATTCGTTTTTGAAAACAGTTATATAACACTTTTGGATGAACCGGTAAAACAACGTTTTAGTCCTCCAATTAATTCATCTTCGTAATTACGCAGTGGATTCACAACAAGTCAATTAAAATCATCCTTGCGTCTTAACAACTCAAGACAGCTCAGAAAACATCAAAATAGCAACAAACAGCTTAAAGCTCCAACAACGAAATAACAAAGCAAATAATATTAAAACGTGTGTTCGTTCCCCCCGAGTGTTACAGATCAGAGCGACGACACCGACTCGATCAAACGAAGGTAAACTGCCTTCATTCGGGATTACCTGCACGTTACCAACATTGGGGTAACATTCAAATAGAAGGGGTGAGATATCGCACTATATAATCAGACATATGAAAGACAATATGTAATTCAGGTCATAGAATCAATTCATCATTTAATCAGCAGTCAACATCGTCTCAACCACATAAGTATGCACATAATGAGGAATGTGCCTCAACTCAGGGCCACCGCCCTATAATGCATCTGGTACAATAATTCAAGCCCGTAAATAGGGGTATCAACATCGCAACATCGTCGTTGTGGTTTGAGCATAGCTCCATCGTAAAATATGATATGCATGCGACGCCATGTAAATGCACAAACAAACAACAACGGTTACATAGCACGCAACAACATCGGAAAAACAACATTGGCCGTAGGCCTACAACACATCACCTGCCTGCCAATGAATAGAGGCAAATTCGTCTTCGTACAACCTTCGTCGTCAACAATTTACAGTTTAGCAATTTTCAACACTTTGGCAACATCGCAATATTTTAGCAACTTTCAACATTTTGGCAACTTGAGGCCTAATCACATTTTCAACATCATTTTAAACAATAATCGTGAAATTCACATTTGGGCAGCCACACTTGGCGCCCACTGCGCCAAGCAACACAATTGGCAGCCAAACTGGCGCCCATGGCACCCAATGTAACACCCCTTTTCTACCCGTTACTTTATTCGCGTAAAAATCAGAGTTTCAAATTTTAGTTACATCACAAGGGATGTCACACTTACTTCGTTAAACATTACACGCCAATTTATTCGCTTTTCGAAAACAGCCTTATAATACTTTCAAAACGCCATCGTCAATTAAGATACAACTTCACAGCGGAGAAACCCAGCTAGTTTAATCATAAAAGGCATTGCAACTATGCAAGGCTCACAATAGTAAAATCCAACAGCAACAATGGTCATAAATAGCTTAAACAACGTTCATCCCTCCCCAAGTGTTACGTAATCAGAGCAGACGACCCGACTCAGCTAGTGAAGATACCTAAGCCTTCACTCGAGATCACCTGCACGTTACCGCGTAGGGGTAACATTCAAACAGAAGGGGTGAGTTCATCTAACAATATAATAAAGCTTATGATAAGCACTATGCTAGAGTTATGACACTATATCAACCACATCACGACACATCAAGTCCGTCATCAATATTAATCACCACAACAAATCATCGCAATGCCAGCTATATAAACCACGTCACAAACATCAATTCAATCACTACAAAAGCTCATCACAATGTCATGTAAGTACATGAAGTGCAACCCACTCGCGGGCATATGCATGAGGTACCTTTTCACAAACGTCGCTTAGCCATTATGGCCTCATCGTCACTTAGCCTTTTGGGCCTCAAAACGTCACTGGGTTTATGCATATGGGATGCATGAGACACTATAACATGCACCACGCACAATTCACACAATCACGGTCAACTATGTGACCCGTCACTTACCAATTTGCCAAACAAGAGGCACAACACCTGTCAATTCACAATTTACACACCACAACGTCACTTAGCCTTTTGGGCCTGATCATCACTTAGCCTTTTGGGCCTCAACGTCACTTATTTTCAAACATCATCAATTCAAACAATAGCCACCAAGGGCAAAACAGTCATTTAACTAGCCACTAAGGGCATTACCGTCATTTACACATCATTATAAATAATAATAGCCACTAAGGGTAAAACAGTCATTTAACTAGCCACTAAGGGCATCATCGTCATTTTCACATCATTGTAAATAATATTGGCCACTAAGGGCAAAACAGTCATTTAACTAGCCACTAAGGGCATCATCGTCATAAATCACCCATTTTGACACTAAAACGTTAAAACTGTTAATTATAGGTAAAGAGGATTTTTAAAGAACTCAGTTCAACTTTACAACGTCACCGTAATGACCACCGGGGACAGCCGCTTGGGCGCCCAAAAACCACCAGAAAATAATAAGTTTTTATTCCAAAAATGAAACACACAGGTAGACAATCGAAAGAGCTTCCCAACACTTTTTGAAACGTTCAAAACGGATGTCCAAGTCAAAAGATATAGCGAAAACAGTTTTCATAGAAATTTGGGAACATCCTGAAAAACTGGCGCCCTGGGCGCCCAGCACCCAGCACCCAGCCACACGCAACACACATCCACACGGGCGCTCAGCGCCCAGCGCCTGGCGCACAGCGCCCAGCGCAACACACACACTCGCACACGGGCGCTCAGCGCCCAGCGCCTGGCGCCCAGCGCCCAGCAACACGCACGCAACACACACGCTGGCGCCCTTGGCGCCCAGCGCCCAGCACACACGCACACACATGCAGTTTGGCGCCCATGGCGCCCTGCTACAGTAACCGTGGGGGAAAAAACTTTCAAGCAACACCAAAATTCATCAAAAATCACTTATATGATCACATCAACATATTAAACACCAAATTCCATCATCAAGGCTCAATCCAACAATACGAACATCAAATTATCATAATCATCCCCAATCATTATAAATCACGATATTCATCTACAATTACTCAAACACTTGGCACGCACAACATGATTTTCCAACAACAAGTCCTCATATGCCTAGGGTTCATCAATAATCACTAAGAATACATAAAAATGCATACATAGAGCCTAGCCCCTACATAATCCCCATCATAAAACCCGATTATAGAGAAGATGAGACCCACCCTTACCTTAGGTTATGACGAACACGCTATCCCCTTATACGTAAGCTCCAAGAATCGCCGCAACCCGATCCCCCTCTCCTCTTGCCTCACGCCCCTTTCTCTCTCTTCCTCCAAGTCGCACCTCCTCTTCTCTTTTTCTCCATGGCCGCGCCTATCCTCTCTCACTCCCCTCTCTAATTCACGTTTTCTTTCTTTTTGGCACAAATGAGCTACACCTCAATTTTCTAGCTTAAGTATGCGCCTAACATATTGGGCCCTTGGATCACGGGCCTGCTTCCACCGCTTAAGCCCAAATGCTACACCCCACCCCTTAAATTAATTATTTCTAACCCAACCAAGGCTCACATATAATAACACCTATAATTATTTTATTAAGTAATAAATAATAATTATATTATTATTTCTACCACCCAATTTCATTTAATTAATTAAATAATTTAATCTATTATTTTTGGGGCGTTACAACTCTCCCCCACTTAAAGGAATTTCGTCCTCGAAATTTACCTGCCACGCCAACACTCTTCCTCTAAGGCCACCTAGACAACTAGGGCCATCTATATGCTGATTACTATTGCTTTGATTACCGGCGGTAAGTGCTTGGGCGGCCGTCCCTCCTACTTGTTCAGCCAGGTAACTTCAAGCAGTAATAATCAGACTCACTCTCTACTCCGCTGCGCTACTCTGATAAACTAGCTCGCATTCTACCTCACTCATCTACCCTTAAGGATAACAAAATACATCATTCATCACAGCATCATAACGAAACTCACCGGGCGCATAACAGTCGTACCATAAGCCTCATAATTTAGCAACATGACAACAACATCAACGAACAACTTTGCCACTCAGGCGACATCAACAACTAAAATTGCCACTCAGGCGACATCAACGACTAAAATTGCCACTCAGGCGACATCAACAACTAAAATTGCCACTCAGGCGACATCAGCAACTAAAATTGCCACTCAGGCGACATCAATGACTAAAATTGCCACTCAGGCGACATCAACAACTAAAATTGCCACTCAGGCGACATCAACAACTAAAATTGCCATTCAGGCGACATCAGCAACTAAAATTGCCACTCAGGCGACATCAACAACTAAAATTGCCACTCAGGCGACATCAACAACTAAAATTGCCACTCAGGCGACATCAACAACGACAAACCAACAGCAAAGCAACATCATCAACAACAATATAACTTGGGCCATTCGGCGGTACCCAAGACAACACCTAAACATCAACATTATTAACGAGGCAACCACAAGCAACAACAAAGCAACAATGCGGAGACAACTCCGGGACCAACAATCCTATAATCGATAACACATCAACAACTTCAGGAACCAAAGCGCCCACACTGCAACAACGACTTGGGGCACTAAGCCACCGACGACACAACAACAACTTGGGCTCTAAGCCACCGACAACACAACAACAATTTAACTCGACCGACACGCTTAAAAATCAACGACACCACAAACAGTCAATTTTGCCTTGAAATTAGAATATTCAGTTAGGCCTCTGAATAAGCTTTCCAAAACATTTTAGTTTACTCAAATCGGACTCCTGGGTCAAAAGATATTGCAAAAACATTTTTCCGTTACAATGACAGCATAAACTAAGCAACGCAGGAAATTCCAGCACTCACACATAAACTTCAACAATTTATTTGCCCTATCAAACGACATCGGAATTTTTCAAACAACCCCTCTACGGAATACTTACGAAGTCTAGTTTCTGGCTATATTTTTAGAATTTCAAAATGATGAGTCGAATAGCACAGTTTTCGCAAACAAGGCAGTTGGTCCAGAAAATGGGGCAGCGACTGTGTCCAAAGTTGTGACTCTTCTACAATGCCCAAAACAAACCCAAATAACACGGAACTTCAGCCTAAACAGTAAATCATTTTGTCTAGTTTTCAAAGAAATTGGATTCATTCGAAAAGGAGTTCATTTGAAAACACCACAATCAAAACATTGACCCTATGTCCAGACGGTCCCCAGAATTTTACCCTAACTTGCGAAGCCCATAACTGGAGCTATACTACTCCAAATGCGACCAAACCAAAGCCAAAATGACCAGCGTTCAGTCTAGTTTCTAAAAGTGTGTGCTACATAATTTATCAATTCAGTAAAACAGTCCTAGTTTAGCCGAAAGTCAAACCTACTCAAAGTGCCTACACAGTGAGCCTAGCAACAAATTAAGCATCCAAGCAGCCACCAATTCAGCCATCAAGCATAGTTTAAACTTCCCAATAATCATATACATTCAAACATCATTTTCTTCAAAATTCAACCTTGCTACTTGTAAAACCAACTAGTACGACTCTCTAACTACTAAAAATACAGTTTAGCACCTTCTCAGAAAATAACCAAAAATCAGCTTCCTCTCATTAGTAATTAAAATTCACTCCCCAAATAACAACAAGTTCATTTTTATAAGGTGTCTCCATTTAACTACAAACTCGGCTCTATAAAGTCTCTAAATTACTAACAATTCAATTATACAACAAAATTTGGGCAGCCAATCTTGCCGCCCTTGGCGCCCATGCGCCAGAAATACCACAGCCATCGCCACAGGGCAGCCACAACCTTGGCTCCCATGCGCCAGAACCACACACCAAACCGCAACTGGGCAGCCACAACATGGCGCCCTTGCGCCAGAACAACATAGGAAACAGCCACTGGGCAGCCAGGTTTTTTGGCGCCCTTGGCGCCCATGCGCCAGGAACCTGCAAGACAACAACACACAACAGCTAGATGGCGCCCATGGCGCCCAGCAACACTTCAGGAACAGCGCCCATGGCGCCCAGCAATAGGACAAACCATCCAACATGGCGCCCTTGGCGCCCTTGCGCCAGAAAACGACACACACAGAGTGGCGCCCAGGAAGGCGCCTAGCAACCTAGACAGGGACGGCGCCCATAGCGCCCAGACAGCAACACCAACACGCACAGAATTTGGCGCCCAGGAAGGCGCCCAGCCATAGCAACATTGGTGTAACACCCTAAATATTTAATTAATTTATTTAATTAAGTATTTAGGAATTTATTTTAATTTATTGGATATAATTTAATTAATTAAAATTATATTAATTTTATGTTGGTGGTATTAGGAAAAGGAGGCGCCAATTAGATGAACTTGGGCTTAAGTGAAAAGCCCAAGCCCATGATCCAATGTACTATGCGAAGTGGCTAAGTCTTTTGGGGTTAGGGTTTTGGGTGGTCATTTGCGAAATTGAGAGAGGAGAATAGAGGGGGAGAGCGCCGTAGAGAGGAGAAGGTAGAGGAGAAGATCGCGAAGTTCAAAGGAGAAAGCGGATGTGATCTGTTGTTGTGGTTTTGTTCGTGACTGTCTCCAGGTCTTCCGTTCTTCAAATCCAAGGTAAGGGGAGTTCTATCAATTTATATAATAGGTTGTATGATAGGTTTTAGGTAGTGTAGCCTAGATCTATCCATGATCATGATCGGTGTGTGATTTTATGTTGTTTTTACGATTAGTATGTGATTTGATGTATTCGTGTTGCTCGGAATCCGTTTGTTGATGTTATGGGCGCCTAGGGCGCCATATGTTTGATTGGGTGTTGCTGAATTTTGCTGCTTGAAGTGTTGCTGGGCGCTGGGCGCCGTGTCAGTGTGTGTGTGTGTGTGTGTGTTGGGCGCTGCCAATTTGCGCTGCAGTTGCACGCGAGGCGCCACTGAGGCGCGAAAGCTGCACTGGGAGCGCGAATGAAGCGCAAAATACCATAAACACGTTAAATTTTTATAAAAACTGTTTTGGCTATATCTTTTGACTCGGGCATCCGTTTGGAACGTTTCAAAAAGTGTTGGGAAGCTTTTTCAGTTGTCTACCTGTGTGTATTATTTTTAAAATAAAAACTTATTATTCTCTGGTAGTTCCTGGGCGCCCAAGTGGCCGTCCCCGGTGGTCATTACAGTGACGTTGTAAAGCCATATTGAGGCCTTTAAAAATCCTTTTTGTGCGTAACCAACAGTTTTAACGCTTTAGTGTCAAAATGGATGATTATGACGATGATGCCCTTCGTGGCTAGTTAAATGACTGTTTTGCCCTTAGTGGCCAATATTATTGATGATGATGTGTAAATGACTGTTTTGCCCTTAGTGGCCAATATTATTGACGATGATGTGTAAAATGACTGTTTTGCCCTTAGTGGCTATTGTTTGTTTGATGACGTTTATGGATAAGTGACGATGAGGCCCAAAAGGCTAAGCGACGATGAGAATAAGCGACGATGAAATATAGCGACGTTGTTGTGTGCGATTATAAATTGACAGGTGTTGGGCCTCTTATTTGGCAATTGGTAAGTGACGGGTCACATAGTTGACTGTGATTGTGTGTTTGTGTGCGGTGCATGTCATAGTGTCTCATGTATTCCATTTGCATGAACCCAGCGACGATGAGGCCATAAAGGCTAAGCGACGATGAGGCCATAACGGCTAAGCGACGATGATGAAAGGTACCTCATGCATATGCCCGCGAGTGGGTTGCATTTCATATAGTGACATGGCATCGTGATGAGTTGTTGTATTGACGTGATTGATGATTGTGATGTGGTTACTCTAGTGCTGTGACTTTGACTTATTGCTTATCATATGATTTATTATATGGATTGAATTGGACTCACCCTTCTGTTTGAATGTTACCCCCATGCGGTAACGTGCAGGTGATCACGAGTGAAGACCTAGGTATCTTCACTAATTTGAGTCGGGTTGTCATGCTCTGATACGTAGCACTCAGGGGGGAAACGAACTCGATGTTTTGAGATCATTTTAGTTGTTATACGTTATTTGATGGTTTCTCTTTATTTTGTTCTCCGCTGCGTAGTTGGTTTCACTGATGTTAAGGTTGTGGTGACGATAACTGATGTTTGAGGTTTTCCCCATTGGGGGCGTGCTACGTATTGCACAATTATTAATGTTGAACTGTTTTATTAAGCACGATGTTTTATCCGAAGTATGTGTAACATTCCTTGCGATGAAAACGATTTTGAAACTCTGATTTTTACAAACAAATTAACGGGTAGAAAAGGGGTGTTACATTAGTGGTATCAGAGCAGTTCGGTCTGTCCGGCCAATGTTGTCCTGTCATAGTGTCTTATGACAATAGAATAGTTCTGAATTTTTGGTTTGTGCTGCAGTGATAATTTGAAATGGCTGGAGAAACGATGCTGCTCTTGCTGCTGCGCTGCAAGCTATGGCTCAGGCTGTGTAGAATCAGCAGAATGCTGGGGAGAACGCTGGTTTTCAGAGTCTGACTACTTTCCAGAGGGAGAATCCGCCCACATTTAAGGGCAAATATGATCCAGATGGTGCTATGGCTTGGTTGAAAGAGATCGAGAGGATTTTCAGGGTGATGGACTGCACTGTTGAGCAGAAGGTCCGTTTTGGTACTCACATGTTGGCTGAGGAGGCCGACGACTGGTGGCTGGCTACTAGGCAGAGGTTGGAGGTTGTGCAGGAAGAGATTACCTGGGAGGTATTCAGTAGAGAATTTCTGAGAAAATATTTTCCTGAAGATGTTCGAGGAAAGAAAGAGATAGAGTTCCTGGAACTGAAGCAGGGTGGTATGTCTGTGACTGAGTATGCGGCAAAATTTGTGGATTTGGCAAAATTTTATCCGTACTATAGTGAGGCTACAACCGAGTTTTCGAAATGCATCAAGTTCGAGAATGGTCTGAGGCCTGATATCAAAAAGGCCATTGGTTACCAGAAGATCCGTGTGTTCGCTGATCTGGTTGATAGTTGTAGGATCTTCGAGGAGGACAGTACTGCACATTACAAAGCTGTGTCTGAGAAGAAGGGTAAGTTTCCGAGTCGAAGCAAGCCGTAGGAGGTTCCTGCGGGTAAGAGTTATCAGAGGGCTGCTGGAGGTAAGAAGACTAGTGGGGGAGATTCTCCTGCTAGCATTGTCTGTTTTAAGTGTGGCAAACCTGGCCAAAAGAGTACTACATGCGGGTCTGATGAGAGAGTTTGCTACCGTTGCGGTAAAAAGGGTCATATGGCGGCCGAGTGAAAGGTCAAGGATGTGGTGTGTTTCAACTGTGGTGAGTCTGGGCATATCAGTGCAAAATGTTCAAAGCCGAAGAAAGAAAGGTCTAGTGGGAAAGTGTTCGCATTGGCAGGAGAGGAGCCTGATGAGAAGAATGGTCTTATTAGAGGTACGTGTTTCATTAACGGTACTTCTCTGAAATCTCTTATTGATACTGGTGCTACCCATTGCTTTATATCTGTTGATTGTTGTAAAAGATTGGGTCTTGTTTTATCTGCTATGTGTGGGGATATGGTTGTCGATACTCCTGCGAAGGGGTCGGTGATCACTTCCCAGGTGTGTTCTCAGTGTCCCGTGTCGATCTTCGGCAGGGACTTTATTGTGAATTTTCTTTGCTTGCCGTTGAGAGGTCTGGATGTAATCTTGGGCATGGACTGGTTAGAGAATAACCACGTCCATATCAACTGTCGTAGCAAGTCGGTTAGTTTCGGGGAAGAAGATACTGTTTTGGTATCCGCTAGTCAGTTGAAGAAGTTGAGGAAGGAAGGAGTTCAGCTATTTTCGTTGATGGCGTCATTGTCTGCTGAGAGTCAGGCTGTTATTGAAGAACTGCAAGTGGTACGCGAGTTTCCTGAGGTTTTTCCTGACGAAATTCCGGGTGTGCCGCCGGAGTGGGAAGTTGAGTTTTCGACTGATCTTGTACCTGGTAAGAGGCTTGTGTCTATGGCACCGTACAGGATGTCGGCGTCTGAATTGTCTGAGTTGAAGACGCAACTCGAAGAATTGCTTGAGAAAAAGTTTGTGAGACCGATTGTATCACCGTGGGGAGCTCCGGTATTGTTAGTGAAGAAGAAAGATGGGAGCATGAGGTTGTGTGTGGGCTATCGTCAGTTGAATAAGGTAACTATCAAGAACAAGTATCCGCTTCCGAGGATCGACGATTTGATGGATCAGTTAGTGGGCGCCCGTGTTTTCAGCAAAATTGATTTCAGGTCCGGATATCATCAGATTAAAGTGAAGGATGAAGATGTTCAGAAGGCAGCGTTCAGGACAAGGTATGGGCATTATGAGTATTCAGTGATGCCGTTCGGTGTGACCAAGGCACCTGGTGTATTTATGGAATATATGAATCGTATTTTCCATAATTACCTAGATCGGTTTGTGGTGATCTTCATAGATGACATTCTAGTTTATTCTAAGTCGGAGGAAGAGCATGCTGAGCACCTGAAGTCAGTATTGGAAGTTCTGAAAGAGAAAAAGTTGTATGCTAAGTTATCAAAGTGTAAGTTCTGGCTGAAAGAGGTGAGTTTTCTTGGGCACGTGATTTCTGGTAATGGTATTGCGGTTGAGCCGGCAAAAATAGAAGCAGTGTTGGAGTGGGAGGCTCCGAAATCCGCAACAGAGATTAGAAGCTTTTTGGGTTTGGCTGGGTACTACAAGAGGTTCATCGAGGGTTTTTCCAAGTTGGCCCTTCCGTTGACTCAGTTGACTTGTAAGGGTAAAGTTTTCGTTTGGGATGCTCGGTGTGAGGAAAGTTTTATGGAACTGAAAAAGAGATTGACAACGTCGCCTGTTTTGACGTTGCCTAATCCGGAGGAACCGTTTGTTGTATATTGTGACGCTTCGAAGATGGGTCTTGGTGGTGTGCTGATGCAAGATGGGAAAGTTGTTGCGTATGCGTCGAGGCAATTGCGGGTTCATGAAAAAAATTACCCTACGCATGATTTGGAATTGGCTGCTGTGGTATTTGTGCTTAAGATTTGGAGGCACTATCTTTATGGTTCGAGGTTTGAGGTGTTCAGTGATCATAAGAGTCTGAAGTATCTGTTCGACCAGAAGGAGTTTAATATGAGACAGCGTCGGTGGTTGGAGCTCTTGAAGGATTATGACTTCGGTTTGAATTATCATCCCGGCAAAGCTAATGTCGTGGCTGATGCTTTAAGCCGGAAATCTTTGCATATGTCGGCAATGATGGTGAAAGAATTAGAGTTGATTGAGGAATTCCGAGATTTGAGTTTGGTTTGTAGAATGACACCTCGTAGTGTCAAGCTGGGAATGTTAAAGATCGATCATGACTTTCTGGGCAGCATCAGAGAGGCTCAGAAGTCAGATGCCAAGTTGGTAGATTTAATTAATGGGGTTGGTCAATCTGAAGATGAAGATTTCAAATTGGATTCTCGTGGTGTGTTGAGGTTCCGGGGTAGGATCTGTGTTCCGGATGATGCAGAGATGAAGAAGGCAATTTTAGAGGAGGGTCACCGTAGCAAGTTGAGTATCCATCCTGGAGCGACGAAAATGTATCAAGATCTGAAAAAGATGTTTTGGTGGTATGGTATGAAGAGAGATGTGGCACAGTTTGTGTATGCCTGTTTGACCTGTCAAAAGTCGAAGGTTGAACAGCAGAAGCCTGCAGGGTTGATGCAACCGTTGGAAGTTCCAGAGTGGAAGTGGGATAGCATTGCAATGGATTTTGTGACGGGATTGCCGAATACAGTTAAGGGTCATGACGCTATTTGGGTGATCGTTGATAGGTTAACGAAGTCTGCTCACTTTATTCCTATTAATGTCACTTATCCGGTGTCGAGGTTGGCAGAGGTCTATGTCAAAGAAATTGTGAAGTTGCACGGTGTTCTGAAGAGTATTGTGTCAGATAGGGATTCGAGGTTCACTTCTGAGTTTTGGACGGGTTTGTAGAAGGAATTGGGTTCAAAGTTGAAAATGAGTTCGGCATATCATCCTCAGACAGATGGTCAGTCAGAGAGGACAATTCAGTCATTAGAAGATTTGTTGAGGGCGTGTGTCTTGGAACAAAGGGGTTCATGGGATTCCTACCTTGCGTTGATTGAATTTACCTATAACAACAGTTACCATTCCAGTATCGGGATGGCACCGTTTGAAGCATTGTATGGTCGAAAGTGTAGAACGCCGTTGTGTTGGTATGAGTCGGGGGAGAGTGTAGTGTTGGGACCGGAGATTGTCCGGGAGACTACAGAGAAAATCAAGATGATCCGTGAAAAGATGAAGGCTTCGCAGAGTCGTCAGAAGAGTTATCATGACAAGCGGAGGAAAGATTTAGAGTTTCAGGAGGGTGAGCATGTGTTCTTGAGGGTTTCTCCTATTACCGGTGTTGGTCGAGCGTTGAAGTCGAAGAAGCTCACTCCTCGCTTTGTTGGTCCTTATCAGATTTCTGAGAGAATCGGAAATGTGGCTTATAGGGTGGCGTTACCGCCAAATCTTTCGAATTTGCACGACGTGTTTCATGTGTCGCAACTTCGGAAGTATGTTTTGGATCCATCCCAAGTGATCCATATGGATGATGTAGAGGTACGGGATAATCTCACTGTGGAGACAATGCCCGTACGGATTGAGGATCGTGAAGTGAAAGCACTTAGAGGCAAAGAGATTGCATTAGTGAAAGTGGTTTGGCTAGGAGCTGCCGGTGAGAGTATGACTTGGGAGCTAGAAAGCAAGATGCGAGAGTCCTACCCAGAGTTGTTTGATCAGGTAAATTTCGAGGACGAAATATTCTAAGTGGGGGAGAGTTGTAACACCCTAAATATTTAATTAATTTATTTAATTAAGTATTTAGGAATTTATTTTAATTTATTGGAAATAATTTAATTAATTAAAATTATATTAATTTTATGTTGGTGGTATTAGGAAAAGGAGGCGCCAATTAGATGAACTTGGGCTTAAGTGAAAAGCCCAAGCCCATGATCCAATGTACTATGCGAAGTGGCTAAGTCTTTTGGGGTTAGGGTTTTGGGTGGTCATTTGCGAAATTGAGAGAGGAGAATAGAGGGAGGGAGAGCGCCGTAGAGAGGAGAAGGTAGAGGAGAAGATCGCGAAGTTCAAAGGAGTAAGGGGACGTGATCCGTTGCTGTGGTTTTGTTCGTGACTGTCTCCAGGGCTTCCGTTCTTCAAATCCAAGGTAAGGGGAGTTCTATCAATTTATATAATAGGTTGTATGATAGGTTTTAGGTAGTGTAGCCTAGATCTATCCATGATCATGATTGGTGTGTGATTTTATGTTGTTTTTACGATTAGTATGTGATTTGATGTATTCGTGTTGCTCGGAATCCGTTTGTTGATGTTATGGGCGCCTAGGGCGCCATATGTTTGATTGGGTGTTGCTGAATTTTGCTGCTGGAAGTGTTGCTGGGCGCTGGGCGCCAAGGGCGCCGTGTCAGTGTGCGTGTGTGTGTGTGTGTTGGGCGCTGCCAATTTGCGCTGCAGTTGCGCGCGAGGCGCCACTGAGGCGCGAAAGCTGCACTGTAGCGTCCTCACCTGCGCTTAAGTGGCGCTGGGAGCGCGAATGAAGCGCAAAATACCAGAAACACGTTAAATTTTTATAAAAACTGTTTTGGCTATATCTTTTGACTCGGGCATCCGTTTTGAACGTTTCAAAAAGTGTTGGGAAGCTTTTTCAGTTGTCTACCTGTGTGTATTATTTTTAAAATAAAAACCTATTATTCTCTGGTAGTTCCTGGGCGCCCAAGTGGCCGTCCCCGGTGGTCATTACAGTGACGTTGTAAAGCCATATTGAGGCCTTTAAAAATCCTTTTTGTGCGTAACCAACAGTTTTAACGCTTTATTGTCAAAATGGATGATTATGACGATGATGCCCTTCGTGGCTAGTTAAATGACTGTTTTGCCCTTAGTGGCCAATATTATTGATGATGATGTGTAAATGACTGTTTTGCCCTTAGTGGCCAATATTCTTGACGATGATGTGTAAAATGACTGTTTTGCCCTTAGTGGCTATTGTTTGTTTGATGACGTTTATGGATAAGTGACGATGAGGCCCAAAAGGCTAAGCGACGATGAGAATAAGCGACGATGAAATATAGCGACGTTGTTGTGTGCGATTATAAATTGACAGGTGCTGTGCCTCTTATTTGGCAATTGGTAAGTGACGGGTCACATAGTTGACTGTGATTTTGTGTTTGTGTGTGGTGCATGTCATAGTGTCTCATGTATTCCATGTGCATGAACCCAGCGACGATGAGGCCATAAAGGCTAAGCGACGATGAGGCCATAACGGCTAAGCGACGATGATGAAAGGTACCTCATGCATATGCCCGTGAGTGGGTTGCATTTCATATAGTGACATGGCATCGTGATGAGTTGTTGTATTGACGTGATTGATGATTGTGATGTGGTTACTCTAGTGCTGTGACTTTGACTTATTGCTTATCATATGATTTATTATATGGATTGAATTGGACTCACCCTTCTGTTTGAATGTTACCCCCATGCGGTAACGTGCAGGTGATCACGAGTGAAGACCTAGGTATCTTCACTAGTTTGAGTCGGGTCGTCATGCTCTGATACGTAGCACTCAGGGGGGAAACGGACTCGATGTTTTAAGATCATTTTAGTTGTTATACGTTATTTGATGGTTTCTCTTTATTTTGTTCTCCGCTGCGTAGTTGGTTTCACTGATGTTAAGGTTGTGGTGACGATAACTGATGTTTGAGGTTTTCCCCATTGGGGGCGTGCTACGTATTGCACAGTTATTAATGTTGAACTGTTTTATTGAAGCCCGATGTTTTATCCGAAGTATGTGTAACATTCCTTGCGATGAAAACGATTTTGAAACTCTGATTTTTACAAACAAATTAACGGGTAGAAAATGGGTGTTACAATTGGCGCCCATGGCGCCCTATGGACAGAATTTTTTTGGTTCAAATCATCATCAAGCAAGATCAATCATCATCAATCATGTCCAATCATTATCAATGATGCTCAATCATCATCAAATCACATTCATTCATCATCAATCAAATTCAATTCCTACAACTAGGGTTTTCTAACTTAATCACCTAGGGTTCCATTAACCTTCCTACATAGAGCCATTCATACACCCAATTATAGAGATAGAACCCCACCCTTAGCTTAGCCTTTGGAGAATTCAAAACTTTGGTTTGCCCTAGCTCTTCTGCTCTTCTTCGCCGCGCCTCTCTCTTCTCTCCTCTCTAATCCTTATTTTTTTGTTCCTTCTAAATGAGCAAAACCCTAAATAATGCCTTTTTATACTTAGTTACCTTTTTTATGGGCTTTTCTCTTGGCTAATTCGAATACATCATGGGCCTCGCTAACACTTTTAATTTTACTACTCCCAACCCCAACAATAGGCCCACATGTGCTAGCATTATTTTTATTTTATTATTTTTTTCTACCAATCAAATTCCCAAACAATTCAATTAAATAATTAATTAAATCTTAGGGCGTTACAACTCTCCCCCACTTAGAATATTTTCGTCCTCAAAAATTTACCTGATTCGAACAACTCTAGATACGACTCCCGCATCCTGCTTTCCAGCTCCCACGTCATGCTTTCTCCGGCAGCTCCCATCCAGACCACTTTCACCAAGCGATCTCTTTGCCTCTAAGAGTCTTCACTTCATGATCTTCAATACGCACAGGCATCGTCTCCACAGTGAGATTATCCCGTACTTGCACATCATCCATATGAATTACATGAGATGGATCTGAAACATACTTCCGGAGTTGCGACACATGAAACACATCGTGCAAGTTCGAAAGATTAGGCGGCAAGGCCACCCTATAAGCAACATTTCCCACTCTTTCCGAAATCTGATACGGACCGATAATAAGAGGTGTGAGCTTCTTAGACTTCAAAGCGCGTCCAACACCGGTCACTGGAGTGACCCTAAAAAACACATGCTCACCTGCTTGAAATTCTAAATCCTTCCTTCGCTTATCATGGTAACTCTTCTGTCTACTTTGCGAGGCTTTCATCTTTTCCAGAATCAATCTCACCTTTTCAGTAGTCTCTCGAACAATTTCTGGTCCAAGTACTACACTTTCCCCAGATTCATACCAGCATAGAGGTGTCCTACATCTCCGACCATACAACGCTTCAAAAGGTGTCATCCCAATACCAGAATAGTAACTGTTATTATAAGTGAACTCTATCAACGAAAGGTACGCATTCCACGAACCTCCTTGCTCTAGGACACAAGCTCTCAACAAATCCTCCAACGACTGAATAGTCCTCTCTGACTGTCCATCCGTCTGAGGGTGATACGCCAAACTCAACCTCAACTTAGAACCCAACTCCGCTTGCAAACTCTTCTATAACTCAGACGTGAACCTCAGATCCCTATCCGAAACGACACATAGCGGAACACCATGCAGCTTCACAATCTCTCGGATATAGATCTCTGCCAACTTCGGCACTGGATACGTGATGTTTATAGGGACAAAACGAGCCGACTTTGTTAGCCTATCAACAATCACCCAAATAGCATCGTGACCTCTCGCGGTATTTGGCAATCCCGTCACAAAGTCCATCGAAATACTATCCCATTTCCATTCTGGAACCTCTAACGGTTGCATCAACCCTGCAGGCTTCTGATGTTCAACTTTCGACTTCTGACAAGTTAAACATGTATACACAAACTGCGCTACATCACGCTTCATCCCTTGCCACCAAAACAACTTCTTCAAGTCCTGATACATCTTAGTAGCTCCCGGATGAATACTCAACTTACTCCTATGACTCTCTTCAAGAATTTCATTCTTCATCTCCGCGTCATCAGGAATACAAATTCTATTACGGAACCTCAACACACCTTGCGCATCCAGCTTGAAATCATTATTCTCAGACTGATCGATCCCTACCATCGAATCCACCAGTTTAACATCCAATTTCTGAGCTTCTCTGATACTGTCCAAAAAGTCATTATTAATCTTCAACATACCCAACCTGACACTCTGCGGTGTCACTTCACAGATCAAACTCATATCTCTGAACTACTCAATTAATTCCAACTCCTTAACCATCATTGCTGAAATGTGTAAGGTCTTTCGACTTAACGCATCAGCCACGACATTAGCCTTTCCTGGATGATAATTTAACCCAAAATCATAATCCTTCAATAACTCCAACCACCGTCGTTGCCTGATATTCAATTCCTTCTGATCAAATAAATACTTCAAACTCTTATGGTCACTAAATACTTAAAATCTAGAATCATACAGATAATGCCTCCAAATTTTCAGCACAAACACAACTGCAGCAAGCTCTAAGTCGTGCGTAGGATAATTCTTTTCATGAGTCCTCAACTGCCTCGACGCATAAGCACACCTCCTAAACCCATCTTGGAAGCATCACAATACACCACAAAAGATTCTCTCGGATTAGGCAACGTCAAGATAGGAGACGTCGTCAATCTCTTCTTCAATTCAGCGAAACTCTCTTCACAACGAGCGTCCCACACAAAAGCTTTACCCTTGCAAGTCAGCTGAGTTAGCGGAAGTGCTAACTTCGAAAAACCTTCGATGAACCTTCTATAATAACCAGCTAGCCCCAAAAAGCTTCTAATCTCGGTGGCCTACTTCGGGGCTTCCCATTGCAACACAGCATCTACTTTAGACGGATCTACCGCAATGCCACTACCTGAAATGACGTGAACAAGGAAACTTACTTCCTTCAACCAGAATTCACATTTAGACAACTTTGCATACAACTTCTTCTCTTTCAGGACCTCCAATAGTAATCTCAAATGCTCTGCATGCTCTTCTTCCGACTAAGAGTAGACCAGAATATCATAGATGAATACCACCACAAACTGATCCAAGTAAGTATGGAAGATACGGTTCATGTATTCCATAAATACCCCCGGCGCGTTAGTAACACCAAAAGGCATTACCGAATACCCATAATGCCCATAACGCGTTCTAAAAGCCGTCTTCTGAATATCCTCGTCTTTCACTTATTCTGATGATAGCCCGACCGCAAATCAATCTTACTAAACACTTGAGCACCCACCAGCTGAGCCATCAAATCATCTATCCTTGGGAGTGGATACTTGTTCTTAACCGTTACCTTATTCAACTGTCTATAATCAACACAAAGCCTCATACTTCCATCTTTCTTCTTTACTAGCAACACAGGAGCTCCCCACGGCGACACATTTGGTCTCACAAACTTCTTTTCTAGCAAATTCTCAAGCTGCTTCTTCAATTCGGACATTTCAGAGGCAGACATCCTGTACGGTGCCATAGAAACAGGTCTGGTACCAGGCACAAGATCGATAGCGAATTCCACTTCTCTTTCTGGCGGCACACTTGGAATTTCATCAGGGAAAATTTCAGGAAATTCACATACTACCCGCAGCTCTTCAATCACGGCTCGGTTCTCGACAGACATTGATGCCATCAGCGAGAATAACTGTACTTCCTCCCGCATCAACTTCCGCAACTGACCGGCAGACAACAAACCAGCTTCCTCCTCTTCAGGGGTAGGAAAACTTACAGACTTACTACGGCAGTTAATATGCACATGGTTATGCTCTAACCAGCTCATACCTAAGATCACATCTAATCCACTTAACGCCAAACAAATCAGATCAACAACAAAGTCTCTGTCGAAAATCGACAAAGGACATTGAGAGCACACTAGAGAAGTAGTCATCGACCCCTTAGCTGGAGTGTCGACGACCATCTCTCCATTCATAGAAGACAACGCAAGACCCAATCTTTCAACACAATCAGCAGCAATAAAACAATGAGTAGCACTGGTATCAACAATAGAAGATAGAGGAATATTATTAATGAAGCATGTACCTCTAATAAGTCCATCTTCTTCGGAAGTCTCTGTCCCCGCCAATGCGAACACTTTTCCACTAGCCCGCTCCTTCTTTGGTTTCTGACACTGACTACTGATGTGTCCTCCTTCGCCACAGTTGAAACAAACCACCTCCTTATGCTCACACCCGTACGCCTCATGCCCGATCTTACCACAACGGAAACACCTCATCGGCTCAGCTTTGCACGCATTACTCTTATGCCCAGCTTTGCCACATCTGAAACACACAATACCAACCGGAGCATCTCCCCCACTAGTCCTCTTGCCATCAGCAACTCTCGACTTACCCTTACCGGCAGGAGCATCATACGGCTTACCACGATTCTGAGGCTTGCCCCTCTTCTCATTAATAATCTTATAATGCGCATTGTTGTCCTCTTCATAGATTCTGCAGCTATCAATTAAGTCAGCAAAAACACGGATCTTCTGATATCCGATGGCCTTCTTGATCTCTAGTCGCAGCCCATTCTCAAACTTGATGCACTTCGAAAATTCAGCAGTTGCTTCACTGTAGTGCGGATAAAACTTAGCCAATTCCACAAACTTAGCAGCATACTCAGTAACCGACAGGTTTCCTTGCTTCAGCTCAAGGAACTCAATTTCCTTCTTACCCCGAACATCCTCCGGATAATACTTCCTCAGAAACTCCCTACGGAACACAACCCAAGTGACCTCTTCACCTGTAGCTACCAACCTTTGACTAGTCTCTAGCCACCAGTCATCAGCCTCTTCTGCCAACATATGAGTAGCATAACGAACCTTCTGCACTGGAGTGCAGTCCATCACACGGAAGATCCTCTCCACCTCCTTCAGCCAAGCCAACGCTTCATCAGGATTATACTTGCCTATAAAAGTAGGCAGGTTCTCTCTTTGAAAGGTCGCCAAACTACGAGTCCCAACATTCTCACCAACATTCTGCTGACCCTCCACGGCCTGAGCCATAGCAGCCAACGCCGCAGCAATAGCACCATCGTTCCTTCCAGCCATCTCAACTAATCACTTCAACATAAACAACAGTTCGAACTAATTGACAATACTTGATCGTCAATGACACATTAACTTGACAACTTGGCCGGACAGACCGAAACTGCTTTGATACCACTAATGTAACACCACATTTCTACCCGGCAAAATAATATGAAAATATCAGAGTTCATAAAAATCTTTTTCAACAAACAATGGAGTGCCACATTTACTTCGTGAAAACAACAAACAATATTACTTCGTTTTTGAAAACAGTTATATAACACTTTTGGATGAACCGGTAAAACAACGTTTTAGTCCTCCAATTAATTCATCTTCGTAATTACGCAGCGGATTCACAACAAGTCAATTAAAATCATCGTTGCGTCTTAACAACTCAAGACAGCTCAGAAAACATCAAAATAGCAACAAACAGCTTAAAGATCCAACAACGAAATAACAAAGCAAATAATATTAAAACATGTGTTCGTTCCCCCGAGTGTTACATATCAGAGCGACGACACCGACTCGATCAAACGAAGGTGAACTGCCTTCATTCGGGATTACCTGCACGTTACCAACATTGGGGTAACATTCAAACAGAAGGGGTGAGATATCGCACTATATAATCAGACATATGAAAGACAATATGTAATTCAGGTCATAGCATCAATTCATCATTTAATCAGCAGTCAACATCGTCTCAATCACATAAGTATCCACATAATGCGCAATGTGACTCAACTCAGGGCCACCGCCCTATAATGCATGTGGTACCATAATTCAAATACGTAAATAGGGGTATCAACATCGCAACATCGTCGTCGTGGTTTGAGCATAGCTCCATCGTAAAATATGATATGCATGCGACGCTATGTAAATGCACAAACAAACAACAACGGTTACATAACACGCAACAACATCGGAAAAACAACATTGGCCGTAGGCCTACAACACATCACCTGCCAATGAATAGAGGCAAATTCGTCTTTGTACAACCTTCGTCGTCAACAATTTACAATTTAGCAATTTTCAACACTTTGGCAACATCGCAATATTTTAGCAACTTTCAACATTTTGGCAACTTGAGGCCTAATCACATTTTCAACATCATTTTAAATAATAATCGTGAAACTCACATTTGGGCAGCCACACTTGGCGCCCTTGGTGCCCACTGCGCCAAGCAACACAATTGGCAGGCAAACTGGCGCCCATGGCGCCCAGCAGCACAACAGGCAGCCAAACTGGCACCCTTGGCACCCATGGCGCCCAGCAACGCAACACAACACAAGGCAACCTGATTTAGGCGCCCATGGCGCCCCTGCGCCAGACACAGCAACAGGCAGCCAGAACATTTGCGCCCATGGCGCCCTTGCGCCAGACACAACAATAGGCAGCCAGAACATTGGCGCCCATGGCGCCCCTTGCGCCAGACACAGCAACAGGCAGCCAGAACATTGGCGCCCAAGGCGCCCTTGCGCCAGATACAGCAAGCAACAACAGAATTTGGGCAGCCAATCTTGGCGACCATGCGCCAGAAATACCACGGCCATCGCCACAGGGCAGCCACAACCTTGGCGCCCATGCGCTAGAACCACACACCAAACCGTAACTGGGCAGCCACAACATGGCGCCCTTGGCGGCCATGCGCCAGAACAACATAGGAAACAGCCACTGGGCAGCCAGGTTTTTGGCGCCCTTGGCGCCCATGCGCCAGGAACCTGCAAGACAGCAACACACAACAGCAAGATGGGGCCCATGGCGCCCAGCAACATTTCAGGAACAGCGCCCATGGCGCCCAGCAACAGAATAGGGCAGCCAACATGGCGCCCTTTGTAACACCCCTTTTCTACCCGGAAAATTTTTGACGAAAAATCAGAGTTTACAAAACATTTTTCACTACCCCACAAGGGATGCCGCATTTACACCAACAAACATCACACGTCAATAAATAAAATTCACCATTAAAATAGTACGATACATAACAGTAACTCCATCACCATGCAACGGAATAAAAATAAAGGGTTCAACGAATAATCATAACATCACCATAAACTTCAGAAATTAAATAAAAAAGACAACTAATAAAACGAGCGTTAATCCCCCCGAGTGCTACGTATCAGAGCGACGACACCGACTCGACTAGCGAAGGTAGACATGCCTTCACTCGCAATCACCTGCACGTTACCAGCATAGGGGCAACATTCAAACAGAAGGGGTGAGATATCTAACATTATAATAGCATATATGATAGGCAATATGCTAGAGTTACGACAACTATATCCACCACTTCACAACAACATCAAAATGGCAAACACCAAAAGACATCACCAACATCATGAGTAAATGAATGAGATGCAACCCACACCATCGGGTATATGCATGTGGTACGAATCATCACCAATAAAACAGCCAATAAGGGCATCATCACCTGTATGAGCATCATCATCATCACCTATAGCTCCAAGGCCGAAGCCATCATCACCAAAAGAGTGCATATGCAATATATGCGACACCATGAACAATGCACCAGAGACAATTAACAACAACAGTCATTTAATTGACGCAACAACACAAAATTCAACAAATGGTCATAGACCCGTCACCTATCACCTTAGCCCATGAAATAGGCACATCACCCGTTACATCCTCACCGATAACACCAACACCTTTTGTACAGTCTAACAACTTGACCGTAACATCAGCAAACACCGACACCAAAAACACCAATAGATTTACAACAAACAACAACATTTATTTTAGAGCAACAGCAACATTTATTTTACAGCAACAACAACATCTATTTTACGGCAACAACAACATTTATTTTACAGCAATAGTACATTTATTTTACAGCAACAGCAACATTTAGTTTACAGCAACAGTAACAGTAATTTACAGCAACAGCAACATTTATTCTACAGTAACAACAACACCGTTTTTAGAAGACAGCAACATTTGTTCGACAGTGACAGGAACTGGCGCCCAGCAACAGGGCGCCAACAGGCAACATCAACAGACAGAAACTGGCACCCAGCAACAGGGCGCCTAACAGGCAACCACAACAACAGAAACTGGCACCAAGCAACAGGGCGCCAACAACATCAGCAGCAAAACAGAAACTGGCGCCCAGCAACAGGGCGCCTAGTGAGACAGCAACACAACAGGAACTGGCGCCAAGCAACAGGGCGCCTAGTGCAACAGCAGCACAAACAGACATGGCGCCCAGGAGCAGGGCGCCTAACACCAAAGCAACAACATCAGACTTGGCGCCCAAGAGCAGGGCGCCTAACACTACAGTGGCAGCAACAGACATGGCGCCCAGCAACAGGGCAGCTGGCACAACCGGCAACACAACAGACTTGGCTCCCAGCAACAGGGCGCCTAGCACATCAGTGGCAACAACAGACTTCGCGCCCAGAAACAGGGCGCCTAGCACAACAGCAACACAGGCAGGCAAACAGCAACTGCAGAACATGGGACATCACTGGGCGCCTAGGGCGCCTTCCCCAACAACACAGAAACGCACAAGACAACACTGGGCGCCTAGGGCGCCACTTTCAGCAACAACAGGAACACACTGGGCACCTAGGGCGCCACTTTCAGCACAACAACCAGCACTGGGCGCCTTGGGCGCCACTTCCAGCAACAACACAGAACCACCACTGGGCGCCTAGGGTGCCACATTCAGCAACAGGAACAACACTGGCTCGGCGCCCAGCAACAGGGCGCCTTCAGCAGAAATGCAACACGACACAGACTTGGCGCGCAGGAGCAGGGCGCCGTTTCCAGCAACTAAGACAGCAACAACGTATAGACATGGCGCCCAGCAATAGGGCGCCTTTTCCAGCAACCAAAACAACATCCACATATGCGACACATCAATGGCGCCCATGGCGCCTAGGTTTCAATTTTCGATTTTCTCCATGGTCAATCACCGAACACCAATTACAAACATCGTGAACACATTCAAACATCACCACATCAACACCAAACAAGATCAAAGAGACAATATAGAGCCTAACCCCCACATGTAACACCCTTTTTCTAATAACCTTACTTTTTAATAAAATCAGAGTTTCTTTTTTTTTTTTTTTTGAAAACAATTTAAGCGAGTGCTACACTTACTCCCTAAAAATCAAAAACTTCAACTTCCATAGTTCAATTAAAACCACAAGATACATAGCACCATAACAAGGAAAACCGTTTAGTTCACATCAACTAACACAGTCACTACCAGCAGCGGAATAATAATTAAGTTCGAAAACAAAACCAATACATCACCAAAAATGGTCTAACAGTATAAAGACAATAACATTAAAGCATAAGACGCCCCCCGGTGCTACGTATCAGAGCTTGACACTTCCTACCAAACGAAGGTATAAGGTAACCTTCACTCGTTATTACCTGCACGTTGCCGACATAAGAAGCAACATAAAAGCAGTAGGGTGAGTCTCTTTTCATAATTAATAACATATGGAATTAAGCACTGCATAGGAAAAGGAAACCAGGCACACCGATTCACAACAATGGAAACAATCACATCAACATTTTATTTCCAAGCAGCACTACACAATATATGATTATGCATGAAATGCAACCCAAACTCCACGGGCACATGCATGTCGGATCCGTCACCAAATACAAATAGGCCGTAGCCTCTGCTCACCAAATAAAATTAGGCCGAAGCCTCTGCTCACCAATAATGCACATGTTTCATGAGATGCTATGGAAATGCATCACAACACACCACAATTCAATCTATTCACCATTTAATTCAGCTCACCATTTTATTTATATTCTCACCATTGCATAAATCTGCTCACCAATTTAAAAATTAGGCCGAAGCCTCTGCTCACCAATCACACCATAATACACTCACCAACTCAACCCACCACTCACACCAACACCAATTTTCAATAGGCCAATTTATGGTTTGACACGACATAGGGAAAGTGGATAAAAATTGTCGTTTAGACACTTGAACAGCTCAGCCCAGAAACACCAGTAAAATAATTTGTTTTTGCATAAAATTAGAACATTTGGATAGACACTGAAATTAGCTTCGAAACGCATTTTGAACCGTCGAATTTGGATAACCGAGTCAAAAGTTACATTAAAAACAAAACCGGAAAAATACTTAGACATCCTGGAAACTGGCGCCCAGGCGCTGGGCGCCCAGGAGCAACACGGAACTTGGCGCATGGGCGCTTGGCGCCCAGGAACAGCAACACGCGCATAGGCGCTGGCGCTCAGGAAAAACTGGCGCAGGGCGCCTAGCGCCCAGACACAGGTGCAGGAAACTGGCGCAGGAACTGGCGCAGGGAACACAGCGCCCATGCACAAGGCGCCTCGCCAAAACACGCCATAAAACTCCTTTAGCTTCGAAATTAATTTTACACGAGCCAAATGCTCAGAATAAGGGAACCCAATAAAAATTTTGGCAAAATGTGACACGCCTCTTTGGCGCCCATGGACTAGGCGCCTAGTGAAAACACGCAACCCAACTATTTTGGTGACCAAAATCATTTTGCACGAGCTATTTTACTTGAATATGAAAACCAGAAACCAAATTTTACAAAACAATCACCAGAACATTGGGGCCCTTGGCGCCCATGACACAAGGCGCCTAGCACCAAGACAGCAACACAGTGGCTGGAAAAACTGGCGCAGGCACACTGACTGGGCGCCTGGCGCCCATGACTGAGGCGCAGAAACACAGCAACAAGGCATATGGCGCCCAAGGCGCCTAGGAGCTTCCAAAACCAGAATTTTTCAAATTCAAACACCAATTTAAATTCACCAAACACTCTATTATATATATATGATTCAAGTATCACCATGATTCTCAATTTTCACCAAGTAAGCACCAACAAGTCATATATTCAAACATATGACATACAATTCACATTAGCAACAATTCAAAACATTAGTCATGCGATTTCAACCTAGGCCATTCATAATCAAGCATCACAATACTATAATTTAATCATCATCACAACAATTCATTCATAGAATTTATCCTAGAACCCTAACCCTAGGCATCACTAATTTGCATATGGTATTAACAACAAGAAGAGGACCCCCTAACCTCTTAGAAGTCGAAATTGCTAGCAAAGCTTCAAGGAAAATGCAAGTCACCAACAAGCCTTCTCTTCCTCTTAGAGTGCTTCGCCCCCTTTTCTTCTTCTCCTCTTCCCTTCGCAACTCCTTCTCTTCTCACTCTCTCTTTTTACGTTTCTTTTCTTTCTTTTTGCAATTGAGTCAAAAATGCAACTAACTCCCAAGACCCCCTAAGTGAGTCGACTCCTATGACTATCCAATGGGTCATGGGCTCACTTGTGGGTCATGGGCCCCCAAGTACCATTTTAATTCGTGGCAACATCTCCTAACAATTAAAATAAAATAAATTAAACCTTGAATTATTTAATTAAATTAAATAAATATTGTAAGCCTTAAATAACTTAATTAAATAAATAATTAAATTATTTTGGGGCGTTACACCACATAACACCCATCATACATCCTATTATAAGGATAGAACCCAACCTTACCTTAGATTTGCCGAATACGAGATCCTCTTGCACGAAAGCTCCAAAGAACCACAACAACAAAGCTCCTCCCCTCTTTCTCCTTGGTTTCGCGCCGTCCCCTTTCTCTCCTCTCTTCGCAACTTTCTCTCTTTCTTTTCTCCAAAATGCGCTAATGAGCCAAACCCTAGCTAATGCTCTCCTTCATGCGCCTAGGCCCTTGGGCTCTTGGATCACAGGCCCCCTTCTACTATTCGACTAAATCACTAGACACCACTCCCTGATTTAAATAAAACACCATATAATTATTTTAACATGACTATACTAATAAAATACCTAAATAATTTAATTAAATAAATAATTAAATTATTTGGGCGTTACACCCTTGGCGCCCCTGCACCAGAACACGACACACAGAGTGGCGCCCAGGAAGGCGCCTAGCAACATAGACAGGGACGGCGCCCATGGCGCCCAGACAGCAACATCAACACGCACAGAATTTGGCGCCCAGGAAGGCGCCCAGCCATAGCAACGGCAACATTGGCGCCCATGGCGCCCTATGGACAGAATTTTTTTGTTTCAAATAATCAACAAGCAAGATCAATCATCATCAATCGTGTCCAATCATTATCAATGATGCTCAATCATCATCAAATCACATTCATTCATCATCAATCAAATTCAATTCCTACAACTAGGGTTTTCTAACTTAATCACCTAGGGTTCCATTAACCTTCCTACATAGAGCCATTCATACACCCAATTATAGAGATAGAACCCCACCCTTACATTAGCCTTTGGAGAATTCGAAACTTTGGCTTGCCCTAGCTCTTCTCCTATTCTTCGCCGCGCCTCTCTCTTCTCTCCTCTCTAATCCTTATTTTTTTGTTCCTTCTAAATGAGCAAAACCCTAAATAATGCCTTTTTATACTTAGTTAATTTTTTTTATGGGCTTTTCTCTTGGCTAATTCGAATACATCATGGGCCTCACTAACACTTTTCATTTTACTACTCCCAACCCCAACAATAGGCTCACATGTGCTAGCATTATTTTTATTTTATTATTTTTTTCTACCAATCAAATTCCCGAACAATTCAATTAAATAATTAATTAAATCATAGGGCCTTACAGGTACATGCACTGAACATGACTTATCGCTTTATCGTAGACAGCATAGGAGAAGTCCATGGCTTGCCCGGCCATCTCCCGCACCCTTTCCTCGGCCGCATCTTTCTGTTTCTTCATACTGTCCAACTCAGATTCGAGCTCCTCCAATTGCTTCTGATAATGGCCAGCAGCGTCTCTTGCCCGACGAGCAGATTCCATCGCTTCGTGTAAATCCACCTGAAGCCGGCTTATATCCAAGAGAAGCCGATCCCTTTCCTCGATCACCCCTGCGCAAAGAGAGAAACAAACATGACAAAGCTTAAAACCAACATCACCAGTGCCCATGAGGGCACCTGGCAAAGCACCTCTAAAGAAAGCAGCCAGCACCCATGAGGGGGCCAGACAGGGCACCAAGGTCAAAACAGGCGGTGCCTGTAACACCCCTTTTTCTACCCGTTAATTTAAATGGAAAAATATCAGAGTTTTCAAAATTTAATTACACCACAAGGGATGTCACACTTACTTCATTAAACATCACACGCCAAATTACTCAGCTTTTCAAAAACAGCCTTATAATACTTTCAAACGTCATCGTTAATTAAAATACAACTTCACAGCGGAAAATCCAACCAGTTTAATCACAAAAAGGCGTTGCAACTATGCAAGGCTCACCATAGTAAAAACTAATAACAACGTCATCCCACCCCTAGTGTTACATGATCAGAGCAGACGACCCGACTCAGCTAGTGAAGATACCCAAGCCTTCACTCGAGATCACCTGCACGTTACCGCATAGGGGTAACATTCAAACAGAAGGGTGAGTCCAATTCAATTCATATAATAAATCATATGATAAATGATAAGTCGAGTCACAGCTCTAAGATGAGTACATCACAATCAACAATTACATCACTACAATAACTCGTAAATAATCACATCACAGTCATCATTCACATCACTTACAATAACTCATCTCATGTCATATAGATTTATGAAATGCAACCCACTCGCGGGTATATGCATGAAGGTACCTTTTTACAAAACGTCGCTTAGCCACTCAGGCCTCATCATCACTTAGCCACTCAGGCCTCAAAACGTCATTGGTTTTATGCATATGGGCATGAGACACTATGACATGCACCACTCACTTCGCACAATCACACAATTACTCAGATCATAGTCAACAATGTGACCCATCACTTACCTGTTTGCTCACACTGAGCACAGCACCTGTCAAATTCATAATCATCACACAACATCACTAGGCCATTTAGACCTTAACATCACTTAGCCCTTCGGGCCCCAAACGTCACTGGTTTTTCATCGACACTCACACATAAACATCAATCAACTCAAACAATAACCACTGAACGGCAAAAACGTCATTTACTAGCCACCAAGGGCATCATCGTCATTTGCACATTATCATGAATAATAATAGCCACTAAGGGCAAACGGTCATTTACACGTCAGTATAAGTACTAATAGCCACTAAGGGCAAAACAGTCTTTTACACGTCATAATAGATAATAATAGCCACTAAGGGCAAAACAGTCTTTTACACATCATAATAAATAATATTAGCCACTGAGGGCAAAACAGTCTTTTACACATCATAATAAATAATATTAGCCACTGAGGGCAAAACAGTCTTTTACACGTCATAATAAATAATATTAGCCACTAAGGGCAAAACAGTCATCTAACTAGCCACTAAGGGCATCATCGTCATTTACACCTCATTATCTATAATATTGGTCACTAAGGGCAAAGCTGTCATTTACTCGTCATTAGAAAGAACATTAGCCACTAAGGGCAAAACAGTCATTTAACTAGCCACAAAGGGCATCATCGTCAAAATCGTCATTTTTGACATTACTTCGTTAAAACCACGGGTCATACGCAAAAGAGAATTTTTAAAGACACTCAAAACATCTTTTTATTGTCACGGCAACGATCACCGGGAACAGCCACTCGGGGCGCCCCAGCAACCCTCAGAAATTATAAGTTTTTATTTTTAAAAATGGAACACACAGATAGATAACTGAAAATGCTTCACAACGCTTTTTGAATCGTTCAAAACGGACACCCGAGTCAAAAGTTATAGCGAAAACGGTTTTCGAAAACATTTGGGAACATCCTGAAACTGGCGCCCTGGGCGCCCAGCGCCCAGGCACCTGGCGCCCAGCAAGGCGCAACACACCAGCAACACACACGGGCGCCCAGCGCCCAGCGCCTAGGCGCAACACAGCAACACGCGCACATGGGCGCTCAGCGCCCAGCGCCACACCCGCACACACGCACACGGGCGCTCAGCGCCCAGCGCTGGCGCCCAGCGCCCAGCGCTCCAGTCACACGCACAGCACACACATTGGCGCCCTTGGCGCCCAGCACAGGGCGCCTGGCGCCCAGAACACGTTCCAGCCCAGATTTTCACACATTTTCAGCAACAAACACCATTTTTCTCAATTTGTCTCTTGACTCAATCACAACACACATTACAACCACCATGGATACACATCAAAATCGCCAAAATCATGCACTAATTCGTAACCATGGATCAACAACAATTCGGATTCCACAACAATTCCAATCACACATGGGTCACGCATATGACAACATCAAGAACATGATTTCGCACACATCCTAACAATCATAACTAACATCTAGGCTATCACTACTTAGGATCCATCATAGGAATCATTATAGGAATTGAAAAGGACATCCCCTTACCTCGAACTTGAAGGATAGAAGCCCTAGAGATAGTCACGATCTAAACCACGGCAACACGATCACGTCCCTTCCTCCTCCTTGAACTAGCGCCCTTCTCCTTCTCTTCTCCTCCCTACGGCGCCCTCCTTCTCTCTTTCTCTCTATTCTCCATTTCGCAATTGCCAACACAAACCCCTAACCCCCATTTGGCTTGCCCCCTTCGGATATGATCTTGGATCATGGGCTTGGGCTTTCCACTTAATCCCAAGTCTAACTAATTGACGCCCCCCTCCCCTAATACCACCTACACTATTTAAATATAATTTTTAATCAATTAAATTATACCCAATAAATTCAATAAATTCCTAAATACTTAATTAATAAATTAATTAAATATTTTAGGGTGTTACAACTCTCCCCCACTTAGAATATTTCGTCCTCGAAATTCGCCTGTCAACGCCAACATCCTCCCTCCAAGGCCACCTAGACAACTAGTGCCATCTATCATGCTGATTATTATTGCCTTGTTTACCGGCGGTAAGTGCTTGGGCGGCCGTCCCTCCTACTTGTTCAGCCAGGTAACTTCCAGCAGTAATAATCAGACTCACTCTCTACTCCGCTGCGCTACTCTGATGAACTAGCTCGCATTCTACCTCACTCATCTACCCATAAGGATAACAAAATACTTCAATCATCATAACATCACAACGAAATTCACAGGGTGCATAACAGTCGTACATCAAGTCTCATAATTTTAGTAACGCGACAACAACATCCACAAACAACTCTGCCACTCAGGCAACATCAACAATTACAACTGCCACTCAGGCGACATCAACAACTACAATTGCCACTCAGGCGACATCAACAACTACAATTGCCACTCAGGCGACATCAACAACTACAATTGCCACTCAGGCGACACCAACAACTAAAAATCAACAACAGAGCAACATCATCAATGACAATATAACTTGGGCCATTCGGCGGTACCCAAGGCAACACCAAAACATCAACATTATTACGAGCCAACCACAAGCAACAACAAAGCAACAATGCGGAGACAACCCTGGGACTAACAATCCTATAATCAACAACAGGCGTTAAGGCCTTGGCATCGTAACAACAGCTACGGGCACTAAGGCCCCAACAAGCAACATCAACAAACATAGGCGCTAAGACGCTATCATGTAACAACAACGACTCTAGGCGATAAGGCGCCGACATACAACAGCAACCACAGGCATCGACAACATAGGTGCACAATGTAGGTAACAACGCAAGTACAACAACCAGGATGATAATAAAAACATCAACATTACAAGTAACAACACCATCAATAGTAACAATGTCGGAACTGGCAACCTAGTCACAACAGTCGGGTGCTGAGGCACCAACACATCTAACAACCGTAGGCGCTGAGGCGCCGACTTGCAGCGACAACATAATAGAAATAATAAGACACACGGAACAGTCGTCCATCAAAAATAGGCACAACTCATAAAAATAGGGGCAGTGCATAAGATTAGGAACCATAACAGAAATCTTCCGAAACAACGACGAAACTTCCCAAGGAACAGCAGTCAAAGCATTAAAACAGTCAGAAAGGTCAATTCAGGAAAACGTCAATTTTACAACTAAGGCACATATACAAAAGGGTATAATCACAGGCGTGAACAGGATACTCGTTTAAAATTCTCGGCACGGAAAATAAAACACGTTACAGAAATTGATTTTCCTTGCCAGACTGAACATCAGCTTAAATTTCCTGGGAATAAGGTGTCTTCAAGAACATACGGCAACAAAAGCCAACTCAAAGAGTGCAAAAATAGTGCCAGCGCACATTTTAAATATCTAGGGTTTTTCAAAATCACGTAGCACAACTGCAAGAGTATAACAGTCAAGTAAAATCATGCAGAACTGAGTATTGGAAAATTTACAGTTCACGGTCACGAAACAATTCGCAAAGATTCGGCATGTTGAGGAAAACTAGGCAAAGGACCGAATGGGATAAAGTACGTGGAAGAATACTAGCAACATAACATATAGTCCACTTTTAAAATCGCTTCATGGATTCGTACAAAAGAAGAAAACAATAGTCGTAATATCCAGACCAAAAATTTTATCGTTCGCTGCAGCCAAGGCAGTAAAAACATCTTGACGCAATCGGCAAGACCGATTCACTAGGCACTCAGCGTATAGCATAATTGTGCAAATCAGGAGTGTACTATAGTAAAACTTTTCACAAAGTTAGAGTCCATTCAAAATAAACATTTGACGCCGATATTGACATTTAATAGTAAAAATCTTTTTACACCAAGTTGAAATCCTTCGAAAAGAATCGAGGACAAACCATAGCACTCGAATGAAAACATTTCCTCTCGAAGTGGTCAAAACACTACGGCAGTTATTAGTGCAGCAACAGCTTGAGATAGTTTACAGAAATAGCATTTTCACAACGCACTCGGTTTTTCAAAACATCAAACGTGTTCACCGGATTTTTCGTAAAAGCTCAGCGTCGACCTCTTAAAATAGTTCGGACATATCAACATAAGAAAGTACATGCGACTTAACAATCCACAGCAACAACAATTAATTCGACATTTTACGTAAAACACACAGAGCTCAATATCAACTAAAACACATGTGAACATTTAAACAACATGACAATTCAATTAGAAGCACGCAGCAATAAGGTCAACAATAAGGATCACAACAGCAAAACACAGTTCTCACACTGAATACACAATAGGGCACACAGCACTAGTAGGGAAATCTCCCCCACTAGTTCACTTACCAATAGAAACTTTCCGGTGTACCTGCAACACAACAACGGTCAGCACTGAACAGACAACAGTTGGTCACTATCTGACACAACGACTCGACGACTCGGCCGGACAGACCAACCATTGCTCTGATACCACTAATGTAACACCCCTTTTTCTACCCGTTAATTTAAATGGAAAAATATCAGAGTTTTCAAAATTTAATTACACCACAAGGGATGTCACACTTACTTTATTAAACATCACACGCCAAATTACTCAGATTTTCAAAAACAGCCTTATAATACTTTCAAACGTCATCGTTAATTAAAATACAACTTCACAGCGGAAAATCCAACCAGTTTAATCACAAAAAGGCGTTGCAACTATGCAAGGCTCACCATAGTAAAAACTAATAACAACGTCATCCCACCCCTAGTGTTACATGATCAGAGCAGACGACCCGACTCAGCTAGTGAAGATACCTAAGCCTTCACTCGAGATCACCTGCACGTTACCGCATAGGGGTAACATTCAAACAGAAGGGTGAGTCCAATTCAATTCATATAATAAATCATATGATAAATGATAAGTCGAGTCACAGCTCTAAGATGAGTACATCACAATCAACAATTACATCACTACAATAACTCGTAAATAATCACATCACAGTCATCATTCACATCACTTACAATAACTCATCTCATGTCATATAGATTTATGAAATGCAACCCACTCGCGGGTATATGCATGAAGGTACCTTTTTACAAAACGTCGCTTAGCCACTCAGGCCTCATCATCACTTAGCCACTCAGGCCTCAAAACGTCATTGGTTTTATGCATATGGGCATGAGACACTATGACATGCACCACTCACTTCACACAATCACACAATTACTCAGATCATAGTCAACAATGTGACCCATCACTTACCTGTTTGCTCACACGGAGCACAGCACCTGTCAAATTCATAATCATCACACAACATCACTAGGCCATTTAGACCTTAACATCACTTAGCCCTTCGGGCCCCAAACGTCACTGGTTTTTCATCGACACTCACACATAAACATCAATCAACTCAAACAATAACCACTGAACGGCAAAAACGTCATTTACTAGCCACCAAGGGCATCATCGTCATTTGCACATTATCATGAATAATAATAGCCACTAAGGGCAAACGGTCATTTACACGTCAGTATAAGTACTAATAGCCACTAAGGGCAAAACAGTCTTTTACACGTCATAATAGATAATAATAGCCACTAAGGGCAAAACAGTCTTTTACACATCATAATAAATAATATTAGCCACTGAGGGCAAAACAGTCTTTTACACATCATAATAAATAATATTAGCCACTGAGGGCAAAACAGTCTTTTACACGTCATAATAAATAATATTAGCCACTAAGGGCAAAACAGTCATCTAACTAGCCACTAAGGGCATCATCGTCATTTACACCTCATTATCTATAATATTGGCCACTAAGGGCAAAGCTGTCATTTACTCGTCATTAGAAAGAACATTAGCCACTAAGGGGAAAACAGTCATTTAACTAGCCACAAAGGGCATCATCGTCAAAATCGTCATTTTTGACATTACTTCGTTAAAACCACGGGTCATACGCAAAAGAGAATTTTTAAAGACACTCAAAACATCTTTTTATTGTCACGGCAACGATCACCGGGAACAGCCACTCGGGGCGCCCCAGCAACCCTCAGAAATTATAAGTTTTTATTTTTAAAAATGGAACACACAGATAGATAACTGAAAATGCTTCACAACGCTTTTTGAATCGTTCAAAACGGACACCCGAGTCAAAATTTATAGCGAAAACGGTTTTCGAAAACATTTGGGAACATCCTGAAACTGGCGCCCTGGGCGCCCAGCGCCCAGGCACCTGGCGCCCAGCAAGGCGCAACACACCAGCAACACACACGGGCGCCCAGCGCCCAGCGCCTAGGCGCAACACAGCAACACGCGCACATGGGCGCTCAGCGCCCAGCGCCACACCCGCACACACGCACACGGGCGCTCAGCGCCCAGCGCTGGCACCCAGCGCCCAGCGCTCCAGTCACACGCACAGCACACACATTGGCGCCCTTGGCGCCCAGCACAGGGCGCCTGGCGCCCAGAACACGTTCCAGCCCAGATTTTCACACATTTTCAACAACAAACACCATTTTTCTCAATTTGTCTCTTGACTCAATCACAACACACATTACAACCACCATGGATACACATCAAAATCGCCAAAATCATGCACTAATTCGTAACCATGGATCAACAACAATTCGGATTCCACAACAATTCCAATTACACATGGGTCACGCATATGACAACATCAAGAACATGATTTCGCACACCTCCTAACAATCATAACTAACATCTAGGCTATCACTACTTAGGATCCATCATAGGAATCATTATAGGAATTGAAAAGGACATCCCCTTACCTCGAACTTGAAGGATAGAAGCCCTAGAGATAGTCACGATCTAAACCACGGCAACACGATCACGTCCCTTCCTCCTCCTTGAACTAGCGCCCTTCTCCTTCTCTTCTCCTCCCTACGGCGCCCTCCTTCTCTCTTTCTCTCTATTCTCCATTTCGCAATTGCCAACACAAACCCCTAACCCCCATTTGGCTTGCCCCCTTCGCATATGATCTTGGATCATGGGCTTGGGCTTTCCACTTAAGCCCAAGTCTAACTAATTGACGCCCCCCTCCCCTAATACCACCTACACTATTTAAATATAATTTTTAATCAATTAAATTATACCCAATAAATTCAATAAATTCCTAAATACTTAATTAATAAATTAATTAAATATTTTAGGGTGTTACAGTGCCTGGCAAGGGTGGTGGCCCGTGAAGGTTTGATGAATACCGTAAGAAATGACTCAAGAGGATTCCCTGAACAAGATCCACACTTCTTTTCAGTTTCCCACTTCGCATGCAGGCCTTCCCCAATTTTAACCATGTGCGCGGCAAGTGCGAAAGGATGCTAACAGAAATGATCACGCTCTTCGGGAGAGAAGATAATTTCACCCTCTTCGTCAGCAGGGGGAGGAAGCCCAATCGGGGAGAGACAATCAGCAGAAGGAGGTCCCTGAGCACAACTTCTCTGGCGCTTGGACATACTCTGAGTCCCCTGGGTGCTGGAGTCGACTGGAACCTTCGGCACCCCGGAGATGTCCCTTCCAGCACGGCTTGGCGCTCCTAAGCTGGGGCGAGGTCCCATAGAGGGACGCGCAGGGGCAGATATTGTAACACCCCTATTTTACCCGGTAAACTTTTGACAAAAATCAGAGTTTCAAAAACATTTTTCACCACACCCACAAGGGATGCCACATTTACACCAATAAAACATCACACCCCAATAATAAAATTCACCATTAAAATAGTACGATAGATAGCACGTCATAAATGGGACGAACCCCCCAAAACACCTGTTCAGTCTACATGACAGTAACTCCATCACCACACAGCGGAATAAAAATAAGGTTTCAATGAATAATCATAACATCACCATAAAACTTCAGAAATTAAATAATAGAGACAACTAATAAAGACTAGAGTTCATACCCCCGAGTGCTACGTATCAGAGCGACGACACCGACTCGACTAGCGAAGATAGACATGCCTTCACTCGTAATCACCTGCACGTTACCATCATAGGGGTAACATTCAAATAGAAGGGGTGAGATATCTAACATTATAATAGCATATATGATAGGCAATACGCTAGAGTTATGACAACTATATCTACCGCTTCACAACAACATCAAATTGCAATCACCAAGAATCATCACCAGTGTCATGAGTAAATGAATGAGATGCAACCCACACCAACGGGTATATGCATGTGGTACCAATCATCACCAATAAAATAGCCAATAAGGGCATCATCACCTATATCATCACCACGTTCTTAAGCATCATCATCATCACCAATAGCTCCAAGGCCGAAGCCTTCATCACCAAAATAATGCATATGAAATGTATGCGACACCATGAACAATGCACCAGAGACAATCAACAACAATAGTCATCTAAGTGACACAACAACACGAATATCAACAAATGGTCATAGACCCATCACCTAACACCTTAGCCAATAAAATAGGCACATCACCTGTTATATCATCACCAATAAAACCAATCATCACAAATAACACCAACACCTATGAGACAGTCTAACAACTCGACCGTAACATCAACAACCACCGACACCAATGACACCAATAGATTTGCAACGTTAATGGCAACAACAATTTTACAACACCGAGAACAACGACAATTTACAACACCAATAACGATATCAATTTACAACACCAATGACAACGACCACCGGGACAGCCACCCAAGTGCCCAGTCACCAACAACCACAGACAGGCAGCCAATCATGCCGCCTACGGCTAAGAAACTTGAAATGTTGGAGTGAAGAAGATGGTTTTCAGCTTTGATGACTTTGATGATGGTGGAAGTGTTCACATCCATTCAAGTTTCTCATGGAACCCTTCTCCTCTATCTTTTTCTCTCAACTCGTGTTCTCTCTCTTTTCTCTCGTATGAAAGATTTGTGACATATGAGCAAATGAGTGTGTGTTGTCTTGGGTGTGCAGCTGAACATTTCAAGTGAGGGTGGCTGATTGGGGTATTGGAAATCCCTAAAATATCCCTTTTCCTTCCTCTATTTCTATGTGGCCCCAATTCCATCAACTAATTCTGTTAGCAACCAACACACATTTCATTTATTTAAACTAGCACATAATGCATTCTATTAGATCATTTCAGCAAAGAAAAATCATTAATCAACAAGTCAATCAATAATTAACTAACTCAATTAACCACTCACAATTAAATTATTACTAACCAATATACTTAAAAACAACCCACCAAAATAATGATTTTGGGGATGTTACAATACACCCCAACTTAAAAAATTTTACCCTCAAAAATTGTTCAAGTTACCCAATGGCTACCTTTCGTTCAAGCATCTAAGGAATCCCCTTGCAACCTCACAAGTCAAACCCTTCTTGAACAAGTAAAGGAACTCACATCAATAAAAAAATAACCTTACTCAATGTACGACTTTTAAATAAAACAGCACAATCACACATGAGTTTTCAAAATTGAAACTTCACACGTGAATTGGAAAATGCAACTTTTGTGGAAATCAATCATTTGCGTAATCAAAATCTCGATAATTTTCATCCATACTACTTCAAATAACTTAGGTTAAGTTAGGGAAAGGACTGGGAAGGAAATCGCGTCAAACGGAAAGCGGATAAAGGGTATTTCCAAACAGAACTCACTTTGTGTTTCGTCGAATTTCGTTACTCCGTTCGCTCCGATCTCTTTCCCGATTAATCCTTAACTTAATTTCAAGTCAACAACAACACTTTAAACAATAACCATACATACTAATGGCAATCCAAAAAATTATGGATTAATTATCACTTACCCCCCTGCAAATATTACTGTTATCCATTTACCCCCCTGCAAAAAAAAAAACTCTCCAAACAAACCCTGCAAAATGTAACTGTTTCCAGTTACCCCCCTGCTGTTAAATTTTCTGTTAAAATTTAACAGTGATGATGCAGTGCCACGTGTCACCATATTATTGGGCCTCTGTGACACGTGGCACTGACGTGACACGTGGCACTGACGTGCCACGTCAGCTCCTATGTCAACAGTGCCATGTCAGCAACCAATGGATGGCTGCCACGTGGCACTAGTTATATCACTCAAAAATAAATATTTTTGTCCCCAATGAGTGTTGAACCCGTGACCAAGTAATCACACACACACTTCTTAACCACTGAGCCATATTAGTATTTGTGATTACTAACTCACCTACAAATATATATTACATAACTGCCAATTAAATTAAAAAAAATCTGGCATCTTCATTCATCATTCATCTTCAATCTTCAACCGACCATGAAGAACAACCTCCTTCCACCTTCAATCTGTAGATCTGGAATCGAAACTATTAAGGCATAAACGAAAATTGGATTTCGTTTTCAATTAGATTCGATTTCGTTTTCAATTTCGTTTTGATTATGAAGATTTGAGGTTCAGTCAGATTCACATGGGTGCTTCCAGATCTGCTCCAACACGTAGTGCTTCTGTTTTCTGTTCCAGATTCGTTTTAATGATGGTGATTTGTTTCGATTTCATTTTAATGATGAAGATCAACAGATTTTGTTTTTATTTTGAAGATGATGAAGATATGAAGATAATGTTGTTATGAAGAAGACGAACTGCATCGTTGCAGTGGCTTACGGTTCCAGTTTTTTTTTAATTTAATTGGCAATTATGTAATATATATTTGTAGGTGAGTTAGTAATCACAAATACTAATATGGCTCAGTGGTTAAGAAGTGTGTGTGAGTACTTGGTCACGAGTTCAACACTCATTGGGGACAAAAATATTTATTTTTGAGTGATATAACTAGTTCCACGTGGCAGCCATCCATTGGTTGCTGACGTGGCACTGTTGACATAGATGCTGACGTGGCATGTCAGTGCCACGTGTCACAGAGGCCCAATAATATGGTGACACGTGGCACTAACGTCAGTGATGACGTCATCACTGTTAACTTTTAACAGAAAATTTAACAGCAGAGGGGTAACTGGAAACGGTTACATTTTGCAGGGTTTGTTTGGAGAGTTTTTTTTTTTGCAGGGGGTGTTGCACCCCGAAAAATCCCGGTTGGGTTTCCCAATGTACAACGTGGAAAAATTTTGGAGCCGCCACCAATATTTTAATTTTGAGACCAAAACATTGAAAAAAGGTCTTTTGGGCAAGGCGGATGGTCTTTCGAAAACTAGAGATATAGGTTCGGGGGTCGATTACGCGCGAGGAAGGTGTTAGCACCGCGCACGTCCTTTCTACCGAAAGGGAACCTCTAATTAAATGTGTGGTTTTAACGTTTGATTTGAAAAATACCTATATTTGCCTATTTATTTCTTGTTTGAAGACGAATGAGAAAACTTACTGGAAATTTTATTTTTGGTGAGAAAGGGGGGAAAAAAAAGAGTTTTTAGAAAGAAGTGCTTGACGGAACATGGCCCGCTCCTACGTATCTCCCGGTGCGATGGAGAATTCAAAGCTACGTAGTTCTTGTTTGTCTTTTGAAAAGTTTTTGTTTTTTAATCTTTTTTGGTGAGTTTTTGAAATAGGACGAGCATTAGTGAATGATTAAACTAGCAGAGGCTATGATGAATCACTACTAAATGCTCAAAAAGAGAGAGTTGTACCGCTAGTCAAACGAACGAAGGTTCTGATGGACTATTGATAACAACTCGTTTTTATTATCTTTTTGAAAATGATTTTGGAAAGAGATTGATTTGTACAATGATCAAACTAACAAAGGTTATGATGGATCATCATTTATTGTTCTTATGAGGAAAGGACATTGTCACTAATAACTAAACGAACAGAGGCTCTGATGAGCTACTAGCAACAATGGGTTTGAAAAATGATTTTTGTTTGTTTTATGAGAATGATTGGTTTAGGGGGATGAAAAGAATTTTTATTTGCTGTGCTTGACGAGAACGTGGCTCGCTCCTACGTATCCCAAACGGGAATCAAAGCGACGTAGTTCTAAAAAATGTTTTTGAAAGGGTTTAAAAGGGGCAAGCTGAATCACCCGAGACCATCTTCACCACTTAGAACATGATGCACTAGGCATAAGTGGGAATCTATGGTTCGTCATCAGCAATGGACGATAACATACAAGAACGAGTAGATGAATGCTATAGTTAAGTTAAATCACATGGATCACAATAACTAAACATTAACAAATGAAAAGACTGAAATACCTCTGATGAAGACAGATATTACAGATCTGAAGAACGCAAACCCCGACTAACCCTTGCAAGAGATCAGCTCAGATGGACCAACGGCGCGGATAGAGCGAAAATGAAGCGGAGAACTGGAAAATGAGATTTGCGAGAGTTGTCTTCCCAGATCTCGCGAAATGTCTCTCAGATCTCGTGAAAATGTCTCTCAGATCTCGTGAAAAAATGTGTGTCAGATCTCGTGAAAAATGTGTGTAGCAATTCTTCTCTCTGATCTTGTGTGAAGTCTGTGAAATGGTGAAGCGTAGCTTCCTATTTATAGAGTTTCAAAAACTCAACAATTAATGCATGACATAATCGATTATGTCTTTCAATTAAAACATATGCTAATCGATTATGTTGATGAAGATGGAAACTTTGGTGAGATGATAATCGATTATTGTTGTAAGGCAAAACAGGTGTATAATCGATTATCAACCTTCCTTAAAAGGTGGTAATCGATTATGTGCTTTAGTTGTTTGAAGCATATAATCGATTATGGTATATAAAAAAGGAAGGTAAGGATAGCTTGCTAATCGATTATTTCTTTTAGTTAAAACAGGATGCTAATCGATTATGTGCTTAAAAAGGGGAGGGAATAATCGATTATTTGCTTGATTTCATAGAGCAAATAATCGATTATTTGCTTGAATGAAACAAGTAGATAATCGATTATTTGCTTGATTTTCAGAGTAGATAATCGATTATTTGCTTGAAGGAAGGATATGACGTAATCGACTATTTCCTTATTCATCAAGAATACATTATATGCATGATAAAATCAATTTTATACTTTCTAAAAAATTATTTTCATGCATGAGGCCTTTTGAAAAATATTTTCATACAAAATTATTTTTATAAGCCCTTTTGTGAGAAATGACCAAAATGCCCTTTTGGTCCCAAAAACCCTGATCTTGCTCCAAACTTCATTTCCACTCTAACAATGATCCTGAGACCTTTTGGATGACTCTAAAACCCTAGAAATGCATGCATGATGAGAAAATACGTCTTTTTGGCGAAATTACCAAAATACCCTTTGAACGAGGAAAAACCCTAGAAACCCTAGAAATGCTCTAAAGTGCTCTAAAATGCCATGCAATGTTTTTCTAACCCTAAAATGCATTCTGAAACTTCTAAGATGCAAGCATGATGCTCTCCCTAACCTCTAGGACGAATGCCAAGACTTGATTTACTTATTTTTGGTTGAAAATTAAGGTTTTGCCCCAAGCCGGACAAAATTGGGGTATGACAGCTGCCCCTCTTTATCTGAATTTTAACGAGGAATATGAATTGGCCGAAACATATTCCAAGGCAAAATGAAGATAAAGAATTCAGAAATTATACCGATTTTGTCCACTTGGGTAAACCCGAATTTTCCTCTTTTTCTTTTTCTATATTTTTTTGAAAAGATGGGCTTGAGAACAAACGGGGAACGGGTAACACTTGGCGCATTAACCGAGAGAGAAAATGACGGACCACTCGGGATCTGAAGGAGCACTAAGGCTCTGAAGGACCACTCAGGGTCTGGAGGAGCACTAAGGCTCTGAAGGACCACTCAGGGTCTGAAGGAGCACTAAGGCTCTGAAGGACCACTCAGGGTCTGGAAGGCTGCCTAGGCCTTAATTGAAGGACCAACGTGGTCTGAAGGAGCGCTACTAGCTATGGTACTAGTAAAACGGTCTGAGGGGGGCCTTCGAGCGGCCATGATGGGTCAAGATCAGCTCCGGAACTGATATGTTGACTATGAAGGACGTCCACTGTGTCTAAGGCTGACACAACTAGTCTGAAGGACCACTTGGGGTCTGAAGGACTTACCCGCAGCTCGAATACGAGGTGAAGTCTGCTTTTGAAGGGACACTTGGGTCCTGAAGGGATTCACGAATCCTATTGGTTGATTGATTGAAATGTTCAACTAAAGTAGACAGAAAAGTAAAATGAGCACTTGGCGTGCAAACAGAAAAGTAAATGGGCACTTGGCGTGCAAACAGAAAAGTAAATGGGCACTTGGCGTGCAAACAGAAAAGTAAAATGGGCACTTGGCGTGCAGACAGAAGAAATGGGCACTTGGCGTGCAAACAGAGAAGTGAAATGGGCACTTGGCGTGCAGACAGAAGAAATGGGCACTAGGCGTGCAAAAGCAGGAAATAAAGCGGTAAAGAACGCGGTAAAGAACGCAGTAAGGAAGGAGCACTGAGGGCTCAGGATGAGCGTGGAGGGCTCAGGAGGGAGCACAGAGGGCTCAGGATGAGCACAGAGGGCTCAGGAGGGAGCACAGAGGGCTCACAAATTCAGTTGATTGGTCGATTTGAAATGACCGATGCTGCTGTATTGGATTGAGGTACCTGCATACGTCAGTTGATGCAAGGAATGGTGCATGGAGTATGAGTGCAGGTTATGAGTGCATGTTATGCATGTGCATGCAATGAGTGCATGTTATGAGTGCATGTTATGCATGTGCATGCAATGAGTGCATGTTATGAGTGCATGTTATGAGTGCATGTTATGCAAAGGCATGTTATGCGTGTGCATGCAATGAGTGCATGTTATGCTATGATTTTGGTGTAATGATGAATGTAATGCATGACTGTGTTTTGTTTATTGCCTTTTTTTGCTTATTATTTTTTTTATTTTTGCTGGTTCAGCCAACCCGCGACACTCATGACACGAGACCGAGGAACCTGTTGGACTTGCGGGGCTCATGGGCCGAGTGCATGTTGGTCTTGACTTTGCTGGTTTGAAGCAATCGTGGATGTAGTTGCTCTCTTGCATGATTGACTGATTTTGAGGATGTGCTTTCTCTCAGGACTCTTAAGAATCTCGTAATGATTTGCAATGCTCTATGATATATGCACATGTTTTACAGTTCAGGACCATCATCATCATAAAACGTTTATTTTGAGCAGAAAAAGCAGAAAATAAAAGAGTGAACAGATATGAGAAATTTGAACTTTATTAATGTGGAAACCGGTCGCACAAGAAGTTACGCCGATTATTTATTACACTTGAAAGTTTAAACTGTAAAAAGACATGAAAAAAGAGAGAAGCTGAATTCTGACTGTCTGTCTCTGTGGAACAGTGCCAAACATCTATGTCCTTGACCTTGATCACTCCCTCATCCAAGCTTGTAGGAGAGTTGTATGCCTTTCTTTACTTTTCATGCCTAAGTTTTTAGACCCTAATTTTTGCCTGGATCGCCCTTTGCGGGTTTTCAATCCACCGGGTCGCTCTGATTTTGCCTAGGTCGCCCTTTGCGGGTTTTCAACCTAGCGAGCTAATTCTTACTTGGCTTGTCTTTCTCTTTTTTCATCTATTTCTTTTAGGCACAATACTTCTTCACTTGATCTGAATTGACTGGATTCCTGAGATCTTCGCCGTCTATGTTTATGAGTGTCGGCGCTCCTCTGGAAAAAACTTTCTTGACTTCACATGGACCGTCATAAGTGGGCCTCAACTTCTCACGGAGTCAGTCCGGATAGGTAGGATCTTTTTGAGTACAAGGTCTCCTTCGCCGAATTCTCGAAGGCAGATTTTCCTGCCGAAAGCTGCCTTCATCTTTTGTTGGTACAACTGGCCATGGCGCAGGGCAGCAATTCTTTTCTCTTTAATGAGATTCAGTTGATCTAGACGTGCTTGGACCCATTTGCTTCTTCTAACTTGACCTCTATGACTACTCGTAGAGAGGGTATCTCAACCTTGATGAGAAGAACTGCTTCTGACCCATACACTAGAGAAAGAAAAAAAGGTTTGCCCCTGTATGATTTCATGAATGTGAGTGCGACAAGGGATGAGATAGGTGTAGGATCAATTTCCCAGTGAAGAGCGACAGGATTGCCCCACTTGGCAAATGAATTTACTTGTCCTTGAGCTAAGACTTTGAGAAAACAACAGCAATCAATCATTGATCGGAATGGACCTTTCGGGATTGTGGTGTTTTGTGGAGGAGAGATGAGTAGGCTTAATGAAGTATTTGGGGCTAATGGCAGGATGGTGTTTATTTGGTGTTGGCTGTTGATCGATGATTTATGATGGTTAACTGGCTTGATGAGGTATTAGGAGGTTTTATTCCTGGCTAAGGGTCTATGGAGGGCGGGCTGTCGAGGTCAAAGGAGAATGTTTGCGGTTTATGAGAGGAGGGGTGCATGGAAATGAGAAAGTGTTTAAAGGTTTATTGAGACAAGGATCTCTTGGGTTTTGTGGTAACATGTACCAGCTCACCACTTACATTTCTTTTGTATTTTGGTTTTGGAATTTTCCTTTTTGAATGATTTTTCTTTCTTTGACTTCTTCTTTTTCTTGAGCTTGGGTGAACTGATAAAGAACGATGCACCGTTTTTTTTCGAGGTGGTCCTTGTTTAAGGTGACTTTTGGATTTTTGGCTTTTTCTTGGCTTAAGATGGGTCGGAAAGGATTATGTTTTTCTCTTTGGGATTTTCTTGGCTTAAGGTGGTTAGGAGAGGATTTTGTTTTTGGATATGGAATGGTAGTCCGACTTCATTTCAAATCATGATTGCTTATTTCCTCAAAAATTAACTCTGGGATAATAATTCACTTATTTTCATGCACTTGCCCTTTTTCTTTACTTCCTTTTTGCGCTCTAATTTTCTTTTATTGAAGTACCCATCTTGACCTCTTTCTTGTTCTCAGCGGTCCCCAAGTTGATCACTTCAGCGGATTCCCCGTGATGCTGAATAACCCTTTTTCCTTGCTTCATTAACTTTCTGGGGGATCTTCCCGGTCTTTCTCAACGTCCCACTCTGCTTGATTGATAAGGTGATCAAAGTCAAAATATGGACTGTTGGCACTGTTATTTTGAGAGACAATTGCTGTGGATTTGCTTTTTGCCGAGGCGAAAAAGCAGAATGGAAGGTGAGACATGCAGGCAAAAATAATAAAGAAAAGAAGAGACACATGAAATGAGAAAGAAATTGATTTTTATTGATTGGAATTCAAAAACAACGTTTTTATTGATGATGATAATTTAGAAAATAAAAACATGTGCGCCCCTAACAACTGGTCCTGTGGCCTTGGGCAGAGCCACAGGGTTGCATTACAAATGACTACTTTAAATCAAAGGTCCCAGGAGGATCAACAGTCTTTCAATTCTTAAATTCTTTCGCCAGCACCGCAGCGACAAACCAGGTTTGCACCACCCTCATCATTGATGACAGCAATTTGATCGTGTTGTTCTTCTTCCTCATCCCATCCTGTGGGCTGGATGTCTTCTATTCGGATTTGAGCACTCTCGGGCACGTCATACCTGACCAAGTAATCAAACTTTCCACTGGGCTCCCCTAGGGTATCCCAACATTTCATAGGCACCGCTATTACTTCCTCATTGATTTCTTTTTCATTTTCAATGTCATGGGTCCCTATCTGAATCACGCACCGATCTATCAGGTCTTGCACTGCATGCTTGAAGGCTCTGCACTCCTCCACAGTATGACCAACCCCGTTTTCGTGGAAACTGCAGGTAGCACTTGCATTGTACCTTCGGGAAAATGGCGGTTGAAGGGCCTTCATTGGCCGGGTGCTGATCAGGTTCTTGGAAGTCAGGTGGTTAAACAATTCAGTGCATGTCATCGGTATTGGATCAAAACTGGTTCGTTTCTTGTACTGATAACCCTGAGCCTTGTGACTGTCACCGCCTTGCTGGGATGGCACAGGAGCAGAGAATGGAACAGTTTGTGGTGGCGGAGGAATGAAAGAAATGACACCAACTGGACCCACGACAGTGACACCTCCAGCAGCTGCCCCACTCTTTAAGCTCTGCAATATGACCATCATCTCATGTATCTGGGCCTCCATTGCCTTCAATCGTTCTTCTAGCAAGTGATATCTGTCTCTTGGCTGTGGGCTTTCAATCATCTGGCCCTGAGGATAGCTCCTCGGACTGAAGTAGTAAACCCCATACTGAGCGGAGTTTCCCATTTGATAAGCAACACTTGGAGGATTCACAATAATCTCCGGAGCAAGAGCAGAAGAACTTCTGGGAGGTATAATACTGGGACTAGGGATGTGAATGTGTGGCACACCCGCAGCTCCACTAGAAGTAACCACAGCAGGCTGACTTGTCACCACGGGAATGGCTTCAGCAGTGGTCCCACTTCTCAGATTTTGCAGCATATTCATTATCTCGGCCCTCTGAGCCTCCATAGCCTCCACTTTAGTCTTCAAAGCTTGATTCTCTTGAGCCAGCTGCTCGGGGTTAAGAATTTCCACAACCGACTCATCTTGACCCAGGAGGTCCTCATTCTCGAGATGTTGATTGCTAGCCATTAGTCTTGCCTGTAGACGGGTAGAGTATCGGTGTTGGCGAACCAGCTTGCCTTTTGTTTTTCTTTCTGATGATAGAACATCTTTTATGAGTATAAGTATGAATGCGTAAATGAATGCAATGCATATGGCTTTATGTTATTAGATGCATGAGGAATGCTGTATGAATTTTTCAGAATTTTGCTTATGTAATGCATGCTGTGTAAAATGCGGATGATGAGGATGCTTGTTTATAAAGACAGATATTTACAGGTGGGTTTTGAATTTTTAGGGCAGTATACCCTATATGCCACCTCACATAGGTATTCATGAAAGAGAAGGAAAAACATATTCTTTTTTGGTTTTGTTGTTTTTTTCAAAAAAAACGTTGATGGAAATGAGCTAAACTAGATGTAATAATGCAACACACAATTTTGGAAAAGCCCTTGTGACCTAAAAAGAGGTGAGACCTATGATCTAGGGCAATTTAAAGGGTAATCCTTCCATGTAGCTCTATTCATTCCCTCACAAGGCCACCAGAGCCACAGTCCCTTTCACAAAATTCCCCACAAATGCAGCAAACTGCTAGGTGTGAGGCATCATGAAAGAGCACAACTCTGGTTGAAACTTTCGCAAGTAGCCAAACGGACAAAGGTCCTGATGGGCTCTCACTACTCGAATCCACTCTCTTAAGTTTTTGCAGACCTGGGTTATGGTCCCACTCAAAACACATAGTCACAGGGTATAAGTGTAGTGTGTGTTAAGGGCATTTTCCCTAGCACTACCCCATCTGAAATAAAAAACCAGAGCAGTCCAGACAAAAGCAAGCGATAACAAGTTATCTACCCTAGGGTTTCATACCTAGAATATCTATAAACAAGGATACTGCTTACCTTAGGAAGAGGAGCCAAGAAGAGGGGATCATGGGGATTGAAAAAAAAAATGCATGGGCATAAGCGATAAAAGAAAGAAATAAAAGATGAGACAGGGAACAACATAGAAGAACACAAATGCGTACGCCTACAATCAAGGATAAGAAAGAAAGGCAAACAAGGTTTTAATCAAATCTACAATACATTAAACCACACATTTAAATTAGTTAGGCTTGACCCTCGTCTTTTAAAAAGTCCCCAGCAGAGTCGCCAGCTGTTGCACCCCGAAAAATCCCGGTTGGGTTTCCCAATGTACAACGTGGAAAAATTTTGGAGCCGCCACCAATATTTTAATTTTGAGACCAAAACATTGAAAAAAGGTCTTTTGGGCAAGGCGGATGGTCTTTCGAAAACTAGAGATATAGGTTCGGGGGTCGATTACGCGCGAGGAAGGTGTTAGCACCGCGCACGTCCTTTCTACCGAAAGGGAACCTCTAATTAAATGTGTGGTTTTAACGTTTGATTTGAAAAATACCTATATTTGCCTATTTATTTCTTGTTTGAAGACGAATGAGAAAACTTACTGGAAATTTTATTTTTGGTGAGAAAGGGGGGGAAAAAAAAAGAGTTTTTAGAAAGAAGTGCTTGACGGGACATGGCCCGCTCCTACGTATCTCCCGGTGCGATGGAGAATTCAAAGCTACGTAGTTCTTGTTTGTCTTTTGAAAAGTTTTTGTTTTTTAATCTTTTTTGGTGAGTTTTTGAAATAGGACGAGCATTAGTGAATGATTAAACTAGCAGAGGCTATGATGAATCATTACTAAATGCTCAAAAAGAGAGAGTTGTACCGCTAGTCAAACGAACGAAGGTTCTGATGGACTATTGATAACAACTCGTTTTTATTATCTTTTTGAAAATGATTTTGGAAAGAGATTGATTTGTACAATGATCAAACTAACAAAGGTTATGATGGATCATCGTTTATTGTTCTTATGAGGAAAGGACATTGTCACTAATAACTAAACGAACAGAGGCTCTGATGAGCTACTAGCAACAATGGGTTTGAAAAATGATTTTTGTTTGTTTTATGAGAATGATTGGTTTAGGGGGATGAAAAGAATTTTTAATTGCTGCGCTTGACGAGAACGTGGCTCGCTCCTACGTATCCCAAACGGGAATCAAAGCGACGTAGTTCTAAAAAATGTTTTTGAAAGGGTTTAAAAGGGGCAAGCTGAATCACCCGAGACCATCTTCACCACTTAGAACATGATGCACTAGGCATAAGTGGGAATCATATGGTTCGTCATCAGCAATGGACGATAACATACAAGAACGAGTAGATGAATGCTATAGTTAAGTTAAATCACATGGATCACAATAACTAAACATTAACAAATGAAAAGACTGAAATACCTCTGATGAAGACAGATATTACAGATCTGAAGAACGCAAACCCCGACTAACCCTTGCAAGAGATCAGCTCAGACGGACCAACGGCGCGGATAGAGCGAAAATGAAGCGGAGAACTGGAAAATGAGATTTGCGAGAGTTGTCTTCCCAGATCTCGCGAAATGTCTCTCAGATCTCGTGAAAATGTCTCTCAGATCTCGTGAAAAAATGTGTGTCAGATCTCGTGAAAAATGTGTGTAGCAATTCTTCTCTCTGATCTTGTGTGAAGTCTGTGAAATGGTGAAGCGTAGCTTCCTATTTATAGAGTTTCAAAAACTCAACAATTAATGCATGACATAATCGATTATGTCTTTCAATTAAAACATATGCTAATCGATTATGTTGATGAAGATGGAAACTTTGGTGAGATGATAATCGATTATTGTTGTAAGGCAAAACAGGTGTATAATCGATTATCAACCTTCCTTAAAAGGTGGTAATCGATTATGTGCTTTAGTTGTTTGAAGCATATAATTGATTATGGTATATAAAAAAGGAAGGTAAGGATAGCTTGCTAATCGATTATTTCTTTTAGTTAAAACAGGATGCTAATCGATTATGTGCTTAAAAAGGGGAGGGAATAATCGATTATTTGCTTGATTTCATAGAGCAAATAATCGATTATTTGCTTGAATGAAACAAGTAGATAATCGATTATTTGCTTGATTTTCAGAGTAGATAATCGATTATTTGCTTGAAGGAAGGATATGACGTAATCGACTATTTCCTTATTCATCAAGAATACATTATATGCATGATAAAATCAATTTTATACTTTCTAAAAAATTATTTTCATGCATGAGGCCTTTTGAAAAATATTTTCATACAAAATTATTTTTATAAGCCCTTTTGTGAGAAATGACCAAAATGCCCTTTTGGTCCCAAAAACCCTGATCTTGCTCCAAACTTCATTTCCACTCTAACAATGATCCTGAGACCTTTTGGATGACTCTAAAACCCTAGAAATGCATGCATGATGAGAAAATACGTCTTTTTGGCGAAATTACCAAAATACCCTTTGAACGAGGAAAAACCCTAGAAACCCTAGAAATGCTCTAAAGTGCTCTAAAATGCCATGCAATGTTTTTCTAACCCTAAAATGCATTCTGAAACTTCTAAGATGCAAGCATGATGCTCTCCCTAACCTCTAGGACGAATGCCAAGACTTGATTTACTTATTTTTGGTTGAAAATTAAGGTTTTGCCCCAAGCCGGACAAAATTGGGGTATGACAGGGGGGTAAATGGATAACAGTGATATTTGCAGGGGGGGTAAGTGATAATTAAGCCAAACATTATTTCAATCATTAATTCATGTTCAAAGCAATATCTTACATACACAATGCACACGAAGCATGTAACTTAACATCAAATTTTATAAGCACTTTCGGATTCATTTAGTACCTTGTATCAATTGAAACACTCTATCATTCGATCAAGCCACGTTATAAGCAACCAGCATGCATCTTATTCAAGCAGTCCAATTATTAGTCAAAACAACACAAGTGAAAAACTCATTAATACATACTAGGATTGTTAAATCCTAAACACACAACAATCTCACACATTGTGTTGAACTTTGAACAATGGCAAATTAAGCACATACTTATTCTATTGACACTTAACCAATAGAACACTGAAAACAAATACCTCGCTTTTATTTGTCGAACCGACTGGAGTCAAACTGACTACTTCTAATCTTCCCAAAAAAGGTTTAACTACTAGAACTTGACCACCGTAGTGAAGATTAGGGTAGACATCGTGGCTTAAGGACTATTACTCAAACACTGATTAATACTTCCACCTTTCTTTATCAGTCAACGCACTAGCGCACTCGTCCCAAATTCCACTGTTGCGGCTGGCAAAGTTTGGAACATCACCTTTTGGTTCACTTGGAGATACCGGTAACAGCCTGCGCCCTTTTCTTTTTAGTAGGCTACCCCAGAACTGTACATCATGACCTTCTCTACCCCCCCTCCCCCCCGTAGAGTTTTTGCCTTCCGTGGGAATCGAACCATGTACCGTGGGGCTCAAGTACATGTTCAATGCATTCCCACTAGAGAAGGTCATGATGTACAGTTTTGGGGTAGCCTACTAGAAAGGAAAGGTCCCGGGCTGTTACAAAAAAAGGCTCCTTTAGTTTGAATGGTTGGGAATCCTCTTCCCATTTCCCATGCTACTCGAGGGTTTATTTTCTACGAACACTTTAGGGTTTTACGGCTTAAGGTCGGGAAGGGAAAGAGTATCCTTCTGAATCAAGATTAGAGACACATTACAAAATTTACTCAGACGTGTAGACATTTTCATTAGCTTTCCAACACATATCGGAACATAGAAATCGGGGTTCCGGGTTAAAAATTATGAATAAAAAAGTCGGCATACTCCTAGTCGGAGGATTGCAATAAGGTTACTTCTATCGACATCACATACTAGCCCCTTCTTGGAAGGGAACCGATTCATAAATCTTGATCAGTAACTAATCTAATGAACGTTGGGTAGTTCTACTTACTAATCTTTCCCAATGCAATTATCATTTACCAGGCGGGCTTCATGATATTTTGAAAGGTGGGTCTGAGGAAAAAAAAGGAAACCTGGTCTAGGCTCGCGACTATCCGAAAGGATTTCACTAAACTGTGAAGTATGTTGGGGTTAGCTCGAATCACAAAATAGGACTAACTATTAGGCACTATCACAACAACAAGTTAAGCAGGGGTCAGAGGTTCACGATTGTCAGCTACTCCTATCAATTCTCAAAACACTAACACTCTTACTACTGAGAGGCTTCGCTTAGTTTATACTCTCTTAATGATCTTTAACTATTTACGCAGCAACACAACAGTTGCATCGGCTCCAAAGAATGAACAGTTTCCCACAGCTCCCTCGAACCTACACAGATGCTCATCTTTTGTTCCGGAATACTGTCTGTAGTCCCCTGCTTCTGCTGCGTGCTCTAATGAAACGAGAAGGATAGAAATCCTATGGCTTAGGATTTCAGACATTTTCGGGGCTGATGCAACCAATTGTAAGTATTCTCAGTACGTTGCATGAAATATCGAGTGGATCCAGGCTCAATGTCTCACACAAAATACTGAAAGGTTTTGACAGTCAATGGTCTAAGTCCCTAACTGACCCGATCTAACTAACCTCTTGACCGAAAGGTCACTAAGCCCGACAAGGTCGAACTGCTCAGATACCAAAATGTAATACCCTAATATCTCAACCATAGAAGAAATACAAGAATACACTTTTAAGCATACATCAGAGTCAATTTCCTGTTTTAGATATTGAACAAAAGTAATTATTTAGTGATAAACTCATCAAATAGGCACTCATATTTCATAACTTCAAAATAGAAGTACCTAATTAACATAAAAACCACATTTTAATGTCCTTCCCACATCCTAAATTCAATATCCATAACAGAAATAGCGGAAACGATATACAGCTTTTAATACTAGTACAAGTCATAATATCGGGATACATAAGAAAACTAAGGGAACCACATAAGCAATAACTAAAACTTCACGACCTCCGTGGACTCCATCATGTGCACTATCTAACCATGCTTCTTGGCTTTTTTCTTTCCCTGTTTCTCTATAAAAACCACAACATATAAAGGGTGAGATTACAAATCTCAGTGAGTCCTATTGAGACCGCTCACTACACTCGCAGGTCATTATGCTTTATTCACTCGTAGCCCGATTCTTGATAGCTACGTACAATGTCTATAACTTAGCACATCCCCTTGAACCATTTTTCTTTTCTTCGGTTCGTAGTGCACCCAATCCGCTAACCTTGCGCTAGCGGGCAAACATGAACGGGGCCTAGGGTTCGGGCTCATGACTTCCCTGCCCTAGTATGCTAATCTATAGGGTCGTCACCCTATCCTCGATATATATATATATATATATATATATATATATATATATATATATATATATATATATATATATAAACGTGTCTATTAACCTTTGCATTAGGTAGTAACCGTAACTTTAATGGACACAAAGTCCATTTCTTCATCATGTCATTATCATCATTGCATTAGGCAATACTTTAACCTTAAATGAACATATAGTCCATTTCTTATCATAAACTTGTGTGTTCTCACTCGCTTTTTCGAAAGGATTATAACTCGGCACAAAACCGTCTAACCGTCTACTTCAATCTCATTACACTGGCTGAAAATATGTTTAAAAAATGTCAATTGGTATCTCTTATAATTTGGGTTGGATTAGGGTTGAGAAACAATTAATTAAAGAACAAAATAGTAAGAAAAAGAGTGGTCAACCTAATGCTGACACTGGTACCCGTGTTGAACAACACGGGCCGTGTTAGCTGGTTTGCAGAATTTATCTGCCCAAACCGAAACTGACACGGGTACGGATCATTCACCGACCGTGATAAAAATTATTTCGTTAGCTTTCCAACACTTCTCAGAACATAAAATTGGCGTTCCAGCTTAAAAATTATGAATAAAAAATTCGGAAGACTAGCGAAAATATCTCACCGATCGAAACTCGCATACTCCTAGTCCGAGGATTGCAATAACGTTAGTTCTATCGACATCACATACTAGCCCCTTCTTGGAAGGGAACCGACTCATAAATCTTGATAAGTAACTAATCTAATGAACGTTGGGTAGTTCTACTTACTAATCTCTGTTAATGCAACTATCGTTTACTTAGCCGGCTTCATGACATTTTGAAAAGTGGCTCTAAGGAAAAAAAAAGAAACCTGGTCTAGACTCGCGACTATCCGAAAGTGTAACACCCCTTTTCTACCCAGTAATTATTTAATAAAATCAGAGTTACAAAAAAAATTATTTCATACTTCGAAAAGAGATGTCGCACATTCAACGATAGTTCAAAACGTCACATACGATATATAACACTTTGTCAAAATACATCACCACATAGCGGAAATAGAAATAAATTTCAAAACAATAAAATCATAGCGTCTTGAATGGACTCCAAATCAATAAAAATGCAACAGCCAAAGTCTAGGTTCGTTTCCCCCCTTGAGTGTTACATATCAAACCAAAGGACGCCGACTCAGACTAGCGGAGGTAACTAGGCCTTCACTCGCAATCACCTACACGTTACCGCATAGGGGTAACATTCAAACAGAAGGGGTGAGATATCTTCAATATAATAGCGTAAAATGATTGGCAATATGCTAGAATATGACAACTATATCTACCACTCCACTACACACATCGAATTATAAACACACGTTAATTATGAACACCACAATCAGTCACCAAATGTCAATGTTAATGCATGAATGCAACCCACACCAACGGGCGTATGTGTTGCACCCCGAAAAATCCCCGGTTTGGGTTTCTCAATGTACAACGTGGAAAATTTTGGAGCCGCCACCAATATTTTAATTTTAAGACCAAAACATTGAAAAAAGGTCTTTTGAACAAGGCGGATGGTCTTTTGAAACTAGAGATATAGGTTCGGGGGTCGATTACGTGCGAGGAAGGTGTTAGCACCGCGCACGTCCTTTCTACCGAAAGGGAACCTTTAATTAAATGTGTGGTTTTAACGTTTGATTTGAAAAATACCTAGATTTGCCTATTTATTTCTTATTTGGAGATGAATGGGAAATCTTTAATGAAAATTTTATTTTAGGTGAGAAGGGGGGAAAAAAGGGTTTTTAGAAAAAGTGCTTGACGGGACATGGCCCGCTCCTACGTATCTCCTGGTGCGATGGAGAATTCAAAGCTACGTAGTTCTTGGTTCTTTTTTTTGAAATGTTTTTGTTTTTTATCTTTTTTAGTGAGTTTTTTGAAATAGGACGAGCATTAGCAAATGATTAAACTAGCAGAGGCTATGATGAATCACTGCTAAATGCTCAAAAAGAGTTGTACCGCTAGTCAAACGAACAAAGGTTCTGATGGACTATTGATAACAACTTGTTTTTATTATGTTTTTGAAAATGATTTTCGAAAGAGATTGATTTGTACGATGATCAAACTAACAAAAGTTATGATGGATCGTCGTTTATTATTTTTAGGAGAAAAGGGCATTGTCACTAATAGCTAAACGAACAGAGGCTCTGATGAGCTACTAGCAACAATGGGTTTGAAAAATGATTTTTGTTTGTTTTATGAAAATGATTGGTTTAGGGGGATGAAAAGAATTTTTATTTGTTGCGCTTGACGAGAACGTGGCTCGCTCCTACGTATCCCAAACGGGAATCAAAGCGACGTAGTTCTAATTAAAAAAATGTTTTTAAAAGGGGCAAGCTGAATCACCCGAGACCATCTTCACCACTTAGAACATGATGCACTAGGCATAAGTGGGAATCATATGGTTCGTCCTCAACAATGGACGATAATATACAAGAACGAGTAGATAAATGCTATAGCTAAGTTTAAATCACATGGATCACAATAACTAAATATTAACAAATGAAAAGACTGAAATACCTCTGATGAAGACAGATATTACAAATCTGAAGAACGCAAATCCCGACTAACTCTTGCAGAAGATCGACTCCGACGGACCAACGGAACGAATAGAGCGAAAAAATAAAGCGTAGAAGAGCTTTTCTAAAATGTGAGAGATTTTGAAAGAGGAGTTTTTTTCTCTGATCTCGTGAAAATGCGTGTTTGAAATGAAAAATGAGCTTCCTATTTATAGGAAATCAGATTTGATCTATTTTAGGAAACTAGGTAATCGATTATGTTGGAAATAACTTGGGAGATGTAATCGATTATGTGCCTTGGATCTCAGATTCAATAATCGATTATGTGCTTCAAAAGGGGAAGGGGATAATCGATTATTTGCTTGTTTTCATAGAGCAAATAATCGATTATTTGCTTGAATGAAATAAGAAGGTAATCGATTATTTGCTTTCCTGAAAATATGGGCATCTTAATAATCGATTATGTGCTTCAAAAGGGGAAGGGGATAATCGATTATTTGCTTGTTTTCTTAGAGCAAATAATCGATTATTGGCTTGAATGAAACAAGTAGATAATCGATTATTTGCTTGATTTTCAGAGTAGATAATCGATTATTTGCTTGAAGGAAGGATATGACGTAATCGATTATTTCCTTATTCATCAAGAATACATTATATGCATGATAAAATCAATTTTATGCTTTCTAAAAAAATTATTTTCATGCATGAGGCTTATTGAAAAATATTTTCATGCAAAAATTATTTTTATAGACCCTTTTGTGAGAAATGACCAAAATGCCCTTTTTGACCCTAAAAACCCTAATTTCCCAAAAAGTGCATTCTAACCCTAAAAATGATTTCAAAAACTTTGGAATGATTTCTAGGACCCAAAATGCAATGCATAAGTTATTTTTTATATTTTTCTTTTTGTGTGGAAAATTAGGGTTTGGACCTAAGCCGGACAAAATTGGGGTATGACAGTATGCATGTGGTACAAAATCACCAAAATTTTGCCTGTAAATAGAGGCGTCACCAATATTGAGAGCTTTCACACCCGGCTCACCAATTTAGAAAAATTGAGCTTTCACACCCGGCTCACTAGTTTTATAAAAATTGAGCTTTCACACCCAGCTCCAAGACCAAAGACCTTCACCAAAACAAATGCATATGCTGTATGCGACACCATGAATGCACACAAACGATCATCCAGAAATAGTCACAATGTGACACACCAAAATTCAATCACCGAATATCACCAAAATGGAGCCTTCACACCTAGCCCAACGACACCGAAACACCAACTACCCGAAACAGCGTAACACCAAGATTTGGAACCTTCACACCTAGCTCCAACAACACCAAGGTTTGAGCCTTCACACCCAGCTCAAACAGCACCAAGACACCAATATGACAACCACTTTCTAAATATTGGGACGACGACAATTTTCCAAAATATTTGAGATGCGACAGTTTTTCTTTTCCCAAAAACGGTAATATTCAACGGCTAAGCCAACGACTAACAATTTCCAGAAAAATAGATCACTTTGCCTGAAATTAGAATATTCAGCTAGGCCTCTGAATAAGCTTTCAAAACATTTTGAAACGTCTCAATTGGACTCCCGAGTCAAAAGATATTGCAAAAACAAAATAGGAACAAAACTGAGACACATGCTGAAAATGGCGCCCAGGCACAGGGCGCCTAGCAGGAACACGCAACACAGAAAGCTGGCGCCCAGGAGCAGGGCGCCCAGCAACAGGCAACACAACTGAATCTGGCGCCCATGAGCAGGGCGCCTAGCAACACTGCAGGACATGGCGCCCTTGGCGCCCAGACCACCTGGAACACAACAGAAACGCACCAAGACACAGGAATTTGCGCCCATGGCGCCCAGACAGCCTACAGCACAAAACGCAACACAGAACAGGAAACACGCACCAGACACGGGAACAGCGCCCCTGCGCCAAGACAACGCGCAACACACCTCAGGAACAGGCACCCATGGCGCCCCTGCGCCAAGACACAGCAACACACAAACATTGGCACACGCGGACACACACCAGACACGGCGCCCATGCACAGGGCGCCAGAAACAGAAACAGAACACCAAGCAAAAGGGTCAGGCACGGCGCCCAGGCACAAGGCGCCAAAAACAGCATCTAGGACAATGGCGCCCTAGGCGTCTATATTTTCATTTTTTTTACCAATTCAAATCACCAATTCTCAACCACCATTGCCAATCGCCATGAATTGTCAATCACAACATCAAACGACAATTAATCGAACACCTAGCATGCAATTAGTAGTAACAACAATGAATCACCAATTTTTAGAGTCACAACAATCACCAACAAGCCAAATTTCAATTCAACCTAGTTATAATTCAACTATCACCAGATCAAACATCAAAATCAATCAAGAAGTATTATAGGACCTATCCCCACATAACCCCATCATGAAACCCCATTATAAGGAAGAACCCCACCCTTACCTTATAGTAGGAGAGCACTAATCCTCTTGATCAAGTCACCAACAAAACCTCAGCAACACCGCTCCTCTCTGCTCCCTTGAATTCGCGAACCCCTCCTCCTCCTCTTCTCCCTTGGATGCGCCGAAACCCTTTCTCTCTTTCTTTCCTCTATTCACAACTTTTCCTTCTTTTTCTCAAACAAATCGCATAATGAGACCAAACCCTAGCCTAGGCGCTTCACCTATGCGCCTAGCTATTGGGCTTTGGATCACGGGCTTTCCTCCAGCTTAAGCCCGATCACTAAGACCATCCCCTAATATTCAATTATACACCTCTTAATCAAATGCTAATATAATTACACCAACTGAAATAAATAAATAAATAAATAAATGAATACCTAAATATTTAATTAAATAATTTAATTAAATATTTGGGAGTTACAACTCTCCCTCACTTAGAATGTTTTCGTCCTCGAAAACTCACCTGAATCAAACAGCTCGGGATAGGACTCCCGCATCTTGCTCTCCAACTCCCAAGTCATGCTCTCACCGGCAGTTCCTAGCCAGACCACCTTCACCAATGCAATTTCCTTGCCTCTTAACACCTTCACTTCATGGTCTTCAATTAGCACAGGCATCGTCTCCACCGTGAGATTATCCCTTACCTCCACATCATCCATGTGGATCACATGAGATGGATCCTGTAACAGCCCAGGTCCAACGCGTTGGCCACCCCAGCACTATTACATCACGGTCTTCTCTACCCCCCTTGTAGAATTTTTGCCTTCCGTGCACTACAACATTTAGACCCTATGGCAACGGTCGAAAACCGTTTCCTAAAGCCAAAAAACCGTTGCCAAAAAACCGTTTCCTAAACTAAAGGCAACGGTTTTTTGTTCCTTAAGGCAACGCAAACGCAAAACCGTTGCCATTGACAACTGAAACGCAACGGTTTTGGTTTACACGCTATGGCAACGGTTGCAAAGCGTTCCAGTTATGGCAACGCTTCAAAACCGTTGCCGAATATGGCAACACTTCAAAACCGTTGCCAAATATGGCAACACTGGATAACCGTTGCCTTATATATTCAAATAAAAACTGTTGCCAGTTTGGCAACATTCTAAAACCGTTTTCATTGATAAAGTAAAAACCGTTGCCACTTCTGCAAACACTTAAAAACCGTTGCAAAATATGGCAACCCGCAAAAACCGTTGCCTACACCAACAAATACAACACTTCAAAAACGTTGCCATAGATAATTAGAATTGAAAAAAAATAATAGAAAAAAGTTTAGAGAGGTCCATTCCTTCCCAACTGATTTCATTCATAGGCATGAGAAAAAACTTATGATTACAATTCACAATAAATTGGAAAACAATTACCAATAAAACTCTAAAAAGCTCTAAATTTACTTAAATGTATCCGGCAATTACTTCCTTGCCTACAATATCCTATGTTGATATAATGACAAGTCTTGACACTTGATATAATGACAAGTCTTGGCAGTGCCTGTAAATGTTCCTTCTTCTACAAATTCAGTCACAATTTCTCCCACCAATCCTTGGGTAGACATAATGGAAAGTCAAGCGGACTAGCTGTACTTTCTGTTTCACTAGAAGGTTCCTGGATGTCAAGCGCTAGTAAGTACATAACCACATAACCATATACAGATCAATCATCAGGAAAAGTAAATTAGAATAGATCCGAATAAACAAGCATAAGCAGCGTGTTCTTCTAGCGACAAAAAAAGTCAAATATAATGGTGCGGCCTTTATGTAACATATACAAAGCATTCCTTAAATTCAAATTTTACTCTATCACAAACAGAATGCTTACTAAATGTTGAAACCTTTAAATACCAACCTTTTGACATGAAGACATATCTGTTGTGTGTGACTGCTCTTTTTCCCCATTACCAACACTTTCTACTGCACAAACTGAACTAAATGGGCAGGCAGACATTTTCTTGTTGAAGTAGTCCATCACAGCCATATTTTGAGAATCAACAGGTTTTGGGAACTGGAGGATCAAGCAAGCCTTTCTAACTGAATTCAAAAAACTTCCATTGTTATTTGATGCTTTCTTCCCTTTATCTTTGCTTATGATGGGGCACTCAAAAGTTCCTTTAAGGAGCTCATCTAACGGGGGCTCATCCATAAGCTTTGTAACATCATGAAAATCATGTTTCAGACCATATAAACCTATCAAAAGTTTCCAAAAATCCATTGAAATTAATTTAAGCTCCACTCAGTACTCAGTTATTCATCATTCATCATTAAAAATAAACAGATAGACAACATCAGCTTTAAACTCTAAAGTACCAATAAAATAAAGATTACATTTGTTCCTAAGAATTGTAGATCAATGATGGGCTAACAGATCAGAATACAATATTGTTTGCTGATGTATGACTCCATGTGGATTAGAGACTAACTATCAGGTATTTATAGTTAAGTGGTACAAAATCACATTTTCAAAGCCAATTTTTTTTCTAGTTTCTAGAAAATAAAAGTCACTAATATAAAAAGTTGGCTCAGAGATAAATATTGTAAGTTATAATCAAACAGAAATAAATGACATTCTAAGTTTAAAAAGAACAAAGACCTTGAGAGAGAGAGTAATAGAAATTGCCTCCCGTATTGCACAAATATAGTTAAAATGGTATCGATTTCAATATTCAACAATAATATTGACAAGGCATAACTTCTGGAGAAATAAGACATAACATGATAGTGGCTCAAATATATCTGTTAAAGCAATATATGCATGCTTGGTAGCTTTTAAGCTGGATAAGAACGTGATAAAAATGGACATGTTTCAAGCTTCGACATCATTATACAACCACGGTATTACATTACATTACATACCAAAAAAGTTGTTCCCTCCACTAGCAGAATTGAAGATTGAGGTACCCAATTTCACAGAGGATGACTCAAGCTTAGCCTTTGCAGAAGGCACTTTAAAGCTCCTCTTATCGCCGCGCTTGCTATTGTTACTCTTTAGCTTTGGTAACTGACTTTTCTCTGTACGAAAAGAAAATCAAGGGAAAGCAAGTTCAGAGCATATAGACAGAAAGTCACTCATAGCTTGTTTGGGGGAAAATAATACCTAGAGAACTACACTTCAGATTATGTGACCAAATGTTGTTTAGATGGATACTCTGGCAAATCTAATTGATTGAAGCTGCATGAAACAAATCCTTGTTTAGTAAAATTAGTTTAAATTGCATGATAATAATGATCAATGAAGCTGTATCATAGAGTGTAAGATATAGTTAATCAAAACAAAGCAAAATGCCTATAGTGAATTGAAAAGGGAAAAAAGATGTACCAAGTATGAGCAGAAGGCAAGTGATGAGGACTTCCATATGCTTTGTGTATCTGAAATTTCTGGGAGCCTGAAATTCCTTGAAGAGCACTAAAACCTTCCAAAGGCACCTGAAACATCAGTGGTGAAAATCAGACTCCCAAATTGCACTACATATGTTTTGACGTCTCTAGTTGTCAACAACATTCACTTTGCATAAGTTGGATGCAGAATATTTAGGTTCTTTTTTTTTTACAGCAGAATATTTAGGCTCTATTTAGTATGGAAAATCATTTTCTGTTTTTATATTTGGTTTACTAATATTTACAGAAACGATACGTTAGCCTCCTGTTACAAAATATTTTCACATGAAATGGCGAATTTGAAAAAAAAAATAAGAAATGAAAAATATATAATATATTTTCTCAAAGCAAACAGATCCATAGGAACAATACCGAGTCATATCTACATCCTTAGCGACATAGCTCAAATCATTAATCATTCAAATTACCAGTGTATTATAAAAATACATATTCTGCAGCAGTTCATAACCATGTGATAGACTCACTCTTAACTAAAATGCATCACAAATAAATTGATAACTCGAGAACAGGGCATTATTTGACTGTAGCCAGCATATTGGAGAATTCAACCTGTGTTTAAAGGTTTGAGATGAAAAAATATTAGAAGACTCAAAGAACTTATAGCAATATACCTTGGATGTGCCCGTCACAAATTGCAATAGCCGGGCTTTGTCTTGTTTGCTGAAACCTTGAACAACCTCCCAAAACCATTGAATAACTGGTGATGCAGCACTATATCCAGAATATTCTGTATTTGCTCTCAAGTCATCCACTGAAATAAAATGCCGAACTCGTCAATATGTAATAATGCAGTTTAAATACTAGTGAAACACCGCAGACAAGGAGGGTAAATAAACATTAATCATTAATCATATCAATAAAAGTAATGTAAAACATTGAAAATTAATTCCAGCTCTTTGTCATTGAGTATGGATATCAACTCCCTTGAAATTAATTCATTGAACCCTTCCAAGAAAGCATTTATTTGAGGTCGAATAGCAGTTGTCAACCGATGCTCAGCAACCAAATCAACATACTGATGCTTGTTCTCCTCAGTAACTTTGATATTTCGTCCACCAGGAATCAACTCGTAATCGGTCACCTAGACATACTCATAAAGATTAGAATAAAAAATGCATTATCCAATATACCATCCATCTCAAATAGTTCAAGGGCACAGTTTATACTTCTGTTCGTTCATATAAGATCAACTTTTCCTCATCTGCATCAATGCTAAAAGTAAGATCCAGAACATCACTGATATCATTCTGCAATCATACCAGAAACGAGACAATCGTCACAAATTACAATTTATAAAATCTGGTGACAACACTGAAAAAAGAGGAGGAACTATAATACACTTATCTTGACTTTGCAGTTTATTATGGAATAAAAAATACCTTGATTCACCGTAAACACTAAAACGAGAGAGGGAGAGAGAGGAACCTGAAATCAAAATCGCTAGGTGAGAGAGAGAAACGAAACTGAGGGAGGAGATAAATCTGAGGGAGGAGATGAAACGAAACCTGAAATCAAAATCGCTTGATTCACCGTAAACACTAAAAGGAGATGAATTTCTGATGAAATCAAAATCGTTCATGTGAGGGAGAAGATGTGTGTTCGCGTGAACTGAGGGTGATGAGTTCGAGTGAGGGTGAGTTCGAGTATGCGTTTATGCGTGAGGGTGATGAGTTCGAGTGAGGGTGAGGGTGATTGAGTTTCTGAGATTTCTGAGTGTGGGATGTGTGAGTGAGAGAGTATGCGTGACATTTTGAGTTTTTTATTTTTGTGAAATTAAATTTTTGATGTTTGATGTTTTTGTTTGCGTGACTTAAATTTTGTTTTTGAGTGACGGATGTTGTTGTGAAACCGTTGCCTAAATTTTTATTTTTTAATAATTTTTCATATGGCAACATTTATGAGCCGTTGCCTAATGATTAAACAAAAAACCGTTGCTGTAGACCGTATGGCAATGGTTTTGAACCGCTGCCAATAAAAAAAATTTAAAAAAACATGAATCAGCAACGGGGTCAAAAAAACCGTTGTCATTGATCTCTAAGGCAACGGTTTTTTTTGTGTTGCAAGATTAGGCGTTGCCGTAGGGTCCAAATGTTGTAGTGGTGGGAATCGAACGTTGCACCTGAGGCATAAGTGCAAGTTAAACACACCTCCCACTACCAATTGAGCGCGCGCTCAATTGGTAGTGGGAGGTGTGTTTAACTTGCACTTATGCCTCAGGTGCAAGGTTCGATTCCCACGGAAGGCAAAAATTCTACAAGGGGGGTAGAGAAGACCGTGATGTAATAGTGCTGAGGTGGCCAATGCGTTGGACCTGGGCTGTTACAGATCCGAAATGTACTTCCGAAGTTGCGACACATGAAACACGTCGTGCAAATTCGAAAGATTTGGCGGTAAAGCCACTCTATACGCCACATTCCCAACTCTCCCGGAAATCTGATAAGGACCAATGAATCGAGGAGTGAGCTTCTTCGACTTCAAAGCACGGCCAACACCGGTCACTGGAGTGACTCTCAAGAATACATGCTCACCCTCCTGGAACTCTAAATATTTTCTCCTCTTGTCGTGATAACAATTCTGACGACTCTGCAAAGCCTTCATCTTCTCACGGATCAACTTTATCTTCTCGGTTGTCTCCCGAACAATTTCCGGTCCAAGCACCACACTCTCTCCAGACCCATACCAACACAGCGGGGTTCTACACTTCCGACCATACAATGCCTCAAAAGGTGCCATCCCGATACTAGAATGGTAACTATTGTTGTACGTGAACTCTATCAGTGGAAGGTAGGATTCCCACGAACCTCCTTGCTCCAAAACACAAGCCCTCAACAAATCTTCTAATGACTGAATTGTCCTCTCTGACTGACCATCTGTTTGAGGATGATATGCCGAACTCAACCTCAACTTAGACCCCAACTTTTCTTGCAAACTCTTCCAGAAATCTGAAGTGAACCTCAGATCTCTATCCGAAACAATACTCTTAGGAACTCCATGAAGCTTCACAATCTCCCTGATATAAATCTCTGCCAACTTCGACACTGGATACGTGATGCTGATAGGAACAAAATGAGACGATTTCGTTAACCTGTCAACAATCACCCAAATTGCATCATACCCTTTCGCAGTATTAGGCAACCCCGTCACAAAATCCATCGAGATGCCATCCCATTTCCACTCTAGAATTTCCAACGGTTGCATCAGTCCAGCAGGCTTCTGATGCTCCACCTTTGACTTTTGGCAAGTCAAACATGCATAAACGAACTGCGCCACATCTCGCTTCATACCAGGCCACCAAAACAGCTTCTTCAGATCTTGATACATCTTCGTAGCTCCCGGATGAATACTTAACTTGCTTCAATGACCCTCTTCTAAAATTGCTCTCTTCAGCTCTGCGCCTTCGGGGATACAAATCCTATCACGGAATCTCAAAACACCATGTGCATTTAACTTAAAGTCACTACCCTCAGGCTGATCATCCCCGACCATCAAATCCACCAACTTGATATCCAACTTCTGCGCTTCTCTGATACTGTCAAGGAACTCATTATTAATCTTCAACATACCCAACTTAACACTCTGAAGCGACACTTCACAAACCAAACTCAAATCCCAGAATTCTTCAATCAACTCTAACTCCTTGGCCATCATTGCCGACATATGCAAGGACTTTCGACTTAAAGCATCAGCCACGACATTAGCTTTGCCGGGATGATAGTTCAAACCGAAATCATAGTCTTTCAGCAATTCCAACAACCTTCGCTGCCTCATATTCAGCTCCTTCTGGTTAAACAAATATTTCAAACTCTTATGATCACTGAACACCTCAAATCTGGAACCATACAAAAAGTGCCTCCAAATCTTCAACACAAAGACTACTGTAGCCAACTTCGAATCATGCTTTGGATAATTCTTCTCATGAATCCTTAACTGCCTCGACGCATAAGCAATCACCTTCCCATCTTGCATAAGCACGCCACCTAGACCCATCTTCGAAGCATCACAATACACCACGAACGGCTCTCCGTAGCCGACTTCGGACCCTCCCACTGCATCACGGCATCAACCTTAGACGGATCTACAGCAATACCCCTACCAGAAATGATATGACCCAGAAAAATCACTTCTGACAAACAGAATTCACACTTAGACAACTTTGCATACAGCCTCTTCTTTCTCAGGATCTCCAATACTAATCTCAAATGCTCCGCATGCTCTTCCTCCGACTTCGAATAAATCAGGATGTCGTCAATGAACACAACCACGAAACGATCCAAGTAAGTATGGAATATACGATTCATGTACTCCATAAATACACCCGGCACGTTAGTGACACCGAACGGCATCACCGAATACTCATAATGCCCATACCGCGTCCTGAAAGCTGTCTTCTGAACATCTCCATCCTTCACCTTGATCTGATGATAACCTGATCTCAAATCCATCTTGCTGAACACTCGAGCACCCACAAACTGATCCATCAAATCGTCTATGCTCGCAGTGGATACTTGTTCTTAATGGTCACCTTATTCAGCTGCCTATAGTCAACACACAACCACATGCTTCCATCCTTCTTCTTCACCAGCAACACAGGAGCTCCCCACGGCGATACACTCGGCCTAACAAACTTCTTCTCAAGCAGATCTTCAAGTTGCTTCTTCAACTCAGACAATTCTGACGCAGACATTGTAACACCCCCGTATTTTTATCAAGTAAAAATACCAAAGTGTACTATCATAAAATAATCAGAGATATTTTTCCTGTTTTAGATATTGAACATAAATAAAAACAGCTCATAACCTAGAGTCCAATATCCAAATACCAAGAATTAGCGGAAACGATTTTACAACTTTTACTGGTACAAGTTATACAATCGGAAATACAAAGGTCTCGAGGGAAAGACATTAACAATGAAAACTAAGTCTTCACCGTCTTCATAAGCACACCACCTAGCTGTGGTTCTTCACCTTTGCTTTCTCCCCTGCTTCTCTGTAAAAACCACAAAATATAAACAGTGAGATACAATCTCAGTGAGTTCTACCGAAACCCCTACTAACATTCGCGGTCCAGTTTTAAAACGTTTTTAAGGTTTGACACAACACCGACCGCAATCCACTTGCTAATCCCGGTGAGTCATACAATAAGGCTTCGATCTAGTAGGACACCGACCGCAATCCACTTGCTAATCCCGATGAACTAACATCCTAGGCCTTTCTACGTACCACCGACCGCAATCCACTTGCTAATCCCGGTGAATCATACAATAAGCCTTCGATCTAGTAGGACACCGACCGCAATCCACTTGCTAATCCCGATGAACTAACATCCTAGGCCTTTCTACGTACCACCGACCGCAATCCACTTGCTAATCCCGATGAACGTAGTACAAAATTTTGACACAACACCGACCGCAATCCACTTGCTAATCCCGGCGAACCCCATTACCAATAGTGTTTCCTAATGGCACAGAGCCTAGGGTAAGGGTTCATGACTTTCCCGCCTAGTATGTCAACATGGGTCGTGACCCAAACTCGATATAATATATATATCTACAATAATATGAACATTTAGTTCATTTACATTCAGACCAATAATTGAACATAACACCCGCATCGGGCCGTTTCCCATAGTCGATATAATATATATATATATATATATATATATATATATATATATATATATATATATATATATATATATATATCGTGAATCGTAGACCGGTTTAGACAGTAAATAATAACCATCTCGCGTCAGTTATACCATACCACGTAGGACTCATAGTCTGCTTTATTATTAATAAAACATATCCGCACACGAGTACTATTATTTCGGTTTATGGAAACAATTTATAACTTCAAAGCATTTTATAAAGCCCCCTTTCAATTATACTCAAAATCATGGCATTATAAGCCTAATATCATTGGAAAAGGGTTAGGAAAGGATTAGAAGAGGAATGGAATCGATCGGGATCATTTCGGGCCATTTTGGAAAACAGAATCAGAACACAGCGCACAGTCCGTGCTCCCATACGCACAGGTCGTGCGCCCTGTAACGCCTTTTTGAGGAATGGAAACCGAATGGGACGCACGGATCGTGCGCCAGGGGCGCACGGATCGTGCGCATTTGACAGCATTCCGTTTTCATTCCGTTTTAAGTTTTTCTTTGTTCCGATCAATTCCGGTACCTGTTCCAGTCCAGTCCCAACACAAAAATAGTCCAAAAACATATTCAAACAACAATGATCATCAATCAAACAATCCAAAAACCAATTGAACATAAAACGTGATTTTCGTACAAAATACTGTTTCGACAACGAGCCAAAACCGAAACACATTTCACAATTTAAGTTTATTAATTTAAAAACCTAAATGTGAGTAAAACTCACCTATCGTGATGAAAATCACGAAGCACCGAGACTTTCCGCGAGAACGCTTTTCTGACATAACCGCACGAACGCTCCCCGAATCAAGTCCACGTTCCGGCGACATCCGAATCCGCTCCTACAGCTTTCCACTCGAGCACGAGACCTCTTTTTGACCAAAATACCGAATTCCTCGAAATCCTCCATGAACACTATTCATCATCTCTAACCTCCAAAAGCTACTATTCACAAAAACCCCCAAATTGGATTTTTCAACCCAAACTCACCCAACTCGCTTCCAATCTCCCAATCGAACTTCCATCATCGATCAATCATCCTCGGGTCCGCGCCAAACACCATCCCAAGCGACCCTTGAGCTTGAACCATCACAAACCTCCATCCCCTTCAAATTTTCGAAAATGGCAAAGTGAGAGAGAGTGAGTTGATGATGATGATGTTGGTACCAAATCGAAGAGGAAGTAATGCTGAACGTTTTTCGTGTTGGAAGGAAGTCGTTTTGATGAGCTTAAATCCTCCCTTTTTCTTTTTCTTCCTCCTCACCCATTCTTTTCTCCTCTTTTCCCCTTTCTCTCTTTTCTCTCGGTTCTCTCCCTGTCTCTCGCTTCCTTTCCTTTCTTTTTAATTCTCTTTTCTTTCTTTAACACACACACATGTTTATTTAATAAATAAGTGTTAACGTGGTCAAATTACCATATTGATCTAAATCTCTTATTTCGATTCCAAAACTTCCTTGATCCGTATTATCCGGTTAACGATCCGATGACAACCAATAATTAATTTTTTGCACTCAATAAATTTACCCGTCAAGTACTAAATTAGTTTAATTGGGTTAACACCCAAATAACTCTACTAATTATTTTGAGGGTGTTACATTCTCCCCAACTTGAAAGAATTTTGTCCTCAAAATTTCGTCTAGTCTTTCATCTGACTAACCGAGGATCGACATTCTCAGAAAGGTCTTAAGTTGCTGGAACACAACCTTGAATTAACGAAATGAGTGTAGAAAATCTTCCCAATCCGGCACATCAATCTTCAAGTATGATACACTACTACCCTAGAACGCTTCTAAGGTTATAGTCTGAACTCTCTTGTTACGAATCAACACGAGAAATTCATCATTCGCCTACATCGGCTCGCCTATATCGGGTCGGCACCGCGTTTGAAAACACTTCCGAAGCTTCATTCCAATTATCCTCGTTTACTCCCCAACTTTGATTGATCTAAATCAAAGGGTCAAATACAAGACACTTGATAGAAATATATGTTGAAAATGAGATCCACAACTGGTAATCCTCGGTAGAGGTAAAAACAAACACGATTTCCTCGAAGGGTGTAAACACGTTCTCAACAAATCTTCTAAAATCCATAACAGTTCTCATACACATTGAAAAATGTGACGGAGAAGTCATCTGTGAAACTTCCTGACTCGCCCTTGAGATTTCAAGATAAAACTTTTCAAAAAGATGGAATGAGGGTTTTACTAAAAATTTTGACCTTAAACGCAGAAGTAAACCGTGGGGACAACAAATAAATTTGGACGTAACGAAAGTCACCTCAGTTGTTCTCAAAACAACTATCAAACTGAACTCAGAGCTCCTTTCTGTAACACCCCTTTTCTACCCGTTAATTTAATTGGAAAAATCAGAGTTTTCAAAATTTATTTCGCATGAGGAATGTTACACATACTTCAATAAAACAACGCTTCTCAATAAAACAGCTCAAACACAATAATCATGCATCACGTAGCACGTCACTAAAAGGAGAGCCTCAAAACACGTTTGTCATTGCAATTAAAACTTAACGACAAAGAAAAAACTACGCAGCGGAATAACAAAATAAAACAGAATCGTCAACAAAGACATAACAACCAAAAATCAGTCATAAACATCAAGTTCGTCTCCCCCCCCCCCCTGAGTGCTACGTATCAGAGCGTGACGACTCGACTCGAAGTAGTGAAGGTACCTAGTCCTTCACTCGTGATCACCTGCACGTTACCGCATGGGGGTAACATTCAAACAGAAGGGTGAGTCCAATTCAATCCATATAATACATCATATGATAAGCAATAAGTCAAGTCATAGCTCTAAAATAATCACATCAAAATCATCAATCACATCACTACAATAACTCATCACTATGTCATGTAAGCATATGAAATGCAACCCACTCGCGGGCATATGCATGAGGTACCTTTTCACAAGCGTCGCTTAGCCATTATGGCCTCATCGTCACTTAGCCTTTTGGGCCTCAAAACGTCACTGGGTTTATGCATATGGGAGGCATGAGACACTATGACATGCACCACGCACAAACACACAATCACGGTCAACTATGTGACCCGTCACTTACCCATTTGCCAAATAAGAGGCACAGCACCTGTCAATTCACAATTTACACACAACAACGTCACTTAGCCTTTTGGGCCTTATCATCACTTAGCCTTTTGGGCCTCAACGTCACTTATTTTCATCGTCACTTATTCATAACCTCATCAACACAAACAATAGCCACTGAGGGCAAAAACGTCATTTACTAGCCACCAAGGGCATCATCGTCATTTACACGTCATTATCAACAACATTGGCCACTAAGGGCAAAAAGGTCATTTAACTAGCCACTAAGGGCATCATCGTCATTTACACATCATTATCCACAACATTGGCCACTAAGGGCAAAAAGGTCATTTAACTAGCCACTAAGGGCATCATCGTCAAAATCATCACTTTTGACACTAAAACGTTAAAACCACTGGTTATACGAAAAAGAAGATTTTTAAAGACACCAAAACGATTTTTCAATGTCACAGCAACGACCACCGGGAACAGCCACTTGGGGCGCCCAGCAACTTTCAGAAATAATAAGTTTTTATTTTAAAAAATGGGACACACAGATAGGCAACTGAAAGAGCTTCACAACGCTTTTTGAAACGTTTAAAACGGATGTCCGAGTCAAAAGATATAGCGAAAACAGTTTTCATAAAAATTTGGGAACATCCTGAAAAACTGGCGCCCTGGGCGCCCAGCGCCCAGGCACCTGGCGCCCAGCGCCCAGCAAAACGCAACACACACACACACACACGGGCGCCCAGCGCCCAACGCCTGGCACCCAGCGCCCAGCGCAACACACACACACACACACACCCACTGGCGCCCAGTGCCCAGGGCCTGGCGCCCAGCGCCCAGCGCAACACACACACACACACAGGCGCCCAGCGCCTAGCGCCTGGCGCCCAGCGGCCAGCGCGACACACACACAGTAACGCGCGCACAGCGCTCATGGGCGCCTAGCGCCCATCACAGTTCCAGCAACACAATTTCAGTACAAAATTCAGCATATGTATTTTTCTTCAAATTTCCGCATGACCATCACAACACCAATTTACCACAACTCATGAGCACATATAAAATCCTCAAAATCCTCTATCAAACATCAAAATTTAACAACATCCCAAGCACAAACATGGCGCCCTAGGCGCCCCAAACACTAATAACGAATCTTTGAGCAACGAATTCATCAAACAACATACTAACCGCAATCACAACATGAAATCACGCATACATCAACAACAAGAACATGAATTCGAAAACATAATCATGATCATAGTTAAGTCTAGGCCATCACTACCTAAAACCTATCATAGGACCTATTATATAAATTGATAGGACATCCCCTTACCTCGAATTGAAGAATAGAAGCCCTAGGGACGGTCACGAACGGAATCACGGCAACAAGATCACGCCCCTTCCTCCTCCTTGTTCGCGGCCTTCTCTTCTCTTCCTTTCTCTCTACGGCGCCCTTTTCTTCTCCTTTCTCTCTTCTCAATTTCGCAAAAGCCAACACAAACCCTAACCTCAATTTGGCTTTCCCCCTTCGCATATGACTTTGGATCATGGGCTTGGGCTTTTCACTTAAGCCCAAGTCTAGCTAATTGGCGCCCTCCTCTCCCAATACCACCTACACCATTTAAATATAATTTTAATTAATTAAATTATACCCAATAAATTAAATAAATTCCTAAATACTTAATTAAATAAATTGATTAAATATTTAGGGTGTTACACTTTCCCTCTATTGCAACTTCCTCACGACGTATTTACCAACGACGCACCTGATTCCTTTCTGAATTAGTTAATAGCGTCGAGAGTTTCCCCTCAACCTAAGTAATCCTCCTAGGCTTTTTCCTCAATCAAATTTTTATTAGCCTCTTGATTCGTTCCCAAAATTAACTTTACCATGCGGGTTTTCATAAAAATAAAAAAAAATGATTTTTCAAAACTACCGTGCCGCACGCCAAGCTTCATTTCGGAAATTTCAGTCACTTGCAAGCAGATCCATCAATTAACCCTTTGGTGGTTATTCGCAATGTGAAAAACAGACAACGGTCAACTCACTTTCATATTCGTATTCACGTTTGACTTGTCAAACGGAATCACATAATACTATCTGATTGTTAACCTTCGCAAGCGAAAGGTTAACACCAAAACCTTGCCACTAAAGTGGAAACTTATGGATATACCCCAACTTAGATCTAAAAGACTCTAACAATTCCATTTCTTGCATCATTTACTCTGCCATGTGAATGGATTTCCTAGTCAGCGCATCAGCTACAACATTGGCCTTTCCTGGATGATACTTCAACTCGAAGTCATAATCGTTCAGAAATTCTACCCATCTTCTTTGCTTGTTATTCTGTTCTTTCTGATCAAACAGATACTTTAAACTCTTGTGACCACTAAAGACATCGAAACGAGACCCATATAGGTAACGTCTCCAAATTTTCAGTGCATACACAATAGCTGCCAACTCCAAATCATGAGTCGGATAATTCTCCTCATGAGTCTTCAATTGCCTGGATGCATAGGCTACCACTTGTTGATTCTGCATGAGAACACATCCTAAACTCTTTCCAGAAGCGTCACCGAAAATTTGAAATTCCAATGATGGATCCAGAAGAATCAGGATTGGAGCAGAAGTCAAAGTCTTCAACTCTTGAAAACATTCTTCACAATCGGCATCCCACGTAAACGGATGACCCTTACGAGTTAACCGAGTAAGTGGAAGAACTAGCTGTGAGAACCTTTGAACAAATCTCCTATAGTAACCAGCTTAACTCAGAAACTTTTGATCTCTGTGACTGATGTCGGCCACTCCCATTCAACACCGCTTCTTTCTTACTGGGATCCACCGCAACTCTCGATTGGGAAACCACGTGCCCCAAAAACTTCACTTCCGCCATCCAGAAGTCACACTTCGACGACTTGGCATACAATTCCTTCTCTCGGAGTACGCTCAGAACAATGCGGAGATGTTGGACATGCTCCTCAATTGTCTTAGAGTACACCAAGATATCATCAATGAAAACCACAACGAACTGATCCAGATAAGTGTGGAACACTCGGTTCATGTAATCCATGAATACCGCTGGAGCATTAGTCAAACCGAAGGGCATCACTACAAACACATAATGTCCATACCTAGTACGGAAGGCTGTCTTCGGAATATCTAAGGCGCTAAATTTTATTGGATGATAACCCGACCCTAGATCAATTTTAGTAAACATAGCAGCACCTCGAAGTTGATCGAGAAATTCGTGTATCCTTGGCAAAAAATATTTGTTCTTGATCGTCACTCTGTTGAGTTGTCGATAATCAATGCACAATCTCATGCTACCATTTTTCCTTTCGACTAACCACACCAGAGCACTTCATTTCCTTTAATTCTAAAGGAACATTCAATAAGAAACAATAGATATTGATCCCGTGCCAGGAACCGACTCGATAGAAAACTCTACCTCTCGGTCAGGAGGTACAGAAGAAACTTCATCCGGAAAACATCTAGAAAATTCTTTCATAACTAGAACAGATGACAAATCCAAACAAGTTTCAATGGATGCAGATAACATACTAACATGTGCTTCCGCACCTTGGAATGATGATTGCCCGTCTAAGGTGAACTAGATAACCGCTTCAGAATTTGTCCTAAACAATTCAACTGATTCTGAAGCGAAGTTGATAGTTGATTAACACAGTCGATTGCAACATGATTTGCAGTCATCCAATTCATACCCAAAATGGTGTCCACATTTCTCATAGGAAAACAAATAAATTCTACGATGAAATTTTTGTCTCCTATGACAAGTAGACAATTTTGACAAAATGATTGGGTCTCGACACGACCCTTAGCAGCAGTAAAATAGTTATCGACTCGGATAGCGGAGATTCGCTAGTCCCAACCGATCCACACATGATTGTGCTGTAAAACAATGGGCTCCCCCCGAACCATATAATATACTGACGGAGTTATTGAAAACTGATCTCATACCCCTCGGTAGATTGTCTGCAGTTGTAACTGTCTAAACATTCAGAGTATTGACTCGTCATTGCCTTCGAGCTACTCGTGACTCCTTGTAACCCTTCCTCGCAGGGCACTTTTACCATAGTGACCCTCTTCATTATAATAATGGCATTGAATAGATTTTTGCTTACGCCCACCACTGTGACGCTTCCCACGGTTAGAACATTTTCTGACTTCTGAAGAATCGAAGAATTGCACCAGTTTTTCCTTTGATGAAATTATCTTTGGACTTTACATTCGGAGTTGATAACTCAACTACCTTCTTTCCTTTTCCATATTCCTTATGAGATCATCCTCGGCGACATAGACTGATTGCACCAAGGCAACATAATTAGTAATAGTATAAGAATTGAGACCCTAAGTCATAAAAGCACTAAGGCCCTTCTTATACTTCTGCATTCTCCATTCGTCATCCGGAGCTTACTTTACCATTCGGTAAAACTGAGACAACTCCTCAAACTTAATGATGAATTCTTCCACTGTCATGTCACCTTGCCCGAGGATGCACCGGTTGGAGATTTCGGTCTTGGCTGAGGACTGCATCTTGATCATCCTGCCATAATTCCGCTTATGATGCACTAAGTATTAAGTTGATCAGGCTCAATGTCTCTTAGCATCACAAGTATAATTACAACAAGGACTAACAACGAATCGACTCAACCCTAAACTAAGTCCGACTAGGTCGAACTGCTCTGATACCAACTGTAACACCCTGGTATTTTTATAGAGTAAAAATACCCAAGTGTACTATCATAAAATAATCAGAGATATTTTTCCTGTTTTAGATATTGAACATAAATAAAAACAGCTCATAACCTAGAGTCCAATATCCAAATACCAAGAATTAGCGGAAACGATTTTACAACTTTTACTGGTACAAGTTATACAATCGGAAATACAAAGGTCTCGAGGGAAAGACATTAACAATGAAAACTAAGTCTTCACCGTCTTCATAAGCACACCACCTAGCTGTGGTTCTTCACCTTTGCTTTCTCCCCTGCTTCTCTGTAAAAGCCACAAAATATAAACAGTGAGATACAATCCCAGTGAGTTCTACCGAAACCCCTACTAACACTCGCGGTCCAGTTTGAAAACGTTTTTAAGGTTTGACACAACACCGACCGTAATCCACTTGCTAATCCCGGTGAATCATACAATAAGGCTTCGATCTAGTAGGACACCGACCGCAATCCACTTGCTAATTCCGATGAACTAACATCCTAGGCCTTTCTACGTACCACCGACCGCAATCCACTTGCTAATCCCGGTGAATCATACAATAAGGCTTTGATCTAGTAGAACACCGACCGCAATCCACTTGCTAATCCCGATGAACTAACATCCTAGGCCTTTCTACGTACCACCGACCGCAATCCACTTGCTAATCCCGATGAACGTAGTACAAATTTTGACACAACACCGACCGCAATCCACTTGCTAATCCCGGCGAACCCCATTACCAATAGTGTTTCCTAATGGCACAGAGCCTAGGGTAAGGGTTCATGACTTCCCCGCCTAGTATGTCAACATGGGTCGTGACCCAAACTCGATATAATATATATATATCTACAATAATATGAACATTTAGTTCATTTACATTCAGACCAATAATTGAACATAACACCCGCATCGGGCCGTTTCCCATAGTCGATATAATATATATATATATATATATATATATATATATATATATATATATATATATATATATATCGTGAATCGTAGACCGGTTTAGACAGTAAATAATAACCATCTCGCGTCAGTTATACCATACCACGTAGGACTCATAGTCTGCTTTATTATTAATAAAACATATCCGCACACGAGTACTATTATTTCGGTTTATGGAAACAATTTATAACTTCAAAGCATTTTATAAAGCCCCGTTTCAATTATACTCAAAATCATGGCATTATAAGCCTAATATCATTGGAAAAGGGTTAGGAAAGGATTAGAAGAGGAATGGAATCGATCGGGATCATTTCGGGCCATTTTGGAAAACAGAATCAGAACACAGCGCACGGTCCGTGCTCCCATACGCACGGGTCGTGCGCCCTGTAACGTATTTTTGAGGAATGGAAACCGAATGGGACGCACGGTTCGTGCGCCAGGGGCGCACGGATCGTGCGCATTTGACAGCATTCCGTTTTCATTCCGTTTTAAGTTTTTCTTTGTTCCGATCAATTCCGGTACCTGTTCCAGTCCAGTCCCAACACAAAAATAGTCCAAAAACATATTCAAACAACAATGATCATCAATCAAACAATCCAAAAACCAATTGAACATAAAACGTGATTTTCGTACAAAATACTGTTTCGACAACGAGCCAAAACCGAAACACATTTCACAATTTAAGTTTATTAATTTAAAAACCTAAACGTGAGTAAAACTCACCTATCATGATGAAAATCACGAAGCACCGAGACTTTCCGCGAGAACGCTTTTCTGACATAACCACACGAACGCTCCCCGAGTCAAGTCCACGTTCCGGCGACATCCGAATCCGCTCCTAAAGCTTTCCACTCGATCACGAGACCTCTTTTTGACCAAAATACCGAATTCCTCGAAATCCTCCATGAACACTATTCATCATCCCTAACCTCCAAAAGCTACTATTCACAAAAACCCCCAAATTGGATTTTTCAACGCAAACTCACCCAACTCGCTTCCAATCTCCCAATCGAACTTCAATCATCGATCAATCATCCTCGGGTCCGCGCCAAACACCATCCCAAGCTACCCTTGAGCTTGAACCATCACAAATCTCAATTCCCTTCAAATTTTCGAAAATGGCAAAGTGAGAGAGAGTGAGTTGATGATGATGATGTTGGTACCAAATCGAAGAGGAAGTAATGCTGAACGTTTTTCGTGTTGGAAGGAAGTCGTTTTGATGAGCTTAAATCCTCCCTTTTTCTTTTTCTTCCTCCTCACCCATTCTTTTCTCCTCTTTTCCCCTTTCTCTCTTTTCTCTCGGTTCTCTCCCTGTCTCTCGCTTCCTTTCCTTTCTTTTTAATTCTCTTTTCTTTCTTTAACACACACACACACATGTTTATTTAATAAATAAGTGTTAACGTGGTCAAATTACCATATTGATCTAAGTCTCTTATTTCGATTCCAAAACTTCCTTGATCCGTATTATCCGGTTAACGATCCGATGACAACCAATAATTAATTTTTTGCACTCAATAAATTTACCTGTCAAGTACTAAATTAGTTTAATTGGGTTAACACCCAAATAATTCTACTAATTATTTTGAGGGTGTTACAGATATCCTGTACGGTGCCATAGACACAGGCCTCGTACCGGGTACAAAATCAATAGAAAACTCCACTTCCCTCTCAGGCGGCACACTTGGAATCTCATCAGGGAAACCATCAGGAAATTCGCGCACCACCTGCAACTTTTCAATGATAGCTTGATTCTCAACAGACAGCGATGCCATCAGCGAGAATAACAGAACTCCTTCCTTCATCAACTTCCGCAACTGACTAGCGGATAACAGGCCAGACTTCTCCTCTTCGAAACTCACCGACTTTCTACGACAATTAATATGAACATGGTTATGCTCTAACCAGTTCATTCCCAAGATTACATCTAATCCTCTCAACGGCAAGCAAACAAAATCCACAACAAAGTCTCTGTCGAAGATCGACAAGGGACACTGAAAACACACTAGAGAGGTAGTTACCGACCCCTTAGCTGGAGTGTCGACAACCATCTCTCCATTCATAGCAGACAATACAAGACCCAACTTCTTACAACAATCAGCAGCAATAAAGCAATGAGTAGCACCAGTATCAACAATAGACTTTAAAGGAGTACCGTTAATGAAGCACGTACCTCTAATGAGTCCAGCATCCTCAGTAGGCTCTTCACCTGCTAAAGCGAACACTTTTCCACTGTACCTCTCCTTCTTCGGCTTCGGACACTGTGTACTGATATGCCCTCCTTCACCACAGTTGTAGCAAACCACTACCTTGCTCTCACATTCGGCCACCACATGGCCGTCCTTCCCGCACTTGAGACACCTCTTCACGTCGCTTCTGCACATGACACTCTTGTGGCCAGGCTTGCCACACTTAAAACACACAATGCTAGCAGGGGCATCTCCCCCACTAGTCCTCTTGTCAGCACCAGCTCTCTGCTTACCCTTGCCCGCAGGGACCTCATACGGCTTACTACGGCCTTGAAACTTGCTCCTCTTATCGTTCACAATCTTGTAGTGAGCATTACTATCTTCCTCAAAAATCCTACAACTATCAATCAAGTCAGCAAAGACACGGATCTTCTGATATCCGATTGCTTTCTTGATCTCGGGCCTCAAACCATTCTCGAACTTGATACACTTGGAAAACTCAGCAATAGCTCCAGTGTAATGCGGATAGAACTTTGCTAGCTCCACGAACTTAGCGGCATACTCCGATACGGACATACTCCTTTGTTTCAGCTCCAGAAACTCAATCTCTTTCTTCCCTCGGACATCTTCCGGATATTACTTACGGTTAACCTCTCTGCTGAACACCTCCCAGGTAATCTTTTCATTAGCAGTCTCCAACCTCTTCCATCGGGGTCATACTTGCCCTTGAAGGTGGGCGGATTCTCTCTCTGAAATGTCGCCAGACTGCGAGTCCCAGCATTCTCACCGGCATTCTGCTGATTCTGGACAGCCTGCGCCATAGCAGCTAGAGCAGCAGCAATTGCAGCATCGTTCCTCCCAGCCATTTCAACTCACTTGCTACAAAACAAACAACAGTTAGATATAATTGACAACACAACATCGTCAATTGACACTACGATTGGACAACTTGGTCGGACAGACCGAACTTTTTCTCTGATACCACTAATGTAACACCCCTTTTCTACCCGGCAATTATTTAATAAAATCAGAGTTACAAAAAAATATTATTTCATACTTCGAAAAGAGATGTCGCACATTCAACGATAGTTCAAAACGTCACATACGATATATAACACTTTGTCAAAATACATCACCACGCAGCGGAAATAGAAATAAATTTTAAAACAATAAAATCATAGCGTCCTGAATGGACTCCAAATCAATAAAGATGCAACAGCCAAAGTCTAGGTTCGTTTCCCCCCTTGAGTGTTACATATTAAAGCAAAGGACGCCGACTCAGACTAGCGAAGGTAACTAGGCCTTCACTCGCAATCACCTGCACGTTACCGCATAGGGGTAACATTCAAACAGAAGGGGTGAGATATCTTCAATATAATAGCGTAAAATGATAGGCAATATGCTAGAATATGACAACTATATCTACCACTCCACTACACACATCGAATTATAAACACACGTTAATTATGAACACCACAATCAGTCACCAAATGTCATGATAATGCATGAATGCAACCCACACCAACGGGCATATGCATGTGGTACCAAATCACCAAAATTTTGCCTGTAAATAGAGGCGTCACCAATATTGAGAGCTTTCACACCCGGCTCACCAGTTTAGAAAAATTGAGCTTTCACACCCGACTCACTAGTTTTATAAAAATTGAGCTTTCACAGCCAGCTCCAAGACCAAAGGCCTTCACCAAAACAAATGCATATGCTGTATGCGACACCATGAATGCACACAGACAATCATCCAGAAATAGTCACAATGTGACACACCAAAAGTCAATCACCGAATATCACCAAAATTGAGCCTTCACACCTAGCCCAACGACACCGAAACACCAACTAACCGAAACAGCGGAACACCAAGATTTGGAGCCTTCACACCTAGCTCCAACAACACCAAGGTTTGAGCCTTCACACACAGCTCAAACAGCACCAAGACACCAAGATGACAACCACATTCTAAATATTGGGACGACGACAATTTTCCAAAATATTTGAGATGCGACAGTTTTTCTTTTCCCAAAAACGGTAATATTCAACGGCTAAGCCAACGGCTAACAATTTCCAGAAAAATAGATCACTTTGCCTGAAATTAGAATATTCAGCTAGGCCTCTGAATAAGCTTTCCAAAACATTTTGAAACGTCTCAATCGGACTCCCGAGTCAAAAGATATTGCAAAAACAAAATAGGAACAAAACAGAGACACATGCTGAAAACGGCGCCCAGGCACAGGGCGCCTAGCAGGAACACGCAACACAGAAAACTGGCGCCCAGGAGCAGGGTGCCCAGCAACAGGCAACACAACAGAATCTGGCGCCCATGAGCAGGGCGCCTAGCAACACTGCAGGACATGGCGCCCTTGGCGCCCAGACCACCTAGAACACAACAGAAACGCACCAAGACACAGGAATTGGCGCCCATGGCGCCCAGACAGCCTACAGCACAAAACGCAACACAGAACAGGAACACGCACTAGACACGGGAACAGCACCCATGGCGCCCCTGCGCCAAGACACAGCAACACACACACACTGGCACACGCGGACACACACCAGACACGGCGCCCTTGCACAGGGCGCCAGAGACAGCAATAGAACACCAAGCAACAGGGTCAGGCACGGCGCCCAGGCACGGGGCGCAAAAAACAGCATCTAGGACAACGGCGCCCATGGCGCCTTAGGGGTCTATATTTTCATTTTTTTTACCAATTCAAATCACCAATTCTCAACCACCAATGCCAATCACCATGAACTGTCAATCACAACATCAAACGACAATTAATCGAACACCTAGCATGCAATTAGTAGTAACAACAATGAATCACCAATTTTTAGAGTCACAACAATCACCAACAAGCCAAATTTCAATTAAACCTAGTTATAATTCAACTATCACCAAATCAAACATCAAAATCAATCAAGAGGTATTATAGGACCTATCCCCACATAACCCCATCATGAAACCCCATTATAAGGAAGAACCCCACCCTTACCTTATAGTAGGAGAGCACTATGCGGATGCCCATCTTTTGTTCCAGAATACTGTCTGTAGTCCTCTGCTTCTGCTGTGTGCCTTGATGAAATGAGAAAGCTAGAAATTCCTTGGCTTAGGGTTTCGGAGATTTTCTGTAACATCCCCAAAATAATTAATTTAATGATTTTGATATTTAACCCAACTAATTTATTTTAGTGCTTGATTGATAAATTTTGTTAATTGAGTATTATGGTCATTCGACCCACAATACAATTTAAGTGCTTAGGAAAGATAGAAGAGATTAGGGGTATTATGGTCATTTGACCCACAATACAATTTAAGTGTTTAAAATAAAAAGAAAAGAAGAGAAAGGAGAGAAAGAGAAGAGAGGTCAGGTGAGAAGAAGGGAGAAAAGAAAGGAAACGAAGAAAGAATAAAAGTGAAGAAGAAGAAGAAGAAGAAGAAGAAGAAGAAGAAGAAGAAGAAGAAGAAGAAGAAGAAGAAGAAGAAGAAGAAGAAGAAGAAGAAGAAGAAGAAGAAGAAGAAGAAGAAGAAGAAGAAGAAGAAGAAGAAGAAGAAGAAGAAGAAGAAGAAGAAGAAGAAGAAGAAGAAGAAGAAGAAGAAGAAGAAGAAGAAGAAGAAGAAGAAGAAGAAGAAGAAGAAGAAGAAGAAGAAGAAGAAGAAGAAGAAGAAGAAGAAGAAGAAGAAGAAGAAGAAGAAGAAGAAGAAGAAGAAGAAGAAGAAGAAGAAGAAGAAGAAGAAGAAGAAGAAGAAGAAGAAGAAGAAGAAGAAGAAGAAGAAGAAGAAGATCCTCACCATCCACAAACCCTAGGCTTCAAATTTCTTCATCATTTTCCTTCCATTTTCGTGTTCCATAGCTAGGTAAGCTCATCCTGTCTTTCCTTTTCCCTTTGGGGTTTCTATTTTATGAGTTAGAGAGTGTGGTGAGATGTGATTTTTGAGTTGTCTGATGATTTTTGTCGTTCCTAGGTGATTAGAAGCAACCCAAGGTAGTTTGAGCATGGATTGAAGTTCGATTTGGCGTTGGAAGCGAGTTGGTGACTTAGGGTTCGAATTGGGGATTTTTTGGAAAAATTGTCTTTCAGTCAAATCATTGTGTCACCGTTGAAGGTGAGTTCTTACTCTGTTGTGTGTTCCATTTGTTGAAGTTTAATATGTGATTTGCTATTTCGGTTTGTTGTACGTTATCGAGAAATGTTTGTGTACGAAAACCATTAAAATCGCATTTGATGTCAAATTCATTTTTGATTGATTGATTGATGATTGGATGTTGATTGTTGTTAAAAATTACTGATTTGATATAGCAAATATTGTTATGTTGTGAGATAGATTGATTGGGTTGAGTTTGGAATTAATAGGGAAGAAGAAAATGGTTCGGAAACTGATGTTTAAGCAAACATACAGTGCATAATCGATTGTTAGCTTGAATGAAGCAGTAAAGAAGCTTCACAATTGATTATGAGCTTGAATGAAGTAGTAAACAAGGTTCACAATCGATTATGAGCCCGAATGATCAGAAACCAAGCTTCACAATCGATTATGAGCTTTGATAAAGTAGTTATCATATTCATAATCGATTGTCAAGAAAGAAAAATGTTTTGAAACTGATTTTATACAGTTCACAATCGATTCTGAGATTTGATAAAGTCGTTATCAAGTTCATAATCGATTTTCAGAGCTTACAAACTCGGTTCGTTTAAATTCACGTGTTTACTTTCATTGGGTACGGCTTCATGAGTTATTTTACAACTGAAATATTTATAGCGATATTGCTAAAGTTGAGGTTGTTCTTTTGCAATTATACCCCAATATTGGAACCGTCAATTAGTGTCAACAGTTCAGTCAAATATTTTATTTTGAGTGACTATAATTTGAAAGAGATCTGATTTAATTGGAGTTTTATTTTATTAACAATTAAACTTATTCTTTTCATTCTAAGTAGTGGTTTTACTGATTTTAAACAAGCTTCAGTCGAGAAAATAGGTTTTCAAATGACACGCGATACTTTACACCTTTATAAAAATGAGTTCATTGTTAGACATGTAACTTTTATTTTCTTTGGAATCCCTTTTTTAGAATAACTTTTGTCCTTTAACCACTAAATTTGTTTGACCTCAGATTTCAAACTTTAAATGTTCAGATTCAGTATCCTTATCTTCAAGCGCTTTACGATTTTGACAAATTAAGTCGTTTTATTCATTAAAGATATGATGATTAGGTATGTAGAAGGAATGAATAATTATGTTAACCCTTATATGCTCTTGGAATAAGATTGTGTTGTCATGCTTGAAGAAACTCTTTTGTACAAAGTTTGAAATTGTAATACCCTTGTTTTCAGCGGTGGTTAGAAGTTTTGTGAGTTAGACTCTTTGGTACATGCTAATATGTTTTTATGAAATGGTATTGGTGCTAAATATGTGATAGGCCGCAAGTGCACGGTTCTATCGCGTAGTAAAAATATCAATCCCACAGAGATTATGTGATTACCAATATTATTTTCGGTTGTGATTAGCTAAAAGGAATGATTGAAGTAGATAGAGTTGATTGTTCTGGTTTTAAAGTTTATAAATAAAAGCGTCTTAGGATTGTGGTTTCATCAGAATGATATAACGAATTCACAATCTTGCATCCGTTCTCTATTTTATGTAAGGTTCATATTTTAAGGACGAGACATTCAATGGTAGCTCAAGTTTCCTCTCGGAATACAAGAGTGTGTCTTGACCCAATAATCAAACCTATTCTCATGATTATTTCCAAGATCCCTTAAGTATAAGCCTTTTTAGTCCCAAAAGTCCCAAAACTATTCTCATGTTCTGTTTCCTATGTTTAATCTCATAGGTCCAATATCAAACTTCACCTCTCGGTCTTTCATTTGATATATGAAATAAAACTTATGATTGATGGGATTAAGTTAAATTATAAACTTTAACAAAATAAATTTTAGACTTGGGATTGTTTAGGGTCTATCATTGGACTAGTCCCACAATCCCAAGACTAAAAGGAGTCTACTCACTCGTGATCATAGTAGACAAAAACTTAGAAGAAGAAGATGAAGACATGAATAATGACGGAAAGATAAATAACGGAATTGAAAATCATGGAATTATAAATTGCTTGAATGTAAACGACGGAAAGTAAAAGAAAGCTATCAATGACTGAAATGTAGAAGTGCGGAAATATAAATTGTAAGAATATAAAGTGCAAGAAAAATAAAAGCAAGAATGTAAAGAGCAAGAAGAATGTAAATTGCATAAAACTTAGGAGGGATCTTTGAGTAGTATTTTCACAATGATCAAAGATGATCAATGATGATCCATCCAAGATTAATGAATAATCCAAGATGAATGAATGGCCTTCACTCTTGGTATGAGCTCTATTTATAGGCAAGGAATGATAGACAAGCCATCCCTCCAACTATTTTTTGTCTTCCACTTGTAACACCCCGATAAATTCTAACATATAGAATTACCGAAATGCACTAAATGGCATACATCAGAGTAACTTCCTGTTAATGAAATATTGAACACATCTAAAACTTTCGATAATACATATCTAATGGTTCTCTGAACCTCATAAACTTCCTGAAAATGCTTAAGTTTCAAAACTTAAGACTTGTACATAATCCTGGTGTTCAATACTCAAAACATAAAGTAGCGGAAACGACTTACAACTGATACATGATCGTTATATAATCAAAAACATAGAAACGATAAATGGGACAAAGGTCTAAAACATGAAATTAGGTCTTCAATGACTCCAAGAGTCACACCAGCTAACCGTGCTTTGTCGCCTTTGATTTCCCCTGTTTCTCTGTAAAAACCACAAATATGAAGGGTGAGATAAACATTATCTCAGTGAGTCCTATCGAGACCCCTTACTAACTCTAACGGTTCATTATGCCTTGCTTTGAATTCGTGGTCCCAAAAGCAACCACGTGGAAATATATTAAGTTCCTGTAACCTTTATGCTCATGGCCCTCCTAAGCGACACATGAAGCATACAATCTTTTGTTCCATGTTTTTAGCATAACACCTCAGTCTACCTATTTTATAGGTACTTCTTTGACTTTGGTGAACCTGTAACACCCCTTTTCTAATAACCTTACTATTTAATAAAAATCAGAGTTTCTTTTTTTTTTTTGAAAAAATCTAAGCGAGTACTACACTTACTTCATTAAATCAACAACTTCAATTTTCATAGTTCGGTTAAAACCACAAGATACATAGCACCATGAAATACCGTTTAGTTCGCACCAGCCAAATACAGTCACTACAGCAGCGGAATAATAACAAGTTCGAAAGACAAAACCAATACAGCACCAATAATATTCTAACAGCATAAAGACAATAACATATAAGCATAAGACGCCCCCCCGGTGCTACGTATCAGAGCATGACACTTCCTACCAGACGAAGGCATAAGGGTAACCTTCACTCGCTATTACCTGCACGTTGCCGACATAAGAAGCAACATAAAAGCAGTAGGGTGAGTCTCTTTTCATAATTAATAACATATGGAAATAAGCACTGCATAGGAAAAGGTAACTAGGCACACCGATTCATAATCATGGCAACAACCATATCAAAATTACATTTCCAAACAACCCTGCATAATATATGGTTATGCATGAAATGCAACCCAAACTCCACGGGCACATGCATGTCGGATCCGTCACCAAATACAAATAGGCCGTAGCCTCTGCTCACCAAAATAAAATTAGGCCGAAGCCTCTGCTCACCAATAATGCACATGTCTCATGAGATGCTATGGAAATGCACCACAACACACCACACAATTCATCAATTCGCCATTAAATCAACTCGCCATTTTATTCGTATTCTCACCATTGTATTAATCAGCTCACCAATTAAAATTAGGCCGAAGCCTCTGCTCACCAATCACACCATAATACACTCACCAACTCAACCCACCACTCACACCAACACCAATTTCAATTAGGCCAATTTAGGATTTGACACGACATAGGGAAAATGAATAAAAATTGAAATTAGACACCTAGAACAACTTCAGTCCAGAACCACCAGTAAATTAACTCATTTTTGGATAACCGAGTCAAAAGTTACGTTAAAAACAAAACCGGAAAAATACTTAGACATTCTGGAAACTGGCGCCCATGCGCTGGGCGCCCAGGAGAAACACAGGACTTGGCGCATGGGCGCTGGCGCAGGGTAACGCGGCGCCCAGGCACTAGGCGCCTAAGGCCAACACGCAAGAAAATTCATTTTACTTCGAAATTGATTTTGTACGAGCCAAATACTCAGAATATGAGAACCCAACAAAAATTTTGGCTAAAAGTGACACGCCTCTTTGGCGCCCATGGACTAGGCGCCTAAGGCCAGGACAAACCACAACTCCTATGACTCCAAAAATTGTTTTGCACGAGCCATTTATTCAATGTATGAAAACCCAAAAAGAATTTTTAGAAAATAATCAATACAACAGTGGCGCCCTTGGCGCCCATGGCCAAGGCGCCTAGCGCCAAAACTGGCAACACAGTGAGGCAGGCACAGGGAACAACAGGCGCAGGGCGCCTAGCGCCCAGACACAGAACTGGCGCAGGAACACCCAAAACTGGCGCAGAGCACATGGCGCCCATGCACTAGGCGCCTAGTGAAAACACGGAACACAACTATTTTGGTGACCAAAATCATTTTGCACGAGCTATTTTACTTGAATATGAAAACCAGAAGCCAAAATTGGCAAAACAATCACCAGAACATTGGGGCCCTTGGCGCCCATGACACAAGGCGCCTAGTGCCAAAAACTGGCAACACAGTGGCTGGAAAACTGGCGCAGGCACAATGGCTGGGCGCCTGGTGCCCATGACTGAGACACAGAATCAGCAACAAGGCATATGGCGCCCAAGGCGCCTAGGAACTCCAAAAATCAAAATTTTTCTAATTCAAACACCAAATTAAATTCACCAAACACCCAATCATATATATATATATATATAATTCAATTATCACCATGACCCTCAATTCTCACCAACAAACACCAACAAGTCATATACTCAAACACGTGACATACAATTCACATTAGCAACAATCAAAACACCAATTATGCGATTTTAACATAGGAAATTCCTAATCATATATCACAACACTACAATTAAATCAACAACACAACAATTCATTCATAGAAATCATCCTAGAACCTAACCCTAGGCATTACTAATCACATAAGCTATTAAAGATAAAAAGAGGACCCCCTAACCTCTTAGAAGTCGAAATTGCTAGGCAAGGCTCCAAGGAATTGCAAGACACCAACAAGCCTTCTCTCCCTCCTTGAGTGATTCGCCCTATTTCTTCTTCTCCTCCTCTCTTCGCGACTTCTCCTCTTCTCACTCTCTCTTTTTACGTTTTCTTTTCTTTCTTTTGCACACTTGAGTAAAATGAGAACTAACTCCCAAGACCCCTAAGTGAGTCGACTCCTATGACTATCCAATGGGTCATGGGCTCACTTGTGGATCATGGGCCCCCATGCACCACCTAATTCGTGACAACGCCTCCTAATTAAATAAAATAAAATAAATTAAACCTTGAATTAGTTAATTAAATTAAATAAATATTGTAAGCCTTAAACAACTTAATTAAATAAATAATTAAATTATTTTGGGGCGTTACAACTCTCCCCCACTTAGAATATTTCGTCCTCAAAATTACCTGAATCAAACAACTCCGGATATGCTTCCCGCATCTTACTCTCCAGCTCCCATGTCATACTCTCACCAGCAGCTCCTAGCCCCACCACTTTCACCAAAGGAATTTCCTTCCCTCTTAGAGTCTTCACTTCTCTATCTTCAATTCGCACAGGCATAGTCTCCACAGTGAGATTATCCCGTACCTCTACTTCATCCATCTGAATCACATGAGACGGGTCCGGAACATACTTTCGAAGTTGTGACACGTGGAACACGTCATGCAAGTTCGAAAGATTAGGCGGCAAAGCCACCCTATAAGCAACACTTCCCACCCTCTCCGTAATCTGATACGGACCAATGAAACGGGGAGTTAACTTCTTTGATTTCAAGGCACGCCCAACACCAGTCACCGGAGTGACTCTCAGAAACACATGATCACCGGCCTGAAACTCTAAATCCTTCCTTCTCTTATCATGATAGCTCTTTTGTCGACTCTGCGACGCTTTCATCTTCTCCCGGATCAATTTTACCTTCTCAGTTGTTTCTCGCACAATCTCAGGCCCCAACACTGCACTCTCTCCAGATTCATACCAACATAACGGAGTCCTACATCTCCGACCATACAACGCCTCAAACGGTGCCATTCCAATACTAGAATGATGACTATTATTATAGGTGAACTCAATCAATGGAAGATTAGAATCCCACAAACCTCCCTGCTCGAGAACACATGCCCTCAACAAGTCCTCTAACGACTGAATAGTTCTCTCCGTCTGACCATCTGTCTGCGGATGATAAGCGGAGCTCAACCTCAACTTAGAACCCAAAGCTTCCTGCAAACTTTTCCAAAATTCAGAAGTGAATCTTGGATCTCTATCAGATACAATACTAAGCGGAACGCCATGCAACTTCACAATTGTCTTGATGTAGATCTCTGCTAACTTTGGAACTGGATAAGTCATATTAATTGGTAAGAAATGAGCAGACTTTGACAACCTGTCACAACCACCCATATAGCATCAAACCCTCTCACTGTATTGGGCAAACCAGTCACAAAATCCATGGAAATGCTATCCCATTTCCATTCCGGAACTTCTAATGGTTGCATCAACCCCGCAGGCTTCTGATGCTCAATCTTAGACTTCTGACAAGTGAGACAAGAATACACAAACTGTGCCACATCCTTCTTCATACCAGGCCACCAGAACAACTTCTTCAAATCTTGGTACATTTTCGTAGCCCCTGGATGAATACTCAACTTGCTCCTATGGCTCTCCTCAAGAATCATTCCCTTCATCTCAGCATCATCAGGAATGCAGATCCTATCCCTGAATCTCAATACACCTTGAGAATCTAACTTGAAATCCCCATTCACAGCTTGATCATTCACAACTAACAAGTCTACCAACTTTACATCTGACTTTTGGGCTTCTCGAACACTAACCAAAAATTCATTGCCAATCTTCAACATTCCCAATCTGACACTCTGCGGTGTCACTTCACAAACCAGACTCATGTCCCGGAACTGCTCAATCAGTTCTAATTCTTTAACCATCATAGCCGACATATGCAAGCTCTTCCGACTTAAAGCATCAGCCACGACATTAGCTTTGCCGGGATGATAGTTCAAGCCGAAATCATAATCCTTCAGCAATTCTAACCAACGTCTCTGTCTCATATTTAGCTCCTTCTGTCAAACAAGTATTTCAGACTCTTATGGTCACTAAACACCTCAAATCTAGTACCATACAGATAGTGCCTCCAAATCTTCAGCACAAATACAATTGCAGCTAGCTCCAAATCATGAGTAGGGTAGTTTTTCTCATGGGTCCTCAACTGTCTAGACGCATAAGCTACTACCTTACCCTCTTGCATTAACACACCTCCCAAACCCATCTTGGAAGCATCACAATATACTACAAACGGTTGATCCGGAACAGGCAAAGTCAAAACGGGCGATGGTGTCAACTTCTTTTTCAACTCATTGAAGCTCTCCTCACAGCGAGCATCCCACACAAAAGCTTTTCCCTTACACGTCAATTGAGTCAACGGAAGGGCCAACTTCGAGAAACCTTCTATAAACCTCCTGTAATAACCGGCTAGTCCCAAGAAGCTTCTAATCTCTGTAACTGACTTCGGGCTCTCCCATTGCAACACAGCATCAATCTTGGCTGGATCCACAGCTATACCATTACCAGAGATAATATGACCAAGGAAACCTACTTCATTCAGCCAGAACTCACACTTAGACAACTTTGCATACAATTTCTTTTCTTTCAACACTTCTAGTACTAACCTCAAATGTTCTGCGTGCTCCTCTTCTGTCTTAGAATACACCAGAATGTCGTCAATAAACACGACCACAAACCGATCCAAGTAACTATGGAAGGTACGATTCATGTACTCCATAAACACTCCTGGCGCGTTGGTAACACCAAACGGCATCACTGAATATTCATAGTGCCCATATCTCGTTCTGAAAGCGGTTTTCTGAATGTCTTCATCCTTTACCTTGATCTGGTGATAACCCGACCTCAAATCGATTTTGCTAAACACTTTAGCACCTACCAACTGGTCCATCAAATCATCAATTCTGGGAAGCGGATACCTGTTCTTTATTGTCACCTTGTTCAATTGCCTATAATCGACACAAAGTCTCATACTCCCATCCTTCTTTTTCACTAACAATACCGGAGCACCCCACGGTGACACACTTGGCCTTACAAATTTCTTCTCAAGCAGATCTTCTAATTGCTTTTTCAATTCAGACAACTCTAAGGCTGACATCCGGTACGGTGCCATAGACACAGGCCTAGTACCAGGTATAAGATCAATAGCAAACTCAACCTCCCTCTCCGGCGGAACACTTGGAATTTCATCCGGGAACACTTCAGGAAACTCACAGACTACCTGAACCCCTTTAATGATCGCCTGATTCTCAGCAGACAATGACGCCATCAAAGCAAACAGATGAACTCCCTCTTTCATTACCTTATGCAATTGACCAGCAGGCAACAAAACGGATTCTTCTTCTTCGGGAGGAAGGAAACTCACAGATTTTCGAAAACAATTAATATGCACATGGTTAACTACTAACCAGTCCATGCCAAGAATGACATCCAACCCTCCCAACGGCAAACAAATAAGGTCAACAAGGAAATCCCTGCCGAAGATTGACAGAGGGCACTTAGCACACACAAGAGAGGTAGTTACTGAACCCTTAGCTGGAGTGTCAATAACCATCTCCCTCATCATAGAAGATAAAACAAGGTCCAATTTCTTAGCACATAAAGCAGCAACAAATGAATGCGTAGCACCAGTATCAATAATAGCAATCAAAGGAATACCATTAATAAAACATGTACCTCTAATCTCATTAGTATCCTCTGATCCTGCGAGAGCAAACACTTTTCCATACGACTTCTCTTTCTTCGGCCTAGTACACTTGGTACTAATATGACCTGCCTCCCCACAGTTGTAGCACACCACATCCTTTTTCTCACATTTGGCAGCTACATGACCTTCTTTACCGCACTTGAAACATTTATTATCCGAGCAGTCAAAACTCTTATGGTCCGGCTTGCCACACCTGTAGCACACAACCTTCGCAGGGGCATCTCCCCCACTTGGTTTCTTATTATCAGCATACCTCTGCTTACCCTTACCAGCCGAAACCTCATATGGCTTACCCCGGTTCTGAAATTTACCCCTCTGATCTCTCAAGACCTTGGAGTGAGCATTACTATCATCTTCGAATATCCTGCAACTGTCGATTAAATCAGCGAATACCCGAATCTTCTGGTACCCTATAGCTTTCTTTATATCCGCCCCCAGTCCATTCTCAAACTTAATACATTTTGAGAATTCAGAATCAGCATCAGCATAATGGGGATAAAACTTAGCCAATTCAGTGAACTTGGCAGCATACTCTGTCACTGACATGTTCCCTTGCTTGAGCTCAAGGAATTCTATTTCTTTCTTTCCCCTCACATCTTCTGGAAAATACTTCCGTAAGAACTCTCTACGGAAAACAGCCCAAGTTATCTCTTCATTAGCAGTTTCTAATCTCTGCCTAACCTCCATCCACCAATCATCAGCTTCTTCTGCCAGCGTATGGGTACCATACCTGACCTTCTACGCATCTTCACAATCCATGACACGGAATATCCTTTCGATCTCTTTCAGCCAGGCTAGAGCACCATCTGGATTGTACTTGCCCTTAAAAACAGGTGGATTCTCCCTCTGGAACGTGGCTAAACTGCGAGTCCCAGCATTTTCAGCACCATTTTGCTGGTTCCCAACAGCCTGAGCCATAGCCTGCAAAGCAGCAGCAAGAGCAGCGTCGTTCCTCCCAGCCATTTCAAACTATCACTGCAGCACAAACAGAAATTTAGAACTAATCTAACAATTCTCTTTGTCATAAGACACTATGACAGGACGACTTGGCCGGACAGACCGAACTGCTCTGATACCACTAATGTAACACCCCTTTTCTAATAACCTTACTATTTAATAAAAATCAGAGTTTCTTTTTTTTTTTGAAAAAATCTAAGCGAGTGCTACACTTACTTCATTAAATCAACAACTTCAATTTTCATAGTTCGGTTAAAACCACAAGATACATAGCACCATGAAATACCGTTTAGTTCACACCAGCCAAATACAGTCACTACAGCAGCGGAATAATAACAAGTTCGAAAAACAAAACCAATACAGCACCAATAATATTCTAACAGCATAAAGACAATAACATATAAGCATAAGACGCCCCCCCGGTGCTACGTATCAGAGCATGACACTTCCTACCAGACGAAGGCATAAGGGTAACCTTCACTCGCTATTACCTGCACGTTGCCGACATAAGAAGCAACATAAAAGCAGTAGGGTGAGTCTCTTTTCATAATTAATAACATATGGAAATAAGCACTGCATAGGAAAAGGTAACTAGGCACACCGATTCATAATCATGGCAACAACCATATCAAAATTACATTTCCAAACAACCCTGCATAATATATGGTTATGCATGAAATGCAACCCAAACTCCACGGGCACATGCATGTCGGATCCGTCACCAAATACAAATAGGCCGTAGCCTCTGCTCACCAAAATAAAATTAGGCCGAAGCCTCTGCTCACCAATAATGCACATGTCTCATGAGATGCTATGGAAATGCACCACAACACACCACACAATTCATCAATTCGCCATTAAATCAACTCACCATTTTATTCGTATTCTCACCATTGTATTAATCAGCTCACCAATTAAAATTAGGCCGAAGCCTCTGCTCACCAATCACACCATAATACACTCACCAACTCAACCCACCACTCACACCAACACCAATTTCAATTAGGCCAATTTAGGATTTGACACGACATAGGGAAAATGAATAAAAATTGAAATTAGACACCTAGAACAACTTCAGTCCAGAACCACCAGTAAATTAACTCATTTTTGCATAAAACCAGAATATTTGGATAGACACCGAAATTAGCTTCGAAACGCATTTTGAACCGTTAAATTTGGATAACCGAGTCAAAAGTTACGTTAAAAACAAAACCGGAAAAATACTTAGACATTCTGGAAACTGGCGCCCAGGCGCTGGGCGCCCAGGAGCAACACAGGACTTGGCGCATGGGCGCTGGCGCAGGGGAACGCGGCGCCCAGGCACTAGGCGCCTAAGGCCAACACGCAAGAAAATTCATTTTACTTCGAAATTGATTTTGTACGAGCCAAATACTCAGAATATGAGAACCCAACAAAAATTTTGGCAAAAAGTGACACGCCTCTTTGGCGCCCATGGACTAGGCGCCTAAGGCCAGGACAAACCACAACTCCTATGACTCCAAAAATTGTTTTGCACGAGCCATTTATTCAATGTATGAAAACCCAAAAAGAATTTTTAGAAAATAATCAATACAACAGTGGCGCCCTTGGCGCCCATGGCCAAGGCGCCTAGCGCCAAAACTGGCAACACAGTGAGACAGGCACAGGGAACAACAGGCGCAGGGCGCCTAGCGCCCAGACACAGAACTGGCGCAGGAACACCCAAAACTGGCGCAGAGCACATGGCGCCCATGCACTAGGCGCCTAGTGAAAACACGGAACACAACTATTTTGGTGACCAAAATCATTTTGCACGAGCTATTTTACTTGAATATGAAAACCAGAAGCCAAAATTGGCAAAACAATCACCAGAACATTGGGGCCCTTGGCGCCCATGACACAAGGCGCCTAGTGCCAAAAACTGGCAACACAGTGGCTGGAAAACTGGCGCAGGCACAATGGCTGGGCGCCTGGTGCCCATGACTGAGACACAGAATCAGCAACAAGGCATATGGCGCCCAAGGCGCCTAGGAACTCCAAAAATCAAAATTTTTCTAATTCAAACACCAAATTAAATTCACCAAACACCCAATCATATATATATATATATAATTCAATTATCACCATGACCCTCAATTCTCACCAACAAACACCAACAAGTCATATACTCAAACACGTGACATACAATTCACATTAGCAACAATCAAAACACCAATTATGCGATTTTAACTTAGGAAATTCCTAATCATATATCACAACACTACAATTAAATCAACAACACAACAATTCATTCATAGAAATCATCCTAGAACCTAACCCTAGGCATTACTAATCACATAAGCTATTAAAGATAAAAAGAGGACCCCCTAACCTCTTAGAAGTCGAAATTGCTAGGCAAGGCTCCAAGGAATTGCAAGACACCAACAAGCCTTCTCTCCCTCCTTGAGTGATTCGCCCTATTTCTTCTTCTCCTCCTCTCTTCGCGACTTCTCCTCTTCTCACTCTCTCTTTTTACGTTTTCTTTTCTTTCTTTTGCACACTTGAGTAAAATGAGAACTAACTCCCAAGACCCCTAAGTGAGTCGACTCCTATGACTATCCAATGGGTCATGGGCTCACTTGTGGATCATGGGCCCCCATGCACCACCTAATTCGTGACAACGCCTCCTAATTAAATAAAATAAAATAAATTAAACCTTGAATTAGTTAATTAAATTAAATAAATATTGTAAGCCTTAAACAACTTAATTAAATAAATAATTAAATTATTTTGGGGCGTTACAGAACCCATCCCGCTATTTCTAGTTGGGGAAACATTCTTGAGTCTAGGTTTTGGGGCTCATGACTTCCCCTCCCCTAGTATGCTAACCTCTAAGGGTCGTCACCCTTTTTCCTTTTGTATTTTCTATACATTATAAATCCGTGTACCCGCAATGGGCTGTTAGTCATTTCAGTCAAGTACCATGTATCATATCAGTCAAGTACCGTGTATAATTATTGACATATGTTCTCTCGCGTTCTCTAAGTGCGGTCTTCCATTTTATTCATAATACACATATGTCCTATTAAACATGTTCAATCTTAAGACATTGGTATCTTTACATTGTTGGGGAACCTTGGGAAATGGATTATAAGAGGATTGGAATCATTTGGAAAGGATAAAAAGGTACTTTGAAGTTGAAGGTCAGAAACTCTCACACGACCCGTGCGGGTAGGCGCACGACCCGTGCGTTGTTGAACAATTTGTAGAAGATTTCCAGAAAGATACGCACGACCCGTGCGACTAAGCGCACGATCTGGGCGTCATCCAATAAAATTGTAGAAAGTTCCAGAAACATACGCACGACCCGTGCGGCTAGGCACACGATCCGTGCGTATTTAAAAGTCCAGTTCTTGTAGCATCAGATGGGGACGCACGACCCGTGCTCATAGGCACACGATCCATGCGTCTCTATCAGTTTTCCAGAAAACAGGTTTTTCATGAGTTTTTCCATTCCGTTCCGATTCCAAAATCTCTTCCGATCGAGACCCAAATCTAAACACGCATTAAAACAGTATATTATATCAATCTCACTCGAGTACCCCCAAAAAATCAATCAATAATTTACGAGTTAAATCACACTCCTCTTGAGAAAACGGTTTTTGATAAGTGTCCTTTCGATAACAGAAACGCGTGACCATGGTTTTCGAAAAGAAGACTCAGAAACACACACACACACATCCCCTAAGCGAGTTATAGAACTCACCCGAAGTGATGAAAATCACACAAACGACGAATCTAGCAGCTGACGCATTCGAATAGCCTCACGAACCGTCTCCGAACTCGCTCCAAAACTGAACCCGAACTTCCCAAGGATCTAAGACTCGAACTCAGCAACTCAAATGAGCTTTAAACAGGTTTGTTGCTTGGATGTGAGCTATGGTACTGAATATAGGACTATAACAAGGACATGCAACTATTTGGAGCACCAACACTCCATTTTTGAGCTTGGAGCTTCAAAGGTACACAAATGGTGATTTGTGATGAAGAGGGTTGATGGGAGATTTCTGGGTATCAGTGTATAGAGGAAGAAGAATGATGAACAATGGTGGTTTTAGATTCAACATGCATGAACAATGGAGGTAGGACTCCTTCCCTTTCTTCTCCACTCTCTCTCTCGAATTCTCTCCTCCTCCTCCCTACTTCTTGCTGTTTTTCATAAAGTGAGGGAAGTGAAGTGTGTGGTAGTTATTTGGTCAGGTGAAGCCTCATTTAATGAGGTGAAAGGACCAAAATACCCCTACTCTCTAATATTCTCTTAAATTACTCCTAACACCACACTAATCCCATAACTCACTAACTTAACATAATATTTCAATTATGCACAACTATAATTTATTAATTTCCAACATTACATAATTAAAATAATTATGCTCATTAATTAACTTAACCTTTTGCTAATTTAATTAAATTAAATTTGATAATTAGGGGATGTTACAATCACCCCAACTTTTAAAATTTTGTCCTCAAAATTAACAAAACGTACCTCAATCGAAAATATGGGGATATTTCACCCGCATGTTCTCCTCTACTTCCCATGTCGCTTCGTCAGGTGAAGCACCGTCCCAAAGCACCTTGACAATAGGAATTGATCTTGTCCGGAGCGTTTTCTCGCCACGTTCAATGATCCTGATTGGAGTAGGCTGATAAGATAAATCCGGTCTGATGTCAATCGCTTCATAACTTAATGGTTGATTCGGATCATGAATATATTTCCTTAGCTGAGATACATGAAACACATCATGTAATCTGGACAATTCTGGAGGTAAAGCAATGCGATACGCTACCGGCTCAACTCGCTCGACAATCTGGAAGGGTCCGACATACCGAGGACTGAGCTTCTTCGCTCGCAAGGCAATACCTGTCCCGATGGTTGGAGAAAGTTTCAAAAAGACGTGGTCTCCTTCTTTGAATTCTAACGGCCTTCTTCTCTTATCCGCATAACTCTTTTGTCGACTCTGCGCGGCTTTCATCCTTTCTCTTATCTGACGGATCTTCTCAGCAGTCTCACGGACCAAATCCGGTCCCAACAATCTCTGCTCACCTACATCCCACCAACACAATGGCGTTCTGCACTTCCTTCCATACAATGCTTCATATGGAGCCATTCCGATACTAGAATGGTAACTGTTGTTGTATGAAAATTCCACCAATGGAAGATGATCCTCCCATCTGCCTCCACTATCGAGTACACAAGCTCTCAACATATCCTCCAATGTCTGGATTGTCCTCTCTGTCTGCCCGTCTGTCTGTGGATGGTAAGCAGTGCTAACACACACTGTTGTTCCCAACGCCATGTGCAATGCTCTCCAAAATCGAGATGTGAACTTGGGATCTCGATCACGGATGATACTTGTAGGGGTTCCATGCAACTTCACAATATTCTTGAGATATTCATCTGCTAACTTAGCAACCTTGTGATTCGAATGCACTGGAATAAAATGAGCGGACTTGGTCAGGCGATCCACCACTACCCAAATAGAATCATTTCTGGCTTGGGACCGTGGCAATCCCATGACAAAATCCATAGATATGCTTTCCCATTTCCATTCCGGCACATTCAACGGCTGTAACTGGCCACCTGGCTTCTGGTGCTCTATCTTAACCTTTTGACAAGTCAAGCATCGAGACACAAACTCTGCGATATCCACTTTCATACCCGGCCACCAGTATAATTGCTTCAAATCTCGATACATCTTGGTAGACCCAGGATGTATTGAGAACTGACTCTTATGAGCCTCCTCTAAGACTTGTCTCTTCACATTCTCATCATTCGGCACACAGATTCTACCATCAAAGCAAATTACTCCATCACCGTTTTCGGTGTAACTCGGCAATCTCTTCTGCGCTTGCAGCTCTACATCACCTTCTTGGGCTGAGCGAATTAGATTTCTCAAGGGACTTGAAATCCGAATGTGACTCAACACCAACCTGTTCCTTCTTAACTTCACTCTCAAGTTAAGATCTCTGAACGATTCCAACAAGGACATCTCGTGCATCATCAACTCTGCAGCATGGATAGATTTTCTGCTTAAAGCATCGGCCACAACATTAGCCTTACCAGGATGGTACTTCAATTCGAAATCGTAATCCTTCAGGAATTTTACCCATCTCCTCTGTCTGTTGTTCAGTTCCTTTTGGTCAAACAAATACTTAAGGCTCTTGTGGTCACTAAAGACTTCGAAACGAGACCCATACAGGTAATGTCTCCAAATCTTTAGGGCAAACACAATCGCTGCCAACTCTAAATCATGAGTTGGGTAATTCTCTTCATGCGGCTTCAACTGCCTGGAGGCATAGGCAACTACTTGTTGATTCTGCATCAGGACACATCCCAAACCCTTACCAGAGGCGTCGCAATAGATTTGGAATCCTACGGACGGATCTGGAAGAATCAGGATAGGTGCAGAAGTCAAACGATCCTTCAATTCCGTGAAACAGTTATCACAGTCTAAGTCCCAAACAAACGGCTGACCCTTGCGAGTTAACCACGTGAGTGGAAGAACCAGCTGGGAAAATCCTTGAATGAATCTTCGATAATACCCAGCTAATCCCAAGAAACTTCTTACCTCAGTAATCGTAGACGGCTGTTCCCAGTCTACCACAGCTTCGATCTTACTGGGATCCACTACAACACCAGCCCTAGATATCACATGGCCCAGAAACTTAACTTCGGGCATCCAAAAGTCACATTTGGACGGCTCAGCATACAACTTCTTCTCCTGGAGTACGTTCAGAACAATTCGGAGATGTTGCACATGCTCCTCAATCGTTTTAGAAAACACCAAGATATCATCAATGAACACTACCACAAACTGATCCAGATAGGGATTAAAAGTCTGATTCATATAATCCATGAATACGGCTGGAGCATTGGTCAAACCGAAGGGCATCACTACAAATTCATAATGTCCATACCTCGTATGGAAAGCGGTCTTCGGGACGTCCAAAGCTCGAACCCTGATTTGGTGATAGCCGGACCTCAAATCAATTTTTGAAAATACAGAAGCTCCCCTCAACTGATCCAGCAAATCATCAATTCTCGGTAGAGGGTACTTGTTCTTGACAGTCACCTTATTCAACTGACGATAATCGATACACAATCTCATACTTCCGTCCTTCTTCCTGACAAGCAACACTGGAGCACCCCATGGTGAGGCACTCGGCCGGATGAACCGTTTGGAAATTAGCTCTTCCAGTTGAACTTTCAATTCTCTCAACTCTAACGACGACATTCTATACGGGGCTATGGAAATAGGTCCAGTGCCTGGAATCAACTCTATAGAAAATTCCACCTCACGATCCGGAGGAAATGAAGGAACTTCATCGGGAAACACGTCAAGAAATTCATTAACAACTTGCACAGAAGATAAATCCTGACATGTCTCAGTGGATGCAGACAGCATCATGACATAAGCTTCTGCGCCTTGGAACAGATAGTTACTGACCGAAGTGAAAGAGATAACAGCTTCAGAATTGGGCGGTTGTAGCTCCACTGACTCGGAGGCGATACCGATAGTTCGATGGAAGCAATCTATAGTTACATGGTTGGCCGTCATCCAACTCATGCCTAGGACGACGTCCATACCCTTCATTGGTAAACAAATGAAGTCTACTACAAAATTCCTGTCTCCAATGGATAGAAGACAATTTTCACATATCGCTTGGGTCTGAACACTACCCTCAGCAGCAGTCTTAATGGAGATAGGTTGAGGCAAAGGAGTTAAAGCCAATCCCAACCGTTCGACACAAACTTGAGATATAAAACAATGAGTCGCACCTGAATCATATAAAATACTAACGGAGTTATTAAAAAGAGATCCCATACCCCTTAGTAGATTATCTGACGGTGTGACCTTCTGGGCGTCCAAGGTGTAAACTCCTCCATGAGTTGTAGTAGCAGCAGGGTTACCTCCCTGACTCTTCTCCTTCTCTGGGCAGTCCCGTGCATAATGACCGTCTTTCTTGCAGAAATAACACTGGTTGGATCCCATCTGGCATTTACCCTGATGATACTTTCCACAGTTGGAACAGGTACTGAACCTTGAGGAGTTCAACGACTGAACCTGCTTCCCTTTGTTGGAGTTGTGCCTGGGACCCGTCTGATGGTTGGATGATCCAACACTGTTCTTATTCTGATGGAATACTTTCCTGCTTGCATATAACCTCTTCAAGTCACTCTCAGCTATGTTTGCTTGTTGAACCATGGAAGCATAGTTAGTATAAGCAAAAGAACTCAAACTCTGAGCAATGTCTTCCCTTAGCCCATACTTGAACCTTTCGGTTTTCCACTTGTCATTGGGGGCATACCCGGCCAAGCCGAAGAATTGATATAACTCTTCAAACTTAGCCGCGTACTGACCCACAGTTGAGCTTCCTTGAGTGAGAGTCAGAAATTCGTTCTCTTTGTCGAACCTCATGGCTGTTGGAAAGAACTGCTCCAAAAATACCTGCTTGAAATGTTCCCAAGTCTGGGGAGTATCCATAGTTACCATCATGGCTTTGGCATTAGTCCACCAGTTGTTAGCTTTGCCTTTCAGCATATGAGTTGCCAATCTCAGCTTGTCCTCATCAGTGACTTGCATAGCTACGAAAATCTTCTCTATATCATCTAGCCAATGTTGGGCTTCCATAACATCCGGTCCTCCTCTGAACTCGGACGGCTTCATTTTCAGAAATTCAGAGAAAACTCTCCTTCGGGTCAACTTGAGGCTCAGGGACTTGCTGAGGCTGAGCTTGAGCATTCTGCTGCATTTGCAACATATCTTCCATCATCTTCTGGTGTCTCTCGATCGCGTTCTGCATCCATGCAGAATGCGGATATATTGGTGGGTTATTCCTCGATCCTCCTGCCATAATTCTGCAAATGATACACCAAGTATTAAGTTGATCAGTCTCAATGTCTCTTAGCATCACAAGAAGCAAGATAGCAGAATTACTCGAGGGACAAAACCACCCTAACTGTCTAAGCCCGACTAGGTCGAACTGCTCTGATACCATAATGTAACACCCCGATAAATTCTAACATATAGAATTACCGAAATGCACTAAATGGCATACATCAGAGTAACTTCCTGTTAATGAAATATTGAACACATCTAAAACGTTCGATAATACATATCTGATGGTTCTCTGAACCTCATAAACTTCCTGAAAAAGCTTAAGTTTCAAAACTTAAGACTTGTACATAATCCTGGTGTTCAATACTCAAAACATAAAGTAGCGGAAACGACTTACAACGGATACATGATCGTTATATAATCGAAAACATAGAAACGATAAATGGGACAAAGGTCTAAAACGTGAAATTAGGTCTTCAATGACTCCGAGAGTCACACCCGCTAACCGTGCTTTGTCGCCTTTGCTTTCCCCTGTTTCTCTGTAAAAACCACAAATATGAAGGGTGAGATAAACATTATCTCAGTGAGTCCTATCGAGACCCCTTACTAACTCTAACGGTTCATTATGCCTTGCTTTGAACTCGTGGTCCCAAAAGCAACCACGTGGAAATATATTAAGTTCCTGTAACCTTTATGCTCATGGCCCTCCTAAGCGACACATGAAGCATACAATCTTTTGTTCCATGTTTTTAGCATAACACCTCAGTCTACCTATTTTATAGGTACTTCTTTGACTTTGGTGAACCCATCCCGCTATTTCTAGTGGGGGAAACATTCTTGAGTCTAGGTTTTGGGGCTCATGACTTCCCCTCCCCTAGTATGCTAACTGTTGCGCCCGAAAAAGTCCCCGAGGGAGAACCTTCCTCGTTCACAACTTTTCCTAAGACAATGAAGCCGCCACCAATATTTATTAAGGAAAATATTAGGAAAACCTTTTTTCGAAAGCGATTGGTCTTGCGAAACTAGAGAATAGGGTTCGGGGGTCGGTTACGCGCAGGGAAGGTGTTAGCACCCCACACATCCTCTCTACTGAGAGGGAACCTTTAATTAAATGTGTGGTTTTAGTGTGTTGACTTGAAAATACTAAATTTTGCCTCTCTACTTCTTATTGAAAAAATCTTAATGAAAAAGGGGGAAAACGGTTTTTTAGAAAAAACGCTTGACGGGACATGGCCCGCTCCTACGTATCTCCCGGTGCGATGGAGAACTCAAAGCTACGTAGTTCTTCTTTGTCTTTTTGAAATGTTTTTGTTTTTTTTATCTTTTTTAGTGAGTTTTTGAAATAGGACGAGCATTAGCGAATGATTAAACTAGCAGAGGCTATGATGAATCACCACTAAATACTCTTGAAAATGAGAGTCACTACTGCCAGTCAGACGAACAAAGGCTCTGATTGACTATTGGTAGCGACTCGTTTTTATTATCTTTTTTTGAAAGTGATTTTCGAAAGAGATTGATTTGCACGATGATCAAGCTAACAAAGGTTATGATGGATCATCATTTATTATTCTTTTGGGAAAAAGACATGACCACCAATGGCTAGACGAGCAAAGGTTCTGATTAACCACTAGCGACGATGGGTTGAAAATGATTTTAGAAAGGAAAAGGTTTTTGTTCTGAAAATGATCTCGGTTTGCGAAAGTGATTCTTTTTTGTTATGAAAATAACTCTTTTCTTTTTTTTATGCAAATGCTAAACTTTTTTATGATTGCGCTTGACGAGAATGTGACTCGCTCCTACGTATCCCAAATGGGAATCAAAGCGACGTAGCTCTAACGAGCCTTGAAAATGAAAGTCTTTTTGCTTTGGTTTTGAAAAGTGAGGGGCGCTCATGATTATCAATCTAACAAAGGTTATGGGTGATCATCACTAACACTTGCTATGACTTTTGATGCTTAGGAAAATATCTTTTGAAATTGAAAGCATTCATGATAATCAAACTAACAAAGGTTATGGGTGATTATCACTAGTAGCTTATGCATATGAAAACATCCTTTTTTTGAAATTTAGGCTCTTAGGACAACCAAACTAACAAAGGTTATGGGTGATTGTCACTAGTCACCATTTTCATGCTAGGCCATTTAGAAAAGAAAGCAATGAATGCAAATCGAATCCTTAGGCAAACAATAATCTCATTTGAATTCTTGAGCAAATATTAGCCTAGACTACACATGTTAGACCACAACACATAAATAGGCAAAGAAGGAACTTGATTTGGGCATTAAGCAAAAATACAAGAGTGGGCAAGATTGAACCTAAATGCACATCTAGTGGAAGATGCTAGGCGAGAACCATACTCAAATATTTCTACAAAACGCAAGGGAATCTAAATGCACATCTAGTGGAAGATGCAATGTGATGAATGGGCCTATCTAAGTATTAATGATTCCACATGGGAGTAGACAAGGAAGTGGTAGGCACAAATGAATTCAAAAGAGTAGCCTCAAGCATGATCATTGGCAAACCCTAAACAAGCAAGTCATCTTAACAATCCAAACACCAAAGCATGTTGAATCACTTTGGTCAATCCTCAACACTTAAATTAGTGTGCGCAAGGGCACAAGTGTGAATCTTCTTGCCAATCATATAAACTAAAAGGGTTGAATCATATAGAACAATCCTCATCACTTTAGGCAAGGTGCACTAGGCACAAGTGAGAATCGTATTGCCTATCATCATCTTGAGACAATAAGCAAACATATAAAAACTCTATTTATTCTTCATGACTTGCGAAACCAATACATAGTCAAACCATCAATTTATTCATCAAACTCCCAAAATCAAGCAAGCAAAAGATACTAACAAGATTTAGGAACAATTAATCACATAACTTAAACACTAAGACCTCAAATCAACCTTTATTCTCAAACTCTTTACTTTGTGCGAAATCTATGTGAGAAAAGAAATTTGCAAACCTAAACAAAGTATCTAATCATGAAAACACTAAAATCAAATATCTACAACATGATTAAGCCCCATCAAGCAAAGAGCAACAACAAAATCAAATTAAAGCTAACTTTACTAGGATATGCGAACCAAACAACACATGAAACAACAATTTTACTTCACAACAAATGCAAAAAATCAACACAAAACAACATGACTCCATTTATTCAAGAGTGGGAGGCACCTTAAACACCCAAGCCTCCGTAAGTGCTTGTCAATAGTGTTTAAGGCTCCTCTCACCAACAACAACAAGCTACATTTTAAACAAAATGATGATGATATGTGAAATGCAAAGTGAGGAGGAAAATGGGTTTTACTGCAAAAAGGTTGAAGATGATGCAAGGGTTTGAAAGTTTTTACCTCAAATCCAAGCTAGAAAATGCAATGAGATGAAGAAAATAGAAACCAAATCAACAAGAACCTCCAAGGAACTTCAACTCCAACCCCAAAAAAAAAGCTTGATGAAAACCTTCCTTGATGATGATGTTTGATCTTGAATGGGAAATGGAGAAGATATATGAAAGAGGGATGAGAATGAAGTGAGATGGTGGTGTTTGGGTGAAGAAGAAATCAAAAATGGACGAAGGAAGGGAGTGGGGAGGCCACGGTTTTGGGAGAGAAAAGGGGAGGTTTTTGGTGTGCTAGGGTTTTTTGGTGTAGGAGAAATGGGAAGGTTCCTTTGAGGGAGAGGAGAGGGGCTACGAATTTCTTGGGTCCTCCTCCTTTGGGGAGGAGAGGAGTGAGTTGTTCTTATTGAATTTCAAAGATCCAATGGGTTTAAAGTTGTGAGAGGGAAGTAAAGAAATTAGTGTGTATTTAGTGGTGTAGAGAGAAGGAAGGTAAAAATATGTTGTGTATTGAATGTTATTGGACTCAAAGGTGTGCTTGTCACGATGAAAGGCCTTTGTGATGTGCACTTGATGGGGGGCTGAAGTGATGGAGGCGTCGAGCATGAGGATGGAGTGAGGGAGGTAAAGAAATTAGTGTGTATTTAGTGGTGTAGAGAGAAGGAAGGTAAAAATATGTTGTGTATTGAATGTTATTGGACTCAAAGGTGTGCTTGTCATGATGAAAGGCTTTTGTGATGTGCACTTGATGGGGGGCTGAAGTGATGGAGGCGTGGAGCATGAGGATAGAGTGAGGGAGGTAAAGAAATTAGTGTGTATTTAGTGGTGTAGAGAGAAGGAAGGTAAAAATATGTTGTGTATTGAATGTTATTGGACTCAAAGGTGTGCTTGTCATGATGAAAGGCTTTTGTGATGTGCACTTGATGGGGGGCTGAAGTGATGGAGGCGTGGAGCATGAGGATGGAGTGAGGGAGGTAGTTTGCTTGCAAAACTAGTGCTTACTTTAGCCAAAAATGGATAAAAGCAAAAAGCACCTAAAAGGAATTAGCCCTAATTCTAAAAATACAATAAGCATCCAATATTATTTTGTTATTCATTTTTATATTTTGATTTCAGATTTCTATTTTTAATTATACATATTTTTGAGCCTTTTTGAAAGCGAGGAAAAAAACCGTTATAATTGACCAAAATACCCTTTTTGGCTCTAAAACCCTAATTTGCCCGGAGAATGCGTTCCCACCCTAAAAATGATTTCAAGAACCTTGGAGTGCCTTCTAGGATTCGAAATGCAGTGCATAAGGCTCTTTGCTCTTCAATTTATTTATTTTTTTTGTGGAAATTAGGGTTTTGACCTAAGCCGGACAAAATTGGGGTATGACAGCTGCCCCTCTTTATTTGGATTTTACCAAGAAATATGAATTGCGCGAGACATATTTCGAAGGTAAAATAGAAATAAAGAATTCAGAAATTATACCAATTTTGTCCATTTGGAGAAACCCGAATTTCCCCCTTTTTTTTTTGTTTTTGGAAAGATAGACACTTTCGTGTTAATGCGAAAACAGTAAATGAACACTGACGTGCAGACAGAAAAGGTAGAATGGGCACTTGCGTGCAGGCAGAAAAGTAAAATGGGCACTTGGCGTGCAGACAGAAAAGGTAAAATGGGCACTTGGCGTGCAGACAGAAAAGGTAAAATGGGCACTTGGCGTGCAAAAAGCGGTAAATTGCCCAGGCTGCCTAAAACCTGTAATCCTTAAACGAACTCGTGACGAATCCGAGTTTGCACGTGGCTTTGAGGAGCACGCTCTTCCTGTTGGTCTTTCGAGCGACCGGGGGGATCGTTATCAGCTCCGGAACTGATATACAGATCAATGCACGGCGTCCACTATATCTTAGGCTGATACAACTATTCCGTTGAACCTCACATGGGGCTGCGGTCCATCGCGTTGCTCGTACACGATGTGAGACCTGGGCAGAAGGGAGCAATGATCTATCTGAGCTCCAATCCGCAATGCGCGCCTGAGCGCTCTCTTTTCTTTTCTTTCTTTCTTTTCTTTTATGTTTCTTTCCTTTCTTTTTTTTTCTTTTTTGTTTCTCTCTTTTCTCTTTTTTTTGAACTCCCAACTTGGGGGAGCATTTTCTGGAATCTGGGGGCGAGGGTTAACGCCGAAGTGCTCATCCTCTCTTTGTACCTGCAGCTAAGTGTTCATCCTCATTTACTGCTTTCTCATCAGTACTCCCAACTTGGTTCTTTTCCTTCCTTGGGTGCTCAATTCTATCGTGATAACTATTTCGAATGTACATTCGACTTAGTCTCCTATTTATTGAAAATGATTTTGTATTTTGAAAATTGATTTGATGTCTGATGCAGTGATGATGAATGCTTGGTTTGCTAGAAAGAAAGCAGTAAATGAACACTTGGCGTGCTGATGAGAAAGCAGTAAATGAGGATGAACACTTAGCGTGCTTTTAATGAATCACTTGGGACCCGAGGGCATTTGAACTCCGTACTGAAGGAGCGACTGAACTCTAAACTGAAAGAGCATTTGAACTCCGAACAAAAGGAGCGACTGGGAATGAGATTTTGAGACTGACAAGTCCAGGATGACTGTCTTGAGAATTAGATTGAAGACTGACACTTGAAGTGCTGATTCTTGGGACTAGGCATGAGGATTAACATCTTGTGTTCGTCCGCATTTTGCTTAGCAATGCAATGAATGACACATGTAATGCAGACGTACGCCATGATTGATGTCTTGAATATTATGGAGTGCTTTTGTTCTTTTGTATCTGCTTCTTCTTTGTAGTTTATGAAATGCAAATATCAACATAATGCTTTGATGTTTGAATGCAAGTGTATGCGGTGATTGATGCTTTGATGAATGGAATGCTCCTGTTCTAACTTCTGTTTGTTTCTTTTTGCTTTTTCTATGAAATGCAAATATTAATATGATGCAATGCTCTGATGTTTGATGCAATGATTTTTGTTCTTTTTCTTTTATGGAAATGCTAACGTTAATATGATGCAAATGCACCGCTTTAATGTTTGATGATTGAATGACAAAGGAATGCTTGTGAAATGATGAATGATATAGAATTCTGGATGACAGGGAATGTTTTTGTGTTGCTTTTGTGGTTTCTTTTCTTTGTTTTCTTTTTGCTTTCTTTGCTTTTTCTATGAAATATCTGATGCAAAATGTTATGCTCTAATGATGAATGACATGCAATGATTTTGTTCTTTTCCTTTTTTATGAAGTGCGAACATTAATATGATGCCAATGCAATGAAAAGATTTCTGCTTTTTCTTCTTTACTATTTTCTTCTATGAAATGCAAGTATTAATATGGTGCAACTGATGTGGAACGTTTTTTTTTTACTATGTGATGAATGCACGAAATGTGAAGATGCAAATGTAATGCTTTGATGCATATGCTATAATGCCTAGATGCATGAGGTAAACATTTTTGTGATGATGAGATGCGAGACTTTGAATGCAAGGGCTTGAGATGATTATTGACCATTCTGTTGAAAAATTGAATTTGATTCAAACTCTGGTGTTCTCAAGGTTTTTATTTACAAACAACCTCGCTTGTTTTCTCTTTCTTTCCATGATGACTGAATTTTAGATATCACGTAAACAACTTGTGTTCTCTCCTTTGAAGCATTATCTAGTAAGCATGCATAGGAGTGCAAATGTGAATGAATGAGTCAGTTAACTTGGAATTGGTTTAGGGCATGGACATTTATGGCAAGTGAAGGAATGACAGACATGGTTATTGCCGAAGCTTATGAGGGACCAAGAGATACAAGATTGCCCCAATTCAGGTCTTCGACGAGTGAATAACTTGCCCCTGTCTAGTGGTGACAATAACTAGGGGTGTAGAAGATGATGAATTGGGAACGCTTCGGCTCTTGGGATGAAAGCTGGAATGAAAGGGGTTTTGCTTCAACCCACAGAATTTGATGTTGCCCCAGTCATAACAAGGACAAAGCTGCCCCAATCAGAATGACAAGGTCTTGTTTAGGATAGTGAGTTGAGAGATTGCCCCGGTGAGGTTTTTATGGGAATGAATGAGGTGAAGGAATGGGAATGCACTTGCCCCACGTTGGAATGATATTGACAACTGGAGTGACATGGGATGGGCATTGAACAGACTTTCCCAAGACTAGGGTGTGTGGGTGGTGAAGAGAATGCCCCGGCTTTTGGGTCTGAGTGGTATTCTCAGCGCAAATCTTTGGTTCTCTACTGATGTCTTGACTTTTGGTGCGAAAGAATCCTTACCTGGTGATCACTAAACCTTGTTTTAATGCATCTTGAATGTGTTTTGGAGTGCAAGTCCCTCTTTTTTATTTTGTCAGCTGTCTTTTTTCTGACTGTTCGTTTTTGTTTCCTCAGTTCCCTTTTTTCTGAGGGTTTATTCTTTCTTGATCAGCTTTCTTTTTTCTGATCGTTTGTTTTTCTTTTGAGCAAACACATTGTACATAGATAAGCTTGTTCGTCCTAAGATTAGAATTTGAGAGAACAAAAGCAACCGGTCATTGATCGGAATGGACTTTTCGGGATTGTGGTGTTTTGTGGAGGAAGGAGGGTTAGGCTTAATGAAGTGTTTGAGGCTAATGGGAGGATGAGTTTTGTTTGGCGTTGATTGACGGTTAATGGTCTATGAGGAAGATGGTTATTGGGCTTCTTTGGGCTCTGTTAAAGCAAACTCGTGTCTCATGGTAGATTGACTAAGGGGTTTGATGTTGAGGCCAAAGGAAGTGTTTGAAGGTTTATGGAACCAGGTGTTGGAATGATGAAGTGTTTGAAGGTTTATTTAGACAAGGATCTCATGTGTTTTGTGGTAACATGTACCAGCTCACCACTTATGTGTTTCCCCCCCCCCCCCCCCTTTTTTTTTGTTTTATGATTCTTTTCCTTCTTTGACTCGGGTGAGCTGATAAAAAGTGATGTACTGTTTTTTTTATTTGGGGTGATCCTTGTCTAGGGTGATTTTTGGATTTTGGTTTTTCTTGGCTCAAGGTGGGTAGGAAAGGGGCTTTCTGGGATTTTGGGGTTTTTGAGGAGATGGCCAAACTTCATTTCAAATCCCGATTGCTTATTTCTATAAGACTTAACTTTAGAACAATAATTTATCTATCTTCATGTGTTTGCTCTTTTTTCCTTTTTTGTGCCCTAATTTTTGCCTGGACCGCTCTTTGCGAGTTTTCAGTCCACCGGGCGCTCCTTTTTGCCTAGGCCTCCCTCTGCGGGTTTTCAACCTAGCAAACTTATTTTATCTTTTTTATTTATTATACATTTTTTAGAAAGACTTGCACTAAAGGAATATGATACTGACAAGGAAAATTCGTGATCACGGAATTGCCCCAGCATGGAGGACTTAAAGTGTTAGTTAGAATGAACCAAAAAGTCAAGTATGCACTGATAGGAGAGAATATGCGCTTTATGGGTGGACGGGGTGGGGTTAGACTTGGATGGGGAATGATGATAGATGAAGGAAATTGACTGACTCAAACAAGAGAAACTGCACCTGGCATGCATGCTTACTAGAAGAACGCTTCACAGAGAGTTAACATTGGTTAAAACATGATATAAAAACTTTTTTGATGAACTGTTTCGGTCTTTTATCATGGAATAGATGATATGTAATGCCCTTTTTTGAAGGAAATACAAAAGAGCTATTGATGTGAAAAACTGAGTGCCTTGGAACACCTTGAGTTTGCAAATGAGTGGGGGTAAACTTTTCCAAAAAGGAAAGATTACTTTGCAAGAACATTCTGTAACATCCTCAAAATAATTAATCGAATTATTTGGATGTTAACCCAATTGAATTAATTTGGTACTTAATTGGTAAAATTATTGAGTGCTAAAATTAATTATTGGCTGTCACAGGATCGTTGACCGAATAATACGGATCAAGGAAGTTTTGGAATCGAAATAAGGAATTAAGATCAATATGGTAATTGGACCACGCTACCACTTATATATTAATTAAATATATGTGTGTGAGTGTGTGTTGAATAAAAGAAAGAAAAGAGAGAAAGAAAGAATACGCAGAAGGAAAGAAAGAAGGGAAAAGAAAGAAGAAAAGGAAAGAAGAAGAAGGAGAAAGGAGAAGAGAAAGGAAGAAGAAGAGGTGAGCCCACTCCTCCAAAAATTCATCATCTTCATCATCTCCTCACCATCACCATAACCCAATAACTTGGTGAGTCTTCCTCCACTTTTCCCCCTTCTATTTGATTTCGAAAATTGAGGGTTTGTGGGGAAAATTTGTTGAAATCATGGGTTAATAGGTTGTGTTGATGATTGGGTTATGCTTAGGATCGAAGCTAGGAGCGGATTGATCACGTTGTGAAGTTCGAATCGAAGTTTGGAGCGATTTGGTGAAATAGGGTTCCGTTCGAGAGTTTTTCAAGTCTCGGCAAATTCGGTTCGACATCGGCTCTCGCTTCAAGGGTGAGTTTTACTCACGCTTAGGATGTTTTTGTGTCTCGATAAATTTTATGTGCTTTGATTCCGAAAGATTTTGACACGAAAACCGCTATTCGGAAAAATATGTCGTTTTTGATAAAATTCGTTTTGATTGAGTTTTTGATTGGAATGATTGATTGTGTGGTATTGGTTGGACTGGTTTTGCTGGTTGTCAAATCTGTTTTCAGTCGGAACGAGAATCGGAATTGAGCGGAATAGCAAATTTCGTAAGAAAACGGAAAATCTGCACTTTCTGCAGAGGGTCGCGTCGCGACCCGTCCCCTTCGCGTCGCGACCTGGCCCAGTTTTGTCGCTGTCATACCCCAATTTTGTCCGGCTTAGGTCCAAACCCTAATTTTCCACACAAAAATAAACTATGCATTTTGGGTCCTAGAAACCGCTCCAAAGTTTTTAAATCATTTTTAGGGTCAGAATGCACTTTTTAAGAAATTAGGGTTTTGAAAGATATGTTGTGCATGCATGGCAAGCTTTGGAAAATATTTTATGCATGCATGGCAAAGACCTAAAAACACTTTTGTGGAAAGCAAGAATTGATTTCTATTCTATGTCCAAAGGCTCAAGAATCGATTCCTCATTGTGTTAACTAAGTAAGGAATCGATTTTCACCTATGCAAAAGGTCCTGAAAATCGATTCCCACTATTTCCAAAGGCTCAAGAATCGATTCCTCATTGTGTTAACTAAGTAAGGAATCGATTTTCACCTATGCAAAAGGTCCTGAAAATCGATTCCCACTATTTCCAAAGTAAGGAATCGATTTTCACCTATGCAAAAGGTCCTGAAAATCGATTCCCACTAATTTCTAAAGCCCAAGGAATCGATTCCTATGTTTTCTAAAAGCAAAGAATCGATTTTACTATATTTTGCCTTCATCAAACAATCGATTCATCCTTGCAATAAATGTTTTTAAAAAATCCTACGCTTTCCTAAGCCTATAAATAGGCAGCCTCAAATCACATTTGAGGGACAGACTTCACAGATCTGACAGAGAGAGATTTCACGAGATCAGAAGAGAAACACACACATCTCACAGGCTCAGAGAAGAATTGCTCCACGGACACATTTTCACGAGATCTGAGAAGAATTGCTCCAGAGACATTTTCACGAGATCTGGGAAGACAACTCTCGCAAATCTCATTTTCCGGTCCTCCGCTTCATTTTTGCTCTACTCGCGCCGTTGGTCCGTCTGAGCTGATCTCCTGCAAGGGTTAGTAGGGGTTTGCGTTCTTCAGATCTGTAATATCTGTCTTCATCAGAGGTATTTCAGTCTTTTCATTTGTTAATATTTAGTTATTGTGATCCATGTGATTTAACTTAGCTACAGCGTTTATCTACTCGTTCTTGTATATTATCGTCCATCGCTGGTGACGAACCATATGATTCCCACTTATGCCTAGTGCATCATATTCTAAGTGGTGAAGATGGTCTCGAGTGATTCAGCTTGCCCCTTTTAAACCCTTTTAAAAACTTTTTTTTTTTAATTAGAACTACGTCGCTTTGATTCCCGTTTGGGATACGTAGGAGCGAGCCACGTTCTCGTCAAGCGCAACAAATAAAAATTCTTTTCATCCCCCTAAACCAATCATTTTCATAAAACAAACAAAAATCATTTTCAAACCCATTGTTGCTAGTAGCTCATCAGAGCCTCTGTTCGTTTAGCTATTAGTGACAATGTCCTTTTCTCCTAAAAATAATAAACGATGATCCATCATAACCTTTGTTAGTTTGATCATCGTGCGAATCAATCTCTTTCGAAAATCACTTTCCAACAGGATAATAAAAAACGAGTTGTTATCAATAGTCCATCAGAACCTTTGTTCGTTTGACTGGCGGTACAACTCTCTCTTTTGGGTATTTAGTAAGTGATTCATCATAGCCTCTGCTAGTTCAATCATTTGCTAATGCTCGTCCTATTTCAAAAACTCACTAAAAAAGATAAAAAAACAAAAACTTTTCAAAAAGAACCAAGAACTACGTAGCTTTGAATTCTCCATCGCACCGGGAGATACGTAGGAGCGGGCCATGTCCCGTCAAGCACTTTTTCTAAAAACCTTTTTTTTTCCCCTTTCTCACAAAGAATAAGATTCCCATTAAGTTTTCCCATTCATCTTCAAATAAGAAATAAATAGGAAAATCTAGGTATTTTTCAAATCAAACGTTAAAACCACACATTTAATTAGAGGTTCCCTTTCGGTAGAAAGGACGTGCGCGGTGCTAACACCTTCCTCGCACGTAATCGACCCCCGAACCCATATCTCTAGTTTTCAAAAGACCATCCGCCTTGTCCAAAGACCTTTTTTCAATGTTTTGGTCTTAAAATTAAAATATTGGTGGCGGCTCCAAAATTATTCCACGTTGTACATTGAGAAACCCAAAGCCGGGGATTTTTCGGGGTGCAACAGCTGGCGACTCCACTGGGGACACTTTTTTTAAAAGACGAGGGTCAAGCCTAACTAATTTAAATGTGTGGTTTAATGTATTGCTGATTTGATTAAAACCTTGTTTGCCTTTCTTTCTTATCATTGATTCTAGGCGTATGTATTTGGGTTCTTCTATGTTGTTTCTTATTCCCTTTCTTTTATCGCTTATGCCCTTGCATTTTTTTCAATCCCCATGATCCCCTCTTCTTGGCTCCTTTTCCTAAGGTAAGCAATATCCTTGTTTATAGATATTCTAGGTATGGAACCCTAGGGTAGATAACTTGTTATTGTTTGCTTTTGTCTGGACTGCTCTGGTTTTCATTTCAGGTGGGGGTAGTACTAGGGAAAATGCCCTTGACACACACTACACTTATACCCTGTGACTATGTGTTTTGAGTGGGACCATAACCCAGGTCTGCAAAAACTTAGGAGAGTGGATTCGAGTAGTGAGAGCCCATCAGGACCATTGTCCGTTTGGCTACTTGCGAAAGTTTCAACCAGAGTTGTGCTCTTTCATGATGCCTCACACCTAGCAGTTTGCTGCATTTGTGGGGAATTTTGTGAAAGGGACTGTAGCTCTGGTGGCCTTGTGAGGGAGTGAATAGAGCTACATGGAAGGATTACCCTTTTAATTGCCCTAGATCATAGGTCTTACCTCTTTTTAGGTCACAAGGGCTTTTCCAAAATTGTGTGTGCATTATTGCATCTAGTTTAGTTCATTTCCGCCAACATTTTTTGAAAAAAACAACAAAATTAAAAAAAAAGAATATGTTTTTCCTTCTCTTTCATGAATACCCATATGAGGTGGCATATAGGGTATACTGCCCTAACATTTCAAAACCCCCACCTGTAAATATCTGTCTTTATAACAAGCATCCTCATCATCCGCATTTTACACAGCATGCATTACATAAGCAAAATTCTGAAAAATTCATACAGCATTCCTCATGCATCTAATAACATAAAGCCATGTGCATATGCATTGCATTCATTTACGCATTCATACTTGTACTCATAAAAGATGTTCTATCATCAGAGAGAGAAACAAAAGGCAAGCTGGTTCGCCAACACCGGTATTCTACCCGTCTACAGGCAAGACTAATGGCTAGCAATCAACATCTCGAGAATGAGGACCCCCTGGGTCAAGATGAGTCGGTTGTGGAAATTCTTAACCCCGAGCAGCTGGCTCAAAAGAATCAAGCTTTGAAGACTAAAGTGGAGGCTATGGAAGCACAGATGGTCGAAGTAATGAGTATGCTACAGAGTTTGAGGGGTGGGGCCACTGCTGGGGCCGCTGCTGCTGTAAATCCCGAAGGGGTTGTTACCTTCGTTTCTCCTCCGGTGTCCGCTGAAGTTACAACCACTCACACTTCTTCTGGACAGGGGGTCAGTTACTTTGCCCATCCTCCAGGGGCAAGCGGACAGAGTCATCTGAATGCACCGATATATCCCTGGGGGATGCCAATGGGTTATATGCCGCCTACTGCTGAAGCTATTCCTGTGGGGTCGAGTCAACCTGTCACGACTATGCCCGGTGGATCTGCTATGGGACCACAAATTCATACTCCTAGTCCTGATACTGTACTGCCAAGAGGTTCACCTAGTCCTACTCTGGGAGTTACTGTGAACCCTCAGAACGCTGTCCATCATATGGGAAACCCTGCTCAGCACGGGGGTTATTATCACGGTCCGGGGAACTATCCACAGGGTCATTTGTTTGGAAGCCCACAGCCAAGAGACGGATATCACTTGCTAGAAGAACGATTGAAGGCAATGGAGGCCCAGATACATGAGATGATGGTCATATTGCAGAGCTTAAAGAGTGGGGCAGCTGTTGAAGGTGTCACTGTCGTGGGTCCAGTTGGTGTCATTTCTTTCATTCCTCCGCCACCACAAACTGTTCCATTCTCTGCTCCTGTGCCATCCCAGCAAGGCGGTGACAGTCACAAGGCTCAGGGTTATCAGTACAGGAAACGAACCAATTTTGATCCAATACCGATGACATGCACTGAATTGTTTAATCACCTGACTTCCAAGAACCTGATCAGCACCCGGCCAATGAAGGCCCTTCAACCGCCATTTTCCCGAAGGTACAATGCAAGTGCTACCTGCAGTTTCCACGAAAACGGGGTTGGTCATACTGTGGAGGAGTGCAGAGCCTTCAAGCATGCAGTGCAAGACCTGATAGATCGGTGCGTGATTCAGATAGGAACCCCTGATATTGATGGTGAAGAAGAAATCCATGAGGAAGTAACAGCGGTGCCTGCGAAAGAGGGATGTTGGGATACCCTAGGGGAGCCCAGTGGAAAGTTTGATTACTTGGTCAGGTATGACGCTCCCGAGAGTGCTCAAATCCGAATGGAAGACATCCAGCCCACAGGATGGGATGAGGAAGAGGAACAACACGATCAAATTGCTGTCACCAATGATGGTACTAAGTCAGAAGAGGGTGGTGCAAACCTGGTTTGTCGCTGCAGTGCTGGTGAAAGAATCAAAGAATTGAAAGACTGTTGATCCTCCTGGAACCTTTGATTTAAAGTAGTCATTTGTAATGCAACCCTGTGGCTCTGCCCAAGGCCACAGGACCAGTTGTTAGGGGCGCACATGTTTTTATTTTCTAAATCATCATCATCAATAAAAACGTTGTTTTTGAATTCCAATCAATAAAAATCAATTCCTTTTCATTTCATGTGTCTCTTCTTTTCTTTATTATTTTTGCCTGCATGTCTCACCTTCCATTCTGCTTTTTCGCCTCGGCAAAAAGCAAATCCACAGCAATTGCCTCTCAAAATAACAGTGCCAACGGTCCATATTTTGACTTTGATCACTTTATCAATCAAGCAGAGTGGGACGTTGAGAAAGACCGGGAAAATCCTCCAGAAGGTTAATGAAGCAAGGAAAAAGGGTTATTCAGCATCACGAGGAATCCACTGAAGTGATCAACTTGGGGACCGCTGAAAACAAGAAAGAGGTCAAGATGGGTACTTCAATAAAGGAAAATTAGAGCGCAAAAAGGAAATAAAGAAGAAGGGCAAGTACATGAAGATAAGTGAATTATTGTCCCAGAGTTAATTCTTGAGGAAATAAGCAATCACGATTTGAAATGAAGTCGGACTACCATCCCATATCCAAAAACAAAATCCTCTCCTAACCACCTTAAGCCAAGAAAATCCCAAAGAGAAACAAAATCCTTTCCGACCCATCTTAAGCCAAGAAAAAGCCAAAAATCCAAAAGTCACCTTAGACAAGGATCGCCTCGAATAAAAAAACAGTGCATCGTTCTTTATCAGCTCACCCAAGCTCAAGAAAAAGAAGAAGTCAAAGAAGGAAAAATCATTCAAAAAGGAAAATCCCAAAACCAAAAGAAAAATACAAAAGAAATGTAAGTAGTGAGTTGATACATGTTACCACAAAACCCAAGAGGTCCTTGTCTCAATAAACCTTCAAACACTTTCTCATTTCCATGCACCCCTCCTCTCATAAACCACCAACATTCTCCTTTGACCTCGACAGCCTGCCCTCCCCAGACCCTTAGCCAGGAATAAAACCTCCTAATACCTCATCAAGCCAGTTAACCATCATAAATCATCGATCAACAGCCAATAAAAGCCATCCTGCCATTAGCCCCAAATACCTCATTAAGCCTACTCATCTCTCCTCCACAAAACACCACAATCCCGAAAGGTCCATTCCGATCAATGATTGATTGCTGTTGTTTTCTCAAAGTTTTGGCTCAAGGACAAGTAAATTCATTTGTTTACAATATGCCAAGTGGGGCAATCCTGTCGCTCTTCACCCCTCATACAACTGGGGAAATTGACCCTACACCTATCTCATCCCTTGTCGCACTCACATTCATTGAAATCATACAGGGGCAACCCCCTTTCTTCTCTAGTGTGTGGGTCAGAAGCAGTTCTTCTCATCAAGGTTGACATACCCTCTCTACGAGTAGTCATGGAGGCCAGGTTAGAAGAAGCAAAATGGATCCGAGCTCGTCTAGATCGACTGAATCTCATTAAAAGGAAAAGGAATTGCTGCCCTGCGCCATAGCCAGTTGTACCAACAAAAGATGAAGGCAGCTTTCGGCAGGAAAGTCCGTCTTCGAGAATTCGGCGAAGGAGACCTTGTACTCAAAAAGATCCTACCTATCCAGACTGACTCCGTGGGAAGTTGATACCCACTTATGACGGCCCATATGAAGTCAAGAAAGCTTTTTCCAGAGAAGCGCCGATACTCATAAACATAGACGGCGAAGACCTCAGGAATCCAGTCAATTCAGATCAAGTGAAGAAGTATTATGCCTGAAAGAAATAGATGAAAAAAGAGAAAGACAAGCCAAGTAAGAATTAGCTCGCTAGGTTGAAAACCCGCAAAGGGCGACCTAGGCAAAATCAGAGCAACCCGGTGGATTGAAAACCCGCAAAGGGCGATCCAGGCAAAAATTAGGGTCTGAAAACTTAGGCATGAAAAGTAAAGAAAGGCATACAACTCTCCTACAAGCTTGGATGAGGGAGTGATCAAGGTCAAGGACATAGATGTTTGGCACTGTTCCACAGAGACGGACAGTCAGAATTCAGCTTCTCTCCTTTTTCGTGTCTTTTTACAGTTTAAACTTTCAAGTGTAATAAATAATCGGCGTAACTTCTTGTGCGACCGGTTTCCACATTAATAAAGTTCAAATTTCTCGTATCTGTTCACTCTTTTATTTTCTGCTTTTTCTGCTCAAAATAAACGTTTTATGATGATGATGGTCCTGAACTGTAAAACATGTGCATATATCATAGAGCATTGCAAATCATTACGAGATTCTTAAGAGTCTTGAGAGAAAGCACATCCTCAAAATCAGTCAATCATGCAAGAGAGCAACTACATCCACGATTGTTTCAAACCAGCAAAGTCAAGACCAACATGCACTCGGCCCATGAGCCCCGCAAGTCCAACAGGTTCCTCAGTCTCGTGTCATGAGTGTCGCGGGTTGGCTGAACCAGCAAAAAATAAAAAAATAAAAAAAAAAAAAAAAAATCCTCTCACGTATCATATCTGTCATACCAAGTCAATAAACAAACACAGTCATGCATTACATTCATCATGCATAAAATCATGCATTTATCAGGCAGGAAAATAATGATAATAAAGTAAAGAAAAAGAGAAATTCAGGCATTTGCATTCATCATAAGAGAAAGAAAAAGAAAATAGCAATCATGGCATTTGCATCATGCATCTCATAGAAAAACAAAACGAAGCCTTCCATTGCATACACTGGCATTCCATGCGGTTAAACCAGACCTTTGTGTTCTTAAACCAAACCTTTAGGGTCCATAAACCAGACCAATATGCAGACACATATTGCTCCATAAACCAGGCTTGTCGGCCCATAAACCAGACTCGTTGTGGTCCTTAAATCAGACTAATGTCAAGTCCATAATTTAGCATTCCATCAAAAAACCAAGGCATTTCACAACCCTCAAGCATTGCATTTGCATACCCGCACTTCATAAATAAAAAAAAAAGGCAACCATTAAGGAAAGCCAAAAGAGAATATCAAAAGCGTCCAGCATTGCATGCATCAGCGTCACATGCATCCACGTAGCATACCTCTGCATTACACTTGCATAACCGCATCTTCCACATTCATCATTACACCAAAATCATAGCATTGCATGCACATGCATAACATGCCCTTGCATAACATGCACTCATACTCCATGCACCATTCCTTGCATCAACCAACGTATGCAGGCACCTCAATCCAATACAGCAGCCTCGGTCATTTCAAATCAACCAATCAGCAGAATTTGTGAGCCCTCTGCGCTCATCCTGAGCCCTCTGTGCTCATCCTGAGCCCTCTGTGCTCCCCCTGAGCCCTCTGCGCTCATCCTGAGCCCTCTGCGCTCATCCTGAGCCCTCTGCGCTCATCCTGAGCCCTCTGCGCTCATCCTGAGCCCTCTGTGCTCACCCTGAGCCCTCAGTGCTCCTTCCTTACCGCGTTCTTTACCGCTTTATTTCCTGCTTCTGCACGCCAAGTGCCCATTTACCGCTTTCTGCACGCCAAGTGCCCATTTACCGTTTCTGTTTGCACGTCAGTGTTCATTTACAGGATTCGTGAATCCCTTCAGGACCCAAGTGTCCCTTCAAAAACAGACTTCACCTCGTATTCGAGCTGCGGGTAAGTCCTTCAGACCCCAAGTGGTCCTTCAGACTAGTTGTGTCAGCCTAAGACACAGCGGACGTCCTTCATGGTCAACATATCAGTTCCGGAGCTGATCTTGACCCATCATGGCCGCTCGAAAGGCCCCCTCAGACCGTTTTACTAGTACCATAGCTAGTAGCGCTCCTTCAGACCACGATGGTCCTTCAATTAAAGCCTAGGCAGCCTTCCAGACCCTGAGTGGTCCTTCAGAGCCTTAGTGCTCCTTCAGACCCCGAGTGGTCCTTCAGAGCCTTAGTGCTCCTTCAGCTCCCGAATGGTTCGTCATTTTCTCTCTCGGTTAATGTGCCAAGTGTTAACCGTTCCCCGTTTGTTCTCAAGCCCATCTATTCAAAAAATATAGAAAAAGGAAAAGAGGAAAATTCGGGTTTACCCAAGTGGACAAAATCGGTATAATTTCTGAATTCTTTATCTTCATTTTGCCTTGGAATATGTTTCGGCCAATTCATATTCCTCGTTAAAATTCAGATAAAGAGGGGCAGCTGTCATACCCCAATTTTGTCCGGGTTAGGTCCAAACCCTAATTTTCCACACAAAAATAAACTATGCATTTTGGGTCCTAGAAACCGCTCCAAAGTTTTTAAATCATTTTTAGGGTCAGAATGCACTTTTTAAGAAATTAGGGTTTTGAAAGATATGTTGTGCATGCATGGCAAGCTTTGGAAAATATTTTATGCATGCATGGCAAAGACCTAAAAACACTTTTGTGGAAAGCAAGAATTGATTTCTATTCTATGTCCAAAGGCTCAAGAATCGATTCCTCATTGTGTTAACTAAGTAAGGAATCGATTTTCACCTATGCAAAAGGTCCTGAAAATCGATTCCCACTATTTCCAATATTTCCAAAGGCTCAAGAATTGATTCCTCATTGTGTTAACTAAGTAAGGAATCGATTTTCACCTATGCAAAAGGTCCTGAAAATCGATTCCCACTATTTCCAAAGTAAGGAATCGATTTTCACCTATGCAAAAGGTCCTGAAAATCGATTCCCACTAATTTCTAAAGCCCAAGGAATCGATTCCTATGTTTTCTAAAAGCAAAGAATCGATTTTACTATATTTTGCCTTCATCAAACAATCGATTCATCCTTGCAATAAATGTTTTTAAAAAATCCTACGCTTTCCTAAGCCTATAAATAGGCAGCCTCAAATCACATTTGAGGGACAGACTTCACAGATCTGACAGAGAGAGATTTCACGAGATCAGAAGAGAAACACACACATCTCACAGGCTCAGAGAAGAATTGCTCCACAGACACATTTTCACGAGATCTGAGAAGAATTGCTCCAGAGACACTTTCACGAGATCTGGGAAGACAACTCTCGCAAATCTCATTTTCCGGTCCTCCGCTTCATTTTTGCTCTACTCGCGCCGTTGGTCCGTCTGAGCTGATCTCCTACAAGGGTTAGTAGGGGTTTGCGTTCTTCAGATCTGTAATATCTGTCTTCATCAGAGGTATTTCAGTCTTTTCATTTGTTAATATTTAGTTATTGTGATCCATGTGATTTAACTTAGCTACAGCGTTTATCTACTCGTTCTTGTATATTATCGTCCATCGCTGGTGACGAACCATATGATTCCCACTTATGCCTAGTGCATCATATTCTAAGTGGTGAAGATGGTCTCGAGTGATTCAGCTTGCCCCTTTTAAACCCTTTTAAAAACTTTTTTTTTAATTAGAACTACGTCGCTTTGATTCCCGTTTGGGATACGTAGGAGCGAGCCACGTTCTCGTCAAGCGCAACAAATAAAAATTCTTTTCATCCCCCTAAACCAATCATTTTCATAAAACAAACAAAAATCATTTTCAAACCCATTGTTGCTAGTAGCTCATCAGAGCCTCTGTTCGTTTAGCTATTAGTGACAATGTCCTTTTCTCCTAAAAATAATAAACGATGATCCATCATAACCTTTGTTAGTTTGATCATCGTGCGAATCAATCTCTTTCGAAAATCACTTTCCAACAGGATAATAAAAAACGAGTTGTTATCAATAGTCCATCAGAACCTTTGTTCGTTTGACTGGCGGTACAACTCTCTCTTTTGGGTATTTAGTAAGTGATTCATCATAGCCTCTGCTAGTTTAATCATTTGCTAATGCTCGTCCTATTTCAAAAACTCACTAAAAAAGATAAAAAAACAAAAACTTTTCAAAAAGAACCAAGAACTACGTAGCTTTGAATTCTCCATCGCACCGGGAGATACGTAGGAGCGGGCCATGTCCCGTCAAGCACTTTTTCTAAAAACCTTTTTTTTTCCCCTTTCTCACAAAGAATAAGATTCCCATTAAGTTTTCCCATTCATCTTCAAATAAGAAATAAATAGGAAAATCTAGGTATTTTTCAAATCAAACGTTAAAACCACACATTTAATTAGAGGTTCCCTTTCGGTAGAAAGGACGTGCGCGGTGCTAACACCTTCCTCGCACGTAATCGACCCCCGAACCCATATCTCTAGTTTTCAAAAGACCATCCGCCTTGTCCAAAGACCTTTTTTCAATGTTTTGGTCTTAAAATTAAAATATTGGTGGCGGCTCCAAAATTATTCCACGTTGTACATTGAGAAACCCAAAGCCGGGGATTTTTCGGGGTGCAACAGCTGGCGACTCCACTGGGGACACTTTTTTTAAAAGACGAGGGTCAAGCCTAACTAATTTAAATGTGTGGTTTAATGTATTGCTGATTTGATTAAAACCTTGTTTGCCTTTCTTTCTTATCATTGATTCTAGGCGTATGTATTTGGGTTCTTCTATGTTGTTTCTTATTCCCTTTCTTTTATCGCTTATGCCCTTGCATTTTTTTCAATCCCCATGATCCCCTCTTCTTGGCTCCTTTTCCTAAGGTAAGCAATATCCTTGTTTATAGATATTCTAGGTATGGAACCCTAGGGTAGATAACTTGTTATTGTTTGCTTTTGTCTGGACTGCTCTGGTTTTCATTTCAGGTGGGGGTAGTACTAGGGAAAATGCCCTTGACACACACTACACTTATACCCTGTGACTATGTGTTTTGAGTGGGACCATAACCCAGGTCTGCAAAAACTTAGGAGAGTGGATTCGAGTAGTGAGAGCCCATCAGGACCATTGTCCGTTTGGCTACTTGCGAAAGTTTCAACCAGAGTTGTGCTCTTTCATGATGTCTCACACCTAGCAGTTTGCTGCATTTGTGGGGAATTTTGTGAAAGGGACTGTAGCTCTGGTGGCCTTGTGAGGGAGTGAATAGAGCTACATGGAAGGATTACCCTTTTAATTGCCCTAGATCATAGGTCTTACCTCTTTTTAGGTCACAAGGGCTTTTCCAAAATTGTGTGTGCATTATTGCATCTAGTTTAGTTCATTTCCGCCAACATTTTTTGAAAAAAACAACAAAATTAAAAAAAAAGAATATGTTTTTCCTTCTCTTTCATGAATACCCATATGAGGTGGCATATAGGGTATACTGCCCTAACATTTCAAAACCCCCACCTGTAAATATCTGTCTTTATAACAAGCATCCTCATCATCCGCATTTTACACAGCATGCATTACATAAGCAAAATTCTGAAAAATTCATACAGCATTCCTCATGCATCTAATAACATAAAGCCATGTGGTCAGTTACTTTGCCCATCCTCCAGGGGCAAGCGGACAGAGTCATCTGAATGCACCGATATATCCCTGGGGGATGCCAATGGGTTATATGCCGCCTGCTGCTGAAGCTATTCCTGTGGGGTCGAGTCAACCTGTCACGACTATGCCCGGTGGATCTGCTATGAGACCACAAATTCATACTCCTAGTCCTGATACTGTACTGCCAAGAGGTTCACCTAGTCCTACTCTGGGAGTTACTGTGAACCCTCAGAACGCTGTCCATCATATGGGAAACCCTGCTCAGCACGGGGGTTATTATCACGGTCCGGGGAACTATCCACAGGGTCATTTGTTTGGAAGCCCACAGCCAAGAGACGGATATCACTTGCTAGAAGAACGATTGAAGGCAATGGAGGCCCAGATACATGAGATGATGGTCATATTGCAGAGCTTAAAGAGTGGGGCAGCTGTTGAAGGTGTCACTGTCGTGGGTCCAGTTGGTGTCATTTCTTTCATTCCTCCGCCACCACAAACTGTTCCATTCTCTGCTCCTGTGCCATCCCAGCAAGGCGGTGACAGTCACAAGGTGTTGCACCCCGAAAAATCCCGGCTTGGGTTTCTCGATTTACAACGTGGAAAAATTTAGGAGCCGCCACCAATATTTTAATTTCAAGACCAAAACATTGAAAAAAAGTCTTTCGGATAAGGCGGATGGTCTTTGAAAACTAGAGATATAGGTTCGGGGGTCGATTACGCGCGAGGAAGGTGTTAGCACCGCGCACGTCCTTTCTACCGAAAGGGAACCTCTAATTAAATGTGTGGTTTTAACATTTGATTTGGAAAATACCTAGATTTGCCTATTTATTCCTTGTTTGAAAGTTTAATGAAAATTTTGGTGAGGGAAGGGGGAAAAAAGGCTTTTAGAGAAAAGTGCTTGACGGGACATGGCCCGCTCCTACGTATCTCCCGGTGCGATGGAGAATTCAAAGCTACGTAGTTCTGGGTTTTTGTTTTTTTTAACTTTTTAGGTGAGTTTTCGAAATAGGACGAGTACTAGCGAGTGATTAAACTAGCTAAGGCTATGGGTAATCACCGCTAAGTACTCAAAAGGAGTCGCTACCGCTTAGCCAAACGAACTAAGGTTCTGGGTGACTGTTGGTAACAACTTATTTTTATTCTCTTTTTGAAAGCTTTTTGAAAAGGATTGATTTGTTTGATGACCAAACTAGCAAAGGCTATGAGTGGTCATCGCTTATTGTTCTTTTTGGAGAAAGGACATCGATGTCAATAGCTAGACGAACTACGGTTCTGATTAGCTATTAACAACAATGGGTTTGAAAACATCTTTGTTCGTTTTGAAAATGGAGGTTTAGGGGGATGAAAAGAATTTTTATTTGCTGCGCTTGACGAGGACGTGACTCGCTCCTACGTATCCCAAACGGGAATCAAAGCGACGTAGTTCTAAAAAATGTTTTTGAAAGGGTTTAAAAGGGGCAAGCTGAATCACCCGAGACCATCTTCACCACTTAGAATATGATGCACTAGGCATAAGTGGGAATCATATGGTTCGTCCTCAGCAATGGACGATAACATACAAGAACGAGTAGATGAATGCTATAGCTAAGTTAAATCACATGGATCACAATAACTAAATATTAACAAATGAAAAGACTGAAATACCTCTGATGAAGACAGATATTACAGATCTGAAGAATGAGCGAAAATGAAGCGGAGAACTGGAAAATGAGATTTGCGAGAGTTGTCTTCCCCGATCTCGTGAAATGTCTCTCAGATCTCGTGAAAATGTCTCTCGGATCTTGTGAAAAATGTGTGTAGCAATTCTTCTCTCTGATCTTGTGTGAAGTGTCCGTGTGTGAAGATGTGAAATCTGTGTGTAAATGTGATTTGAGGCTGCCTATTTATAGGCTTAGGAAAGCGTAGGATTTTTTAAAAACATTTATGGCAAGGATGAATCGATTGTTTGAGCCTTTGGAAATATGTAGGAATCGATTCTTTATTTTTGGAAATGACAAGAATCGATTATATGGCCTATGAAAAATGGTAGGAATCGATTTTCAGGACATTTGGAGATCCTGAAAATCGATTCTGTGGTCTTTGGAAACATGTAGGAATCGATTCTTTATTTTTGGAAATGATGGGAATCGATTGTATGGCCTATGGGAAAAGTAGGAATCGATTTTCACCTCTTTAAAATGGCCTGAAAATCGATTTCAAGGCCTATGAAAGGAGAGGGAAATCGATTTTCAGGACATATATAATAGGTGAAAATCGATTCCATGCTTAGTTAAAACAATGAGGAATCGATTCATGGCCTATGGAAGAGCTTAAAAATCGATTTTCAAGGCCTATGCAACATACTATAAATCGATTTTTGGCCTAGAAATCAATTCTTGCTTTCCAAAAAAATGCTTTTAGGTCCTTGCCATGCATGCATAAAATATTTTTCAAAGCTTGCCATGCATGCATAACATATTTTTCAAAACCCTAGTTTCTTAAAAAGTGCATTCTAACCCTAAGAATGATTTCAAAAACTTTGGAGCGGTTTCTAGGATTCTAAAATGCATAATTTATTTTTGTGTGGAAAATTAGGGTTTGGACCTAAGCCGGACAAAATTGGGGTATGACAGCTGCCCCTCTTTATTTGGATTTTGACAAGAAATTGCGCAGGACATATTTCGAGGCAAAATAGAAATAAAGAATTCAGAAATTATACCGATTTTGTCTGCTTAGGGAAACCCGAATTTTCCTCTTTTTCTTTTTCTATATATATTTTTTGAATAGGTCGGCCTGAGAACAAACGGGGAACGGTTAACACCTGGCGCATTAACCAAGAGAGAAAATGACGGACAACTCGGGATTTAAAGGAGCACTAAGGCTCTGAAGGACCGCTCAGGGTCTGAAGGGGCACTAAGGCTCTGAAGAACCACTCGGGATTTGAAGGAGTACTAAGGCTCTGAAGGACCACTTAGGGTCTGAAGGAACACTAAGGCTCTGAAGGACCACTTAAGGTCTGAAGGAACACTAAGGCTCTGAAGGACCACTTAGGGTCTGAAGGAACACTAAGGCTCTGAAGGACCACTTAGGGTCTGAAGGAACACTAAGGCTCTGAAGGACCACTTAGGGTCTGAAGGAACACTAAGGCTCTGAAGGACCACTTAGGGTCTGAAGGAACACTAAGGCTCTGAAGGACCACTTAGGGTCTGAAGGAACACTAAGGCTCTGAAGGACCACTCGGGGTCTGGAAGGAACACTAAGGCTCTGAAGGACCACTTAGGGTCTGAAGGAACACTAAGGCTCTGAAGGACCACTTAGGGTCTGAAGGAACACTAAGTCTCTGAAGGACCACTTAGGGTCTGAAGGAACACTAAGGCTCTGAAGGACCACTTAGGGTCTGAAGGAACACTAAGGCTCTGAAGGACCACTTAGGGTCTGAAGGAACACTAAGGCTCTGAAGGACCACTTAGGGTCTGAAGGAACACTAAGGCTCTGAAGGACCACTTAGGGTCTGAAGGAACACTAAGGCTCTGAAGGACCACTTAGGGTCTGAAGGAACACTAAGGCTCTGAAGGACCACTTAGGGTCTGAAGGAACACTAAGGCTCTGAAGGACCACTTAGGGTCTGAAGGAACACTAAGGCTCTGAAGGACCACTCGGGGTCTGGAAGGCTGCCTAGGCCTTAATTGAAGGACCATCGTGGTCTGAAGGAGCGCTACTAGCTATGGTACTAGTAAAACGGTCTGAGGGGGGCCTCTCGAGCGGCCATGCTGGGTCAAGATCAGCTCCGGAACTGATATGTTGACTATGAAGGACGTCCATGGTGTCTTAGGCTGACACAACTAGTCTGAAGGATCACTTGGGGTCTGAAGGACTTACCCGCAGCTCGAATACGAGGTGAAGTCTGCTTTTGAAGGGACACTTGGGTCCTGAAGGGATTCACGAATCCTGTTGGTTGATTGATTGAAAAGTTCAACTAGAGCAGACAGAATAGTAAAATGAGCACTTGGCGTGCAGACAGAAAAGTAAATGGGCACTTGGCGTGCAGACAGAAAAGTGAATGGGCACTTGGCGTGCGAACAGGAAGGTAAAATGGGCACTTGGCGTGCAGACAGAAAAGTGAATGGGCACTTGGCGTGCAGAAGCAGGAAATAAAGCGGTAAAGAACGCAGTAAAGAAGGCAGTAAGGAAGGAGCACTGAGGGCTCAGGATGAGCGCGGAGGGCTCAGGAGGGAGCACAGAGGGCTCAGGATGAGCACAGAGGGCTCAGGATGAGCGCAGAGGGCTCAGGATGAGCGCAGAGGGCTCGCAAATTCAGTTGATTGGTCGATTTGAAATGACCGATGCTGCTGTATTGGATTGAGGTACCTGCATACGTCAGTTGATGCAAGGAATGGTGCAAGGAGTATGAGTGCATGTTATGAGTGCATGTTATGAGTGCATGTTATGCATGTGCATGCAATGAGTGCATGTTATGAGTGCATGTTATGAGTGCATGTTATGCAAAGGCATGTTGTGCATGTGCATGCAATGAGTGCATGTTATGCTATGATTTTGGTGTAATGATGAATGTGCATGATGCGGTTATGCAAATGTAATGCAGATGTATGTTACGTGGATGCATGTGACGCTGATGCCTACAATGCTGGATTTATGGGCCGACAAGCCTGGTTTATGGAGCAATATGTGTCTGCATATTGGTCTGGTTTATGGACCCCAAAGGTCTGGTTTAAGGACACAAAGGTCTGGTTTATGGATCACAATGATCTGGTTTAAGGACACAAAGGTCTGGTTTATGGATCACAATGATCTGGTTTAAGGACACAAAGGTCTGGTTTTGACCGCATGGAATGCCAGTGTATGCAATGGAAGGCTTCGTTTTGTTTTTTTTTTTTCTATGAGATGCATGATATGAAATGGTTGATTGGGAAACATAGGCCTATGGGGTGAATGCATGAAATGTGAATGCAAATGAAATGTTTGGATGCTAATGTTATGATGCATAGTGTAATGATATGACATGGTTGATTGGGAAACATAGGCATTTTGGATGACATGCGGTGAATGCATGAAATGCGAGTGTGAATATGATGTGAATGAAATGCTTGGATGCAAATGTCATGACACGGGGTGACGTGTTTTTGCTTTTATGATGCAATGCTTTGATGCTTGATGGAATGAGATGGAAGATTTTTTTTTGCTTTTATGAAATGATGATGTTGGCACGATGCAAAATGGAACGCCTAAATGCATGAGGCGAAAAATAGGATATGAATGATGAAACATTTTTGTGATGATGAGATGCAAGACTTTGAATGCAAGGAATTGAGATGATTATTGACCATTTTGTTGAGAAAAAATGGAATTTGATTCAAACTCCGGTGTTCTCAAGATTTTATTTACAAAACAAGCTTACTTGTTTTCTCTTCCTTTCAATGACGACTGAATCTTAAATATCGCGTGACTAACTTGTGTTCTCTCTCTTTGAAGCATTATCTAGTAAGCATGCATAGGGGTGCAAATGTGAATGAGTGAGTCCGTTAACTTGGGATTGGTTTATGGCATGGATGTTTATGGCAAGTGAAGGAATGACAGACATGGTTATTGCCGAAGCTTTATGAGGGACCAAGAGATGCAGGATTGCCCCAATTCAGGTCTTTGACGAGTGAATAACTTGCCCCTGTCTAGCGGTGACAACAACTAGGGGTGTAGAAGATGATGAATTGGGAACGCTTCGGCTCTTGGGATGAAAGCTGGAATGAAAGGGGTTTTGCTTCAACCCACAGAATTTGATGTTGCCCCAGTCATAACAAAGACGAAGCTGCCCTAATGACAAGGTCTTGTTTAGGATATCGAGTTGAGAAATTGCCCCGGTGAGGTTTTTTTATGGGAATGAATGAGGTGGAGGAACGGGAATGCACTTGCCCCGCTTTGGAATGGCATTGACAACTGGAGTGACATGGGATGGGCATTGAACAGACTTTCCCAAGACTAGGGTGTGTGGGTGGTGAAGAGAATGCCCCAACTTTTGGGTCTGAGTGGTATTCTCAGTGCAAATCTTTGGTTCCCTACTTTTGGTGCGAAAGAATCCTTACCTGGTGATCACTTAACCTTGTTTTAATGCATCTTGAATGTGTTTTGGAGTGCAAGTCCCTCCTTTTTTATTTTGTCAGCTTTCTTTTTTCTGACTGTTTGTTTTTGTTTCCTCAGTTCTCTTTTTTTCTGAGGGTTCATTCTTTCTTGATCAGCTTTCTTTTTTCTGATCGTTTGTTTTTCTTTTGAGCAAACACTTTGTACATAGATAAGCTTGTTCTTCCTAAGATTAGAATTTGAGTGAACAAAAGCAACCGGTCATTGATCGGAATGGACTTTTCGGGATTGTGGTGTTTTGTGGAGGAAGGAGGGTTAGGCTTAATGAAGTGTTTGAGGCTAATGGGTGGATGAGTTTTGTTCGGCGTTGATTGACGGTTAATGGTCTATGAGGAAGATGGTTATTGGGCTTGTTTGGGCTCTGTTAAGGCAAATTCATGTCTCAGGGTAGAAGGACTAAGGGGTTTGATGTTGAGGCCAAAGGGAGTGTTTGCGGTTTTTGGAAGGAGGGGTGTATGGGAATGATGAAGTGTTTGAAGGTTTATTTAGACAAGGATCTCTTGTATTTTGTGGTAACATGTACCAACTCACCATTTTCTTTTGTTTTGGGGTTTTCATTTTTGAATCCCCCATTTTTTTGATTTTTTTTTTTTTTTTTTTTTTTTTTGACTCGGGTGAGCTGATAAAAGTGATGCACTGTTTTGTTTTTATTTGGGGTGATCCTTGTCTAGGGTGATTTTTGGATTTCGGTTTTTCTTGGCTCTAGGTGGGTAGGAAAGGGATTTTCTGGGATTTTGGGGTTTTTGAGGAGATGGCCAAACTTCATTTCAAATCCCGATTGCTTATTTCTATATGACTTAACTTTTAGAACAATAGTCTATCTATCTTTATGTGTTTGCTCTTTTTTTCTCTTTTTTTTTTTTTGTGCCCTAATTTTTGCCTGGACCGCTCTTTGCGAGTTTTCAGTCCACCGGGCGCTCCTTTTTGCCTAGGCCGCCCTTTGCGGGTTTTCAACCTAGCGAGCTTGTTTTCTTGTTTATTATATATTTATTATTTTTTCTTGAGAGACTTGCACTGACGGAATATGATATTAATCAAGGGGAATTAATGATCACAGACTTGCTCCAGCATGGAGGACTTGAACCAGAAGTCAAATACGCACTGATGGGGCGAATATGCACTTTATGGGTGGACGGGGCGGGACTAAACTTTGGACGGGAAACTGTGGTAAGGGAGGAAAACCAACGGACTCAAACAAGAGGTTGTACTCATAGCATGCATGCTCATTAGAAGAATGCTTCACAGAGAGTTAACATCAGTTAAAAAAATTTGTTTTTTTCTTTGACACACTATTTCAGTCTTTTGTCATGGAATGGATGGGATGCAGTGCTTTTGAAAGAAATGCAAATGAGCTATTGATTTGAAAAACTGAGTGCCTTGGAACACCTTGAGTTTGCAACCAAATAAGGATAATCTTTTCAAAAGGATGATTGTTTTGCAAGAACATTTCGTTTCTCATCACAACTCTTATTTTATGCAATGAATGAATGAACAAATTATGATCTGCAAGTATGATGCAAATGATTTATTGGAGAAAAGGTTTTAGAAAAATGTGCTTGACGGGGTATGACCCGATCCTACGTATCCCCATTGTAATGAGGAATCAAAGCTTACGTAGTTCTACTGTGTCTTTTTTGAAGTAATGAATGTCTCATCTTGGATGAACTTGACGAGGATTTTTTTTTGCATGATTATAAATGAAATGCTTATGCTATGCAGATGATAATGGCTTTTGTTTTATCTTTATGTGATGAAAGGGAATGCAAGATGAATGGTTTTTTTTTTCGAAATTGGAATTTTATGCAATGCAAACGATGCAATGATGCAGTGATGCAATGATGCGATGATGCAAGGATGCTTTTTTTTTGTGTTTTTGTAGAAAGAGGATATTTACAGGTGGGGGTTTTGAAATTTTAGGGCGGTATACACTATCTGCCACCTCATATAGGTATTTATGAAAGAGAAGGAAGAACATATTCTTTTTTGGTTTTGTTGTTTTTCAAAAACGTTGGTGGAAATGAACTAAACTAGATGTAATAATGCAACACACAATTTTGGAAAAGCTCTTGTGACCTAAAAAGAGGTAAGACTTATGATCTAGGGCAATTAAAAGGGTAATCCTTCCATGTAGCTCTATTTACTCCCTCACAAGGCCACCAGAGCTACAGTCCCTTTCACAAAACTCCCCACAAATGCAGCAAACTGCTAGATGTGAGGCATCATGAAAGAGCACAACTCTGGTTGAAACTTTCGCAAGTAGCCAAACGGACAAAGGTCCTGATGGGCTCTCACTACTCGAATCCACTCTCCTAAGTTTTTGCAGACCTGGGTTATGGTCCCACTCAAAACACATAGTCACAGGGTATAAGTGTAGTGTGTGTCAAGGGCATTTTCCCTAAAACTATCCCACCTGCAAATGAAAATCCAGACAGTCCAAACAATAGCATGTCGTCTACCCTAGGGTTTAATATCATTCAAATACAACTAGCTTAGGGTACCAACAACAAACACATTACTTACTTCAGAAAGGGAGCTGAGAAGAAAGGACATGATAGAATTGGGGAGAGATGCATGAGCTTACCTTGAAGAAAAGGAGCAAAGAAAGAAGGGAACATGGGGATTGGAAGAATGCATGGGGATAAACGATAAAAGAAAGGGAATAAGACGAGACAAGGAACATAGAAGAACACAAATGCATACGCCTACAATCAATGATAAGAAGGAAAGGCAAACAAGGTTTCAATCAAATCAACAATACATTAAACCACACAATTTAATTAGTTAGGCTTGACCCTCGTCTTTAAAAAAGTATCCCCAGCGGAGTCGCCAGCTGTTGCACCCCGAAAAATCCCGGCTTGGGTTTCTCGATTTACAACGTGGAAAAATTTAGGAGCCGCCACCAATATTTTAATTTCAAGACCAAAACATTGAAAAAAAGTCTTTCGGATAAGGCGGATGGTCTTTGAAAACTAGAGATATAGGTTCGGGGGTCGATTACGCGCGAGGAAGGTGTTAGCACCGCGCACGTCCTTTCTACCGAAAGGGAACCTCTAATTAAATGTGTGGTTTTAACATTTGATTTGGAAAATACCTAGATTTGCCTATTTATTCCTTGTTTGAAAGTTTAATGAAAATTTTGGTGAGGGAAGGGGGAAAAAAGGCTTTTAGAGAAAAGTGCTTGACGGGACATGGCCCGCTCCTACGTATCTCCCGGTGCGATGGAGAATTCAAAGCTACGTAGTTCTGGGTTTTTGTTTTTTTTAACTTTTTAGGTGAGTTTTCGAAATAGGACGAGTACTAGCGAGTGATTAAACTAGCTAAGGCTATGGGTAATCACCACTAAGTACTCAAAAGGAGTCGCTACCGCTTAGCCAAACGAACTAAGGTTCTGGGTGACTGTTGGTAACAACTTATTTTTATTCTCTTTTTGAAAGCTTTTTGAAAAGGATTGATTTGTTTGATGACCAAACTAGCAAAGGCTATGAGTGGTCATCGCTTATTGTTCTTTTTGGAGAAAGGACATCGATGTCAATAGCTAGACGAACTACGGTTCTGATTAGCTATTAACAACAATGGGTTTGAAAACATCTTTGTTCGTTTTGAAAATGGAGGTTTAGGGGGATGAAAAGAATTTTTATTTGCTGCGCTTGACGAGGACGTGACTCGCTCCTACGTATCCCAAACGGGAATCAAAGCGACGTAGTTCTAAAAAATGTTTTTGAAAGGGTTTAAAAGGGGCAAGCTGAATCACCCGAGACCATCTTCACCACTTAGAATATGATGCACTAGGCATAAGTGGGAATCATATGGTTCGTCCTCAGCAATGGACGATAACATACAAGAACGAGTAGATGAATGCTATAGCTAAGTTAAATCACATGGATCACAATAACTAAATATTAACAAATGAAAAGACTGAAATACCTCTGATGAAGACAGATATTACAGATCTGAAGAATGAGCGAAAATGAAGCGGAGAACTGGAAAATGAGATTTGCGAGAGTTGTCTTCCCCGATCTCGTGAAATGTCTCTCAGATCTCGTGAAAATGTCTCTCGGATCTTGTGAAAAATGTGTGTAGCAATTCTTCTCTCTGATCTTGTGTGAAGTGTCCGTGTGTGAAGATGTGAAATCTGTGTGTAAATGTGATTTGAGGCTGCCTATTTATAGGCTTAGGAAAGCGTAGGATTTTTTAAAAACATTTATGGCAAGGATGAATCGATTGTTTGAGCCTTTGGAAATATGTAGGAATCGATTCTTTATTTTTGGAAATGACAAGAATCGATTATATGGCCTATGAAAAATGGTAGGAATCGATTTTCAGGACATTTGGAGATCCTGAAAATCGATTCTGTGGTCTTTGGAAACATGTAGGAATCGATTCTTTATTTTTGGAAATGATGGGAATCGATTGTATGGCCTATGGGAAAAGTAGGAATCGATTTTCACCTCTTTAAAATGGCCTGAAAATCGATTTCAAGGCCTATGAAAGGAGAGGGAAATCGATTTTCAGGACATATATAATAGGTGAAAATCGATTCCATGCTTAGTTAAAACAATGAGGAATCGATTCATGGCCTATGGAAGAGCTTAAAAATCGATTTTCAAGGCCTATGCAACATACTATAAATCGATTTTTGGCCTAGAAATCAATTCTTGCTTTCCAAAAAAATGCTTTTAGGTCCTTGCCATGCATGCATAAAATATTTTTCAAAGCTTGCCATGCATGCATAACATATTTTTCAAAACCCTAGTTTCTTAAAAAGTGCATTCTAACCCTAAGAATGATTTCAAAAACTTTGGAGCGGTTTCTAGGATTCTAAAATGCATAATTTATTTTTGTGTGGAAAATTAGGGTTTGGACCTAAGCCGGACAAAATTGGGGTATGACACAAGGCTCAGGGTTATCAGTACAGGAAACGAACCAATTTTGATCCAATACCGATGACATGCACTGAATTGTTTAATCACCTGACTTCCAAGAACCTGATCAGCACCCGGCCAATGAAGGCCCTTCAACCGCCATTTTCCCGAAGGTACAATGCAAGTGCTACCTGCAGTTTCCACGAAAACGGGGTTGGTCATACTGTGGAGGAGTGCAGAGCCTTCAAGCATGCAGTGCAAGACCTGATAGATCGGTGCGTGATTCAGATAGGAACCCCTGATATTGATGGTGAAGAAGAAATCCATGAGGAAGTAACAGCGGTGCCTGCGAAAGAGGGATGTTGGGATACCCTAGGGGAGCCCAGTGGAAAGTTTGATTACTTGGTCAGGTATGACGCTCCCGAGAGTGCTCAAATCCGAATGGAAGACATCCAGCCCACAGGATGGGATGAGGAAGAGGAACAACACGATCAAATTGCTGTCACCAATGATGGTACTAAGTCAGAAGAGGGTGGTGCAAACCTGGTTTGTCGCTGCAGTGCTGGTGAAAGAATCAAAGAATTGAAAGACTGTTGATCCTCCTGGAACCTTTGATTTAAAGTAGTCATTTGTAATGCAACCCTGTGGCTCTGCCCAAGGCCACAGGACCAGTTGTTAGGGGCGCACATGTTTTTATTTTCTAAATCATCATCATCAATAAAAACGTTGTTTTTGAATTCCAATCAATAAAAATCAATTCCTTTTCATTTCATGTGTCTCTTCTTTTCTTTATTATTTTTGCCTGCATGTCTCACCTTCCATTCTGCTTTTTCGCCTCGGCAAAAAGCAAATCCACAGCAATTGCCTCTCAAAATAACAGTGCCAACGGTCCATATTTTGACTTTGATCACTTTATCAATCAAGCAGAGTGGGACGTTGAGAAAGACCGGGAAAATCCTCCAGAAGGTTAATGAAGCAAGGAAAAAGGGTTATTCAGCATCACGAGGAATCCACTGAAGTGATCAACTTGGGGACCGCTGAAAACAAGAAAGAGGTCAAGATGGGTACTTCAATAAAGGAAAATTAGAGCGCAAAAAGGAAATAAAGAAGAAGGGCAAGTACATGAAGATAAGTGAATTATTGTCCCAGAGTTAATTCTTGAGGAAATAAGCAATCACGATTTGAAATGAAGTCGGACTACCATCCCATATCCAAAAACAAAATCCTCTCCTAACCACCTTAAGCCAAGAAAATCCCAAAGAGAAACAAAATCCTTTCCGACCCATCTTAAGCCAAGAAAAAGCCAAAAATCCAAAAGTCACCTTAGACAAGGATCACCTCGAATAAAAAAACAGTGCATCGTTCTTTATCAGCTCACCCAAGCTCAAGAAAAAGAAGAAGTCAAAGAAGGAAAAATCATTCAAAAAGGAAAATCCCAAAACCAAAAGAAAAATACAAAAGAAATGTAAGTAGTGAGTTGATAGATGTTACCACAAAACCCAAGAGGTCCTTGTCTCAATAAACCTTCAAACACTTTCTCATTTCCATGCACCCCTCCTCTCATAAACCACCAACATTCTCCTTTGACCTCGACAGCCTGCCCTCCCCAGACCCTTAGCCAGGAATAAAACCTCCTAATACCTCATCAAGCCAGTTAACCATCATAAATCATCGATCAACAGCCAATAGGCGGGGCAATCATGCTCCCCCAACCTGGGCTCCGTGCCAATAGGAGAATGTACTATTGGTGATGGGGTACACCGGGTATATAGCACTGGATTGCAGTCGGTGTTATGTCATGAGTTTGTTGTACGTACACCGGGGTTTAGCACTTTATTGCAGTCGGTGTCGTACTGTGCGATACACCGGGGTTTAGCACTTTATTGCAGTCGGTGCCGCACTTTGTTTGTTCACGTTCACCGGGGTTAGCACTTTATTGCAGTCGGTGTCATGTTGATTTTAAAAAGGATTATTAATTGAACCGAGAGAGTTAGCAGGGGTCTCGGTAGAACTCACTGAGATTGTATCTCACTGTTTAAATGTTGTTGTTTTACAGATAAACAGGGACAGAAGAAACCTCAGAGGCACGAGTAGGTGGCCCCCGGGAAATGGATAATGACTTAGCTTTATGTTCAGTTTATTTTCCTTCTGTTGTCCATGTATCACAGCACTATGACATTAGTGTCATGTTTGTCTTTCATTCCGCTTTCTTGTATGATTCTGACTACCACAGTTGCTGACAGTTTACGGTCTGAGAACCGTATGGTCTTACGTGTGTATAAGACAGTTATGTTATATTTCAGCAAAAATTTTTTAGTGGTAATCAGTATCTGAGCAGGAAATATTATCTCTGATGTATGTTTAATGTGCACTCGGGTGTTTTTAACAAATAGAAAATATCAGGGTGTTACAGTTGGTATCAGAGCGGTTCGACCTAGTCGGACTTAGCTTATAGGGTCTTTGCTTTTTCCAGTCGTGATTTTCTTAGTATGCTATTAGGCATTGAGCTTGATCAACTTAATACTTTGTGCATATTTCGCAGAATCATGGCCAGAAGAGGTAGAGGCATTCTTCCTCCTGTTGATCCAAATTTTGAGTGGATGCAGAATGTCATTGAGAACCAGCAGAAAATGATGCAAGACATGATGCTTATGCATCAGCAGCAACAAATCCAACAGCAAAATGCTCAGCAGCATCAAGCTCCAGAGCCACAAGTGAACCCAAGGAGAATTTTCACAGAGTTCCTGAAAATGAAACCCTCCGAGTTCAGAGGTGGGCCGGATGCCATGAGAGCACAACATTGGCTGGATGACATTGAAAAGATCTTTGTAACAATGCAAGTGACCGATGAAGATAAGTTGAGGTTGGCATCCCATATGTTGAAGGGAGAGGCCAATAACTGGTGGACAAATGCTAGGGCCATGATGGAGACAATGGGAACTCCCCCGACTTGGGAAAATTTCCGAACATCATTTTTGGAACAATTCTTCCCCACGGCTATGAGGTTTGATAAGGAAAATGAGTTTTTGGCTCTTACACAAGGAGAGTTGACCGTGGGCCAATACACGACTAAATTTGAAGAGTTGTATCAATTCTTCGGTTTAGCTGGATATGCCCCCAATGACCGATGGAAAACTGACAGGTACAAATATGGGTTGAGAGAGGATATTGCTCAAAGTCTTAGTTCTTTTCCGAGAACCAACTATGCAGCCATGGTACAACAAGCTTATATCGCCGAAAGTGATTTGTCAAGGTTGTATGCAAGCAGAAAGGCATTCCATCAGAGCAAGAGGAACACTGGACCATCTAGTTCTCAGATGGGTCCCAGGCATGACTCAGGGAAAGGAGGTAATTACAAAGGGAAGCAGGTGCAATCGTCTGATTCTGCACAGTTCAGGAATTGTAGACTTTGTGGAAGATATCACCGTGGCGAGTGTCCGCCAAGGCCAGATCGGTGCTATGTTTGTAATGAAGAGGGACACTATGCAAATAAGTGCCCAACAAAGAAGAATCTGCAAAGAGCACCAAATGCTCCTAGTCAGGGGCGAATCAACACATTAGATGCTCGAACCATCACACCTACCGATAATCTTCTAAGGGGTACGGGATCTCTTTTTAATAATTCAGTCAATATTTTATATGATTCTGGTGCAACTCACTGTTTTATCTCGCAAGCATGTGTGGATCGGTTGGGATTAGCATTGTCTGAGCTATCCGAACCGATAACTATTTTAACTGCTGCCAAGGGTCGTGTCCAGACCCAATCATTATGTGAAAATCGCCTACTTGTCATAGGCGACAGACAGTTTGTTGTGAAATTTATTTGCTTGCCTATGAGAAGTATGGACATTGTTCTGGGTATGAATTGGATGGCTGAAAATCATGTAACAATCAACTCTGCCGATCGAACCATTAGCTTCGCATCCGAATCCGTAGGCTTGACACAGGCAGATTCTGAAGTGATGATCTCTTACACCGAAGCAAGCCAGTCATTATTCCAAGGTGCGGAAGCTATTCTTATTATGTTGTCTGCATCTACTGAAACGGGTTTAGATTTGTCGTCCGTGCAAGTGGTAAATGAATTTCTAGATGTCTTTCCAGAAGAAGTTTCATCCTTACCTCCTGACAGAGAGGTAGAATTCTCAATAGAATTAATTCCTGGTACAGGATCAATATCCATTGCTCCTTATAGAATGTCTCCTTTAGAGTTGAAGGAACTGAAGTCTCAACTTGAAGAATTAATATCAAAGAGGTTTATCCGACCGAGTGCTTCTCCATGGGGTGCTCCGGTGTTGCTAGTCAAAAAGAAGGATGGTAGCATGAGGTTATGCATAGATTATCGGCAACTGAATAAAGTGACGATCAAGAATAAATATCCCTTGCCAAGGATAGACGATTTTCTTGACCAACTTCGAGGTGCCGTGGTATTTTCAAAAATTGATCTGAGATCGGGTTATCATCAAATAAAGGTACGAGCCTTAGATATTCCGAAGACAGCTTTCCGTACTAGATATGGACATTACGAGTTCGTAGTGATGCCCTTCGGTTTGACTAATGCTCCAGCGGTATTCATGGATTACATGAACCGAGTGTTTCACATGTACCTTGATCAGTTCGTGGTAGTTTTTATTGACGATATCTTGGTGTACTCTAAGACCATTGAGGACCATGTACAACATCTCCGCATTGCTCTGAACGTACTCCGAGAAAAGAAATTGTATGCCAAGCCGTCGAAGTGTGACTTCTGGATGCCGGAAGTGAAGTTTTTGGGACACGTAATTTCCCAATCGGGGGTTGCGGTGGATCCCAGTAAAGTAGAAGCGGTGTTGAACTGGGAACGACCAACATCTGTCACCGAAATAAGAAGTTTCTTGGGTCTAGCTGGTTACTACAGGAGGTTTATTCAAGGTTTTTCACAATTGGTTCTTCCACTTACTCGGTTGACTCGTAAGGCCCAGCCGTTTATATGGAATGCCGATTGTGAGGAATGTTTTCAAGAGTTGAAGGTTAGGTTGACTTCTGCTCCAATCCTAATTCTTCCAGATCCGTCTTTGGATTTTCAAATTTACAGTGATGCTTCTGGGAAGGGTTTGGGATGTGTCCTCATGCAGAACCAACAAGTTGTAGCTTATGCCTCCAGACAGTTGAAGACTCATGAAGAGAATTATCCAACCCATGATTTGGAGTTGGCAGCTATTGTGTACGCACTGAAGATTTGGAGACATTACCTGTACGGGTCTCGTTTCGAAGTCTTTAGTGATCATAAAAGTTTGAAATATTTGTTTGATCAGAAGGAGTTGAATAACAGGCAGAGGAGGTGGGTGGAGTTTCTGAAGGATTATGACTTCGAATTGAAGTATCATCCGGGAAAAGCTAATGTTGTGGCTGATGCACTAAGTAGGAAATCCGTTCACATAGCAGAGTTCATGATGCATGAAATGAAATTGTTGGAATCCTTTAGAGACTTGAATTTAGATGCAAGATCAAGGAGGAACAGGTTAGTGTTGAGCCATATGAGGATCTCTAGTTCATTGAGAGAGTCTATTCGCTTAGCACAAGAAATCGATGTGAAGCTACAATCACAGAAAGTGTGGCCAGACTTTACCGAAGATAGTGATGGGGTCATTTGTTTCAACGGTAGGATTTGTGTACCCGATAATGAAGGTATTAAAAAGCAAGTGCTAGAGGAAGTGCACCGAAGTTTATTTTCTGTACATCCTGGATCCACCAAGATGTATACAGATTTAAAGCAGATGTATTGGTGGCACGGAATGAAGTTAGAGATTGCTGAATTTGTATCAAAATGCTTAACTTGCCAAAGAGTTAAGATAGAACATCAGAAACCTGCTGGTCTGTTACGGTCACTAGACGTGCCAGTATGGAAATGGGAAGACATTTCTATGGATTTTGTAATGGCGTTGCCAAGGTCTCAAACCGGTAACGACTCCATTTGGGTAGTTGTGGATCGGTTAACTAAATCAGCTCATTTTATTCCAGTTCGTTCGAGCAGTAAAGTATCCAAGTTAGCTGAGGTGTATTTGAAGAACATAGTAAGGTTACATGGGGTTCCTACGAGCATAGTGTCGGATCGAGATCCGAAATTCACTTCTCGATTTTGGAAAGCTCTGAATGAAGCAATGGGGACTAAAGTACTTCTTAGTACCGCTTATCACCCGCAGACAGATGGTCAGACCGAGAGGACTATCCAGACATTAGAGGATATGCTTCGGGCTTCTGTACTTGATAACGGAAAGAAATGGGAGGATCATCTTCCATTGGTGGAATTCTCATATAACAACAGTTATCATTCCAGTATCGGGATGGCACCTTTTGAAGCCTTATATGGTAGGAAATGTAGAACTCCATTGTGTTGGTGGGAAGTAGGTGAGAACCGATTGTTAGGACCCGAGATGATTCATGACACTACTGAAAAGATCCGCCAGATAAGGGAGAGAATGAAAACTGCTCAAAGTAGGTAAAAGAGTTATGCCGACAAAAGGAGAAGGCCGTTAGAGTTTGAATCGGGTGATCATGTGTTTTTGAAATTGTCACCGACAATTGGCACAGGTAGGGCATTACGGGTAAAGAAACTCAGTCCTCGGTATATTGGACCCTTCCAGATTATTGAGCGAATAGGGTCTCTGGCATACCGTATTGCTTTGCCTCCACCATTGTCAAATCTGCATGATGTATTCCATGTGTCTCAGTTGCGGAAGTACATTCCTGATCCAAGTCAACCGTTAGATTTTGAAACAATTGACCTTCGACCGGACTTGTATATTAATTAAATATATGTGTGTGAGTGTGTGTTGAATAAAAGAAAGAAAAGAGAGAAAGAAAGAATACGCAGAAGGAAAGAAAGAAGGGAAAAGAAAGAAGAAAAGGAAAGAAGAAGAAGGAGAAAGGAGAAGAGAAAGGAAGAAGAAGAGGTGAGCCCACTCCTCCAAAAATTCATCATCTTCATCATCTCCTCACCATCACCATAACCCAATAACTTGGTGAGTCTTCCTCCACTTTTCCCCCTTCTATTTGATTTCGAAAATTGAGGGTTTGTGGGGAAAATTTGTTGAAATCATGGGTTAACAGGTTGTGTTGATGATTGGGTTATGCTTAGGATCGAAGCTAGGAGCGGATTGATCGCGTTGTGAAGTTCGAATCGAAGTTTGGAGCGATTTGGTGAAATAGGGTTCCGTTCGAGAGTTTTTCAAGTCTCGGCAAATTCGGTTCGACATCGGCTCTCGCTTCAAGGGTGAGTTTTACTCACGCTTAGGATGTTTTTGTGTCTCGATAAATTTTATGTGCTTTGATTCCGAAAGATTTTGACACGAAAACCGCTATTCTGAAAAATATGTCGTTTTTGATAAAATTCGTTTTGATTGAGTTTTTGATTGGATTGATTGATTGTGTGGTATTGGTTGGATTGGTTTTGCTGGTTGTCAAATCTGTTTTCAGTCGAAACGAGAATCGGAATTGAGAGGAATAGCGAATTTCGTAAGAAAACGGAAAATCTGCACTTTCTGGAGAGGGTCGCGACCTGGCCCAGTTTTGTCACGCAAAAAGTTTCTGTCGTTTTTCGCGTCGCGACGGTAGCAGTTCGCGTCGCGACGGTTTACAAAATTTTCAGCAACCAAACACTGTTTTTCGTTTCGCGATAACTTTTGATCCGGGAACCCGATTGAGGTGTTCTAAGATGCGTTGGAAAGCTTTTTCAGAGGCCTAACTGAATATTCTAGTTTTAAGGAAAAATAAACTGTTTTCTAAGTTGTAAATTGTGTCGAAAAGCGGTAAATTAGAGTGCGATTGTGTGAACTTGGATTTTATAAAATTGTGGATTAAAGTGTTTCATGGATTGTCTAATTTGATGGACCGTGGGTTCATAGTACTGTAGATATATATATGTTTATATGTATATCGAGTTGGGTGACGACCCATGTTTTGACATACTAGGCGGGGCAGTCATGCTCCCCCAACCTAGGCTCCGTGCCAATAGGAGAATGTACTATTGGTGAGGGGGTTCACCGGGTATATAGCACTGGATTGCAGTCGGTGTTATGTCATGAGTTTGTTGTACGTACACCGGGGTTTAGCACTTTATTGCAGTCGGTGTCGTACTGTGCGATACACCGGGGTTTAGCACTTTATTGCAGTCGGTGCCGCACTTTGTTTGTTCACGTTCACCGGGGTTAGCACTTTATTGCAGTCGGTGTCGTGTTGATTTTAAGAAGGATTATTAATTGAACCGAGAGAGTTAGCAGGGGTCTCGGTAGAACTCACTGAGATTGTATCTCACTGTTTAAATGTTGTTGTTTTACAGATAAACAGGGACAGAAGAAACCTCAGAGGCACGAGTAGGTGGCCCCCGGGAAATGGATAATGACTTAGCTTTATGTTCAGTTTATTTTCCTTCTGTTGTCCATGTATCACAGCACTATGACATTAGTGTCATGTTTGTCTTTCATTCCGCTTTCTTGTATGATTCTGACTACCGCAGTTGCTGACAGTTTACGGTCTGAGAACCGTATGGTCTTACGTGTGTATAAGACAGTTATGTTATATTTCAGCAAAAATTTTGTAGTGGTAATCAGTATCTGAGCAGGAAATATTATCTCTGATGTATGTTTAATGTGCACTCGGGTGTTTTTAACAAATAGAAAATATCAGGGTGTTACACATTCCGTCTCTCATCATAGCATTTTTGTTGTTTGCAATGCATGGATGAAAACATTATGATGTATACATGATGAAAATGAAATGTATGAAAGCATATTCACTTGAAAAGTGTGATTATTCTAAAAGTTTTTTCTTTTTGATGCTTTCTTTTTATGCAAGACGAAATATGAAATGCCAGTGCATCTTTGGATGATGAATGATGCAAGAATGATGCTTCTTCTCAAAATGATTTTTATAGAGGCAAGACAAGATATGAAATGCCGATGCCCCCTTTTTCTTTGGAATGATGAAAGATGCAGGAATGATGTTTTTTTTTTCTAAATGATGATTTTTTTTATTTTTATTTTTTATTTTTTTTAGAGGCAAGGCAAAGTATGAAATGCCAACGCCCCTTCCTTTTTGAAAGATGCATGCATGGAGGAATGATGTATTTGAACCAAAGTTAATGAAATGGTGCATGAATGCTACATTTTGAATAAATTTGATGATGATTTTTACTCATGATTATGAATGAGATGCTTTCTTGTTTTCATTTTTTTTTTGTGCAATGAAATGCATGATACTCACAAAAAAAACATGCGTGGGAAGACATAGTTTTTATTGAATGGAAATGCATGCAAAATGAGAGGTTAATGTATTATCTTTCATGATGTGTGAAAAAGGACAACAATAATGCATGAGACGCGCTCCTAATAAGACACGATTTTTGGATCTTTCGAGAAAATTAGGGGAAAAAGCCTTAGTGAATGGAAACGCACACGTGCGGAGAATGCACTCCTGACAAACCTAAATGAGATTGAGAAAAATGCATGTATGAATTTTATCAAGTTTTTGTTTTATGCCATGCAAATGATGTCTTTATATGAAAATGACGGCGATAATGCGACTTGACACGCATACGAAAAATAAGATGAAAACATTTTTCGAGTTTGGTGACTGAAATTTTGGGAGCATCACCTCATGTGGCCCGGTAAAAGAAAAGACTATGATGATTTTTTTGAAGGTTTTGCTTTTTCCCCATTTTTTTTGAAAATTTTGTTTTATGTATGATGATGATGCTCTACGTGTATGCAGGATAAATGAAAGGGTTTTTATTGGCAATAGTTTAAGCTCTTTTTTTTTGGTTTTTTTTTTTTTTTTTTGGAAAATGCGGGCCGTACGTTATTTCGTATGAACCGGTAAGAGAAAGGCTACAACGGTAACCCGTTTCTTCTTTTCTTCTTTCAAAATCTTCTTTTTTTCGTAAAGATGATGACGTGAGGCAACCAATCGTCGTTACTCTGAGTAACTTGCATGAAACATTGAGTGGATCCTGACTCAATACTTCACGCAATATACTGAAATGCTTCGACATTTGGTTAACTCAAACTTATTCTCTTATTTGAAAACAAACATCACTTGAAAGGGTCAAAGTGCCCCGATATCGTAGAGTAACATCTCAAATTTGTAGTGCACAAACAAATTTGAGATATTACCCTTCGTCATTCGAAGGCGCACTTTTACTCATTGAGCTTTTACATGAAGAGCTTTTCTATTTTTTCTTTGTTTAGAGAAGATGCATGCATTGGAAAGTTTTCATTTTTTTTTCTAGTTTTGGAACATGATTTTGAAAATTAGTTGGAGATGCAAATGATCTATTATAAAAAGGTTTTAGAAGGGATGTGCTTGACGGGGTGTGACCCGCTCCTACGTATCCCCATTGTAATGAGGAATCAAAGCTTACGTAGTTCTACTGTGTCTTTTTTGAAATGATGCTTATGCACGAATGTCTCATCTTGGATGAACTTGACGAGGATTTTTTTTTGCATGATTATAAATGCAATGCTTATACTATGCAGATGATAATTGTTTTTTGTTTTACCTTTATGTAATGAAAGGGAATGCAAGATGAATGGTTTTTTTTTCAAAATTGGAATTTTATGCAATGCAAATGATGCGATAATGCAGTGATGCAATGATGCAGGATGCAAGATACTTCTTTTTTGAGGTTTCTGCATAAGGAGGGTATTCACAGGCGGAATTAAGAAAACTTTCACACCATATGCCACCTCATATAGGTGTTTAAGGGAAAATCATATCTTTTTATTTATTTTTGAGAATCTTTGAGGGAAAAATTAACTGGACGAAATGCAACAGTGCAGCGCACAATTTGGGAAGCCCTTGTGACCTAAAAGGGGGTAGAACCTATGATCTAAGGCACTTTAGGGATAATCTTCTCATGTAGCTCTATTCACACCCTCACAAAGGCCATCAGAGCCACAGTCCCTCTCATGAAAATCCCCGTAAATGCAGCAAACTGCTAGATACGATGCATCATAAAAGAGCACAACTCTGATTGAAACTTTCGCGAGTAGCCAAACGGACAAAGGTCCTGATGGGCTCCTGCTACTCGAATCCACTCATCCTATGGTATCCTAATGGACCTGGGTTATGGTCTCTTTCTCTAATCATATAGCCTCAAGGTACAAGTGTGTGTGTGCGAAGGGCATTTCCTTAAAAAACTACCCCACCTGCAAATGAAAATCCAGAACAGTCCAGACAATAGAAAGCAATAACATGTCGTCTACCCTAGGGTTCAATACCAATCAAATACAACTAATCTAGGGTGCCGACAATAATACACTAATCTAGGGAGCCGACAACAATAGAAGTAACTATCTATTATTTTAAACAAGAGAAAACATAGAAGAAGAATGCATATGGATGCAACATGCTTATGAAAAAGAGGAAGAATAGAGGCAAAGCAAGATGGTCAAATCAATCCCACAAACCAACACACTTAATTAATTAGGCTTGACCCACTTTTGAAAAAAAATGTTTTTTAGTCCCCAGTGAAGTCGCCAGCTGTTGCGCCCGAAAAAGTCCCCAAGGGAGAACCTTCCTCGTTCACAACTTTTCCTAAGACAATGAAGCTGCCACCAATATTTATTAAGGAAAATATTAGGAAAACCTTTTTTGGGAAGCGATTGGTCTTGCGAAACTAGAGAATAGGGTTCGGAGGTCGGTTACGCGCAGGGAAGGTGTTAGCACCCCACACATCCTCTCTACTGAGAGGGAACCTTTAATTAAATGTGTGGTTTTAGTGTGTTGACTTGAAAATACTTAATTTTGCCTCTCTACTTCTGATTGGAAAAATCATAATGAAAATCTTTATTTATTATGAAAAAGGGGGAAAAACGGTTTTTTAGAAAAAACGCTTGACGGGACATGGCCCGCTCCTACGTATCTCCCGGTGCGATGGAGAACTCAAAGCTACGTAGTTCTTCTTTGTCTTTTTGAAAAGTTTTTGTTTTTTTATCTTTTTTAGTGAGTTTTTGAAATAGGACGAGCATTAGCGAATGATTAAACTAGCAGAGGCTATGATGAATCACCACTAAATACTCTTGAAAATGAGAGTCACTACCGCCAGTCAGACGAACAAAGGCTCTGATTGACTATTGGTAGCGACTCGTTTTTATTATCTTTTTTTGAAAGTAATTTTCGAAAGAGATTGATTTGCACGATGATCAAGCTAACAAAGGTTATCATGGATCATCATTTATTATTCTTTTGGGAAAAAGACATCACCACCAATGGCTAGACGAGCAAAGGTTCTGATTAACCACTAGCGACGATGGGTTGAAAATGATTTTAGAAAGGAAAAGGTTTTTGTTCTGAAAATGATCTCGGTTTGCGAAAGTGATTCTTTTTTGTTATGAAAATAACTCTTTTCTTTTTATTATGCAAATGCTAAACTTTTTTATGATTGCGCTTGACGAGAATGTGACTCGCTCCCACGTATCCCAAATGGGAATCAAAGCGACGTAGTTCTAACGAGCCTTGAAAATGAAAGTCTTTTTGCTTTGGTTTTGAAAAGTGAGGGGCGGTCATGATGATCAAACTAACAAAGGTTATGGGTGATCATCACTAACACTTGCTATGACTTTTGATGCTTAGGAAAATATCTTTTGAAATTGAAAGCATTCATGATAATCAAACTAACAAAGGTTATGGGTGATTATCACCAGTAGCTTATGCATATGAAAACATCCTTTTTTTGAAATTTAGGCTCTTAGGACAACCAAACTAACAAAGGTTATGGGTGATTGTCACTAGTCACCATTTTCATGCTAGGCCATTTAGAAAAGAAAGTAATGAATGCAAATCGAATCCTTAGGCAAACAATAATCTCATTTGAATTCTTGAGCAAATATTAGCCTAGACTACACATGTTAGACCACAACACATAAATAGGCAAAGAAGGAACTTGATTTGGGCATTAAGCAAAAATACAAGAGTGGGCAAGATTGAACCTAAATGCACATCTAGTGGAAGATGCTAGGCGAGAACCATACTCAAATATTTCTACAAAACGCAAGGGAATCTAAATGCACATCTAGTGGGAGATGCAATGTGAGGAATGGGCCTATCTAAGTATTAATGATTCCACATGGGAATAGACAAGGAAGTGGTAGGCACAAATGAATTCAAAAGAGTAGCCTCAAGCATGATCATTGGCAAACCCTAAACAAGCAAGTCATCTTAACAATCAAAACACCAAAGCATGTTGAATCACTTTGGTCAATCCTCAACACTTAAATTAGTGTGCGCAACGGCACAAGTGTGAATCTTCTTGCCAATCATATAAACTAAAAGGGTTGAATCATATAGAACAATCCTCATCACTTTAGGCAAGGTGCAATAGGCACAAGTGAGAATCGTATTGTCTATCATCAACTTGAGACAATAAGCAAACATATAAAAACTCTATTTATTCTTCATGACTTGCGAAACCAATACATAGTCAAACCATCAATTTATTCATCAAACTCCCAAAATCAAGCAAGCAAAAGATACTAACAAGATTTAGGAACAATTAATCACATAACTTAAACACTAAGACCTCAAATCAACCTTTATTTTCAAACTCTTTACTTTGTGCGAAATCTATGTGAGAAAAGAAATTTGCAAACCTAAACAAAGTATCTAAGCATGAAAACACTAAAATCAAATATCTACAACATGATTAAGCCCCATCAAGCAAAGAGCAACAACAAAATCAAATTAAAGCTAACTTTACTAGGATATGCGAACCAAACAACACATGAAACAACAGTTTTACTTCACAAAAAATGCAAAAAATCAACACAAAACAACATGACTCCATTTATTCAAGAGTGAGAGGCACCTTAAACACCCAAGCCTCCCTAAGTGCTTGTCAATAGTGTTTAAGGCTCCTCTCACCAACAACAACAAGCTACATTTTAAACAAAATGATGATGATATGTGAAATGCAAAGTGAGGAGGAAAATGGGTTTTAATGCAAAAAGGTTGAAGATGATGCAAGGGTTTGAAAGTTTTTACCTCAAATCCAAGCTAGAAAATGCAATGAGATGAAGAAAATAGAAACCAAATCAACAAGAACCTCCAAGGAACTTCAACTCCAACCCCAAAAAAAAAGCTTGATGAAAACCTTCCTTGATGATGATGTTTGATCTTGAATGGGAAATGGAGAAGATATATGAAAGAGGGATGAGAATGAAGTGAGATGGTCGTGTTTGGGTGAAGAAGAAATCAAAAATGGATGAAGGAAGGGAGTGGGGAGGCCACGGTTTTGGGAGAGAAAAGGGGAGGTTTTTGGTGTGCTAGGGTTTTTTGGTGTAGGAGAAATGGGAAGGTTCCTTTGAGATGAAAGAAAAACAAGAGGAAGTGAGGGAGAGGAGAGGGGCTACGAATTTCATGGGTCCTCCTCCTTTGGGGAGGAGAGGAGTGAGTTGTTCTTATTGAATTTCAAAGATCCAATGGGTTTAAAGTTGTGAGAGGGAAGTAAAGAAATTAGTGTGTATTTAGTGGTGTAGAGAGAAGGAAGGTAAAAATATGTTGTGTATTGAATGTTATTGGACTCAAAGGTGTGCTTGTCATGATGAAAGGCCTTTGTGATGTGCACTTGATGGGGGGCTGAAGTGATGGAGGCGTGGAGCATGAGGATGGAGTGAGGGAGGTAAAGAAATTAGTGTGTATTTAGTGGTGTAGAGAGAAGTAAGGTAAAAATATGTTGTGTATTGAATGTTATTGGACTCAAAGGTGTGCTTGTTATGATGAAAGGCTTTTGTGATGTGCACTTGATGGGGGGCTGAAGTGATGGAGGCGTGGAGCATGAGGATGGAGTGAGGGAGGTAAAGAAATTAGTGTGTATTTAGTGGTGTAGAGAGAAGGAAGGTAAAAATATGTTGTGTATTGAATGTTATTGGACTCAAAGGTGTGCTTGTCATGATGAAAGGCTTTCGTGATGTGCACTTGATGGGGGGCTGAAGTGATGGAGGCGTGGAGCATGAGGATGGAGTGAGGGAGGTAGTTTGCTTGCAAAACTAGTGCTTACTTTAGCCAAAAATAGATAAAAGCAAAAAGCACCTAAAAGGAATTAGCCCTAATTCTAAAAATACAATAAGCATCCAATATTATTTTGTTATTCATTTTTATATTTTGATTTCAGATTTCTATTTTTAATTATACATATTTTTGAGCCTTTTTGAAAGCGAGGAAAAAAACCGTTATAATTGACCAAAATACCATTTTTGGCTCTAAAACCCTAATTTGCCCGGAAAGAGCGTTCCAACCCTAAAAATGATTTCAAGAACCTTAGAATGCCTTCTAGGATCCGAAATGCAGTGCATAAGGCTCTTTGCTCTTCAATTTATTTATTTATTTTTGTGGAAATTAGGGTTTTGACCTAAGCCGGACAAAATTGGGGTATGACACTAACCTCTAAGGGTCGTCACCCTTTTTCCTTTTGTATTTATTATACATTATAAATCTGTGTACCCGCAGTGGGCTGTTAGTCATTTCAGTCAAGTACCATGTATCATATCAGTCAAGTACCGTGTATAATTATTGACATCTGTTCTCTCGCGTTCTCTAAGTGCGGTCTTCCATTTTATTCATAATACACATATGTCCTATTAAACATGTTCAATCTTAAGACATTGGTATCTTTACATTGTTGGGGAACCTTGGGAAATGGATTAGAAGAGGATTGGAATCATTTGGAATGGATAAAAAGGTACTTTGAAGTTGAAGGTCAGAAAGTCTCACACGACCCGTGCGGGTAGGCGCACGACCCCTGCATTGTTGAACCATTTGTAGAAGATTTCCAGAAAGATACGCACGACCCGTGCGACTAAGCGCACGATCCGGGCGTCATCCAATAAAATTGTAGAAAGTTCCAGAAACATACGCACGACCCGTGCGACTAGGCGCACGATCCGTGCGTATTTAAAAGTCCAATTCTTGTTGCATCAGATGGGGGCGCACGACCCGTGCTCATAGGCACACGATCCGTGCGTCTCTCTCAGTTTTCCAGAAAATAGGTTTTTCATGTGTTTTTCCATTCCGTTCCGATTCCAAAATCTCTTCCGATCGAGACCCAAATCTAAACACGCATTAAAACAGTATATTATATCAATCTCAATCGAGTACCCCCAAACAATCAATCAACAATTTACGAGTTAAATCACACTCCACTTGAGAAAACAGTTTTTGATAAGTGTCCTTTCGATAACAGAAACGCGTGACCATAGTTTTCGAAAAGAAGACTCAGAAACACACACACATCCCCTAAGCGAGTTATAGAGCTCACCCGAAGTGATGAAAATCACTCAAACGACAAATCTAGCAGCTGACGCGTTCGAATAGCCTCACGAACCGTCTCCGAACTCGCTCCAAAACTGAACCCAAACTTCCCAAGGATCTAAGACTCGAACTCAGCAACTCAAATGAGCTTTAAACAGGTTTGTTGCTTGGATGTGAGCTTTGGTACTGAATATAGGACTATAACAAGGACATGCAACTATTTGGAGCACCAACACTCCATTTTTGAGCTTGGAGCTCCAAAGGTACACAAATGGTGATTTGTGATGAAGAGGGTTGATGGGAGATTTCTGGGTATCAGTGTATAGAGGAAGAAGAATGATGAACAATGGTGGTTTTAGATTCAACATGCATGAACAATGGAGGTAGGACTCCTTCCCTTTCTTCTCCACTCTCTCTCTCGAATTCTCTCCATCTCCTCCCTATTTCTTGCTGTTTTTCAGAAAGTGAGGGAAGTGAAGTGTGTGGTAGTGATTTGGTCAGCTGAAGCCTCATTTAATGAGGTGAAAGGACCAAAATACCCCTACTCTCTAATATTCTCTTAAATTACTCCTAACAACACACTAATCCCATAACTCACTAACTTAACATAATATTTCAATTATGCACAACTATAATTTATTAATTTCCAACATTACATAATTAAAATAATTATGCTCATTAATTAACTTAACCTTTTGCTAATTTAATTAAATTAAATTAGATAATTACGGGATGTTACAATATGTAACATCCCCTATTTTTGCTATTTAATTATATTGGCATAAAATTTATTATTATGACTTATTTAATTGATTGAAATTATTTAAATTAAAAATGACTTGTTTGATTTATTAAGTATGAAATTGTGTGAGTGATTGAGAATTTAATTATGTTAAGTTGAGTTATTAGAGCTGAAGGAGTCATAGGGAATGAAATGTTTAAGTAAAGGGTAGTTTCGTCTTTTACCATGCCCCTTATATATATTCCCCATCCAGCTGAACAAGAGAGAACAACACTTCACCTCTTAGAAAGAAAATTTTCAGAAAAACAAGATCAAGAAAGAAGGGAGAGGGTGCGAATGGGAGAGAAAGGAAAGAGGGGAGGATTTCCTCAAACCACCATGCATGCCCAATCTTTTAACATATTCTGAATCAGCTCCTCATCTCCTTTCTAATGATACCAAAACCACAACCATCCTCCTCCTCCTTTTAAAATCACCATGAATGACCACAAGAGCTCCACTTGAACAAATTCTGAAATCCACCCTTGCATGTTCAACTAGAATGTATGGGAACCAAATTCAGAAGCACTATCACGAATTAGAACAACCTTAGGCATCATCTCAGTAGCTGGGTTTCGGTGGGGGAGTGTATCGGAGCGATTCCGGAGATAGTTCGTGAGTTGGTGTTGTGATCGAGTCCGAGGAGAGTTCGTGGTTCTCGGGAACGGTCGAATCCTTGAGGTCTCGGCAAATAGGGGAGTTCTATACTCACTAGGTTGTTTTGGTCATGTGTGTTATGCTCTGAGTTTTGGTCTCGCATTTTTATGAAAACCGGTATTTAACCGTTTTGTGAAAACATGGACGAATCGTTAAATTATGTGATTAGTTAAGTTTAATTGTTGATTGTTGTTATGATTGTTGATTGCTATGTGATGATTGATTGGTTTCCGTGACTGTTTTGATGTATTATTAAGTTCGGATGTGAATCGGAATGGATACGGGAACGATCGGAATGGACAAGAGAATGCGAAAACTGGTTTTTTTGAAATATTGATAGCCACGTACGGACCGTGCGCCCCTGGGCACGGGTCGTGCGTGAGGTTCTGGTACTCACGGTGGATTTTCTGAAAATTGAGCACGGATCGTGCACCAAGGCACACGGATCGTGCGTCCCTTGCTGATGCCCAATTTTAAACTATGTCCTAAGTCATTCCGATTGGTCCTATGTCCCTTCTAATCCACTCCCCAAGGTTTCCCAAGGATGGAAACATATTAGTATCACGAAATCAAGTACTATCGAAGTAATTTTATGTTATGTTCATGTCTTTGCTTATGTGATGGCCCGAGGTGGTATTTGTAACACCCCCTTTCTACCCCCTTTTATTTTAAAAGAGAAAATCAGAGTTCAAAAATCATTTTCGATATCCACCACGAGGGCGTTACACATACGTCAAAATAAAACCTCAAGTCTCAATAAAATAGTACGTCGTCAAAGGTACAAATACATAGCACTCATCAATAGGGAGATCTCAAACATCAAATCAGCGTCATCAACTCAACATCAACGCAGCAGAAAAATTAATCAAATCCATCAACATTATAAAAATCTAAGTACATCAGCAAAACATTCAAATTACATTTTCCCCCCAGGTGCTACGTATCAGAGCATGACTACTCGACTCAAGAAGTGAAGCTAAAGGCCTTCACTGGGAACCACCTGCACGTTACCAACATGGGGGTAACATTCAAACAGGAAAGGGTGAGCATCATTCAATCCATATAATAGAAAATATGATAAGTACTAATCGCAGGCTACGCAGTAGAACAATCAGCATCCAAAACACTAAATATCCACATCACAGTCATCATTCACTTCACTTACAATAACTCATCTCACGTCATGTAGGCTTATGAAATGCAACCCACTCGCGGGCATATGCATGAGGTACCTTTTCACAAATGTCGCTTAGCCATTAAGGCCTCATCGTCACTTAGCCACTCAGGCCCCAAAAACGTCACTGGGTTTATGCATATGGGCATGAGACACTATGACATGCACCACTCACAAACACACAAATATACAAATACTCAAATCATAGTCAACTATGTGACCCGTCACTTACCGGTTTGCTCACAAGGAGCGCAGCACCTGTCAAATTCACAATCAACACACAACGTCACTTGGCCATTTAGGCCTTAACATCACTTAGCCCTTCGGGCCTCAAACGTCACTGGGTTTTCATCGTCACTTACACGTAAATATCAATCAACTCAAACAATAGCCACTGAGGGCAAAAACGTCATTCACTAGCCACCAAGGGCATCATCGTCATTTACACGTCATTATAATTAATATTAGCCACCAAGGGCAAAATAGACTTTTACACGTCATTATAATTATTATTAGCCACTAAGGGCAAAAACAGACTTTTACACGTCATTATAATTATTATTAGCCACTAAGGGCAAAACAGTCATTTACTCGTCATTAGAAAGAACATTAGCCACTAAGGGCAAAACAGTCATTTACTCGTCATTAGAAAGAACATTAGCCACTAAGGGCAAAACAGTCATTTACGCGTCATTACAAGTACTAATAGCCGCTAAGGGCAAAGCGGTCTTTTACACGTCATAAATAATAATAATAGCCACTAAGGGCGAAACGGTCATTTAACTAGCCACTAAGGCATCATCGTCAAAATCATCATTTTTGACACTACTTTGTTAAAACCACCGGTCGTACGGAAAAGCGAAGTTTTAAAGACACCCAAAACGTCTTTTCATTGTCACGGCAACGATCACCGGGAACAGCCACTTGGGGCGCCCCAGCAACCTTCAGAAATTCTAAGTTATTATTTTCAAAAATGGAACACACAGATAGACAACTGAAAATGCTTCACAACGCTTTTTGAATCATTCAAAACGGATATCCGGGTCAAAAGTTATAGCGAAAACAGTTTTCGAAAATGTTTGGGATATCCTGAAAAACTGGCGCCCTGGGCGCCCAGCGCCCAGGCACCTGGCGCCCAGCGCCTAGCCAGAAAACAACACACGCACGCACACACACAACACGGGCGCTCAGCGCCCAGCGCTGGCGCCCAGCGCCCAGCGCTCCAGACACACACACACAGCAACACGCTCAGCGCCCTTGGCGCCCAGCACAGGGCGCCTGGCGCCCAGAACAGTGCCAGCACCAGATTTTTGCCCAATTTCAGCACAAAACATCATTTTTCTCAAAACTTTTCACATGACCAACACAACCCAAAATTCCAAACACCAAATTCAAACCTTATTTTAAAATGATCAAAATTCTATTGGGCACCACACACACCTCACCATGGCGCCCTAGGCGCCCATACCCTCAAACACCTCATATGCGAAACCATCAACATCCAATGCTATCATCATCAAATTAATCGCATAGATCACATAAAAATCGTGTCTCTACCATAATTCACATGCGCATACATGAGTGCATACATATTGAAAATTAACATCAAGCATATCAAGGCTACATCAAGGACCACATCAACATATCAAGAACATCAAGAATAGGGCATGCATCAAGGATCTAGTACAACAACCTAGACTAATACCTATCATGAAATTCTATTTGATGGAAAGAAAGAGCTCCCCTAACCTCGAATTAGATGAATAGGATCTCTAGAGACGATCACGAACGGAACCACGGCAACCGGATCACACCCTCTCCTTTCTCCTTGGAGCTTTGCGCACTTCACCTCTCCTCCTCTCCTCATGGGCGCCGCGCCCTCCTTCCCTTCCCACTCTCTCTATTCGCATTTTTCCTTTCTTTTTCTCAAATGAACCAAAACCTTAAAATCTCAGCTTTTATATGCGCTTAGGTTGTCGGGCTTGGATTGCGGGCTTCCCCGCAGCTTAAGCCCAATTTAATTACAACACCTTATCCGATTACAATACTGCTCCTTATTTTATTTAAAACACCTTATACTTATTTTAATAAGTAATAAATAATAATTATATTATTATTTCTACCACCCAATTTCTTTTAACTAATTAAATAATTTAATCTATTATTTTTGGGGTGTTACAACTCTCCCCCACTTAAAGGAATTTCGTCCTCGAAATCCACCTGTCAATGCCAACACTCTCCCACTAAGGCCACCTAGACAACTAGTGCTATCATTCTTGCTGATTACTATTGCTCTGATTACCGGCGGTAAGTGCTTGGGCGGCCGTCCCTCCTACTTGTTCAGCCAGGTAACTTCAAGCAGTAATAATTCAACCCACTCTCTACTCCGCTGCGCTACTCTGATAATCTAGCTCGCATTTTACCCCACTCATCTACCCTTAAGGATAACAAAATACCTCAATCATCACAGCATCAAGACGAAATTCAAAGGGTGCATAACAGTCGTACAACAAGTCTCATAATTTTAGTAACACGACAACAACATCCACAAACAACTTTGCCACTCAGGCGACATCAACAATTACAACTGCCACTCAGGCGACATCAACAACTACAATTGCCACTCAGGCGACATCAACAATTACAATTGCCACTCAGGCGACATCAACAACTACAATTGCCACTCAGGCGACATCAACAACTACAATTGCCACTCAGGCGACATCAACAACTTCAATTGCCACTCAGGCGACATCAACAACTAAAAACCAACAACAGAGCAACATCATCAACAACAACAATATTAACAACTCAGTCACACAATTCGGGCACTAAGGCACCGGCAACGGTTAACAATCGAATTAGGCACAACTCATAAAAATAGGGGCAGCGCATAAGTTAGGAACAGTAACAGTACTTTTCGGTACGGTGAAAGTAATTTTTAAAGACAGCAACGATGATTTTTCAGGGAACAACAACAATCATCTCAGGAGGACAGCAGCAGTAGCTTTCAGAAAACAGCAATAATAATTTTTCGAAAAACAACAACAACAATAACATCAACAACATCACGAGGAAGTTTACTAAATGCGTAACTATAGCAACAACAAGGCACACGGCACGGAAACAATGGCATAATGTCACATGGCAACAACAACAATAGTTTTTCAGGAAGTGACAACAATAATTTTCACAAAATCAGTAACAATAGTTTTTCAGAAAAAACTGCAACAATAATTTTCAATGCTACTATCAGTTTCCAACCATAAAATTGTCTATGAGTCGTTCAAAAGCAATTTTCAAAATCTCTTCATCCTTTAGACTCCAAACCACCAATAGGGCAACTCATAAAAATAGAGACAGTCAACAACCCAAAAAAAAAAAACAGGCACAACTCGTAAAATAGCAGCAGTGTACAAAAGTAGGGACAGTAACAGTTATTCTTGAAAGTACTGACAGCGGCCTTAGGAAGCAGCAACAACAACTTTTAAAAAGGTAGCAACATCATTTTCAGCAATAGTCATTTTGCAGAAAACCATAACAATTATCCGAATAAAACAGCAACATTATTTTCTGAAAACAGCAATGATCATTTTTCAGAAACAGCAACAATTATTTAAATAAAACAGCAACAGCAGTTTAAACAAAACAGCAGTAGCATTCGACTTTTTAAAACAGCATGGCATTTATCATTCAAACAGCAATAGCAAATAGCTCAGGATAATCCACGAAACATTATCAACTAAGTACACAGGAACACGGTTAACATTTAAAACCTTATTACAACTAGTCAGCCCCAAAAGAATAGTTACATTAACATTTACAGTAATTAGTTAATTCGGCCCAAGTGCACAGGCGTCCAAAATGCACATTTTCAAATCTTAAGATTTTTAAAACCACGTAACGCATATCGCAAGAGTGCAACTGCTAAAACAAAATCCGAATCGTTTATAAAAGTAATTTTCAATGCTAATCTCGGCATCCAGCCGTAAAAGTGTTTAATGGTTGTTCAAAAAACAATTTCGGAACTTCCATTATTTTTCGGATTATAAAACTCTATAGCGCAATTCAAGAAGTAACGACCAAAAAGATTTTGTCATAAAACTCAAGCATACATGACTCCACCTTGAGGAAAATTAGGCACGTGAAAATAGCAATCACATGAGACGGTAGTCCTCAGCTAAAATTGTTACATCAAATTGCGGTCTTTTCCAAAAAGAGTTGAGGTCAAAATTATAGCACTCAATGAAGATATTTTTCGTTTGTAATAATTAAAACGCTAGGACAGTTATTAGTGCAGCAATAACTTGAAATAGTCCACAAAATAATTTTACAACGCATTCAGTTTTCAAACATCAAACGTATTCACAGGATTTTTCGTAAAAGCTCAGCGTCGACCTCTTAAAATAGTTCGGACATATCAACATAAGAAAGTACATGCGACTTAACCATCCACAGCAACAGCAATTAATTCGACATTTTACGTAAAACACACAGAGCTCAATATCAACTAAAACACATGTGAACATTTAAACAACATGAAAATTCATTTAGAAGCACGCAGCAATAAGGTCAACAATAAGGATCACAACAGCAAAACACAGTTCTCACACTGAATACACAATAGGGCACACAGCACTAGTAGGGAAATCTCCCCCACTAGTTCACTTACCAATAGAAACTTTCCGGTGTACCTGCAACACAACAACGGTCAGCACTGAACAGACAACAGTTGGTCACTATCTGACACAACGACTCGACGACTCGGCCGGACAGACCAACCATTGCTCTGATACCACTAATGTAACACCCCCTTTCTACCCCCTTTTATTTTAAAAGAGAAAATCAGAGTTCAAAAATCATTTTCGATATCCACCACGAGGGCGTTACACATACGTCAAAATAAAACCTCAAGTCTCAATAAAATAGTACGTCGTCAAAGGTACAAATAGATAGCACTCCTCAATAGGGAGATCTCAAACATCAAATCAGCGTCATCAACTCAACATCAACGCAGCAGAAAAATTAATCAAATCCATCAACATTATAAAAATCTAAGTACATCAGCAAAACATTCAAATTACATTTTCCCCCCAGGTGCTACGTATCAGAGCATGACTACTCGACTCAAGAAGTGAAGCTAAAGGCCTTCACTGGGAACCACCTGCACGTTACCAACATGGGGGTAACATTCAAACAGGAAAGGGTGAGCATCATTCAATCCATATAATAGAAAATATGATAAGTACTAATCGCAGGCTACGCAGTAGAACAATCAGCATCCAAAACACTAAATATCCACATCACAGTCATCATTCACTTCACTTACAATAACTCATCTCACGTCATGTAGGCTTATGAAATGCAACCCACTCGCGGGCATATGCATGAGGTACCTTTTCACAAACGTCGCTTAGCCATTAAGGCCTCATCGTCACTTAGCCACTCAGGCCCCAAAAACGTCACTGGGTTTATGCATATGGGCATGAGACACTATGACATGCACCACTCACAAACACACAAATATACAAATACTCAAATCATAGTCAACTATGTGACCCGTCACTTACCGGTTTGCTCACAAGGAGCGCAGCACCTGTCAAATTCACAATCAACACACAACGTCACTTGGCCATTTAGGCCGTAACATCACTTAGCCGTTCGGGCCTCAAACGTCACTGGGTTTTCATCGTCACTTACACGTAAATATCAATCAACTCAAACAATAGCCACTGAGGGCAAAAACGTCATTCACTAGCCACCAAGGGCATCATCGTCATTTACACGTCATTATAATTAATATTAGCCACCAAGGGCAAAATAGACTTTTACACGTCATTATAATTATTATTAGCCACTAAGGGCAAAAACAGACTTTTACACGTCATTATAATTATTATTAGCCACTAAGGGCAAAACAGTCATTTACTCGTCATTAGAAAGAACATTAGCCACTAAGGGCAAAACAGTCATTTACTCGTCATTAGAAAGAACATTAGCCACTAAGGGCAAAACAGTCATTTACGCGTCATTACAAGTACTAATAGCCACTAAGGGCAAAGCGGTCTTTTACACGTCATAAATAATAATAATAGCCACTAAGGGCGAAACGGTCATTTAACTAGCCACTAAGGCATCATCGTCAAAATCATCATTTTTGACACTACTTTGTTAAAACCACCGGTCGTACGCAAAAGCGAAGTTTTAAAGACACCCAAAACGTCTTTTCATTGTCACGGCAACGATCACCGGGAACAGCCACTTGGGGCGCCCCAGCAACCTTCAGAAATTCTAAGTTATTATTTTCAAAAATGGAACACACAGATAGACAACTGAAAATGCTTCACAACGCTTTTTGAATCATTCAAAACGGATATCCGGGTCAAAAGTTATAGCGAAAACAGTTTTCGAAAATGTTTGGGATATCCTGAAAAACTGGCGCCCTGGGCGCCCAGCGCCCAGGCACCTGGCGCCCAGCGCCTAGCCAGAAAACAACACACGCACGCACACACACAACACGGGCGCTCAGCGCCCAGCGCTGGCGCCCAGCGCCCAGCGCTCCAGACACACACACACAGCAACACGCTCAGCGCCCTTGGCGCCCAGCACAGGGCGCCTGGCGCCCAGAACAGTGCCAGCACCAGATTTTTGCCCAATTTCAGCACAAAACATCATTTTTCTCAAAACTTTTCACATGACCAACACAACCCAAAATTCCAAACACCAAATTCAAACCTTATTTTAAAATGATCAAAATTCTATTGGGCACCACACACACCTCACCATGGCGCCCTAGGCGCCCATACCCTCAAACACCTCATATGCGAAACCATCAACATCCAATGCTATCATCATCAAATTAATCGCATAGATCACATAAAAATCGTGTCTCTACCATAATTCACATGCGCATACATGAGTGCATACATATTGAAAATTAACATCAAGCATATCAAGGCTACATCAAGGACCACATCAACATATCAAGAACATCAAGAATAGGGCATGCATCAAGGATCTAGTACAACAACCTAGACTAATACCTATCATGAAATTCTATTTGATGGAAAGAAAGAGCTCCCCTAACCTCGAATTAGATGAATAGGATCTCTAGAGACGATCACGAACGGAACCACGGCAACCGGATCACACCCTCTCCTTTCTCCTTGGAGCTTTGCGCACTTCACCTCTCCTCCTCTCCTCATGGGCGCCGCGCCCTCCTTCCCTTCCCACTCTCTCTATTCGCATTTTTCCTTTCTTTTTCTCAAATGAACCAAAACCTTAAAATCTCAGCTTTTATATGCGCTTAGGTTGTCGGGCTTGGATTGCGGGCTTCCCCGCAGCTTAAGCCCAATTTAATTACAACACCTTATCCGATTACAATACTGCTCCTTATTTTATTTAAAACACCTTATACTTATTTTAATAAGTAATAAATAATAATTATATTATTATTTCTACCACCCAATTTCTTTTAACTAATTAAATAATTTAATCTATTATTTTTGGGGTGTTACAGTATTTATGAGATCGATTATGACTAAACTAGGTTATCATAATGTTGAGTATGGGCGATACATTATGATGTGGACTAGGTAATGGATAGTTATAGGTTAAGTTAATAACATTAGTAATTCCGTGTGAAATCACCTAATGACAAGATTATGCTAAGTATAAGATTAGGTTAAGATTAAGATCATGTTAAGTATATGCTCACTGTTATGTTCACAGATCATTGTTCACTGCTCATTGTTCAAGGTATATTAAAATATATACATCAGGTTAGGGTGACGACCCTATTTCAGTTTAGTGTGCTAGGGGAGGGGTAGTCATGAGCCCTATGAACCTAGGCCCCATGAGGTTTGCCCACTAGCGATTAGTGGATTGGGTTCACCGGGAGCTTATTTTGCCAAGTGACCGGTGACATGCTAAAAATCATTGTTCATTGTTCAGGTGTTGCCTCTTGTAACTGCTTATGAGGGTTATGAGGACAACGTTCATGTTAGCCACATAGTCAAATATTAAGACTATGACTTATGAATCAGGAATAACGAATCAAACATAATTGAACCGAGAGAGTTAGTAAGGGGTCTCGATAGAACTCACTAAGACAAGTTGTCTCACCCAATCCATGTTGTTGTTTTTCAGAGTTGCAGGCTAAGTTGAAGATGATGAGGCATGGTCATGGAGACGCTTGAGAAGTTGCTGACGCTTTTGTTGGTTTTGTCAGTTTAGGTAACTCTGTATTTCAGTTTCCTTTGTATCTTAAGACTATTCGAATGTACGACTTATGTCTTTCAAGTTGTAAATCGCTTCCGCACACTTTCTATTTTGGTACTGAACACTAGTGGAGTGGTGTAAGAACGTTTTATGCATTTTTCATGTTAAGTTATGCAACGCGCTTGATGGTTTTTAGCATCGAGTATTAGCATGTGTTCAGTATTTAAAACAGGAGGTACTCTGATGTATGCCAGTAGTGCATTTCGGTAGTTTCTACAAGTTAGAAATTATCGGGGTGTTATAGTGTTCTCCTTTTTTTGCCTCTTTTCGTGGCTCTTTGTCTCCCTCTTTTCGTGTAATCTGTCTCCATCTTTTCATGGGTCTTAGTCTCAGCTTCAACTGGGCACAAAGGTTGCTCAATCTGGCCCACAAATGAGAGAGTTAGGTCCAATTTACTAAAGCATGCTCAGAATTTCATACAACACCTTTGTTCTGACTTCCAGCCCTTTTCTGACCATCTATGAATTCGTATTTGCTCTTAATACCTTCATGAAAGTTGTAGATACGGATCTTATATTTCCAACGCATCAAAGAACACCTCAATCGGATTCCTGGATTGTGAGATATGACCAAAATGGTGTAAACACGTATAAAACTGTTGAATCCGTGCTTTGACGTATGAGTATGCTCTTGGGGCGCATCAACAAGGTTTGACTCTTGGCTTAATTCTCAACCTTCCTTGCTTCCTTTTGACCCTTATTTTTTCCTTTGGCCATGGGACTTTGACATCTTGCATTTGAAACTCATATTTTTCTCTTTTCTCAATACTTAGCCTGAAATTAAAATAAAACGAAAATGTAGTAAAATAGCTATAGAATAGAACTAAAATACCGAATAACTTAATTAAAAATAAGTACTAAAAAGACACATAAAATAGACATATCAATATGACTCTGATTTTATTGTCAAGTTTTGCTGGACTCATATGTCTATATGTTCAAATCTTTTTGATTGTGAACTTTTTATTTCTTAATATGGACAACTTTAAGTTAGGGTGAATCCCTCACCCCTCGTCCCTAATGTCGCTGGGACCATTGAACGAGAAGAATTGATATTTGATAGTTAGTATAAGATTTATGTTTTGGTATTATCTTTATGCGTTGAATGGTTATTTTCTTTCAATAACTTAGTGTTTGAGTTTTGAGAATGGAGGTAAACCTTTAACAATTTTTGAGGACAAATTTTTTTCAAGTTGGGGTGTAATGTAACATCCCCAAAATTATTAATTTAATTATTTTGATATTTAACCAAATTAATTTATTTCAGTGCTTTAAATTTTGTTGATAAATTTTGTTAATTATCGATTGGTATGGGGTTATTAAATGAATAATAGAGAATAAGGGTAGTTTAGAAAAGATAGAAGAGATTAGGGGTATTATGGTCATTTGACCCACAATACCACTTAAGTGTTTAAAATAAAAAGAAAAGAAGAGAAAGGAGAGAAAGAGAAGAGAGGTCGACTGAGAAGAAGAGAAAAAAGAAAGGAAACAAAGAAAGAAGAAAAGAGAAGAAGAAGAAGAAGAAGAAGAAGAAGATCTTCACCATCCACAAACCCTAAGCTTCAAATTTCTTCATCATTTTCCTTCCATTTTCGTGTTCCATAGCTAGGTTAGCTCATCCTCTCTTTCCTTTTCCTTTTGGCGTTTCGATTTTATGAGTTATAGAGTGTGGTGAGATGCGTTTTTTAAATTGTGTGATGATTTTGATAGTTCCTAGGTGATTAGAAGCCAACCCAAGGTAGTTTGAGCATGGATTGAAGTTCGATTTGACGTTGGAAGCGAGTTGGTGACTTAGGGTTCGAATTGGGGATTTTTGGGAAAAGTTGTCTTTAGGTCAAATCGTTGTCTCGCCGTTAAAGGTGAGTTCTTACTCCGTTGTGTGTCCATTTGTTGAAGTTTAATATGTGATTGGCTATTTCGGTTTGTTGTACGTTATCGAGAAATGTTTGTGTACAATAACTATTAAAATCTCATTTGATGTCAAATTCGTTTTTGATTGATTGATTGATGATTGGATGTTGATTTGTTGAAAATTTCTGATTTGATATAGCAAATATTGTTATGTTATGAGATAGGTTGATTGGGTTGAGTTTGGAATTAATAGGCACAAGAAGAGAATGGTTCTGAAACTGATGTTTATGCAAACATACAGTGCATAATCGATTGTCAGCTTGAATGAAGCAGTAAACAAGCTTCACAATTGATTATGAGCTTGAATGAAGTAGTAAACAAGCTTCACAATCGATTATGATCCTGAATGAAACCGAAACCAAGATACACAATCGATTATGAGCTTTGACAAAGTAGTTATCAAGTTCATAAACGATTGTCAAGAAAGAAAAATGTTTTGAAACTCGTTTTATACAGTTCACAATCGATTCTGAGCTTTGATAAAGTAGTTATCAAGTTCATAATCGATTTCAAGAAAGAAAAACGTTTTGAAACTTGCTTAAATTTACTTCTTTAATTCCAAACCTACCTCAACCCTCCCCATCTATTTTCATTATCACAATGATTGCAATACATACTTCTTACAAAACAAATATGTGCTTGGGGTCGGTCTCATGAAACCTTCTCAAGGCCCAAGAGGTTAGGTTAGTGTGTTCTATTTATTTATAGGACACGGGTCCCTTATATGTATCGTCGTAGCTTTTATATTATGTAAGTCTAAGGCGTAGGGAGGTGCATCATAGGTAAAATAATAAAAGATACGCGGAGAGTATTGGTAAGGAGTCACGAAGAACTCACTGAGATTATGTAATCTCACCCCTCATTGTTGTTGTTTTTCAGATAAACAGATGAAGGTTAAGGAAAGTTATGCCAAGTTGAGGATTTCAGTTATGGAGGTCCTCATTTTATTTGAAGTTCTTCCTACAGTTATTGTTCTAGTCTCGTGTATTGAGACCAGTGTTTATTATTAAGGTTAAGGCTAAGTTTATGATGTATTAAGATTTATATATATTTGTATTTTGGATTAAGTTGGTCGTGTTGACTCCGATAGGTGCATAGAAAAATTGGTTTATGTTCAGGTTCTTTAATTAATATTTTTATAATAGTCCTATCAATGTATGAGTCATTTAAGGACAATTGTTGTTCCTTAGTTGAATCCAAAATAAGAAAGTATATCTCTGAGATGTCTAAAAAGTAATATCCCTGATTTTATTGTCGACTAAAATCCAGATTGTTACATTTCGGGGCTGAGGCAACCAATTGTCATTATTCTCAGTACGTTGCATGAAATATCGTGTGGATCCAGGCTCAATGTCTCACATAAAATACTGAAAGGTTCTGACAGTCAAGGGTCTAAGTCCACTTACCCGATCTAACTAACCTCTTGACTGTAAGGTCACTAAGACCAATAAGGTCGAACTGCTCTGATACCAAAATGTAATACCCTAATATCTCAACCGTAGAAGAAATACCAGGATACACTTTTATGCATACATCAGAGTCAACTTCCTGTTTTAGATATTGAACAAAACTAAATATTTAATGATAAACTCATCAAATAGGCAATCAAATTTCATAACTTCAAAATAGAAGTACTTAATTAACGTAAAAACCATATTTTATTGTCCTTTCCACATCCTAATGTTCAATATCCATTACAGAAATAGCGGAAACGATATACAACTTCTAATACCAGTACAAGTCACAATATCGGGATACATAAGAAAACTAAGGGTGTAACATCCCCTATTTTTGCTATTTTTATAATTGGCGTGAAATTATATTGAGTTATTTATTTAGTTTGATTGAAGATAAAATGACTTGTTCGAATTATTAGTGATGCAAATTGTGTGTTTATTTAAAGTTAATTGCTTCAAGTTGGGTTACTTAGAGCTGGTGGGAGCCCTAGGGAATAGAATATTAAGTGAAGGGTATATTTGTCTTCTCCCATAGCCCTTTTAAATACCCCCCTTTCAGCTGAACAAAACAAAGACACTTCATTTTATTGAAATCTGGAAACAGCAATAGAGAGGAGAGAAAAGAGAGTGGGGCGCGAGGGAGAGAAGGGAAGGGAAGGGAGGAGAGCTCCTCTGAAGGTGTGTGCATGTATAATCCAAGTGTATTATCCGAATCAGCTCACCCTCCTCTTTCCATTAACCACCATTTCGAAATCATCTCCCCCTCCAATCCAAAATCACCATTGAAGACCCAATCAAGCTCACCTTAGCCAAACACCAAATCTGAACCCTTGCATGTTATCCTTGTGAGCATTAGAACCAATTTCAGCAACCATATTTCGAATTAGATCAGCTTAGGAAGAAAGTCAGTGTTTGGGTTCCGAGTTCAACCAATTTGGGAGCTGGGTTTTCGATCGGAAGCATTTGGAGCGAATCCGGGAAAGTTCGGGTGTCTCCGTTCGTTCGTGTTCGAGAAGTCTCGGCGTTGTGTGGTTATCGTCGCTAAAAAGGTGAGTTCTATACTCACTAAAAATTTACGGTCATTTGTCATGTGTTCTGAGTTGAGCCACGGGTTTTACGAAAAATCGGTATCGAAACGTTTGTGAAAACATCGCGTTTGAGTTATCGAGTCATGAAATTGTTTGATTTGGAATTATGAAATTGTGATTGTGATTGTAGATTGATATGTGATATTGTTGGACTGGAATTACTAGATATTTTATCTATTTTGATGTCTCGGAGGTCATAAAAAGTCTCGGCCCCGGATTAAAAGCGAAACGGAACAAAACAGAGTTTTCGAAAAGCCATTTTCAGCACTTCTGCCAACAGTCGCGTCGCGACCCGTGGCCGTCGCCTCGCGACCATGTATTATTTTGCAACGAAAAATCGGTCTGTATCTTTTCGCGTTGTAACACCCAAAATCTACCCGACAAATTACTAAATAAATCAGAGTTTCAAAAATTATTTTGAGCGCTACAGTTTTCAACTGAAATTTGCCAACGAAATCATACTTCAAAAATAACTGACTTTCATTTAACATGCAGAGGAAAAAAAATCAAGGGTTCAACTTAACGATAAAACTCCAAAAGGTTCACAACATGAATAGTCATAACGGCCATAAACTTAAGTTCAACAAATGTAACGACATAAGGAATATAAATGAGCGTTCATCCCCCCGAGTGCTACGTATCAGAGCGACGACACCGACCCGACTATATGTCGCTATTACCTGCACGTTACCAACATAGGGGTAACATTCAAACAGAAGGGGTGAGATATCACACTATCTAATAAATCGTATGAAAAGCAATATGCATTCGGTCAGGTCATCAAATTCATCTCGTCACAATAGTCACATAATTTCACCAGTCAATCATGCAGTATGGAATTCACATGCATGCGGTACCAAGTCACAACGCTGGCCATAGGCCTAAATCACAATGCTGGCTGAAGCCTAATCCACAACACTGGCCGAAGCCTAATCCACAACGCTGGCCGAAGCCTAATCCACATGATATGCATGCGACGCAACGGGTATGCACAAACATGTCAACACAATCACATATCGGCACAACAAAAACGTAAATCACCACACTGGCCATAAGCCTACAACATAAAATCATGACAACGATGCAATACACAACACTGGCCATGGGCCTACGACACCAAATCACAACAACGACGTAAGACGGGACGCCGACAGCAACAACAACATTTAACAACATCAACGGCAACGACGGTTAACATCGACTAACACGGTTAACATCAATATCATTAACAATCGACTAACACGGTTAACATCAATATGATTAACAATAACATCATTAACAACGACATACAACGACCACAACGAAACGACATGATAGAGGGCGCAAAGGGCGCCAACACCCATTCACAAAAGTAGATCTTTTTTCCTTAAAAATAGAATATTCAGTTAGGCCTCTGAATAAGCTTTCCAACGCATTTTAAAACATTTCAATCGGGTTCCTGGATCAAAAGATATCGCTGAAATGAAAACAGGGAACGCAACACAAATCCAGAAACTGGCGCCCATAGGGGATCCTGGCGCCCAGCAACACAGAAACTGGCGCAGGAAGGGGATCCTGGCGCCCAACAACACAGCAACACAGACTGGCGCAGGAAGGGGATCCTGGCGCCCAGGGGAGCAACGCAACACAGAAAAACTGGCGCAGGCAGAAACTAGCGCCCAGGGGAGGGGATCCCAGTGACATTTCAGAATACGCAACTTAGCAACCAAAACTCAGCACCAATGACATCCAGGCAACATAACTATATGGAAACACAACTTAGGAACGCAACACGGGCAACCAAAATTAGGCGCCCTTGGAGCCCTACAACCAGAAATTTTGTTTAAAATCAACAACACACAACACCAAACACCAACAATCACATCCAAATCATCATCAAACATGTTAATCATCACCAATCATGTCTAAACACCATTAATCACATTTAATCACCGTCAAAACACATTTAATCATCACCAATCACATACAATCATCATCAATCATGCTTGGACATCGTCAATTTGTAACACCCTTTTTTCACCCATCGTTTATTCATAATTTATCAGAGTTTTTCGCGCCAAAAGAGTGTCGCATTTTTCAACGTAAAACAAAACCTCGTAGTTTTCTCAAAACATGCTGCGGAACTTATTCAACATCGTTAAAAACATTAACAACCGACAAAGTGCAAATTGCACCAATTACTAAAAGATTCAACATCAACCGAAATATAATTAAAAACAGTAATCGACCCTTCCCCAAGTGCTACCTATCAGAGCACACGACACCAGGCAAAAGGAAGACTACAATCTTCACTCGGACTCACCTATAAAGTAACAACCACAAAAAGGGTGAGATTCCATACAATATAAGAAGTGTATGAAAGACCACATACAAAGCTCAAGACATCAATTAATCACAGCAAGCAGCATCACTCTTAACAGTTAATAACAACTAAGTATGCATTAACACGTCACTTCCACAACAACACATCACTTTAACAACACATCACAATGGCTAAACAATTTCATTCAATCAGTCGTGCAATATGAATGCGACATGAGACTCAAGCAATGCACATGCATGTGGTACCAACCTACGTCACTGGCCAAAGGCCTAATTTACGTCACTGGCACAAGGGCCTAAAATATCGTCGCTGGCCAAAGGCCTAATTTTCTCGTCGCTGGCACAAGGCCTAATGTTCATGGTACGCATGCGACTCAATGATGTATCCACAACAGTCAAACAATCACACATCAACGTCACTGGCCATAGGCCTAATTCACATCACTAGCCGAAGGGCCTAAAACAATAGACAACGCTGTAGTCCAACAATCACACATCAACGTCACTGGCCATATGCCTAAATCACATCACTTTTCCAAAACATTTAGAATTGACGACCACTTTTTGAAAAAGACACCGGAGACGCCTCAATGGCATCCCGAGTCAAAAGTTATTTCGAAAAAAATTTAGGAGAAAACTAAGACATCCTGAAAATGGCGCCCAGCGAAGGGGATCCAACCAAATTTTCGCAAAAGTGAACAATTCGCACAGGAGCAAGAATGGAATGACTCAATATGATTAGGCAAAGCATCCAGCAAAGGCACGGACCAAAACACCAAGAGAAACAGGATAGGGCTTGGCGCCCATGGGTAGGGATCCGAAGACAGCAACACAACACAGAATGGCAACACAGCACAAGTGCTGAATTCCTACAGCAGTACACCTACTTCGGCGAATTAATTAAAATAGCAAACGACATCGGATTTCAACCAAAGACCACTCATTGGAAAGCCCTCTGAGTTTAGTTTCTTCCTATGATTTTTATTTTTCAAAATAAGTATCCAGTTGGTACAGTTTTTCAAAACACTACACTGTTGTACCAAAATCGGACAGAACTCTCTACCCAGCTTGCAACCAAATTTTCTTTCTCATTTCTTAATGAAATTTCGTGAAACCAGTGCCTATTTCGTAGAGAATTAAGTCTACTTTCCAATGAAAGAAGAATCGTTCAAAACGTAGTTCAATTGATAACACAAAGCCTACAAAAACCGAACCTACTCACAGTTTGATTCCAGAAATTTTACCTAACTTCGGTGACTCATAACTTGAGCCACACAACTCCAAATTGAGCGAAACCAGTGCCAAAACGACCGGCTCTAAGTCTATTTTCAAAAACAAACGGCCACATAATTTTTGGATCAACCAAACAGTACCAGTTTTAGGAGGACCGAAACAGTGCCCAGAAACGCACAAAAACTATAAGCAAGTAAAACTCATTATGATCAATCACCATGAATTGTCAATCACAACATAAAATACAATTTGTCAAACACATAGCATGCAATTCATATCAACACCTATGAGCACCAAATTTCTAGAGTTGCAACCATCACCAACGAGCAATTATTTCAATCAACACATCATCAAAATCATCGCTCAAACACTTGACATGCAAAATCATAAATTCTCAACAAGGCACACAATCATAAGGCATGCGATTTTTCAAGACAACAATATGGTGATCAAGACACCCTAAAACCCCACATGTAGATCCCTCATAAACCCTTATATTGAATTAAATCCCACCCTTACCTTAGCTTGGAGAAAACGAAACCTTAGATTAGGAGATGTGTGAGACCCTAGCTTTCCTTCTCTCTCTCCTTGGTTGTAGATCACGCCTCTCTCTCCTCTTCTCACTTCTCTAATCCTTATTTTTCTTTTTCCTTCTTATGACAACAAAACCCTAACCTACCCCTTTTATAAACTCACTTAACCTCATGGGCTTTTTCTTCTCTTATGTGACCTAATCATGGGCCTCCACTTAACACTTCTAATTTACTAATACTAACACTAATAATAAGGTCCACATATACTAATAAATAATTATTTCTATTATTTCTACCACATGAATCCTAAATAATTAATTAAATAAATTAATCAATTATTTTGGGCTGTTACACAATTCATGTTTAAACACTTTTAAGCACATATATTCATCATCAAACATAATCAATCCTTAAAACTAAGGTTCTCTAATCTTAATCACCTAGGGTTCCATTAACCACCCCACATAGAGACATTCATATAACCCATTAGATAGATAGAACCCCACCCTTACCTTGTTTTTGAAGAACTCGAAATCCTTGCTTGCCTTAGCCCCCTCTCAATTTGCGACTTCCCTCTTCTCTTCTCCTCTCTAGCGCCGCCCTCTTCTCTCTATTCTCACTCTCTCACTTTGTTTTTCTAATTATGTGAGCAAAACCCCAAAAATTACCTATTTATACTTAGTTAGTCTTATGGGTTTTTCTACTTAGCTTATGCGACTTAACCCAAGCCCTTTTCCTTTTAACATCTCACTCCTTAACAATACCAACCCACACACAAAATAACACACATAATAATATATATTTATTTTATTATTTTTCTACCACATAAAATCCCTAAATAATTTCTATTATTTTCTCAAGACCCAAACCCTAGAAAATTAATTAAATAAATAAATGGATAAATATTTTTGGGGCCTTACACGCGTCGCAACGGAATCCATTCGCGTCGCAACGCAGTGTAAATTTTCACCAAAACTAACCGATTTTGTTTTCGCTATAACTTTTGATTCGGTGGTCCGATTTAAGTGTTCTCAGATGCGTTAGGAAGCTTATTGAAAGGCCTAACCAGTCATGTGATCAGAATTGTATGATGTTAAGATGATCTTTCCATGAGTTTGGATGCTGATTGATGATTAGTTGAATGTTGTAAATCATGTTTATATTATGAGATTGATTATGATTAAGTCATGCTATCATAATGTTGAGTGTGGGTGATACATTATGATTTGGATTGAATGATGGATAATTATAAATTAAGTTAACGACGTTAGTAATTCCATGTGAGATCACTTAATAACAAGATCATGCTAAGTATAAGATTAGGTTAAGATTTAGACCATGTTAAGTATAAGCTCACTGTTAAGTATAAGCTCATTGTTATGTTCACAGATCATTGTAACTGCTTATGAGGGTTATGAGGACAACGTTTGTAACACCCCTTTTCAACCCGGTAAATTTTTGACAAAAATCGGAGTTTCAAAAACATTTTTCACTACACCCACAAGGGATGCCACATTTACACCATTAAAACATCACACGCCAATAATAAAATTCACCATTAAAAGTAGTACGATACATAGCACGTCATAAATGGGAAGAACCCCCAAAACACCTGTTCAGTCTACACGACAGTAACTCTATCACCACGCAGCGGAATAAAAATAAAGGTTCAAATGAATAAAAATAAAGGTTCAGCAATTAAATAATAAGGACATCTAATAAAGACTAGCGAAGGTAGACATGCCTTCACTCGTAATCACCTGCACGTTACCAGCATAGGGGTAACATTCAAATAGAAGGGGTGAGATATCTAACATTATAATAGCATATATGATAGGCAATATGCTAGAGTTACGACAACTATATCTACTGCTTCACAACAACATCAAATTGCAATCACCAAGAATCATCACCAATGTCATGAGTAAATGAATGAGATGCAACCCACACCAACGGGTATATGCATGTGGTACCAATCATCACCAATAAAATAGCCAATAAGGGCATCATCACCTACATCTTCACCACGTTTTAAGCATCATCATCATCACCTATAGCTCCAAGGCCGAAGCCTTCATCACCAAAATAATGCATATGAAATGTATGCGACACCATGAACAATGCACCAGAGACAATCAACAACAATAGTCATCTAAGTGACACAACAACACCAATATCAACAAATGGTCATAGACCATCACCTATCACCTTAGCCAATAAAATAGGCACATCACCTGTTATATCGTCACCAATAACACCAATCATCACCAATAACACCAACACCAATAGGGCAGTCTAACAATTTGACCGTAACATCAACAACCACCGACACCAAAGTAACCAATAGATTTACAACGTCAATGGCAACAACAATTTTACAACACCGAGAACAACGACAATTTACGACACCAATGACGACACAGTTTACAACACCAATGACGACACAATTTACAACACTTGGAACAACAACAATTTTACAACACCAATGCCAACAACAATTATACGACACCAGTGACAATCCCAATTTATAGCAAATAGCAACAATAGTTTACAGCAAACAGCAACAATAATTTACAGCAAACAGCAACAATAGCTTACAGGAACACCAACAATAGTTTTCTGCAACCAGCAACACTGATTTTCAGCAAAACAGCAACATAGTTTTTAGAAACAGCAACTTAATTTTCAGCAAACAACAACTTAATTTTCAGCAAAACAGCAACTTAATTTTCAGCAAAACAGCAACTTAATTTTCAGCAAAACAGCAACTTAATTTTCAGCAAAACAGCAACTTAATTTTCAGCAAACAGCAACTTAATTTTCAGCAAAACAGCAACTTTATTTTCAGCAAAACAGCAACTTAATCAGGGCCTGGCGCCCAGGAGCAGGGCGCCTACCGCAACAGTAGTAAAAACAGGCACGGCGCCCGGGAACAGGGCGCCTAGCACAACAGCAGCAAAAACAGACATGGCGCCCAGGAGCAGGGTGCCGTTTCCAGCAACCAAGACAACAACAACATATGCGACACACAACATCAATGGTGCCCATGGCGCCTAGGGACCAATTTTGTTTTTGATTTTCACCATGATCAATCACCAAACACCAAATTGCAATCATCATGAATACAATCAAACATCACCAAATAAACACCAAACAAAATCAAAGAGACAACATAGAGCCTATCTCCCACATAACACCCATCATACACCCTATTATAAAGGTAGAACCCACCCTTACCTTAGATTTGCCGAATACGAGATCCCCTTGCACGAAAACTCCAAAGAACCACAGCAACAAGAGCTCCTCTCCTCTTTCTCCTTGATTGCGCCTCCCCCCTCTGTTCTCTCTTCGCAATCTCTCTTTTATTTTTCTTTTACTCAAAAATGTGCAAGTGATCCAAACCCTAGCTAATGATCTCATTCATGCGCCTATGCCATTGGACTCTTGGGTCACGGGCCTCCTTCAACTACTCAACTTAATTACTAAACACCACTCCCTGATTTAATTGAAACACCATATTATTATTTTAATATGACTATACCAACAAAATACCTAAATAATTTAATTAAATAAATAATTAAATTATTTGGGCGTTACAACTCTCCCCCACTTAGAATATTTCGTCCTCGAAATTTACCTAATTCAAACAGCTCGGGATAGGATTCCCGCATCTTGCTCTCCAGTTCCCACGTCATGCTCTCTCCGGCAGCTCCTAGCCAGACAACTTTCACCAACGCAATCTCCTTGCCTCTTAGAATTTTCACCTCATGATCTACGATTCGTACAGGCATCGTCTCCACCATGAGATTATCCCGTACCTCCACATCATCCATGCGGATTACATGAGATGGATCTGAAATGTACTTCCGAAGTTACGACACATGAAACATGTCATGCAAATTCGAAAGGTTAGGCGGTAAAGCCACTCTATATGCAACATTCCCGACTCTCTCTGAAATCTGATAAGGACCAATGAAACGAGGAGTGAGCTTCTTCGACTTCAAAGCGCGTCCAACACCGGTCACTGGAGTGACTCTCAAAAATACATGCTCACCCGCTTGAAACTCTAAGTCTTTCCTCCGCTTGTCGTGATAACTCTTCTGTCGACTCTGTGAAGCCTTCATCTTCTCACGAATCAACTTCACTTTTTCAGTTGTCTCTCGAACAATCTCCGGTCCAAGCACCACACTCTCTCCAGACTCATACCAACACATCGGGGTTCTACACTTCCGACCATATATTGCTTCAAAAGGTGCAATCCCAATACTAGAATGGTAACTGTTGTTATATGTGAACTCTATCAGTGGAAGGTAGGAATCCCACGAACCCCCTTGTTCCCAGACACAAGCCCTCAACAAATCTTCTAACGACTGAATTGTCCTCTCTGACTTACCATCTGTCTGAGGATGATATGCTGAACTCAACCTCAACTTAGACCCCAACTTCTCTTGCCAACGCTTCTAGAAATGTGAAGTGAACCTCGGATCTCTATCCGAAACATTACTCATAGGAACTCCATGAAGCTTCACAATCTCCCGGATATAAATCTCCGCCAACCTCGACACCGGATACGTGATGTTGATAGGAACAAAATGAGACGACTTTGTTAACCTGTCAACAATCACCCAAATTGCATCATACCCTCTCGCAGTATTAGGCAATCCCGTCACAAAGTCCATCGAAATGCTATCCCATTTCCACTCTAGAATTTCTAACGGTTGCATCAATCCAGCAGGCTTCTGATGCTCAACCTTTGACTTCTGGAAGTCAAACATGCATAAACGAACTGCGCCACATCTCGCTTCATACCGGGCCATCAAAACAACTTCTTCAGGTCTTGATACATCTTTGTAGCTCCCGGATGAATACTTAACTTACTTCTGTGACTCTCTTCAAGAATGGCTCTCTTCATGTCTGCATCATCAGGAATGCAAATCCTACCACAGAACCTCAACACACCTTGGGAATCCGACCTGAAATCCTCATTCTCATATCGATCAATCCAGACCATCAAGTCTACCAGTTTAACATCTGATTTCTGGGCCTCTCTGATGCTGTTCAGAAAATCATTACCAATCTTTAACATTCCTAACTTAACACTCTGAGGTGTCACTTCACAAACCAGACTTATATCTCTGAACTCCTCAATCAGTTCTAACACCTTAACCATCATTGCCGACATATGCAAAGTCTTCCGGCTCAAAGCATCAGCCACGACATTAACTTTGCCTGGGTGATAGTTCAAACCGAAATCATAGTCCTTCAACAACTCCAACCATCGCCGCTGTCTCATATTCAACTCCTTCTGGTCAAACAAATATTTCAAGCTCTTATGGTCACTAAACACCTCAAATCTAGAACCATAGAGATAGTGCCTCCAAACCTTCAGCATAAAGACCACTGCAGCTAGTTCTAAGTCATGCGTAGGATAATTCTTCTCATGAACCTTTAACTGCCTTGACGCATAAGCAATTACCTTCCCATTTTGCATAAGCACGCCACCTAGACCCATCTTAGAAGCATCACAATACACCACAAAAGGTTCTCCCGGATTGGGTAACGTCAAGATAGGAGACGTCGTCAATCTCTTCTTCAACTCCACAAAACTCTCATCACAACGAGCATCCCATACAAAAGCTTTACCCTTACAAGTCAACTAAGTCAACGGAAAGGCCAACATGGAAAAACCTTCGATGAACCTCCTATAATAACCAGCCAACCCCAAAAAGCTTCTAATCTCAGTAGCCGACTTCGGGGCTTCCCAATTCAACACTGCATCTACTTTCGACGGATCCACCGCAATACCACTACCAGAAATGACATGACCGAGAAAACTCACTTCTTTCAACCAAAACTCACACTTCGACAACTTCGCATACAGTTTCTTTTCCTTCAGTACCTCCAATACTAACCTCAGATGCTCGGCGTGCTCTTCCTCTGACTTAGAGTAAATCAGAATGTCGTCAATGAACACCACTACAAACCGATCTATGGAAGTATGAAATATACGATTCATATATTCCATAAATACTCCTGGTGCGTTGGTAACACCGAACGGCATCACAGAATACTCATAATGACCATAACGGGTTCTGAAAGTCGTCTTCTGAATATCTTCGTCCCTCACCTTGATCTGATGATAACTTGATCTCAAATGAATCTTACTGAACACTTGAGCACCCACCAACTGATCCATCAAATCGTCTATCCTCGGAAGTGGATACTTGTTCTTAATTGTCACCTTATTCAACTGCCGATAATCCACACAGAGTCTCATACTACCATCCTTCTTCTTCACTAACAACACAAGAGCTCCCCACGGCGATACACTCGGCCACACAAACTTCTTCTCAAGCAGATCCTCAAGTTGCTTCTTCAACTCAGACAATTAGGGTGCGGACATCCTGTACGGTGCCATAGAAACAGGTCTGGTACCAGGTACAAGATCAATAGAGAATTCAACTTCCCTCTCTGGCGGTACACTTGGTATCTCATCAGGGAAAACATCAGGAAACTCGCGCACCACCTGCAACACTTCAATGATAGCTTGATTCTCAACAGACAACGATGCCATCAGCGAGAATAACTGAACTCCTTTCTTCATCAACTTCCGCAACTGACTAGCGGATAACAGACCAAACTCCTCTCCTCCAAAAGTCACCGACTTGCTACGACAATTAATATGGACATGGTTATGCTCTAACCAGTTCATACCCAAGATTACATCCAATCCGCTCAACAGCAAACAAACAAAATCCACAACAAAGTCTCTATCGAAGATCGACAAGGGACACTGAGAACACACCAGAGAAGTAGTTACCGACCCCTTAGCTGGAGTGTCGACAACCATCTCTCCATTCATAGCAGACAATACAAGACCCAATATCTTCCAACAATCAGCAGCAATAAAGCAATGAGTAGCACCAGTATCAACAATAGAATTTAGAGGAGTACCATTAATGAAGCACGTACCTCTAATAAGTCTATCATCTTCAGTAGGCTCTTCACCTGCCAAAGAGAACACTTTTCCACTGAACCTTTCTTTCTTCGGCTTCGGACACTGAGTACTAATGTGCCCTCCTTCACCACAGTTGTAGCAAACCACCTCCTTACGCTCACACTCAGCCACCACAAGACCCTCCTTACCACAACGGTAGCACTTCTTCACTTCAGCTTTGCACACGTTACTCTTGTGACCAGCTCTGCCACATTTGTAACATACAGTGCTAGCAGGAGCATTTCCCCCACTAGTACTTTTGCCAACAACAGCTTTCTGTTTACCCTTACAAGCAGGAACATCATACGGCTTACCACGACTTCGAAATTTGCTCCTCTTCTCATTCATAATCTTGTAGTGAGCATTGTTGTCTTCCTCATAAATTCTGCAGCTATCAATCAAGTCGGATAAAACACGGATCTTCTGGTAACCAATCGCCTTCTTAATCTCAGGCCGCAACCCATTCTCAAACTTAATGCACTTGGAAAACTCAGCAGTAGGCTCACTGTAATGCGGGTAAACTTTGCTAATTCCACGAACTTAGCAGCATACTCAGTCACGGACATATTCCCTTGTTTCAGCTCCAGGAACTCAATCTCTTTCTTACCTCGGACATCCTCTGGATAATATTTTCTCATAAACTCCCTGTGGAACACAGCCCATGTGATCTCTTCGTTTGCAGTCTCCAATCTCTGCCTAGCCTCTAACCACCAGTCATCGGCCTCCTCTGCCAGCATATGCGTACCATAACAGACCTTCTGTGCTGGAGTGTAGTCCATCACTCGAAAGATCCTCTCCATCTCTTTCAACCAAGCTAAAGCCCCATCGGGATCATACCTGCCCTTGAAGGTAGGCGGATTCTCTCTCTGAAAGGTAGCCAAACTACGAGACCCAGCATTCTCACCAGCATTCTGCTGACCCTCCACGGCCTGAGCCATAGCAGCCATCGCAGCAGCAATAGCAGCATCGTTCCTTCCAGCCATCTCAACTAATCACTACAATCATAAGCAACAGTTAGAACTAATTGACAATACTTGATCGTCAATGACACAATAACTTGAGAACTTGGCCGGACAGACCGAAACTGCTCTGATACCACTAATGTAACACCCCTTTTCTACCCGGTAAATTTTTGACAAAAAACGGAGTTTCAAAAACATTTTTCACTACACCTACAAGGGATGCCACATTTACACCATTAAAACAACACACACCAATAATAAAATTCACCGTTAAAAGTAGTACGATACATAGCACGTCATAAATGGGACGAACCCCCAAAACACCTGTTCAGTCTACACGACAGTAACTCTATCACCACGCAGCGGAATAAAAATAAAGGTTCAAATGAATAATCATAACATCACCATAAAACTTCAGCAATTAAATAATAAGGACATCTAATAAAGACTAGCGTTCATCCCCCCGAGTGCTACGTATCAGAGCGACGACACCGACTCGACTAGCGAAGGTAGACATGCCTTCACTCGTAATCACCTACACGTTACCAGCATAGGGGTAACATTCAAATAGAAGGGGTGAGATATCTAACATTATAATAGCATATATGATAGGCAATATGCTAGAGTTACGACAACTATATCTACCGCTTCACAACAACATCAAATTGCAATCACCAAGAATCATCACCAATGTCATGAGCAAATGAATGAGATGCAACCCAGACCAACGGGTATATGCATGTGGTACCAATCATCACCAATAAAATAGGCAATAAGGGCATCATCACCTACATCATCACCACGTTTTTAAGCATCATCATCACCTATAGCTCCAAGGCCGAAGCCTTCATCACCAAAATAATGCATATGAAATGTATGTGACATCATGAACAATGCACCAGAGACAGTCAACAACAATAGTCATCTAAGTGACACAACAACACCAATATCAACAAATGGTCATAGACCCATCACCTATCACCTTAGCCAATAAAATAGGCACATCACCTGTTATATCGTCACCAATAACACCAATCATCACCAATAACACCAACACCTATAGGGCAGTCTAACAATTTGACCGTATCATCAACAACCACCGACACCAAAGATACCAATAGATTTACAACGTCAATGGCAACAACAATTTTACAACACCGAGAACAATGACAATTTACGACACCAATGACGACACAGTTTACAACACCAATGACGACACAATTTACAACACCTGGAACAACAACAATTTTACAACACCAATGCCAACAACAATTATACGACACCAGTGACAATACCAATTTACAGCAAACAGCAACAATAGTTTACAGCAAACAGCAACAATAATTTGCAGCAAACAGCAACAATAGCTTACAGCAACACCAACAATAGTTTTCTGCAACCAGCAACACTGATTTTCAGCAAAACAGCAACATAGTTTTTAGAAACAGCAACTTAATTTTCAGCCAACAGCAACTTAACTTTCAGCAAAACAGCAACTTAATTTTCAGCAAAACAGCAAATTAATTTTCAGCAAAACAGCAACTTAATTTTTAGCAAAACAGCAACTTAATTTTCAGCAAAACAGCAACTTAATTTTCAGCAAACAGCAACTTAATTTTCAGCAAAACAACAACTTAATTTTCAGCAAAACAGCAACTTAATCAGGGCCTGGCGCCCAGGAGCAGAGCGCCTACCGCAATAGTAGTAAAAACACGCACGGCGCCCAGGAGCAGGGCGCCTACCACAACAGCAGCAAAAACAGACATGGCGCCCAGGAGCAGGGCGCCTAGCACAACTGCAGCAAAAACAGACATGGCGCCCAGTGTAACACCCTAAAATAATTTAATTAAGTAATTGATTAAATTATTTAAAGTGTTGCACTATTTTATTTTATTATATGATGATATAGTATTTTATTTTTAATTGAAGGGGATGGCATCAGAAATACCGGAATTACAAGTAACGGCCCAAGAAGCCCAAGCCCGTTGGCTTAGGCGCTCCTTAGGCGCTAGGGGTCTAGGTTGCGCCCCAATTGTGCCAAAAGTGAGCAAGTGAGTCGAAGGAGAGGAGAAGTGAGAAAAGAAAATCGAAGGAGAGGAGAAGAGAAGGAAGGAGGCGACTTCAAGCTTGGAGTTAGGGTTTCATTCCTCTTGATCCTAGGTAAGAATTCCTAATTCCCTCTTATTCGATTTTTCCCCTTTTCTTCAAGTGTTTAAGGTTTCGGTTTCCTAACCCCCTTTCTATTGTTGATCATGCGTGGTGATCCTAGGGAGAGAGAGAAAGGACGCTATCGTGATAGAGGAAAGAAGAAGGAGAGGATTCGTTGTTGTGGTGGTTGTCGGTGCTTCGGTGGAAAGAGCTCTAATTCCAGCATAATCAAGGTTAGGGGAGTCTCACTCTATAATAGAGAGTATAATAGGTTGTATGTAAACCATAGGATCCCACTTGACATTCCTTGTTAATTGTTAGATTTGTTTAGGTTAGTTGAAATTGATAATTGGTGTGATTAATTCGATTCCCTATGCTAAGGTTTGGATTTCATGTGTTAATTTTGTGCTTTGATGTGTTCTTAATTTATATATGTGAGATTGGATGTTGTTGGTATGAGTGCAATGTATTTTGTGATTGTTGTGGTGTTTTGGTTTTGGAAAAATAATTGGGAATTTGGTGTTTTGGTTGTGTTGGGGCGCCTGGGCGCCAAGTTGCTGGGGGGGAAAAATTGGCGCACTGGGCGCTGTTTCTGTTGCTGGGCGTGTGTGAGTTCTGGGCAGGGCGCCTATGTTGCTGCCCTGTGGCGCCTGGGGTGGCGCCAGGTTGCTGCCTGTGCTTAGGCAAGGCGCATAAACCATGTTTTGGATGAACATCATTTTCTGAGCATATTTTACCGAGCCAAACTTTGTATTCACCTGACCAAATTGTATTTAAAACACTTTGGCTAAAGAATTTCCAGATTTGCACTTGTGGTTTTGAAATTGTCCTATTGGGCATCAGTTTGGCTTGTTTAAGGGGTGCCTTGTGCACACATCATTTTCTGAGCATATTTTACCGAGCCAAACTTTGTATTCACCTGACCAAATTGTATTTAAAACACTTTGGCTAAAGAATTTCCAGATTTGCACCTGTGGTTTTGAAATTGTCCTATTGGGCATCATTTTGGCTTGTTTAAGGGGTGCCTTGTGCACACATCATTTTCTGAGCATATTTTACCGAGCCAAACTTTGTATTCACCTGACCAAATTGTATTTAAAACACTTTGGCTAAAGAATTTCCAGATTTGCACTTGTGGTTTTGAAATTGTCCTATTGGGCATCATTTTGGCTTGTTTAAGAGGTGCCTTGTGCACACATCATTTTCTGAGCATATTTTACCGAGCCAAACTTTGTATTCACCTGACCAAATTGTATTTAAAACACTTTGGCTAAAGAATTTCCAGATTTGCACTTGTGGTTTTGAAATTGTCCTATTGGGCATCATTTTGGCTTGTTTAAGGGGTGCCTTGTGCACACATCATTTTCTGAGCATATTTTACTGAGCCAAACTTTGTATTCACCTGACCAAATTGTATTTAAAACACTTTGGCTAAAGAATTTCCAGATTTGCACTTGTGGTTTTGAAATTGTCCTATTGGGCATCAGTTTGGCTTGTTTAAGGGGTGCCTTGTGCACACATCATTTTCTGAGCATATTTTACCGAGCCAAACTTTGTATTCACCTGACCAAATTGTATTTAAAACACTTTGGCTAAAGAATTTCCAGATTTGCACTTGTGGTTTTGAAATTGTCCTATTGGGCATCATTTTGGCTTGTTTAAGGGGTGCCTTGTGCACACATCATTTTCTGAGCATATTTTACCGAGCCAAACTTTGTATTCACCTGACCAAATTGTATTTAAAACACTTTGGCTAAAGAATTTCCAGATTTGCACTTGTGGTTTTGAAATTGTCCGATTGGGCATCATTTTGGCTTGTTTAAGGGGTGTCTTGTGCACACATCATTTTCTGAGCATATTTTCCCTAGCCAAATTCTGTATTCACGTGACCAAATCCCATTTTGAACATTTTGGCTAGAGCGGTTTCAATTTTTCAGGTGGCCTACTATGTTTGTGCGTTTTGGTGTTGTGTTGGGCGCCAAGTGTGGCCGCCCAGGGCGCCAAGTGGGGCGCCCATGCCTTGTGTTTGGTTTCGGATCTAATGGTGACAGATTGGTCCCTAAGTGCTAGCCTAATCCTAGAAACGTGATTGTGATGAGAAAATAAATGAGTTGATTGATGATGAGGCCAAGGGGGCTACAACAAAGGTTAATAAAGATGTGATATAGGATGTATGGATTGTGTTGCTAAGAGTTATGATTTTGGTTTTGTCATGGAGTCTCATGCATACATAAGGCTGCGGTCTGAGTTTTATGTTATAATGAAAAGGCTGCGGTCTGAGTTCTAAATTGAAAATGATAAGGCTGCGGTCTGAGTTGATATTATGATGATAAAGCTGCGGTCTGGGAAAATGGTACCACATGCATAACTGTACTGCATACATCCTCATGATAAGCATGTGAGTTGCTGATTGTATGAACTACGCTGCTGTGTGACTGTATGAGTGCGATACTATGATGAAATATACTTCTCATTATAGTCTTTATTATATGGTTCGAGACTCACCCTTCTGTTGTTGTTTACCACAGGTAGTCCTGAGTGAAGGCTTACTCCTTTCACTCCCGAGTCGGTCTGCTCTGATACGTGACACCGGGGTGGGCTTAGGATTTCTAATGTTATCTAATTGTTGTTGAATTTTGTATGCATTGATCTAATGATTTTCCGATGAGGCCGTTGTTTGGCAATTTGAGTTTATTTTTCCGCTGCGAGATATCTAAATTATAATGTGTGGATTTTGTTGGTAAAATCAAGAGTACCCTAATTTATTAAATGGTGTTGCGTATTGTAAAGGTATAAGGAAGGCTTAGACTGAATTGATCGTTGTTAGATTAAGATTTTGTGTAGCATTCCATTCAAAAAGAAATTTTGAAACTCTGATCTCTATGATAAATAGCCGGGTAGAATGGGGTGTTACATTAGTGGTATCAGAGCAAAAGTTCGGTCTGTCCGACCAAGTGTGTCTGTCTGTCATATTGTGTATGACAATTAGGTGTTTTGTTTTAGTTCTAAATTGTCGTTTATGCTGCAGTGCTAGGTTGATATGGCTAGAAGGGATGATGCTGCTTTGGCTGCTGCTCTGCAGGCCATAGCCCAAGCTGTTGGAAATCAACACAATGCTGCTGATATGAATGCCCGTAACCTGGCAACGTTTCAGAGGGAAAACCCACCCACCTTCAAGGGTCGGTATGATCCCGATGGAGCCTTGTCGTGGCTGAATGAGATAGAGCGGATATTCCGTGTTATGGATTGCACTGCTGCCCAGCAAGTGAATTTTGGGACGCACATGCTGGCGGAAGAGGCTGACAAGTGGTGGTTAGGGATGCTGCATAGGTTGAACACTGTTGGTGAAGAGGTTACATGGGAGGTCTTCACAAGAGAGTTTAAGAGAAAGTATTACCCTGAAGACGTTCGGGCCAAGAAAGAGGTAGAATTCTTAGAACTGAAACAGGGAAATAAGACTGTGGCTGAGTATGCAGCCAAGTTTGAAGAGCTGGCCCAATTTTGTCCTTACTACGCCAATGATGCTGATTCAGAGTTCTCTAAATGTGTGAAATTTGAAAGTGGCCTGCGACCTGACATTAAGAAGCCAATTGGGTATCATGAGATACGAGATTTTGCTAGATTAGTTGACAAGAGTAGAATTTATGAAGAGGACAGTTCTGCTGCCTACAAGATTGGGAAAGAAAAGAGGAATACTCAGTTTAGGGGCAAACCATATGATGTGTCTGGAGGTAAAAATAAGTGGAAGGCAGCTGCTGGTAAGAAATTTTCTGAGGGTAAGAAGCCTAGTGGGGGAGGTGCTCCCGCTGATATAGTGTGTTACACCTGTGGCAAGCCGGGTCACAAAAGTTTCGATTGCGAGACTGAGGTAATGTGTTACCGTTGTGGGAAGAAAGGTCATATGGCGTCTAACTGTGATCGTAAGGAATCAGTGTGTTTCAATTGTGGTGAAGCTGGTCACTTCAGTTCTAAATGCACCAAACCGAAGAAAGAGAAATCCAATGGAAGAGTTTTCGCGCTAGCAGGCTCAGAGGGGCCCAATGAGATTCGAGGTACTTGTTTTATTTATGGTTCCCCTTTAGTTGCTATAGTTGATACTGGTGCTACGCATTCTTTTATTGCTGCTGTTTGTGCTGAAAAGTTAAATCTAGTATTGTCTGATATGAAAAGGGAAATGGTTATCGACACTCCGGCTAAGGGTTCGGTGACTACTTCTCTATTGTGTGCTAAGTGTCCTCTGTCAGTATTCGGCAGAGATTTTCTGGTTGACCTTATATGTTTGCCTCTGGGAGGGTTGGATGTTATTCTTGGTATGGACTGGTTAGTGGATAACCATGTGCACATCAACTGTTTCAGCAAGTCTGTGAGTTTCTTTCCTCCTGAGGAGGGAGAGTCTGTTTTGTTGTCTGGGGATCAGCTGCATAAGGTAATGAAGGATGGTGGTCAACTATTTGCTTTGATGGCGTCTATGTCTGCTGAAAACCAAGCTATGGTTGAAGGATTGCAGGTGGTGTGTGAATTCCCTGAAGTGTTCCCTGATGAGATTCCTAGTGTGCCACCCGAGAGGGAAGTAGAGTTTGGGATTGACCTTGTGCCTGGTACTAGGCCTGTGTCCATGGCTCCGTACCGAATGTCAGCTTCTGAGTTATCTGAATTGAAGAAGCAGTTGGAAGAGTTACTTGAAAAGAAATTTGTGAGGCCTAGTGTGTCACCATGGGGAGCTCCGGTTTTATTAGTAAAGAAGAAAGATGGGAGTATGCGCCTGTGTGTGGATTATAGACAGTTGAACAAAGTGACTATCAAAAATAAGTACCCTCTTCCGAGAATTGATGATCTGATGGACCAGCTGGTGGGTGCTAAGGTTTTTAGTAAAATTGATTTGAGGTCAGGGTATCACCAGATTAAAGTAAAAGATGAAGACGTCCAGAAGACAGCGTTTCGAACGAGATATGGACATTATGAATACTCTGTGATGCCGTTTGGTGTCACCAATGCACCAGGGGTGTTTATGGAGTACATGAACCGTATCTTCCATAGTTACTTGGATCGGTTTGTGGTAGTTTTTATAGATGATATTCTGGTATACTCCAAGTCTGAAGAGGAGCATGCAGAGCACTTAAGATTGGTGCTCGAGGTATTGAAAGAGAAGAAGCTTTATGCTAAGTTGTCCAAATGCGAGTTCTGGCTGCGTGAGGTAAGCTTTTTGGGTCACATTATTTCTAGTGATGGCATAGCTGTAGACCCAGCTAAGGTTGATGTAGTGTTACAATGGGAGAGCCCGAAGTCTGCGACTGAGATCAGGAGTTTCTTGGGGTTGGCCGGTTACTACAGGAGGTTCATTGAGGGTTTCTCAAAGCTAGCCCTTCCGTTGACTCAATTGACGTGTAAAGGGAGAGTTTTTGTTTGGGATGCTAAATGTGAAGAGAGTTTCCAAGAGTTGAAGAAAAGATTGACAACATCTCCGGTGTTAGTGTTGCCCGTGCCGGATCAACCGTTTGTGGTATATTGTGATGCTTCCAGAATGGGCTTAGGGGGCGTATTGATGCAGGATGGGAAGGTAGTCGCTTATGCGTCCAGACAGTTGCGGACTCATGAGAAGAACTATCCTACTCATGATTTGGAATTGGCTGCTATTGTGTTTGCGCTAAAAATTTGGAGGCACTATTTGTATGGCACTAGATTCGAGGTATTCAGCGACCACAAGAGTTTGAAATACTTGTTTGATCAGAAGGAGCTGAATATGAGGCAGAGGCGTTGGTTAGAGCTGCTGAAAGACTATGATTTTGGCTTAAACTATCACCCCGGCAAAGCTAATGTCGTGGCTGATGCTTTAAGTCGAAAGACTTTGCATATGTCATCAATGATGGTAAAGGAGTTGGAGCTGATTGAAAAATTCCGTGATATAAGTTTGGTTTGTGAAGTGACACCGCGAAGTGTTAAGCTGCGTATGCTGAGGATTGGTAATGACTTCTTGGTTAGTATCAGAGACGCACAGAAATTAGATGTGAAGCTGGTTGACTTGTTAGTTGCGGGTGATCAGAATGTGGATGGGGATTTCAGGTTGGATTTCCAGGGTGTGTTGAGATTTAGAGACAGGATCTGCGTTCCCGATGATATTGAGATGAAGAAGATGATCCTTGAGGAGAGTCATAGGAGCAAGCTGAGTATTCATCCAGGGGCTACAAAGATGTATCATGACTTGAAGAAATTATTCTGGTGGCCTGGTATGAAGAAAGATGTAGCACAGTTTGTGTATGCCTGTTTGACTTGCCAGAAGTCAAAGGTTGAGCACCAGAAGCCTGCGGGGTTGATGCAACCTTTAGATGTTCCAGAATGGAAATGGGATAGCATTTCCATGGATTTTGTGACTGGGTTACCGAGAACCGTTCGGGGATTTGATTCTATTTGGGTGATCGTGGATAGGTTGACGAAGTCTGCTCACTTCCTTCCTATCAACATCACGTATCCGGTAGCGAGATTGGCCGAGATATATATCCAGGTGATTGTGAAGCTGCATGGTGTCCCGAAGAGTATTGTATCTGACAGAGATCCGAGGTTTACTTCGGAGTTTTGGGGGAGCTTACAGGAGGCATTGGGGTCCAGATTGAGGTTGAGTTCAGCCTATCATCCTCAGACTGATGGGCAGACAGAGAGAACCATTCAGTCATTGGAGGACTTATTGAGATTGTGTGTTTTAGAGCAGGGAGGTGTATGGGATACACACCTTTCGTTGATTGAGTTCACTTACAACAACAGCTACCATTCGAGTATAGGGATGGCTCCTTATGAGGCACTGTATGGGCGGAGGTGTAGAACTCCTTTGTGTTGGCATGAATCTGGCGAAAGTGTTGTTCTTGGACCTGAATTGGTGAGAGAGACTACAGAGAAGATAAAAATGATCAGGGAGAAAATGAAAGAGTCTCAAAGTCGGCAAAAGAGTTACCATGATAGAAGGAGAAAAGATTTGGAATTTCAGGCTGGTGAGCATGTTTTCTTGAGGGTCACGCCTATGGCTGGTGTTGGGCGTGCACTTAAAGCAAAGAAGTTGACTCCTAGATTTATTGGACCGTACCAGATCACCGAGAGGGTCGGAAAGGTTGCTTATAGGGTGGCTCTACCACCCAATCTTTCGAACTTGCACGACGTATTTCACGTGTCGCAACTTCGGAAGTACATTCCAGACCCGTCTCATGTGATCCATATGGATGATATTGAGGTGCGAGATAATCTCACTGTGGAGACTATGCCAGTGAGGATTGATGACAGAGAAGTGAAGGTGTTGAGAGGGAAAAACATTGCTTTAGTAAAGGTGGTGTGGTTGGGCGCTACTGGCGAGAGCATGACTTGGGAGCTGGAGAGTAGGATGCGGGAGTCCTATCCAGAGCTTTTTGACTCAGGTATGAATTTCGAGGACGAAATTTCCTAAGTGGGGGAGAGTTGTAACACCCTAAAATAATTTAATTAAGTAATTGATTAAATTATTTAAAGTGTTGCACTATTTTATTTTATTATATGATGATATAGTATTTTATTTTTAATTGAAGGGGATGGCATCAGAAATACCGGAATTACAAGTAACGGCCCAAGAAGCCCAAGCCCGTTGGCTTAGGCGCTCCTTAGGCGCTAGGGGTCTAGGTTGCGCCCCAATTGTGCCAAAAGTGAGCAAGTGAGTCGAAGGAGAGGAGAAGTGAGAAAAGAAAATCGAAGGAGAGGAGAAGAGAAGGAAGGAGGCGACTTCAAGCTTGGAGTTAGGGTTTCATTCCTCTTGATCCTAGGTAAGAATTCCTAATTCCCTCTTATTCGATTTTTCCCCTTTTCTTCAAGTGTTTAAGGTTTCGGTTTCCTAACCCCCTTTCTATTGTTGATCATGCGTGGTGATCCTAGGGAGAGAGAGAAAGGACGCTATCGTGATAGAGGAAAGAAGAAGGAGAGGATTCGTTGTTGTGGTGGTTGTCGGTGCTTCGGTGGAAAGAGCTCTAATTCCGGCATAATCAAGGTTAGGGGAGTCTCACTCTATAATAGAGAGTATAATAAGTTGTATGTAAACCATAGGATCCCACTTGACATTCCTTGTTAATTGTTAGATTTGTTTAGGTTAGTTGAAATTGATAATTGGTGTGATTAATTCGATTCCCTATGCTAAGGTTTGGATTTCATGTGTTAATTTTGTGCTTTGATGTGTTCTTAATTTATATATGTGAGATTGGATGTTGTTGGTATGAGTGCAATGTATTTTGTGATTGTTGTGGTGTTTTGGTTTTGGAAAAATAATTGGGAATTTGGTGTTTTGGTTGTGTTGGGGCGCCTGGGCGCCAAGTTGCTGGGGGGGAAAAATTGGCGCACTGGGCGCTGTTTCTGTTGCTGGGCGTATGTGAGTTCTGGGCAGGGCGCCTATGTTGCTGCCCTGTGGCGCCTGGGGTGGCGCCAGGTTGCTGCCTGTGCTTAGGCAAGGCGCATAAACCATGTTTTGGATGAACATCATTTTCTGAGCATATTTTACCGAGCCAAACTTTGTATTCACCTGACCAAATTGTATTTAAAACACTTTGGTTAAAGAATTTCCAGATTTGCACTTGTGGTTTTGAAATTGTCCTATTGGGCATCATTTTGGCTTGTTTAAGGGGTGCCTTGTGCACACATCATTTTCTGAGCATATTTTACCGAGCCAAACTTTGTATTCACAAGACCAAATTGTATTTAAAACACTTTGGCTAAAGAATTTCCAGATTTGCACTTGTGGTTTTGAAATTGTCCTATTGGGCATCATTTTGGCTTGTTTAAGGGGTGCCTTGTGCACACATCATTTTCTGAGCATATTTTACCGAGCCAAACTTTGTATTCACCTGACCAAATTGTGTTTAAGACACTTTGGCTAAAGAATTTCCAGATTTGCACTTGTGGTTTTGAAATTGTCCTATTGGGCATCATTTTGGCTTGTTTAAGGGGTGCCTTGTGCACACATCATTTTCTGAGCATATTTTACCGAGCCAAACTTTGTATTCACCTGACCAAATTGTATTTAAAACACTTTGGCTAAAGAATTTCCAGATTTGCACTTGTGGTTTTGAAATTGTCCTATTGGGCATCATTTTGGCTTGTTTAAGGGGTGCCTTGTGCACACATCATTTTCTGAGCATATTTTACCGAGCCAAACTTTGTATTCACCTGACCAAATTGTATTTAAAACACTTTGGCTAAAGAATTTCCAGATTTGCACTTGTGGTTTTGAAATTGTCCTATTGGGCATCATTTTGGCTTGTTTAAGGGGTGCCTTGTGCACACATCATTTTCTGAGCATATTTTACCGAGCCAAACTTTGTATTCACCTGACCAAATTGTATTTAAAACACTTTGGCTAAAGAATTTCCAGATTTGCACTTGTGGTTTTGAAATTGTCCGATTGGGCATCATTTTGGCTTGTTTAAGGGGTGTCTTGTGCACACATCATTTTCTGAGCATATTTTCCCTAGCCAAATTCTGTATTCACGTGACCAAATCCCATTTTGAACATTTTGGCTAGAGCGGTTTCAATTTTTTAGGTGGCCTACTATGTTTGTGCGTTTTGGTGTTGTGTTGGGCGCCAAGTGTGGCCGCCCAGGGCGCCAAGTGGGGCGCCCATGCCTTGTGTTTGGTTTCGGATCTAATGGTGACAGATTGGTCCCTAAGTGCTAGCCTAATCCTAGAAACGTGATTGTGATGAGAAAATAAATGAGTTGATTGATGATGAGGCCAAGGGGGCTACAACAAAGGTTAATAAAGATGTGATATAGGATGTATGGATTGTGTTGCTAAGAGTTATGATTTTGGTTTTGTCATGGAGTCTCATGCATACATAAGGCTGCGGTCTGAGTTTTATGTTATAATGAAAAGGCTGCGGTCTGAGTTCTAAATTGAAAATGATAAGGCTGCGGTCTGAGTTGATATTATGATGATAAGGCTGCGGTCTGGGAAAATGGTACCACATGCATAACTGTACTGCATACATCCTCATGATAAGCATGTGAGTTGCTGATTGTATGAACTACGCTGCTGTGTGACTGTATGAGTGCGATACTATGATGAAATATACTTCTCATTATAGTCTTTATTATATGGTTCGAGACTCACCCTTCTGTTGTTGTTTACCACAGGTAGTCCTGAGTGAAGGCTTACTCCTTTCACTCCCGAGTCGGTCTGCTCTGATACGTGACACCGGGGTGGGCTTAGGATTTCTAATGTTATCTAATTGTTGTTGAATTTTGTATGCATTGATCTAATGATTTTCCGATGAGGCCGTTGTTTGGCAATTTGAGTTTATTTTTCCGCTGCGAGATATCTAAATTATAATGTGTGGATTTTGTTGGTAAAATCAAGAGTACCCTAATTTATTAAATGGTGTTGCGCATTGTAAAGGTATAAGGAAGGCTTAGACTGAATTGATCGTTGTTAGATTAAGATTTTGTGTAGCATTCCATTCAAAAAGAAATTTTGAAACTCTGATCTCTATGATAAATAGCCGGGTAGAATGGGGTGTTACACCCAGGAGCAGGGCGCCGTTTCCAGCAACCAAGACAGCAACGACATATGCGTCACACAACATGAATGGCGCCCATGGCGCCTAGGGACCAATTTTTTTATTATTTTCACCATGATCAATCACCAAACACCAAATTGCAATCATCATGAATACAATTAAAAATCACCAAATAAACACCAAACAAAATCAAAGAGACAACATAGAGCCTATCTCCCACATAGCACCCATCATACACCCTATTATAAAGGTAGAACCCACCCTTACCTTAGATATGCCGAACACGAGATCCCCTTGCACGAAAACTCCAAAGAACCACAGCAACAAGAGCTCCTCTCCTCTTTCTCCTTGATTGCGCCGCCCCCCTATCTTCTCTCTTCGCAATCTCTCTTTTATTTTTCTTTTTCTCAAAAATGTGCAAGTGATCCAAACCCTTGCTAATGATCTCATTCATGCGCCTATACCATTGGACTCTTGGGTCACGGGCCTCCTTCTACTACTCAACTTAATTACTAAACACCACTCCCTGATTTAATTGAAACACCATATTATTATTTTAATATGACTATACCAATAAAATACCTAAATAATTTAATTAAATTAATAATTAAATTATTTGGGCGTTACAACATTTATGTTAGCCACATAGTCAAATATGAAGACTATGAGTTATGAATCAAGAATAAACAATCAAGCATAATTGAACTGAGAGAGTTAGTAAGGGGTCTCGATAGAACTCACTGAGACAAGTTGTCTCACCCAATCCATGTTGTTGTTTTTCAGAGTCGCAGGTTAAGTTGAAGACGATGAGGCATGGCTATGGAGACGCTTGAGGAGTTGCTGACGCTGTTTATTTTGTTATGTTATGTATCTCTGTATTTTCATTCAGTATCTTAGATGTACGATCGTACGACTTGTATTATAAGTTGTAAATCGCTTCCGCAAACTTTCTATTTTGGTACTGAACACTAGTGGAGAGGTGTAAGGAACGATATTATGTATTTCTCATGTTAAGTTATGTAAGCGCACTTGATGGGTTTTAGCATCGAGTTTTAGTATGTGTTCAGTATTTAAAACAGGAGGTACTCTGATGTATTCCAGTAGTGCATTTCGGTAATTTCTACAAGTTAGAAATTATCGGGGTGTTACAAAGAGAACAACATAAGCGATAACTAAAACTCCACGACCTCCATGGACTCCATCATGTGCACTATCTAACCATGCTTCTTGGCTTTTGTCGTTCCCTGTATCTCTGTAAAAATCACAACATGTAAAGGGTGAGTGTAATATCCCCTATTTTCGCTATTTTAATTATTTGACATGAAATAATAATTGGTGATTTAATTAAGTTGTTGGAAATAAAATGATTTGAAAATAAATTGCTTGAGAGACTTATTATAAATATTGTGTGTGGTTTATTAGTAATTGGTCATGGTTAAGTTAATTAGGGCTGATGGGAGTATTTGGGTATGAAATGTTTAAGTGAGGGTCATTGTTGTCTTTTACCTTGCCCTTTATAAACCTCATGCCCAGCTGAACCAAGTGGAAAAACACCTCATTAGTAACTTTGTTCAAAAATCAGAATTGAGAGAGGAGAAAGGGGAGTGAAGCTCGAGAGAGAGAAGGGAAGAGAGTTTCCCAACAATTCCATGCATGCTCAATCCATTACCATCATCATGATCAGTTCACCTCCCTCTTTCTAGTGATATAAATTTCAAAATCATCCCCTCCTCCAAGCCAAAATCACCATGAATGACCATAAAAGCTTCACTTGGCCCAAATTCTGAAATCTGTCCTTGCATGTTCAATTAGAAAGCATTAGGACCAAGTACAGCAGCTATATCACGATTTGGAACTACCTTGGAGTCATTTCTGTTGTTGGGTTCAGAAATCATGCATTGGGGAGCTGGGTTTTCGAAAAGGAGAGTTGTGGAGCGAATTGGGAGAAGTTCGTGAGTTGCGGTGTCCTTGAGGCCTCGGTGTCGTTTGCTATTGTCATCGTGAGAGAGGTGAGTTCTATACTCACTAGGGAATTAATTTCAGAATATTAGTCATGCTTTGAGTCGGTCTTTCGCTTTGTGGAAATCATCGTTAAAAACCGTTTTGTGATAAATGTCGCTTGAATGATTGAATTGCATGATTGGTTGATTGAGACTTTGATTGATATGTGGATTGTTTGGCTGGATAATGTTACCTTTTTGAAGATTGATGAGTTAGGTATCGATCGGAACGGAGTTTGGACACGAAACGGATTCGAAAAAGGGCTCGAAATGGCATTATAGCAAGTCTGTGAGACAGGCACGGACTGTGCGCCCAGCGCACGGGTCGTGCGTTGCCTTCTGATTCACAGGACTGCTGAGTGTTGATTTCGCGCACGGACCGTGCGCCATCAAGCACAGGTCGTGCGTATGCTTCTGCCAACATTTTCAAGATGTGTTCAAAGCCTTCCTAATTGATCCTAAACCCATCCTAAACCCTTCCCAATGTTATACAACAACAATATAACCGTAATTCATGGAAACTACTTGTGTTTGGATCATCGTCACGTTCACGCTAATTTTAATAACGACCCTTGCGGTCCATGGTATTATAGACGGCCCAATGCGGGTACATGGAATGTGTTATGGATTTGATTGTCATGATATGATTGTGATTGAGATAAGCGTATGCCACGGATATTGCTTTATGTGATTGATGTATTGTGCTGGACTACTTGGATTAGCATCATGATAAGTTAGGATAGTAAGCCTTAGTAAGCCATGTGAGATCACTTAATTATAAGATTAAGTTAGTAACTAGATCACCTAATAACAGGATCATGTTGGTACAAGACTAAGTTAAGTACAAGCTCACTGTTAAGCATAAGCTCATGGTTTGATTAAGTTCATCGTTCACTGTTCACTGCTCATTGTTCATGTATTTATATTATACACTATGTTAGGGTGACGACCCTAGTTTTTCGATTAGTGTACTAAGGGCGAGGAAGTCATGATTCCTTATGACCTTAGGCCCCGTCATTGTTTGTCCCTTGGTAGTAGAAATGGCCAGGGATCGGGTTTGCCGGTGCTTTCAAATAAAGTCACCGGTGATATGCTAAGAATCATTGTCATTGTGTGTGCCTTGTGTGTCGCTTAGGAGGGCCACGAGTACACGTTGTATGTTCCACGTAGTCGAATTAAAGACTACGAACTCATGAATCAAGAATAACGAATCAAGCATAACTGAATCGCGAGAGTTAGTAAGAGGTCGCGATAGAACTCACTGAGACAAGTTGTCTCACCCAATCCATGTTGTTGTTTTTCAGTGTTACAGGTAGAAGTTGGATGTGCAGGAGCAATGGTCGTGGAACCGCTTCGTGGAGACGCTGTCGTCTATTTTGTTGTGTTTATGTATTTTGGTTTCTCTCTTTGTCATAGATATTCGATTGTACGACTTGTGCTTGTATTAAGTTGTAAATCGCTTCCGCAGACTTTCTGATTTTGTATTGAACACTAGTTCGAGTTATGTGAGAACCGACTTCATGTATTTCATGTTCTGTTATGCTTACACGTTTGATGATTTTATCCAATTTTAGAATGTGTTCAATCTTTTAAAAAGGAAAGTCACTCTGATGTATGCCAGTAGTGCATTTCGGTAGTTTCTACAAGTTAGAAATTATCGGGGTGTTACAGTGAGATTACAAATCTCATTGAGTTCTATCGAGACCCCTCACTACACTCGCGGTTCATTATGCTTTATTCACTCGTAGCCCGATTCTTGATAGCTACGTACAATGTCTATAACTTAGCACATCACCTTGAACCATTTTTCTTTTCTTTGGTTCGTAGTGCACCCAGTCCGCTAACCTTGCGCTAGTGGGCAAACATGAACGGGGCCTAGGGTTCGGGTTCATGACTTCCCTGCCCTAGTATGCTAATCTCTAGGGTCGTCACCCTATCCTCGATATATATATATATATATATATATATATATATATATATATATATATGTATGTATATATAAACATATCTATTAACCTTTTCATTAGGTAGTAACCTTAACTTTAATGGACACAAAGTCCATCTCATCATCATCATTTCATTATCATTATTGCTCTATGTGAACACCCAATTTTAACCGGTACATATTTACTTTTTCAAAAAAACTCACAAAAATACGTTTGTTGTAACACCCCTTTTCTACCCGGTAATTATTTAATAAAATCAGAGTTACAAAAATTTATTTCATACTTCAAAAAGAGATGTCACACATTCATCGTTAAATCAAACGTCTCATACGATATAAATAACTTTGTCAAAAATACATCACCACGCAGCGGAAATAGAAATAAGATTCAAAACAATAAGTTCATGACGTCCTGAACGGACTCCAAACAAATAAAATGCAACAACCAAAGTTTAGCGTTTCCCCTCCCCCTTGAGTGTTACACATCAAAGCAAGGACACCGACGACACCGACTCAGAATAGTGAAGGTACCTTAGCCTTCACTCGCAATCACCTGCACGTTACCGCATAGGGGTAACATTCAAACAGAAGGGCTGAGATATCTTCAATATAATAGCGTAAATTGATAAGAAATATGCTAGAATATGACAACTATATCTACCGCTTCACTACACATATCAAATCATCAAGACACGTCAAATTATGAACACCACAATCAGTCACCAAATGTCATGATAATGCATGAATGCAACCCACACCAACGGGCAGATGCATGTGGTACCAAATCACCAAAATTTGCCTGTAAATAGAGGCGTCACCAAAATTGAGAGCTTTCACACCCGGCTCACCAATTCACCAAAAATTGAGCTTTCACACCAGGCTCACTAGTTTTAGAAAATTTGAGCTTTCACACCTAGCTCCAAGACCAAAAGCCTTCACCAAAATAAATGCACATGCTGTATGCGACACCATGAATGCACACATACAATCATCCAAAATAATCACAATGCGACACACCAAAATTATTCACCAATATCACCAAAGTTGAGCTTTCACACGTAGCCCAACGACACCGAAACACCAAACTACCCGAAACAACGGAACACCAAAATTTGGAGCCTTCACACCTAGCTCCTACAATACCAAGGTTTGAGCCTTCACACCTACCTCAAACCGCACCAAGACACCAAGAGGACAACAATTTCCAAAACATTTGAGACGCGATGATTTTTCCCAACACCGAAGACAAGCGACAATTTTCCAAAAACATTTGGGATCACGACAATTTTTTCCAAAGTATTTGAGACATGACAACTTTCTTTTTAAAACATCACCATTTAACGACTACACCAACGGTTAACAGTTTTTCCAGAAAAATGGACTACTTTGCCTCAAATTAGAATATTCAGCTAGGCCTCTAAATAAGCTTTCCAAAACATTTTGAAACGTCTAAATCGGACTCCCGAGTCAAAAGATATGTCAAAAACAAAACCGGGGAAAAATTGAGAGACATCCTGAACATGGGCGCCTAGCAGGCAACATGCTGGAAACGGGCCAGCAACAGAAAATGGCGCCCTTGGCGCCCAGGCAGGATTAGGCGCCCAGCAGGCAACACAGCAGGAATTGGCGCCCTTGGCGCCCATGCAGCAGGGAACACAACAGAAACGCAACTTGGCGCAGGAATTGGCGCCCATGGCGCCCATGCAACTTGGAACATGGCACAGCAACGCAACACCAACAGGGACACGCACCAGACACGGGGCCCAGGCACTGGGCGCCTAACATAGCAACACACAGGAAATGCAACACACCCAGGATGTGGCGCCCATGGCGCCCCTGCGCCAACAGCGCGCAACACAGCACACACTGGAACACGGCGCCCACACCCAGGGCGCCAAAAACAGCAACACAAACCGAACGCAACATGAACCAAACACGGCGCCCATGCACTGGGCGCCAGAAACAGCAACATGACACCAAGCAACATTGGCACACGGCGCCCACCCCCAGGGCGCCAAAAACAGCATCACAACAATTTCACCAAAACACCACACATGCAAATCATATCACCAATTTAGCTCATCAATTCTCAACCACCAATGTCAATTATCATAATTTGCTAATCACAACACCAAACCAACATTTTATCGAACACCTAACATTCAATTAGGACTAACAACAATGAATCACCAATTTCTTTGAGTCACAACAATCACCAACAAGCAAGTATTTCCAATCAACCTAGTTATGATCCAACTACCATCAAACTACACATCAAAATCAAACCCTAGGCATCATAGGATCTATTCCCACATAACCCCATCATAAAACCCCATTATAAGGAAGAACCCCACCCTTACCTTATAGTAGGAGAGCACCAATTTTCTTGATCGAGTCACCAACAAAACCTCAGCAACACAGCTCCTCTCAGCTCCCTTGAATTCGCGAATTCCTCTTCTTCCTCTCCCTTGGATATGCGCGCCGTCCCTCTTCTCTCTTCCTCTCTTCTATTCGCAACTCTTCTTTCTTTTCTCAACAATTCGCGTAATGGGACCAAACCCTAGCCTAGGCGCTTCACCTATGCGCGTCGCTAGTGGACTTGGATCACGGGCTTTCCTCCAGCTTAAGCCTGATCACTAACGCCATCCCCTAGTATTCAATTACACACCTCTTAATCCAACGTTAATATAATTACACCAGCTAAAATAAATAAATAATTAATTGAATACCTAAATATTTAATTAAATATTTGGGCGTTACATTTGTCGCGTATATTTGATTCCCAATCCCTCGAATAGATCATTTTGCGCTAATTTACTAGTTCAGCGTTATTATTACTTTTTTTAGTGGTTAAACAAAAATTAAAAAAATATGCTAACTCAAAAAATTACAAAGTAGATATAATTTATTTTTCTTGTTACAATAAAAAAAATAAAAAAGATAAGAAATAATACAAATTACAAAAGAAAATACAAAAGGGAGGTGCAATAAAAATTATTATAACAAAAAAGGAGTGTCCATTTACATGCATTTACATGACTTGGCCCAAGAATGTCAAAGTTACAAAAATACAAAAATAAACCAAAATACCCAAAAATGCAGCTACTTTGGGAAGGTGATTTCTCTCTCTTCAGACCTCGTTTCGACGATTCGAACGGTGAAAGTGAAGATGAATGTCTCGAGAACCTTCTGGAAAAAAACGAAAACGATCCAACGGTGAACGAATCCAGAATCGCATTTGTACGGTGGCTGGTTTGAGAAAAACGTGGTACTTTTGAGAAGGCAATTTCTCTCTCCTCAAACCTCGTTTCGACAATCCGAACGGTAAAAGTGAAGAGGGATGTCTCACGAACCTGGTGTCCAAAAAACCACGATGATCCAACGGTTAACGAATCCGGAATCACACTGTTACAGTGGCTGGTTTGAGAAAAACGGGAATGGCTTTTTCTATCTTGTTTTATTCCCACTTTGTTTGGGAGAAACAAGAACCACCTAACATTTGACTATAAAAGAGGCTGAGAGGCAAGGACTTGAGGGGGGAGTCATTGGCAGATTAAGTGATCTTTTGGGCTAGCCTTTGCAGTCCAGACCCTAAAAGTCGGTCTTTGATTATTTTGTAATTTTTATGAATCGGTTTTTTCGGTTCTCAGAGCAGTCCGGTTCGCAGTTGACCTGGTTAGACTGCTGATCCGGTTCGGTGTTCCTGGCGTTCATCAGCTTGAGGTTAGTTTGGTATTTATTTATTTATAATTTATTTCGTTATTTATTTATGTACATATTTATTGATTACTTATTTATTGTTTGTTATTTCTGTATATATTTATTTATTTATATTTCTTTTAGGTGTATAGTTATTTATTTATTTATTTATTTTTATTATTTTATCTTTCCTTTTTTATTGTTATTATTATTATTGTTATTGTTATTATTATCTATTATTATTTATATTATTATTATTATTATTATTATTATTATTATTATTATTATTATTGTTATCTATTTCTAAAAATGAATTAAAACATCATTAAAAATGGATTTGATCGACATGTACATCTTATCAAACCCGCAAACCGGTTAAGACGCCTGAGTTGTACAACCAACAAACTTTTTCAGAAAGAAGTACGTGACTTTTGAGTTCCTCATTGCACCTGAGGATACGTAGGAGCGGGGCTTCCCCGTCAAGTCAAAATTAAACTTTTCTAAAATAGTCGTTATTATTCTCTACTATTTTATTTTTGGGTAAAACAAATAAATTCGTAATTTATATTTGCACAACCAGATTTAGGGTAACTGTCTTAGGACGGATGTACTAGGGTGTAGTGGAATTTAGTTTTCGCCCTTCCCTATGCATAACCGACTCCAGAATCCAACCTAGTTTACGCAGACCAATAATTTTAAGGTAGGTTTTCTCAATTTTCCCTATTTAATAAATTGGGTGGCGACTCCCTGAAATAATCAATTTTTGAGCCGTCTGCGTCGGGACCCCGGTCACGACAGATGGCGACTCCGCCGGGGACCGGTGAGAGTCAAGCCTATTTAAGTTGTTTGTGCAAAATGTTTATAGGTTATGTTATTATTTGTTGTATATAAACCCTAGGGTAGGAGACGTTAAATATTGCTGCCTGGTTGTATTTTTTGGTTATTTTGCAGGTACTATTTGGTCTTTGTTTATTTTAGGGTGTGAGGTTTGTATGCTCCCTTCATACACTACACATACACCGTGAGCACACATTGAGAGCGGAACTCACATCTGAGCCGCAAAAACACATAAGTTAGAACGAGGATAAGTGGGACTCCATGAATTCCTCTTCTAGAGTACGATTCTTCTATGCGGGTAACCACATTTTGGATGTACATCCTGGTGTGTTTAATCTTCTAGAAGAGTATTTGACTCTAGAGACCTTAAATCTCAATAGGTTAGAACAAGCCCACCTTGTGAGTACTCACAATAGAAGACCTTAGATCTGTAGGGCTCAATTGCATGGGCTAACCAATTTAGGTCACCAAGGGAGCTACTCTACCTCTTACCTTATTTTCCATAAAAAAACAAAAATATCTTATTCCAATAAAAAACATTTGGGTTTAGAAAATCACTCATTTTTTCTACAAAATTAAAAACCATATCGCATTTCATGCATAAACAACATAAAATTGCATTACATTTTATGCATAAAAAGCAAAAAAAAGAAACATGTTGCATTGTAAAAAAAAGTGCATTTCGCGTAAAAAAAAGTAGAATGTAATTAACTTTGTCTCGTTCACCGCGTGTCTTTGAAAAGAATTTAATCATTTGTATTTTTCTTTGTATAAGTCCTTAGGAAAATTTGTTTTTTTTTATGCATGTAGTACATATTTTCATTTCATTGTCAATCATCATTCATCATACTCATTTGTCAAAAATCATTCTTCATAAAGTTTCTCCATATTTCATTTTTTTCTCTCTTTGCATGTATATAAATATCTTTGCATGTTATGCATACTTTCATGAGTGAATAAAAAAAAAGCACATTATCATTCATCAATCTTCATAGCATATTCCCTTCAAATGGGGCAAAGAAAAAATTTGCATTTCATTTCTTGCATGAAAAAGATCAAAAAAAACATTACAAAACAACGCATGTTGTATCTTAGGATGAATGCTTGCATGCATACCATGCATTCCATAACATATTGCTCTCTTTGACCCATTCTCATAAATTTTCTGTAAGAAAATAAATAAAAAAGGAATTTTAAATTTTGTGCTGGCGTCAAAATGAATGCCATTCAAGCTTGGGCTCGAGGTATTGGATCATTCTCTTGAGAGTTGTTGAGAAGAGTAATCGTTAGAGGTTTAGAGAAGTAAAGTGAGGGGAAAGATAACATGGGGAACAATACTTGGGCACATCGAGAAAGATGAGAGGAAAAGGGAGATATAAGGTGGAAAACAATTCTTGAATAAAAAGCTCCCAGCAAATATATATATATATATATATATATATATATATATATATATATATATATAAAGAGGAGGAAAAGATGATTGTCGTTAGCACTTCTTTAATCATGTAGTTCCAAACCAAGTTGACTTAGTTGAAGCTTTATGCTAATGAATTTGCATGGGTTTAAAAACCCATTTCCATCCTTTCTAACCCCATGTTCCCTTAAGACACCCCTTCTAAGTTTTTGCCTCAAACAATATTTCCCAAAGCCCTTTTTGTTGCGTCATTCAAGGATGAACCAGTGAACAAATATCAGATTTTGAAGGTCCATTTCCCAAAAAAAATGATAAAAAAAACCAAAAAAAAAGACAAAAGAAAGAGAGAGCAAAGAATTTATCAAAAAAAGTGAATGTGTTTTTCGAAATTAAAATTTTGAAAATGACGAACTACGATTCGAAATGAAGAGTGGACAATTTGCTCTATCCCGAACAAAGTTGAATTATTGTATCCCTTGATGTCCCCTTTGAGCCGATAATTTCCTTTCACTAACCCATGGACAAGGATCCACACTACAATGGAATTTAGTGCATTTTGACTATCATATAGTTTCCAAAGGTAGAAAATTGATGAAATACAAATCAGGGGCAATGGAGGAAAAGAAAAAAGAAAAAAAAAGAAACAAATTATGGTGAAGGGTGAAAAAAAAAAAGAGAATCAATCATATATGAAGTAGAGGCGAAGGCTGAAATGAGATAAAGTAAAATCAGAGGAGAAGGAAAGAATGAGGAAAAAAAGAGAAATGAAGGGAAATAAAATCAAAACCATGTGAATGGATGGGTTTTACAAGAAAAATGTGATGTGTTGGAAGCCGGATGCACTAAAGATCATTGGTCCATATAACACGTAAAACATTTCTTTGAGCCTTCTAATCATTTTTCTTCCACAACCCATACCCGTAAAACATTTCTTTGAGCCCTCTAATCATTTTTTTTCCATAACCCATAACCCATTGCCACATTACAAGCCTTTAAAAGTCCAGTCTTATTGATGAATGATTGTTTTCATTTTCATAATATTAATTTTGAAATAAATCATTTGCTTCTTTTAAACTTTTCTTTGCTCTAAGAAAAAATGAAAAAAGAATGAGACCCGCTAGACTGAAAACCTGTAAAGGTAGTTTAGGCAAAAATTAGGGTCTTAAAAAAATATAATAAAAAAACAAAAAGACAAAGTCCGCTAGACTGAAAACCTGCAAAGGCAGTCTAGGCAAAAATTACGGTACAAAAGGGGAATGAGACTTACAATGTTTATTTGTGTAGTCCACTGGAGTTCTCCTACTTATGCCGAACAGGAGTGCACATTGGGGCAATTTTGTGGAATGTAAGCTTGAGAGTGTCAAGAAATCCCACACTGGGGTAAAATTTTGTAAGACCCTCTATGAGTTAAATATTTCTTTCTACACCAGTGTAGTATTCTCTCTGGGGAATGTCTTTCACTAGAATGAGGAAGCATTCTTACAAGATCCTACATTGGCCTCACCTTTTACCCATCCTAGGAAAGAAACTTTTGCAAAGACCCTTCATGAGCCAAACTTGTTTTGTACACCAATGCATCCTTCTCCCGGGGTAATGCTTTTTACCAATACTGGGGAAAAAATTTGCAAGACCCATCATGAGTCAAACTTGTATAGTACACCTGTGCATCCTACTCTCGGAGGTTCCTTTTACCAATACTGGGGCAGAAATATTTGCATGATCCTTGATGAGTCAGATTTTGCTTGCTACACCTAGTAGTCTCCCTCTATGGTAAAACTTGTTTCCAATACCTAACCAATTTCCAGCAAGCCAGCTACCACAAATAAAATAAATCCTCAATAGCTGGAGGTTACCACTAACCTTTTTCCCTACCATCTTGTGTCGTTTTGTCTTCCCTACGCCTTCGCTTTCCAAAAACCCTCCACTTCCAAACCTTCAAAATCCAAAACAGGAAAACCAAGAAACACAAAAGTCTAGCTTGTCAATACCCACAAATCCATGCATGCTCATTAAGTAATGCCTCAAAAATAGTCAACTTTGTAACACCCCGATAGATTCTAACATATAGAATCACCGAAATGCACTAAATGGCATACATCAGAGTAACTTCCTGTTATTGAAATATTGAACACAACTAAAACTTTTAAAAATACATAATAACTGGTTCTCTGAACCTCATAACTTCCTGAATATGCTTAAGTTTCAAAACTTAAGACTTGTACAAAATCCTGGTGTTCAATACTCAAAACATAAAGTAGCGGAAACGATTTTACAACTTGACAATGAAAGTTATACAATCGATAACATAGAAACAATAAACGGAACAAAGGTCTAGAACGTTAAACTAGGTCTTCAATGACTCCAAGAGTCACACCAGCTAACCATGCTTTACCGCCTTTGCTTTCCCCTGTTTCTCTGTAAAAACCACAAATATGAAGGGTGAGATAAACATTATCTCAGTGAGTCCTATCGAGACCCCTTACTACTCTAGCGGTTCATTATGCCTTGTTTTGAACTCGTGGTCCTAAAAAGCAACCACGTGGAAATACATTTAGTTCCTGTAACCTTCATGCTCATGGCCCTCCTAAGCGACACATGAAGCATGCAATCTTTGTTCCATGTTTTTAGCATAACACCTCAGTCTACCTATTTTATAGGCATCTCTTGACCTTTTGGTGAACCCATCCCGCTATTTCTAGCAGGGGAAACATTCTTGAGTCTAGGTTTTGGGGCTCATGACTTCCCCTCCCCTAGTATGCTAACCTCTTAGGGTCGTCACCCTTTTTCCTCTTGTATTTATTATACATTTTCAGTCTATGTACCCGCAATGGGCTGTTAGTCATTCCAGTCAAGTACCATGTACCATATCAGTCAATTTCAGTGTATCATATCAGTCAAGTACCGTGTGTTATTATCATTCTTTGACATTTGCACTCTCGCGTTCTCTAAGAGCGGTTTTCCATTTTTATTCATAACACACAATCTTTCTATCGAACATGCTCAATCTCATATCATTGTTACCTTTTCATTATTGGGGGACCTTGGGGAATGGATTAGAAGAGGATTGGAATCATTTGGAATGGATAAAAAGGTACTTTAAAATTGTAGGTCAGGGAGTCTCACACGACCCGTGCGTGTAGGCGCACGATCCGTGCTTGGTTGAACAGTTTGTAGAAAATTTCCAGGAAGATACGCACGACCCGTGCGACTAAGCGCACGATCCGTGCGTGATCCACAAAATTTACAGAAGGTTTCAGAGATTTACGCACGACCCGTGCTACTAGGCGCACGATCCGTGCGTATTTTAAAAATCCAGTTCATGTCGTATCAGACGGAGGCGCACGACCCGTGCCCAGAGGCACACGATCCGTGTGGCTCCATCAGTTTCCAGAAAACAGGTTTTTCATGTTTTATTCCATTCCATTCCGATTCCAACTTCCCTTCCGATCGAGGCCCAAACTCAAACACGCATTAAAACACAGTATTATGGCAATCCAATCCAGCACACCCAACAATCAATCAAGAAATTCATAGTTCAATCACGAGTTTTGGGAAAACGGTTTTCAATAAAAATTCTTTCGATACCAGAAACGTGTGACAATAATTTTCGAAAGTAAAGACTCGAAAACACGAACACATTCCCTAAGCGAGTTATAGAACTCACCTATCGTGATGAAAATCACGCAAACACCGAGACTCCGAGAACTCAACCGCTCCGACAATCACGAACTCTCTTCGAATACGCTCCCACAACGAACTCAACTACTCCAAATCGCTTGGACAGCAGCTGATTTCGAATCCTAGTTACCCAAACAACTTCAAACAGCAATCGTGGCAAGAAGATGAGTCTTGGTACTGATCAATGGGTTCTAACAAGGACATGCAACTATTTGGAGCATCAACACTCCATTTTTGAGTTTGGAGCTTCAAAGGTACATAAATGGTGATTTGTGATGAGGAGGGTTGTTAGGAGATTTCTGGGCATCAATGCATAGAGGAAGAAAAATGATGAACAATGGTGGTTTTGGATTCAACATGCATGAACAAATGAGGTAGAATCCCTCCCCTCTCTTCTCCACTCTCTCTCTCGAGTTCTCTCCTCCTACTCCCTATTACTTGCTGTTTTTCATTTTCAGAAAATGAGGGAATGGAGGGTGTTGTAGTGGTTTGGGTCAGCTGAAGGGTAGTCACTTAAGAATGAGAAAAGACTCTTCTACCCTCCCTCATTAGCATTTCATCTAACTCACCACTAATCCAACTCTTACCCTTAAGTCTCCATACTTAACATAAACTATTAATTATGTTTAATCAAAGATGTTATTTATCTATTTGATCCATGATACTATTTTATAACTAACATAATTATGCTCACTAAACGACTTAACCTCATGCCAATTTAATTAAATCTAATTAGCTAATTAGGGGATGTTACAAACTTGGAATCAATGATATGATTTAGAGGGCTAATGACGATATATCTGTGAAAAAATATATATAGAGAGAGGGTCAAACTTGAAACTGTTTTGTTTGAAGAATGAGAAGTGATCATAAAAGGAAGGAGATCTTAAAAAGCTAGCGAGGATGAGGATCACCTTCCATTTGAGAATCAGTTTGATTGGGTTCAAATGAAGCATGCACAAAAAAGGAAATGTTTTCGGTGAATCTAACTTTCATGACACGTGCATCTCAATTTTAGCTCAAAGATCATGCATATTTCATACATTCCATGTCATATCATGCATACATTTCATGTCCAACCATGCATCCCCTTCATGAATAGAAGCATGTGTTTTTTCAGTCGCTTTGTGAAAATAAAAATAAAAAAATAATAATAATTATTCAAAGCAAGACATCCATTGCATTTTATGTTCATTTCAATGCTATGGTCTAGCCCTGGCATTTGACACTGCGTTTCCATGCTACGGTTCAACCCTGGCAATGTTTTTTTTTTCGTACTACGGTTCAGCTCTGGTACTATCTTTAGTTTACCGCTATCGGTCTCGCCCTGGCATTTGTTTTTAATTTTCCGCTATCGGTCTCGCCCTGGCATTTGCTTTTAAATTTCTGCTATCGGTCTCGCCCTGGCATTAGTTTTTAATTTTTCGCTATCGGTCTCGCCCTGGCATTTGTTTTTAATTTTCTGCTATCGGTCTCGCCCGGGCATTTGCTTTTAATTTTCTGCTATCGGTCTCGCCCTGGCATTTGTTTTTAATTTTCCGCTATCGGTCTCGCCCTGGCATTTGTTTTTAATTTTCTGCTATCGGTCTCGCCCTGGCATTTGTTTTTAATTTTCTGCTATCGGTCTCGCCCTGGCATTTGGTTTTAATTTTCCGCTATCGGTCTCGCCCTGGCATTTGCTTTTAATTTTCTGCTATCGGTCTTGCCCTGGCATTTGCTTTTAATTTTCCGCCATCGGTCTCGCCCTGGCATTTGCTTTTAATTTTCTGCTATCGGTCTCGCCCTGGCATTGGTTTTTAATTTTCTGCTATCGGTCTCGCCTTGGCATTTGTTTTTAATTTTCTGCTATTGGTCTCGCCCTGGCATTTGTTTTTAATTTTCTGCTATGGGTCTCGCCCTGGCATTTGTTTTTACTTTTCTGCTATCGGTCTCGCCCTGGCATTTGCTTTTAATTTGCATGCTATCGGTCTTCCCCTGACAATGTTTTGAAACTTCTTGCTATCGATACAGCTCTGACACTGTTTGTATTTCTTGTTACCCATTTAACTTTAAGAGTCAAAAGACAATTGTGCATATTTCACCGATTAAAATTGAGGTTCATATCTGTACTTATTCCTTACTTTTGTAACATCCCCTATTTTTACTATTTTAATTATATTGGCATGGAATTATTTTTGGTAATTTATTAGCTTGTTAAAAATAAAATGAAATAAATTGAAAGTGATTTAAATAATTGACTTGTCATTGTTTGCGATTAATTGATATATTGTGTTAGGAAATGAAATATGTGATTGAATGATTTGTTATGCTTGTATGTTAAATTGTTAAGTTAGATTAGTTACATAGCCATATGTTAGCTAGAATTAAGAGATAAGTGGCTGAAGGGTAAAACAGTAAATTTCCTACCATTTTAGTATGCCAAGCTGAGCCAAACACCCAGCACCCTCCCTTCACCCCATTCTTTTTTTTCAGAAACTGAAGTCAAAGGAGATTGAGAGAGAAGAGAGGGAGTGAGTGGCGAGAAGAGAGAGAGAGAGGGAGGGGAGGAGAGTGATCCTCCATGCATGTTAGAAATCTCACCACCATCATTTCACATTTTCTCTCCTCTTTCCACTGATACCTCTTTCACACACAGGCTCAGCCCTGATCATCTCACTTCACACAGCTATGCAATTTCGACTTTGAGGGAGGAGAAGAGTTCAACAGAAAATTCTGGGTAAAACCCGTTTTACCTACCTTCGGTAATTACGTCGTATCTGCCTGTGCACGACTCCGATGATCGTGATTCTTGTCCCTATGGAAACTAGACACAAAGATATTCATTTTGGGCACAAGAATCGCCTGATTTCATTGAGAAACGAGAGAGATATCATGCTCACAACTTTCGGATTAAGAATCAGCCACTGTTCCGGAGCAGTCCTCTTGTTTTGTTAATATCTCCCAAACTACTGGTTGCATGCAAGTGAATCTTTCTCCATCAGAGAGTAGACAAAATTCTCTTTACAATGGGCACTGATTTTAACGATTTTGGTCACGTATTGACCTAGCTATGCATGTTGCAAATTGACGGTTTATTGCTGGAAGTAGCTGGAGCGGATTCGGGAAGATTCGTGGGATCGCCGTTCGTCCGAGTTCGCGAAGCTTCGGTGTTGGGAGCGATTGTCATCGCCAAAAGGTGAGTTCTATACTCACTAGGGATTTAAAATCATGTGTCATGTATTCTGAAACGAATCGCGTGTGTTTACGAAAATCTGGTGTAAAACCGCCTTATGAAAGTATTGCATTTTCGATCATGGAATTAATTGGAATGTTGGGCTGAACTTATGAATTTGCATGTCATGATTGTGGGTTGATATGTACTGGTTGTTGATTGGTTTGACTGTGGTTATGTGCGTGCGAAGTGGTAGTATCGATCGGGAAGTAATTTGGGTTCGGAACGGAATGATACGATTAAAAGAAAATAAAAATCTGGGCTACTGTGAACAATGCACGGATCGTGCGTTATGGGAGCACGGGTCGTGCTGTTTGTTCATAGGAAGCCTGGGAATGAATTTTGGACACGCACGGATCGTGCGTATGGGCGCACGGGTCGTGCGTAACTCTCGGATTGTCTATTTTAAAAAGTGCTTTAAATCATTCCGAACGATTCCAATTGCTTTCTAATCCTTTCTTCCACCTTCCCCAATGATACTATAATTGAATCGCCCTGAATTGAGTGGTAATTGACAGTGATTGGATCCAAGTTATGATTGTACCATATGATTGGTTATGTTTGGATTATGTTCAGGTTAAGTGAATGCCCATGTGATTGACCATTGGTTTCATGTTATGACTTTGTGATTGATGTATTGTGCTAGACTGACTGGTTTAGTAAGATTGATAAGTTAAGTTAGCAAACCTTAGTAATCCATGAGAGATCACTTAATAATTAGACTAAGTTAGTAATTAGATCACGTTAGTAATGAATTTATGTTAGGTTGAGTTCATGTTAAGTTATGTTCATAATTATGTTCAGTTTATTGTTATGTTTAAGTTCATTGTTCAGTTCAGTTCAGGTATATTAAAATATATACATTAGTTCAGTTAGGGTGACGACCATATTTCAGTTTAGTGTGCTAGGGGAGGGGAAGTCATGAGCCCTATGAACCTAGGCCCCATCAGGGACCCAGCCGATTAATGGGGACAGGTTCACCGGAAACTTATTATGCCAAGTGACCGGTGACATGCTAAAATATCAGTTCAGTTTATGTGTTGTTTCTTGTAACCGGCTTAAGGGTTTTGAGGACAACGTTTAGTTCATTTTATGAGTTGCGTCTTGTAACCGGCTTAAGGGTTATAAGGACAACTTCAGTTAGTTAGCCACATAGTCAATTTTGAGGACTATGAGTTAGAATCAGAATAATGAATCAAGCATAATTGAACCGAGAGAATTAGTAAGGGGTCGCGATAGAACTCACTAAGACAAGATGTCTCACCCAATCCATTGTTGTTGTTTTTCAGTTAAGCAGGGAAAGTTGAAGACTGTGAGGCACGGCTATGGAGATACCTGCGGAGCTGCTGACGCTTTTGTTTATTTTGTCATGTTGTGTATCTCTGTATTTTGTATTCAGTTTCTTAGATGTACGATGGTACGACTTATGCTTTTAAGTTGTAAATCGCTTCCGCAGACTTTCTATTTTGGTACTGAACACTAGTTGAGTGGTGTAAGATCGCTTTATGTATTTTATGTTAAGTTATGTAAGCGAACTTGATGGGTTTTTAGCATCGAGTATTAGTATGTGTTCGGTATTTAAAAAGGAAGTTACTCTGATGTATGCCAGTCGTTCGCTTCGGTAATTTCTATAAGATAGAAATTAACGGGGTGTTACAATTGGTATCAGAGCAGTTCGACCTAGTCGGACTTAGAATCATGAGTCTCTTAAGTCCTCTATGTGTGATTCCTCTTAGTATGATATTAGACGTTTAGCCAGATCAACTAAACACTTTGTGCATATTTTGCAGAATCATGGCTGGTGGAAGTAGGAGAAGCGTCCCTGTCGATCCTCATACTGAATGGATGCAGAATGTCATCGAGACGCAACAGAAGATGATGAATGACATGACGCAAATGCAGCAGCAGCAGATGGCTCAAATGGCCCAGATGCATCATGAGAGGTTGAATCAGCAACAACCGAATGTTCAACAACCTCCTCTGGAAGATCCGAATAGGGTTTACTTTTGCTTTCAGAAGATGAATCCTCAAAGTTTCAAAGGAGGACCTGAGGTAATGGTATCACATTTCTGGTTGGATTCGATGGAGAAGATTTTTAGGACTCTTCAATGCAGCGAAGAAGAGAAGGTTCTCTTTGCCGCCCATATGCTCGAGGAAGATGCTCAAACCTGGTGGACCAATGCTCATGATTTGATGGTGAACCAGGGAACTCCTGTTACCTGGGTTAACTTCAAGGAGATGTTTATTGGTCGCTTTTTCCCTCCGGTGATGAAGTTAAGCAAGCAAGCCGAGTTTATCAATCTGAGGCAAGGAGAGATGTCGGTGGGTGAGTTCACCGCCAAGTTCGAAAGGTTGTCGCAATTTTATCAGTTGGCAAAACATGCTCCGAATGATGAATGGAAGATGCAGATGTACAAGACAGGTCTTCGTGCGGATGTGGCCCAAGGACTTAGCTCTTATGCTATGACCAGTTATGCTGGATTGGTGCAGCAAGCTTATGTTGCAGAGGCAGATCTCAACAGGATGTATGAGGAAAGGAAAGCGTATCGGAAAGAGAAGAAGAAAGCATTGGAATTGCCAACCCCAAGTTATGAACCGAGGAGTATCTATAATAAAGGAAAGCAAGCTACAGCATCCGAACTACTAAGGTCCGGTAAGTGTCCGAAATGCGGAAGGCCTCACACTGGGGAGTGTCGTCTGGGATCCACTGTGTGTTACTACTGCAAGGAAGAAGGGCATTATGCTAACGAATGCCCGGTGAAGAAGACAATGCTAACTCCGCGAGCGGAAAAGTCTTTGTATTGGACGCTCAGAAAGGCGAAGCTGATACCGGATCGGCGAAAGGTATATTGTGTGCTAATTGTCTTGATTGGTCCAATTTTGAGGACAAAATTTTTAAAAGTTAGGGTGAATGTAACATCCCCTATTTTTACTATTTTAATTATATTGGCATGGAATTATTTTTGGTAATTTATTAGCTTGTTAAAAATAAAATGAAATAAATTGAAAATGATTTAAATAATTGACTTGTCATTGTTTGTGATTAATTGATATATTGTGTTAGGAAATGAAATATGTGATTGAATGATTTGTTATGCTTGTATGTTAAATTGTTAAGTTAGATTAGTTACATAGTCATATGTTAGCTAGAATTAAGAGATAAGTGGCTGAAGGGTAAAACAGTAAATTTCCTACCCTTTTAGTATGCCAAGCTGAGCCAAACACCCAGCACCCTCCCTTCACCCCATTCTTTTTTTCAGAAACTGAAGTCAAAGGAGATTGAGAGAGAAGAGAGGGAGTGAGTGGCGAGAAGAGAGAGAGAGAGAGAGGGAGGGGAGGAGAGTGATCCTCCATGCATGTTAGAAATCTCACCACCATCATTTCACATTTTTTCTCCTCTTTCCACTGATACCTCTTTCACACACAGGCTCAGCCCTGATCATCTCACTTCACACAGCTATGCAATTTCGAGTTTGAGGGAGAAGAGTTCAACAGAAAATTCTGGGTAAAACCCGTTTTACCTACCTTCGGTAATTACGTCGTATCTGCCTGTGCACGACTCCGATGATCGTGATTCATGACCCTATGGAAACTAGACACAAAGATCTTCATTTTGGGCACAAGAACCGCCTGATTTCATTGAGAAACGAGAGAGATATCATGCTCACAACTTTCGGATTAAGAATCAGCCACTGTTTCGAAGAAGTCCTCTTGTTTTGTTAATATCTCCCAAACTACTGGTTGCATGCAAGTGAATCTTTCTCCATCAGAGAGTAGACAAAATTCTCTTTACAATGGGCACTGATTTTAAGGATTTTGGTCACGTATTGACCTAGCTATGCATGTTGCAAATTGACGGTTTATTGTTGGAAGTAGCTGGAGCGGATTCGGGAAGATTCGTGGGATCGCCGTTCGTCCGAGTTCGCGAAGCTTCGGCGTTGGGAGCGATTGTCATCGCCAAAAGGTGAGTTCCATACTAACTAGGGATTTAAAATCATGTGTCATGTATTCTGAAACGAATCGCGTGTTTTTACGAAAATCTGGTGTAAAACCGCCTTATGAAAGTATCGCATTTTCGATCATGGAATTAATTGGAATGTTGGGCTGAACTTATGAATTTGCATGTCATGATTGTGGTTTGATATGTACTGGTTGTTGATTGGTTTGACTGTGGTTATGTGCGTGCGAAGTGGTAGTATCGATCGGGAAGTAATTCGGGTTCGGAACGGAATGATACGATTCAAAGAAAATAAAAATCTGGGCTACTGTGAACAACGCACGGATCGTGCGTTATGGGAGCACGGGTCGTTGTGTTTGTTCATGGGAAGCCTGGGAATGAATTCTGGACACGCACGAATCGTGCGTATGGGCGCACGGGTCGTGCGTAACTCTCGGATTGTCTATTTTAAAAAGTGCTTTAAATCATTCCGAACGATTCCAATTGCTTTCTAATCCTTTCTTCCACCTTCCCCAATGATACTATAAATGAATTGCCATGAATTGAGTGGTAATTGACTGTGATTGGATCCAAGTTATGATAGTACCATATGATTGGTTATGTTTGGATTATGTTCAGGTTAAGTGAATGCCCATGTGATTGACCATTGGTTTCATGTTATGACTTTGTGATTGATGTATTGTGCTGGACTGACTGGTTTAGTAAGATTGATAAGTTAAGTTAGCAAACCTTAGTAATCCATGAGAGATCACTTAATAATTAGACTAAGTTAGTAATTAGATCACGTTAGTAATGAATTTATGTTAGGTTGAGTTCATGTTAAGTTAAGTTCATAATTGTGTTCAGTTTATTGTTGTGTTTAAGTTCATTGTTCAGTTCAGTTCAGGTATATTAAAATATATACATCAGTCCAGTTAGGGTGACGACCCTATTTCAGTTTAGTGTGCTAGGGGAGGGGAAGTCATGAGCCCTATGAGCCTAGGCCCCATCAGGGACCCAGCCGATTAGTGGGGACAGGTTCACCGGAAACTTATTATGCCAAGTGACCGGTGACATGCTAAAATATCAGTTCAGTTTATGTGTTGTTTCTTGTAACCGACTTAAGGGTTATGAGGACAACGTTTAGTTCAGTTTATGAGTTGCGTCTTGTAACTGGCTTAAGGGTTATAAGGACAACTTCAGTTAGTTAGCCACATAGTCAATTTGGAGGACTATGAGTTAGAATCAGAATAATGAATCAAGCATAATTGAACCGAAAGGATTAGTAAGGGGTCGCGATAGAACTCACTAAGAAAAGTTGTCTCACCCAATCCATTGTTGTTGTTTTTCAGTTAAGCAGGGAAAGTTGAAGACTGTGAGGCACGGCTATGGAGATACCTGAGGAGCTGCTGACGCTTTTGTTTATTTTGTCATGTTGTGTATCTCTGTATTTTGTATTCAGTTTCTTAGATGTACGATGGTATGACTTATGCTTTTAAGTTGTAAATCGCTTCCGCAGACTTTATATTTTTGTACTGAACACTAGTTGAGTGGTGTAAGATCGCTTTATGTATTTTATGTTAAGTTATGTAAGCGAACTTGATGGGTTTTTAGCATCGAGTATTATTATGTGTTCAGTATTTAAAAAGGAAGTTACTCTGATGTATGCCAGTCGTGCGCTTCGGTAATTTCTACAAGATAGAAATTAACGGGGTGTTACAACTATGATAAAACAAGAAAACATAGTTTTATGTATTATCTCGGAAGAAAGTAAGCACAGAGGGGCAACTGTGAACACCCAGTTTTAACCTGTACATATTTACTTTTTCAAAAAAAATCACAAAAATACGTTTTTCGCGTATATTTGATTCCCAATCCCTCGAATAGGTCAATTTGCGCTAATTTACTAATTCTGCGTTATTATTACGTTTTTTAGTGGTTAATCAAAAATTAAAAAAATATGCTAATTCAAAAAATTACAAAGTAGATTTAATTTATTTTTCTTGTCACAATATCTTTAATTAAAAAACGAAAATAAAAAAAATAAAATAGCTAAGAAATAATACAAATTACAAAAGAAAATAAAAAAGGGAGGTGCAATAAAAAATTATTATTACAAAAAAGGAGTGTCCATTTACATGCATTTACATGAGCCCAAGAATGTCAAAGTTACAAAAATAAACCAAAATACCCAAAAATGTAGCTACTTTGCGAAGGTGATTTCTCTCTCTTCAGACCTCGTTTCGACGATTCGAACGGTGAAAGTGAATATGAATGTCTCAAGAACCTTCTGGCAAAAAACAAAAACGTTCCAACGGTTAACGAATCCAAAATCGCACTTGTACGGTGGCTGGTTTGAGAAAAACGGGGGTTGTATTTTCTACTTTTGCGAAGGCAATTTCTCTCTCCTCAGACCTCATTTCGACGATCCGAACGATAAAAGTGAAGAGGGATGTCTCACGAACCTGGTGTCCAAAAAACCACGATGATCCAACGGTTAACGAATCCGGAATCACACTGTTACAGTGGCTGGTTCGAGAAAAATGGGAATGCCTTTTTCTATCTTGTTTTAGTCCCACATTGTTTGGGAGAAACAAGAACCACCTAACATTGGACCATAAAAGAGGCTGAGAGGCAAGGACTTGAGGGGGGAGTCATTGGCAGATTAAGTGATCTTTTGGGCTAGCCTTTGCGGACCAGACACTAAAAATTTGTCTTTGATTATTTTGTAATTTTTTTGAATCGGTTTTTTCGGTTCTCAAAGTAGTCCGGTTCGCAGATGATCTAGTCAGCTTGCTCGGTCCGGTTCGGCGTTCCTCGCGTTCATCAGCTTGAGGTTAGTTTCGTATTTAATTATTTATAATTTATTTCGTTATTTATTTATGTACATATTTATTGATTACTTATTTATTGTTTGTTTATTTCTATATATATCTATTTATTTATATTTCTTTTAGATGTATAGTTATTTATTTATTTATTTTTATTTTTTTATCTTTCCTTTTTCATTATTATTATTATTATTGTTATCTATTTCTAAAAATGAATTAAAACATCAATACAAATGGCTTCGATTGAGATGTACATCTTATCAAACCCGCAAACCGGTTAAGACGCCTGAGTTGTACAACTTGGTGATCTCAAACCCCTTCAAAAAATTAAAATCAGCCAACCAACAAACTTTTTCAGAAAGAACTACGTGACTTTTGAGTTCCTCATTGCACCTGAGGATACGTAGGAGCGGGGCTTCCCCGTCAAGTCAAAATTAAACTTTTCCAAATTAGTCCTTATTATTCTCTACAATTTTATTTTTGGGTAAAACAAATAAATTCGTAATTTATACTTGCACAACCAGATTTAGGGTAACTGTCTTAGGACGGATGTACTTGGGGTGTAGTGGAATTAGGTTTTCGCCCTTCCCTATGCATAACCGACTCCCGAATCCAACCTAGTTTACGCAGACCAATAATTTTAAGGTTGGTTTTTCTCAATTTTCCCTATTTAAAAAATTGGGTGGCGACTCCCTGAAATAATCAATTTTTGAGCCGTCTGCGTTAGGACCCCGGTCATGACACTCTAGGAAATACTTTAATCTTAAATAAACATATAGTCCATTTCTTATCATAAACTTGTGTGTTCTCACTCGCTTTTTCGAAAGGAATATAACTCAGCACAAAACCGTTTAACCATCTACTTAAATCTCATTACAATGGCTGAAAATAAGTTTAAACAATTTCGATTGGTATCTCTTTTAATTAGGGATGGATTAGGGTTGAGAAATATTGAATTAAAGAGAAAAATAGTAAGAAAAAGAGTGGTCAACCTGATGCTGACATGGGTACCCGTGTTGGACAACAGGGGCCGTGTTAGCTGGTTTGCAGAATTTATCTGCCCAAACCGAAACTGACACGGGTACCCGTGTGGGCTCCCACGGACCGTGTCAGAGCATTAGGTGCCCTGTCTTGCAGTTTTGAGTTTTGTCTTTCAATCCATTTGTTTCCAATCCTTCCCTAACTCGAATTATAACTTCCAAACAAACTTAAAACATCAATTTAGGGATAATGTCAAGAGATTAAAACATCAAATCACTACATCAAACTCCTCAATTTGATCTTAAGCCACAAACACAACCAAGGGTTTACCAACTTACTTAGCTCATTTTAAAACAAAGTTCCAGAATTTTAACCAACACTAATAGACATACATTTGATCAATTTGTTATATAAACAATTCAAAGCAACATGCAATAACCGAAAACAAAAGTGGGTTAAGAACTCACTTGGTAAATGATGATGGAGCAACAAACTCAGTAAAACACCGAAACAAGCACCCAAAATTCCTTCTAAGACTTCAATCTCTAAACCCCAAAGTACCCAGACGAAAATGCAAGCTCCTATAACCACAACGAAGTGAAATATGACCCTACTTCATGCATTGAGGATTCTTGAAACTACCATGGATGGGTTGCTCTAGCTTTAATGGGGGGACTAGCTAAGAAACTTGAAATGTTGGAATGGAGAAGATTGTTTTCAGCTTTGATGACTTTGATGAGGGTGGAAGTGTTCACATGCACTCAAATTTCTCATGGAACCCTTCTCCTCTCTCTCTTTTTCTCTCAACTTGTGTTCTCTCTCTTTTCTCTCAAAATGAGATATTTGTGAAAGATGAGCAAATGAGTGTGTGTTGTCTTGGGTGTGAAGCTGAACATTTAAAGTGAGGGTGAGTGATTTGAGTATTGGAAATCCCTAAAATATCCCTTTGCTTTCTTCTATTTCTATGTGGCCCCAATTCCATCAACTAATTCTATTAGCAACCAACACACATTTCATTTATTTAAACTAGCACATAACGCATTCTAATAGATCATTTAAGCAAATAAAAATCATTAATCGACAACTCAATCAATAATTAACTAATTCAATTAACCACTCACAATTAAATTATTATTAACCAATATATACTTAAAAACAACCCACCAAAATAACTATTTTGGGGATGTTAGAGGAACCACCTTTCGAAATGTCATGAACCCGAACTAGTAAACTATCATTGGGCTTGCAATTTTGACGAGTAATACCACTCATTGTTTATTAGACTAGTATTTCAAGTCAATAGATCACAATTCTGCGATTAGGAGCATGTCAGTTTCTCTCTCTGAGAAATTTTTGCTAATTTTTCCAACTTGTTTTATCCCTAACTTTTGACTCAGAACTCCGATTCATGTAACACCCCGATAATTTCTAACTTGTAGAAACTCCCGAAATGCACTACTGGCATACATCAGAGTGACTTTGCTTTCAAAATATTGAACACATACTAAACTTCGATGAATTACTCATCAAACGTACTTACATAACTGAACAGAATATAAATAAAGTCGGTCCTTACACCCTCAACTAGTGTTCAATACTCAAAAACCGAAAGTCTGCGGAAGCGATTTACAACTTGAAAGACATAAGTCGTACAATCGAATAGTCTTAAGATACTGAATAGAAATACAGAAATACAAAGGAAACTGAAATACAAGACATAATGAAATAAAGATAGCGGCCGCTCCTCAAGCGTCTCCATAGCCGTGCCTCACGGTCTTCAAGTTTCCCTGCTTAACTAAAAAACAACAACAATGGATTGGGTGAGACAACTTGTCTCAGTGAGTTCTATCGCGACCCCTTTCTAATTCTCTCGGCTCAATCATGCTTGATTCATTATACTTAACTCAAAAATCATAGTCCTCAAAATTGACTATGTGGCTAACAAACTAAATGTTGTCCTCATAACCCTCAAGCCGGTTACAAGACACAACACTAACTAAAGTTATAGCGTGTCACCGGTCACTTGGCATAATAAGCTTCCGGTGAACCCGTCCCCACTAATTGGCTGGGTCCTTAACGGGGCCAAGGTTCATAAGGCTCATGACTGCCTTTCCCCTAGCACACTAAGCTAAATAGGGTCGTCACCCTAACTAAAAGATATATATGAAGATATACCTGAACTGAACTCAACAAAGAACTTAAACATAACAATAACATAACAATAAACTGAACTGAACATAATCTTATTATTAACATTAGGTGATCTAATTACTAACGTAATCTTATAATTAAGTGATCTCACATGGCTTACTAAGGCTTACTAACCTAACTTATCATGATGCTAATCCAGTCAGTCCAGCACAAATACACCAATCACACTTAGCATAACCACAACAAGATAATCGGTCTCATAACATGAACTTAGCTTAGGCATAACAATCTCATAACATCAACTAACATCATTCACAATCTCAATTACACCCAAACAGATAATAGCACTACTTTTATTACATATTCAGTTAGGCCTTTTTATTGTCTTTCCAACGCATCTTAGAACATTGAAATCGGACCAGCGGATCAAAAGATATTGGGAAAACAAGTTCAGGGACTTTTTAGTGAAAACTGCAAACCGTCGCGACGCGAACACATACCGTCGCGACGCAAAAAAAGTGACAGAAAGTTTTGCGTTGCAAATATTAAGGGAGGTCGCGACGCGATGGCCACGGGTCGCGACGCGAAATTACACAGAATTTTACCCTAACTTGTGATGCTCATATCTTGAGCTACACAACTCCAAATTCAACCAAATCAGGACCAAATTGACGAGCATTCAGTCTAGTTTCTAAAACAATTGACCACATAATTTTTGGATACCTATATCATCCCCAGATACTCAAACCGAACCTATTCTCAAACTGTCTCCAGAATTCTACCCTAACTTGTGATGCTCATATCTTGAGCTACACAAGTCCAAATGCAACCATTCCAAAGCCAAAATGACAAGTATTAAATCTAGTTTCTAAAAAGGTAAGTTATATAATTTTTGAATGCCCAAATCATTCCCAGTTATAGAATTACTGAACCTATTCTAGAACATTCAGAAACAGTGAAATTGGCTAAACAATCAACACCAAGCAAATCACCAAATTAATTCCATTGACTCGATTCAGATTATATAACATATGAAACTCAATCCTAGTGAGTATAGAACTCACTTTTTCGTCACGACAATACACCCGACACCGAAACCTCGCGAACACGGACGAACGGACTTCGAACTTTCCCAGATTCGCTCCAACAACTCAAACCGAGAACCCAGCTTCTAATTGGTTGCACCCTGAACCCAGATTCTGAAACGCTCCTAAGTTGCTCCAACTCGAAATTTGGTTGCTGATCTTGGTTCTAATGTTCACAAGGATAACATGCAAGGTTCAATTTCTGGTTTTGGCACTAGCTCAGAATCCACTAACCATTCTTCTGAAACCCTTATCCTGAAACCACAGATAAGGTTACTAAATTATTAATCCTATCTTCAAAAAACGGCTCTGACACTAGCTCAGAATCCACTAACCATTCTTCTGAAACCCTTATCCAAACCCAGAAGAATGTATTAACCAATCAGCAGTTAATCATTAATCACCATAATAACCATTGGTCTGGAAACAACTCATCTCTTGAGGCTTCTGCTTCCAAGGATGTTAAAAAATCCACTAATGATTATTTAGGTCAAATTGATATTAATCTGCTCTCAGCCATTATTCAGTTCTTCAAAACTGATGCATCCTCTTTTCCTTTTCAAAAAACAGAGGATGATACAATAGCTGGTTACCCAGGGCAACCTACCAAAACCAAGTATATCCATAGAAAAGATCTTTCCATAAATCTTTTCAATACAAATATCTTTTCTAATTCTGACCTGAGTTCTGATTTTGAACAGAATCAAGTCAAAATAGATAAGAATATCAATATCAAATTTAATGTCTTTTCTGGTCATTATAACTGGAACGTTATCTTTGGCCTTAAAATTACTTTTTCAGAATTCCAAAATACTCTGAAAAGGTTTATTAATCCTCATACCAGTTTTCTCATTATTGACATTTTACATCAAACAAGTTATGGTATTCTTAATCCCAATACCCAAGAAACCTTTGCTTATGTCAATACTAATACCAGGTCTTATGGTAAGTACCCTGGTCAAACTGGTAAAATCCAACTGCAAAGTCTCCTTGATTGTCCTTACATCTCAGAGTCTTCTAAGCATCACAGCAATCACGTTAAAACCTTTCTGATTAAAAGAAAAGTTTTAGCAAGAGATTTAGCTATCTCAAAATCCCAATCCAATTTACTTATTCAAAAGTTTCCTATTTGTATTACTTATAATTTTGCAAGAGGAACTTTACAAAAGAAACATCAACCTAGAAATCCTATTGTCTGCTTCAAATGTGGTAAAACAAGTCACATAAGCAGAAACTGCAGGATCATAGGAAAACTCAAAGCTCTTAAGCTTGATCCTGATATTGAGGACAAGTTTAACAATTTGTTAGCCCAATCTTCAGAAGAATCCTCTGATCATTCTTCTGAAAACCTAAATCAAAACCAGGAGGATGATTTAACTGATTCCTCTAATCAAATTAGTGTCCTCACCGGAAAACAGGACCTTCTCTTTTAGGCAAACCCCCTAGTGTTAAATCTGTTACTATTTAAGATCTTCAATTTGATATTAACAAATCAAATATCGAAGTTAGAGATCTGAAGCAGGAACAGGCTAATCACCAGTCAATCATTGACCAATGTAATAGTTATGGGACTAGTTCATCTTCTGAAAATCCTAATTTTGAAAAAGATGAAGAACCCATTGATGATTTCCCAAGTCTTATCAATCATGTTAGAATTCAAAGATTCTACATAAACATAAACATTGTGATGGGTGATTTCATCCTTGAAACTGTCACTCTGTTTAACACTGGGACAGATTCAAATTGCATCTTAGAAGGTCTTATTCCTACAAAATATTTTGAAATGACTTCTAAACAACTTAGTGCTGCTAATGGCTCTAAGTTAAAATTCAATTACAATTTGTCCCCGGCTATTTTTGAAAATAAAAATTTCAAAATCTATACCTCCTTTCTTCTTGTTAAGGATTTGAAAAACAAAGTGATTTTAGAAACTCCTTTCATAGAATCACTCTTCCCTTTTCAAATTACTAAGGAAGGTATAATAGCCCAGCATTTGGGACAACCAATTATTTTTAAGTTTTTGAGAAAACCTTTTATCAAGAACTTAAACTCAATTTCTTATCAAATTAATTTTCTAAAAGAAAAAATCTCTTTTAGGAATATTGACCATCAAATGCAAAAACAGGATAGTCAACTCAAAACCAAAAGTCTCCATGAACAAATCCAATCTACTATTCGTTCTAACCTACCCAATGCTTTCTGCGAAAGAAGCCATCATAGAATTGAACTTCCCTATGAAAAGGATTTTCAAGATAGGCAGATCCCTACCAAAGGCAGACTGATTCAAATGAATCATGAACTTCTCCTTAATTGTCAGAAGGGAGTTAAAGGCCTTTTGGATAAAAAATTTATTCGCAAGAATAAGAGTCCATGGTCTTGTTCTGCCATTTATGTCAATAAGCAAGCTGTGATAGAAACTCCCAGACTTGTTGTTAATTACAAACCTCTCAATCAAGCTCTTTGTTGGATTAGGTACCCTATTCCCAACAAGAAAAATCTCCTTAAGAGATTTCTTGATGCAAAGATCTTCTCTAATTTTAAATCTGGTTTTTGGCAAACAAAAGAAGAGGACAAGTATAAAGCTGCTTTCACTGTCTCTTTTTGTCAATATGATTGCAACGCTCCTTCTGAATTTCAAAAAAAACATGAAGGAGAATTTTAATCAAAATTCAAAATTTGCCATTATCTATATTGTTGTTGTTTTAATTTATTCTCAATCATTTTACCAGCATCTCAAGCATATCAGCATATTCATATCTGCTATTAAAAGAAATGATCTTGCTGTCTCCAAAACAAAAATCAATTTATTTCAAACAAAGATTAGATTTCTTGGTCACAATATTCACCAAGGAACAATCATCCCTATCAGTAGAGCTATTAAGTTCCCTGATATATTTCCCAATCAAGTCATTGACAAAACCCAGTTGCAGAGGCTCTTTGAGTACCTTAACTGTGTCTGTGATTTCTCCCCACAAATTAGCAAGAGAAATTCTTCCAAAGGTATGAACCCCAATCTTTCTCTTGATCCCAATTTAATTGTTTTCCAAAACATTTCCATCAAAATTTCTTTGTTTTTACCAATTAATAGCGTCCCTGAACAAGACGACTGTAGTGCCTCAGGCATGAAAAACTGTTCTTACACCCTAGAACAGGGTGATTGTAGTGCCCCAGGCATGAAAAACTGTTCTTACACCCTAGAACATGGTGATTGTAGTGTCCCAGGCATGAAAAACTGTTCTTACACCCTAGAACATGGTGATTGAAGTGCCCCAGGCATGAAAAACTGTTCTTAGACCCTAGAACATGGTGATTGTAGTGCCCCAGGCATGAAAAACTGTTCTTACACCCTAGAACATGGGGATGGTAGTGCTTGCACAAAAAACTGTTCTAAAAATGCCCTTGATCATGACGATTGTAGTATCATCAGTGATATGAAAAACTGGTCTTGGTTCATCAATCATTCCTCTCTCAGCCATCATCAGCTGGAGACAACAACTGTTCTGGGGCATATTCCCCTAACAGGCATCAATAATTTCATCAATCTCAAGGTAATCATGCCAGTAGACAAGTGGCAGACACAAGGCATCTTCATCATCACAAGAAACAAAGTAGTCAATCATGCCATCATCAAAGGCATCTTCAATCAAATCCTCCGTAAAGCAAATAGTGCCTTGTCACCAATTAGCACTATTTCTTGGATTCCATATAATCCAAGTCACCAAGATGCACAGTCCAAGTCACCAAGCATTGGATTCCATACAGTTCAGGTCAACAACTCTTGGATTCCAAATAGTTCAAGTTTTCAAACAAAACCTTCGCAAAGTGCACAGTACATGTCGTCGAAATGCATAGTGCAGGTAACCTTGTGCACAGTGCAGGTCATAAGTGCACAGTACAGGTTCAATCTCTGGATCCTAATAGTAGTTACTATTTCTTGGATTCCTTTACTGTTTATTCCGGTTAGTAGCCGGTTACTATTCAATCATTTTTCTTTATATACGTGCTTAGCCATTTGTTAGAAGTACGCTTCCATTACGCTTCAATCTCTTTCTCTCTCTAGTTCTAGTGAGAAGTCAGAGAAACTTGTAAGCTTCAATCTTCTTCTTCTTCATCTCTTCTTCAATCTGGTACTCAATCTTGTAACTCAAAGACAGTTCTCCGTCTTTATGGAAGGCTTTGCCTCCTAATCTATCTATCTATCTTTATTTTCTGCACTTTAATTTATTTATTGTTGCATTCTGTATGCTACCTACTTCCCCTCTGTCTCTTTAAATTAATTAACTTCTGATTCCGATCCCTATCTGGTATCAGAGCCAAATGGTTGAAGTAGGAATGGAGTATTAACTTTGAATTTTAACTTTGCTTATCTAAGTAATGCTTTACAGTTACTTATTTATGTTCTTAATTAATTAAGTGCCATAAATAGGGGGTATTAATATTGAACTTTTTATGAAAATACAAAGTACATTATACTATAGTGTACTCTTTGACTATAGCTAAACAGCCAAATGCGTACGCCAATACAGGCGTCAGGCAAGGGCAGTTTCACTGCTTTATTTTCTCAATTTACACCTCTTGGGGGGCCCCAATGTGGGTATGACCATGGGTTTTGAGAAATCCTATAGTCAATTTGTCTACTATTTTATAATTACTATTTATTATTTATGTTTTTATTCATCTGGATCATATTCTGCAGTTTAATTACAAAGTGTTCTTTATAAGGCTTTATGTACTCTTTATATATTTCCTTTTGAATCATAAAATTATTCATCTATGTTTATACCTTGCAGGATGTACTTATATCCATAAACATTTAGCGAAGTATTCTGCTATATACTTTCTTTGAGATATTAATTATATATCTATGTTATATTCTGCATATTTAATTAATTATGTATCTTTGATCAAAAATGCTTTGAAAGCTCTTTTCATAAATACTTTGCTATCTCATTTGTTATAAGGATTTTTGTAAGAATATCTGGAAATGTCACTAATGCGAATGGTAAAGGAGTACGTAAGCCCCTGTTGTGAAAGGGCGGTCAAAATACCACCCGGAGAGATAATTATTCTTAACTATCCTTGATCTCATGAGGAAGATTTGCGAAAACTCTTTGTTTTTGATCATATGATTGACATATTTTAAATACAAGATATAACTTAGAATATAATTGGTAAAACAAGTCTGTTTTATAATTGTATTTACTTTAATATTGTTTTCTGCATAAAGGTTATTTCCACTCCAATGTATAAATTAGAAAATAATTATTTTATTCAAGTTTAAATATATTTTGAGGAAACTATTGCATTGCCTTGTAACAATTATAATTAACTCCAAAATATGTTTTTAGAAAGTAATTACTATTTCAAGTTTAATACCCAGATAGTATGGCCTTAATCTATTGCATGAACAAGTACAAGTAACTCTAAGGTATGTTTTAGAAGGTAAGTTATTAAGTTCATTTTTAATACCTATATTCTTATAGAAACCAAGGGAAGGCATTGATATCTACGGGTGACGAAAACAAAACCATTTTATTTACTATGTTTAAGTCCTATTCCTCACGTTTCTCTTGTTCCAATAAACCTTCATCTTCTCACTCTTCTCTTAATGAGAATCAATCTAGCCAATCCTTTTCAAACAAAATCTTCAAAGAAGAAATCCGTTTTGAGAATATCAATCAGGATTTAGAAGATTGGAATATCCCAAAAATATCCCAGAAAAATGTAACACCCCTTTTCTACCCGTTAATTTATTAGCGTAAAAATCAGAGTTTCAAAATTTTAATTACACCACAAGGGATGTCACACTTACTTCGTTAAACATCATACGCCAAATTACTCACTTTTTGAAAACAGTCTTATAATACTTCCAAAACGTCATTGTCAAATAAATTTACAACTTCACAGCGGAAAGTCCAACAATTATACACAGTCTTGAATAAACTAAAACAACAATCTATTTCCCCCAAGTGTTACATATCAAAGCAGACGACCCGACTCAGCTAGCGAAGGTTCCTAAGCCTTCACTTGCGCTCACCTGCACGTTACCGCATAGGGGTAACATTCAAACAGAAGGGGTGAGTTCATCTAACCATATAATAAAGCATATGATAAGCACTAAGCTAAAGTTATGACACTACATAGACCACACCACGAGACATCAAGTCAATCATCAAGGATAAAACAGTCAATTCCATCAGCAAGGGTAAACAGTCAATCTCATCATCAAGTTACTCGGCACAACGAGTTGTCACAATGTCATGCAGGAGTATGAAATGCAACCCACTCGCGGGCATATGCATGAGGTACCTTTTCACAAACGTCGCTTAGCCCTTAAGGCCTCATCGTCACTTAGCCACTCAGGCCTCAAAAACGTCACTGGGTTTATGCATATGGGCATGAGACACTATGACATGCACCACTCACAAACACACAAATACACAAATACTCAAATCATAGTCAACTATGTGACCCGTCACTTACCAGTTTGCTCACAAGAAGCACATCACCTGTCAATTCACAATCAACACACAACGTCACTTGGCCTTTTAGACCTTAACATCACTTAGCCTTTCGGGCTTTAAACGTCACTGGGTTTCATCGTCGCTTACACATCAATATCATCAACTCAAACAATAGCCACTAAGGGCAAAAACGTCATTTACACTTCATTATAAATAATAGTAGCCACTAAGGGCAAAACAGTCATTTAACTAGCCACTAAGGGCATCATCGTCATTTACACATCATTATCATTAAAGTTGGCCACTAAGGCAGAAACGTTCTTTAGAACATCGTCATTGACACCAAAAAGGTTTTAGACACCGAAAATAATTTTGCAACGCAACAACAACTACCATCGGGGCAGCCACTCGGGCGCCCAGAACCATCAGAAAATAATAAGTTTTCGCTTTTAAAATAGGACACACTGATAGACAACGAGATGGGCTTCACAACACTTTTTGAAACGTTTAAAACGGACACCCGAGTCAAAAGTTATAGCGAAAACAGTTTGTATTAAAAATCGGGAACGTCCTGAAAATGGCGCCCAGGCACTGGGCGCCTAAGACACAACTTAGACATCCAGAAGCAACACAACGCACGCACACCCAGCAAGCACAATTCAGCACAACAGCAAGCACAATTCAGCAACACAAACTTTGGCTCATACGCTCTGCACAAGGGCGCCAATTCCTGCAATGGAGAATTCAACCAAAAACACAACAACTTGGCACGGGGCGCCCAATCGCGAGGACGCCTAATTCCGTGGCCAAAGTTCCAGCAACAACAATGCTTGGCACAGGGCGCCCCACTTAGGGCGCCTAATTCTGCACCTAGACAACAAAATCCAGCAACAACAATTCGAGCAACACAACTTCATCAAATCACATACAATTCATACAAACAACTTCAAATCGCATATCAACCGTAAAAATAATATCACATCACAAATCAATCATGAACACACAAAGAGTCATCAAAAATCATCCACTGAATCATTATCAATCACAATACCATCAAGGAGTATCCAGGCACTTAGCACGCAAACCACAATTTCTCAACAACAAGTTGTCATATGCCTAGGGTTCATCAATAATCACTAGAAAGACATAAAATGGCATACATAGAGTCTACCCCTACTTAGTCCCCATCATAAGACCCTAATATAGAGAAGATGAGACCCACCCTTACCTGGTATCAAACTGCAACCATTCCAAGGAAAGCCACAATTGTTTGGAAAGTGTAGGTCATCTCACGTACTCAGGAACTCAATAACAAGCCGTCAATGGGGGTTCCGAACACCACGTGATAACAAGCACTTAATTAATTGATTTGCAATAAAAGAAAAATCAAATAAATAACGTCTTTGTCACAACCCAAAATTCTCGGAAGAGGAAACGCTCACCTAAAAATATTAGCTGGAGTTTCGGCATGAGAGTCAACACAACGAACGAGTTGATATTATAATTGTTCGGCAACGGGTTCACAGAGCTAACGAAATACGACGAAAGCTTCACCGGCACCACAAAGCCTTGACAGGTCCGATGTCAACTTCATTATAATGCGAGAACGAGTAGTGCTTTTGACGAAGAATCCAAAAACAATTTCCCCTTTTTTTTTTAAAAGCCAGTTGTGCTAGTCAGACCGGTGTCTCACAAAGAAAGCATGATGTGTACCAAGGAGCCAAACTAAAAGGACTAATGTCGAATGTTGATCCTGGGGCCAATAGAAACTTAAATAGGATGAATAGGGACCCAAGGAAATTAACCAAAACGTAAGAGATTGCATCGATGAAGCCATGAAATAGATGGCTCTGAATCTTTATAAACCACCAAAAATAATGGATCTTAGAATTTAACCATTCACGTAGAAGAGACCTCAAGTTCCATTGGCTTTTGCTTTAAAGAAATCATGATTCAAATCCATGAATTAAAATGGTCTCACAGTGATGTCGCATGAATTTCATAACTCGCTGAAAGCCAAATATGTTGGCCTTGCACTAGAGACCCGTACATGAGAAAGTGAATTCACAGGATGAAAGGAATATTTTGTCAAAAGAAACATTACAAGTGATAACGAGAATGAGGGAGCATAGCAGCTGTGTATGAAAGGAAGCGAATTTTGAAGGGAATAAGAGATGACGGCTGGAGGAGTGATTATAAAAATAGACCAGAATCTCTACTAGGGTTTTAGTGTTTTGCTGTCTACCACAATTTAAAAAAGTCACTAATACAAATATTTAACTACAACTAGAATAAGTATTGCATTGGTAAGAAAAAGATAAGGATTGCCGAGTGAGATGAGAGGGTAAAGGAAGTGTCTAAAAAAAAACGCTGCAGCCTAAACACACAAGCCCACGTGATTACTTTTATTATTATAATTATATCATTATTACTAAAATATATAGACTCCCAAATAATCGTTTCACAAAAACTTTCTTTTATCATAACCTCATATTTAAAACTCTTTCAAAACAGAATATTGTTTACAAAACAATATTAATATTTCAAAACTAAATTTTTATAAAGAGGAAATAATAGGGTTATAGAACCTCACTAATTATCTCAATTAGTGATGTAAATAATATAACTAATTACAAAAACTCACAAAACTAATAATATTTTCACATATATACACATTAGTATTATTATAAAAAAAATCGGGGCGTTACAATTCTCCCCTCGTTATAAAAATTTCGTCCTCGAAATTTCCACAAAATTAATAAAAACAATGTTATATCTATTACTATTGATCTTATGTCTAACTGTGATGAAGGTTCTTTTGTACACTTAGCAGTAAATCATGCATACTTCTCAACATGGCTACTCCTAATTCAGGATTCTAATCTCCAAGTTATCAAAGTCATATTCAACTACCCAATCACCATCAATCTACTATTAGGATACTATACTCTCAACGACGATTGGTTTACTCAATTAATTTCCAATATCTTAGAGGTCACTTTACAAGATTGATATTCAAATCCTATTTATTTCATTTAAACAATCAATTTGCTTGTCACTGTTGCCATCTATTTTCTACTGAATTTCATAGAAGCAACATTTCTAAAAGTTTTCATGAAAAAGGCTTGACTTTGCTATTTCTCATAAGTCTCAACTTAAGGTATTGATTCTTGTCTCTTATGTCCCACCACTTTAAACTTCTGATCTAAGCACAAAGCACTACCAAAGATTCAATAAGTGCGCGATCTAAAAACATATTAAGCTAAATTCTTATCCTAGGGGACTACACATTAAGGCACACGTGTAACTTATAGTGCACCTATCCTCTAGGATTTAAGAGTCAATACACATATAACCATAGTAAATCAAGGAAAATACTTTCACCTTACAGATCATAATTAAATTTGAAGTTTACGCACGCTTAAACATTTTGTTGAGCTTAATGACCAAAGTACCACTAAAAAGACACTTAAACACACAGGAACTGTTTTCAATCTCTTTCTCAAACATTTGATTTTAGTACTCTTTGTCTTTGGAATATAAAATGGAATATCTGATCCTACCCAGACAATTAATTACATACCGTAGAGTATAATCAAAACATAGTACAAAACACTCTTCAGGTCTAACTTTCTCTAGAAGTTATATATATTAAGTTGATTTATAGTAAAACTACTACGAGAGTTCTAGACTCTTATTAGAAAGAAACAAACATCATTCACAGAAAATACACTTATTCAATTTACTAATTTAATTTAATTAACATTATTAGAAAAATTAACAAAATTAACCAAACTATTAATTTAGTTACTATTCACTTAGTATAATTTGAGTTATATAGAGTAAAATAAATTTCAAGTGTTCCACTTATATAGGATATGCAATTTCATAATCAAGCAAGTTCACAACATTGCACATTGAACTAAACAAGTTAAATAATTAAAATAAAGTAAACTTAAAGATGAACACGCTTCTTAACTAATCAAAATAAAATTAGTTTTCTTTTTTGACAAAATTAGTTCACATCCAAAATAATGATAATAACAAAGAGTTATTGTCGCCTTTTTCATTGATTGTGAGTTCTTGGGGTGGTCAGTTCCTCCTACTCATATAACCAGTTAATTAAGGTAACAAAACTACAATCTTTCAAATTTATAAGTAGCAAGAAATTCAAACATATAATCAGCAACTAAATTCAAATTCAAAGTCGTTACATTTAGTTAAAACCATACAAATGAACGAAGACGATATCTAACCTGTAAGCAAGAAGATTATTAAAGTGCTTGAAATATTTCCGCAGGTAATAACGAAGTAGCAACTTAAAATGACAACCATAACAATTCCATAAAGCACTTAGTCAGTCATGCACGAACTCGGAGCACTCAACACCAATAATTTTATGACAACTACAATGTCAAATCCTAGAAGCTCGGACTAATGAAGTCAGAATTCAGAGGACAACAAATACAAAATAAAAGGAAAATCACAGAGTTCACACAGAGAAAAACAGAATAGACACATAACACACGGCTTAAAGAATAGACCAAGCTCTATGAAAAATTCTCTCTAAGGGAATGAGTCATTTGAGTTCTCACTAAGAGTCTAACTTCTTTTTATCTGTTATAACCTTGATGATTCCTCTACGGAATACCTATTGCATATCTCATTACCTTAAAACTTACCGATTGAATTAGTCAGCTTAACAACTACCAAGAATAAAATAAGCGATGCTTACGATTCTTCTCAGAGTTCACACATCAGACGCAAAATAAACAACACAAACAGTCCGGTTAGGACCGAACAATCCAATAAAATTTACCTGATTCGAACAACCTGCAATGTAAACAACGGTTAGTACTAAAAGACAACAGTTGGTCGTTAAGCGACACAACGACTCGACGACTTGGCCGGACGGACCAACCATTGCTCTGATACCACTAATGTAACACCCCTTTTCTACCCGTTAATTTATTAGCGTAAAAATCAGAGTTTCAAAATTTTAATTACACCACAAGGGATGTCACACTTACTTCGTTAAACATCATACGCCAAATTACTCACTTTTTGAAAACAGTCTTATAATACTTCCAAAACGTCATTGTCAAATAAATTTACAACTTCACAGCGGAAAGTCCAACAATTATACACAGTCTTGAATAAACTAAAACAACATTCTATTTCCCCCAAGTGTTACATATCAGAGCAGACGACCCGACTCAGCTAGCGAAGGTTCCTAAGCCTTCACTTGCGCTCACCTGCACGTTACCGCATAGGGGTAACATTCAAACAGAAGGGGTGAGTTCATCTAACCATATAATAAAGCATATGATAAGCACTAAGCTAAAGTTATGACACTACATAGACCACACCACGAGACATCAAGTCAATCATCAAGGATAAAACAGTCAATTCAATCAGCAAGGGTAAACAGTCAATCTCATCATCAAGTTACTCGGCACAACGAGTTGTCACAATGTCATGCAGGAGTATGAAATGCAACCCACTCGCGGGCATATGCATGAGGTACCTTTTCACAAACGTCGCTTAGCCCTTAAGGCCTCATCGTCACTTAGCCACTCAGGCCTCAAAAACGTCACTGGGTTTATGCATATGGGCATGAGACACTATGACATGCACCACTCACAAGCACACAAATACACAAATACTCAAATCATAGTCAACTATGTGACCCGTCACTTACCAGTTTGCTCACAAGAAGCACATCACCTGTCAATTCACAATCAACACACAACGTCACTTGGCCTTTTAGACCTTAACATCACTTAGCCTTTCGGGCTTTAAACGTCACTGGGTTTCATCGTCGCTTACACATCAATATCATCAACTCAAACAATAGCCACTAAGGGCAAAAACGTCATTTACACTTCATTATAAATAATAGTAGCCACTAAGGGCAAAACAGTCATTTAACTAGCCACTAAGGGCATCATCGTCATTTACACATCATTATCATTAAAGTTGGCCACTAAGGCAGAAACGTTCTTTAGAACATCGTCATTGACACCAAAAAGGTTTTAGACACCGAAAATAATTTTGCAACGCAACAACAACTACCATCGGGGCAGCCACTCGGGCGCCCAGAACCATCAGAAAATAATAAGTTTTCGCTTTTAAAATAGGACACACTGATAGACAACGAGATGGGCTTCACAACACTTTTTGAAACGTTTAAAACGGACACCCGAGTCAAAAGTTATAGCGAAAACAGTTTGTATTAAAAATCGGGAACGTCCTGAAAATGGCGCCCAGGCACTGGGCGCCTAAGACACAACTTAGACATCCAGAAGCAACACAACGCACGCACACCCAGCAAGCACAATTCAGCACAACAGCAAGCACAATTCAGCAACACAAACTTTGGCTCATACGCTCTGCACAAGGGCGCCAATTCCTGCAATGGAGAATTCAACCAAAAACACAACAACTTGGCACGGGGCGCCCAATCGCGAGGACGCCTAATTCCGTGGCCAAAGTTCCAGCAACAACAATGCTTGGCACAGGGCGCCCCACTTAGGGCGCCTAATTCTGCACCTAGACAACAAAATCCAGCAACAACAATTCGAGCAACACAACTTCATCAAATCACATACAATTCATACAAACAACTTCAAATCGCATATCAACCGTAAAAATAATATCACATCACAAATCAATCATGAACACACAAAGAGTCATCAAAAATCATCCACTGAATCATTATCAATCACAATACCATCAAGGAGTATCCAGGCACTTAGCACGCAAACCACAATTTCTCAACAACAAGTTGTCATATGCCTAGGGTTCATCAATAATCACTAGAAAGACATAAAATGGCATACATAGAGTCTACCCCTACTTAGTCCCCATCATAAGACCCTATTATAGAGAAGATGAGACCCACCCTTACCTGGTATCAAACTGCAACCATTCCAAGGAAAGCCACAATTGTTTGGAAAGTGTAGGTCATCTCACGTACTCAGGAACTCAATAACAAGCCGTCAATGGGGGTTCCGAACACCACGTGATAACAAGCACTTAATTAATTGATTTGCAATAAAAGAAAAATCAAATAAATAACGTCTTTGTCACAACCCAAAATTCTCGGAAGAGGAAACGCTCACCTAAAAATATTAGCTGGAGTTTCGGCATGAGAGTCAACACAACGAACGAGTTGATATTATAATTGTTCGGCAACGGGTTCACAGAGCTAACGAAATACGACGAAAGCTTCACCGGCACCACAAAGCCTTGACAGGTCCGATGTCAACTTCATTATAATGCGAGAACGAGTAGTGCTTTTGACGAAGAATCCAAAAACAATTTCCCCTTTTTTTTTAAAAGCCAGTTGTGCTAGTCAGACCGGTGTCTCACAAAGAAAGCATGATGTGTACCAAGGAGCCAAACTAAAAGGACTAATGTCGAATGTTGATCCTGGGGCCAATAGAAACTTAAATAGGATGAATAGGGACCCAAGGAAATTAACCAAAACGTAAGAGATTGCATCGATGAAGCCATGAAATAGATGGCTCTGAATCTTTATAAACCACCAAAAATAATGGATCTTAGAATTTAACCATTCACGTAGAAGAGACCTCAAGTTCCATTGGCTTTTGCTTTAAAGAAATCATGATTCAAATCCATGAATTAAAATGGTCTCACAGTGATGTCGCATGAATTTCATAACTCGCTGAAAGCCAAATATGTTGGCCTTGCACTAGAGACCCGTACATGAGAAAGTGAATTCACAGGATGAAAGGAATATTTTGTCAAAAGAAACATTACAAGTGATAACGAGAATGAGGGAGCATAGCAGCTGTGTATGAAAGGAAGCGAATTTTGAAGGGAATAAGAGATGACGGCTGGAGGAGTGATTATAAAAATAGACCAGAATCTCTACTAGGGTTTTAGTGTTTTGCTGTCTACCACAATTTAAAAAAGTCACTAATACAAATATTTAACTACAACTAGAATAAGTATTGCATTGGTAAGAAAAAGATAAGGATTGCCGAGTGAGATGAGAGGGTAAAGGAAGTGTCTAAAAAAAAACGCTGCAGCCTAAACACACAAGCCCACGTGATTACTTTTATTATTATAATTATATCATTATTACTAAAATATATAGACTCCCAAATAATCGTTTCACAAAAACTTTCTTTTATCATAACCTCATATTTAAAACTCTTTCAAAACAGAATATTGTTTACAAAACAATATTAATATTTCAAAACTAAATTTTTATAAAGAGGAAATAATAGGGTTATAGAACCTCACTAATTATCTCAATTAGTGATGTAAATAATATAACTAATTACAAAAACTCACAAAACTAATAATATTTTCACATATATACACATTAGTATTATTATAAAAAAATCGGGGCGTTACAAAAAACATTTACAAACCAGAAGGGTTTTTCTCTAAAACTGATTATATTATCAGAACTGTTGAACAAAAAATCATACTCCGAAAAGATGATGAAGAATTTCATCTACTTTTTGAAAAGAGTATGAACAATCATAGAAATAGGAATTTCAACTATTTGCACATAGGAATTGTCCAGGTGGGTATGATACCCCTAACCAAAGAATCTCTTAACGTAGCAGTCTTGCTCTGCTTAAGAGATGCTCGCCACAATCAGTTTCATGATTCCTTGCTAGGAACTGTTGAAACTAGCCTCATTCAAGGGCCAATCTTTTTTAATTGCTTTCCAGATTTGAGTGTTAGTCTGGATGACAAGAACATCCTTGATGTTCTATTGCTCAATGTCAAGTGTCATGGTTATGACATGAAGGAAGGATCTGTCCCTATCACTCGGATATACAGAGTTCAATACAAAGTAATGAACTCTATCAGATCCAATTTCCTCAAAACTAAATGTCACAAATCAGGAGAAACCACATTGTTTCTCACTGACAATAGCAAGGCCAATATTATTGTGCCTAAAACAATCCAGTGGAGTGACATCACCCTACCAGAAACCTGGACCTTAGAGAAAGCTGCTCCTGCGGAACCTAGGTTAACTCCAGAGTTTCAAGATGTCATACAATATCAATCTGGGAAAGTTGATCTTGTCTTCAACAGGAGAAATTCCTTCTCCATTCCCAGATCCCTTAACTCTAAAGAGGACTTCAGAACAGCTATGTCCAGAGGGACCTTCTCAAGGAGATCCTTCTCAGTAGCTAGGGAACCTTCCAAACTTGATGCTGGACCTTCCCATGATGGTTCCACAATCCACTTATAGGGTTTTGAAACCACAACTCCTGTAAGGACTTCCTATCACCAGAAGGATGAGGAAGAACACAAATCTATCCAATCACCAACATATTCCTCTCTTAATGAACCTTATGATGTTATCTAAGTTCATTATTGATAAGGAATCCCTTAGGAAAGAATTCTACTGAGGAATGGTCTCCTCACAGAGAGTGGTTCTTTCTGCACTTCTAGGGAAACAAACGCAAAAGAATCCAAGAGAAATTTTATAAATTTCTCAATCATATCAAACGAAATATCCCTTTCTTTGACTGGTTTCGTGAGTATACCACCAAGAAAGGTATTGCCAATCCTTTCCAATCTGTTCCTTTAATTAGCAGAAAAACAGCTAAAAACCCTAGCAGCAAAAGGCAGAATATTCCTGCTATGGTCTCTCCTGATACTGCTAAAGAACCCATTTCAATCAGGCATCCCAGAGATATCTTAGAACAATCTAGGTATCTTCATGCCTTAGGAATTCCTACCCAGGTAGAAAGCCCTATTACCTATCCTGTTCTTCAGCAAACCAATCACAACGAAGAACTTTTAGCCAAAATCAATGAGCAACTTGACTTTCTTAAGGCAATAGCTCTTGACAATCCTTTACCAAAGAGCGATAGCTTTGCAAACATGTTAAAAGGAACATCCTCTGATGAAGATAACCTGGCCAGCTTTGAAGCTAAGGTTATCTGTTTCAAATGTGGCATTCTTGGCCATATTAGCAGGAAGTGTCCTAACCAGCCCAAACCTGGTTACAAACCAAAAACTTACCAAAGAAAACAGGCCAATAAACCTGTAACCCAGGATGAGCCTCAAACGACTAACCTGACCCCAGGCACTTGCTGCACGTGTGGTAAGAACAAACCTAAACCTAGACCTAAGCATGACAGAAAATCTGTCACCTGCCTTGTTTGTGGTAAATTTAAACACAGTTGGAGAACCTGCAGGGTCATAAAAAAACTTAAAGCCCTTAGGTTGGATCCCAATATCAGGAGCAATATCATCATCCACTACAAAAGTAGCCGACCCAGTAGATACAATAGGATCTTAGGGGAATTAAGAACCCTTAGTCTTGATCCTAAAAACAATAGTAGAGTTTACAATTGGTTAAATCAATCTTTTAATGACTCTAATTTAGAGTCCTACCTTTTTAATCCTTTTTCTGCCATTAACAGATTCAATATTAATATTTTGTCTCTGGTTAAAAATCTTGAAAATAGAATCATTTGGGAATCCCCAGCTCTGCTCTTCTCTTTTCATTTATCTGTGAATGGCATAGGTACTTATTATCTGGGGCAACCCACTATGTTTAGATCTCTGGGTAGACCCTTTTGAATACTTAAAATGTCAAAAATACTTTGAATACTATGTCTTTTGGTAAATTCATAGTATGTTACGAAGTTTTGAAGACCAATATGATCACAAGACAATTTAATTTGACTTTTTGAAATAAATAGATTGATAGTTAAAACTTTTCGTCAATCTAGAAAGGCTCTAACAAGATTATAGATACCAAGGATTGTTTGTGAACTAGTGTGGGGGACTAGTTTGTTAGTAATCCTTTTGGTATTATTATTGATCCATGTTCTGATATGATTCTGTTTTAGACCAGAAATACCAAGAACAGGGGGGTTATTATGGTTTAAACAAAAGGGTCTACCCAGAGATCTAAACATAGTGGGTTGCCCCAGATAATAATTACCTATGCCATTCACAGATAAATGAAAAGAGAAGAGTAGAGCTGGGGATTCCCAGAGGATTCTATTTTCAAGATTTTTAACAAGAGACAAAATATTAATATTGAATCTGTTAATGGCAGAAAAAGGATTAAAACGGTAGGACTCTAAACTGGAGTCAATAAAAGATTGATTTAACCAATTGTAAACTCTACTATTGTTTTTAGGATCAAGATTAAGGGTTCTTAATTCCCCTAAGATCCTATTGTATCTACGGGGTCTGGTACTTTTGCAGTGTGGATGATGAGATTGCTCCTGATATTGGGATCCAACCTAAGGGCTTTAAGTTTTCTTATGACCCTGCAGGTTCTCCAACTGTGTTTAGATTTACCACAGACAAAGTAGGTGACAGGTTTTCTGTCATGCTTAGGTCTGGGTTTAGGTTTGTTCTTACCACACGTGCAGCAAGTGCCTGGGGTCAGGTTAGTCGTTTGAGGCTCATCCTGTATTACGGGTTTATTGGCCTGTTTTCTTTTGTAAGTTTTTGGTTTGTAAGCAAGTTTGGGCTGGTTAGGACACTTGCTGCTAATATGGCCAAGAATGCCACATTTGAAACAGATAACCTTAGCGTCAAAGCTGGCCAGGTTATCTTCATCAGAGGATGTTCCTTTTAACATGTTTGCAGAGCTATCGCTCTTTAGTAAAGGATTGTCAAGAGTTATTGCCTTAAGAAGGTCAAGTTGCTCATTGATTTTGGCTAAAAGTTCTTCGTTATGATTGGTTTGCTGTAGAACAGGATAGGTAATAGGGCTTTCTACCTGGGTAGGAATGCCTAAGGCATGCAGATACCTAGATCGTTCTAAGATATCTCTGGGATGCCTGATTGAAATGGGTTCTTTAGCAGTATCAGGAGAGACCATAGCAAGAATATTCTGCCTTTTGCTGCTAGGGTTTTTAGCTGTTTTTCTGCTATTTAAAGGAACAGATTGGAAAGGATAGGCAATACCTTTCTGGGTAGTATACCCATGAAACCAGTTAAAGAAAGGGATATTTTGTTTGATATGATTGAGAAATTTATAAAATTTCTCTTGGATTCTTTTGCGTTTGTGTCCCTGGAAGTGCAGAAAGAACCACTCTCTGTGAGGAGACCATTCCTCAGAGTAGAATTCTTTCTTAAGGGATTCCTTATCAATAATGAACTTAGATAACATCATAAGGTTCATTAAGCGAGGAATATTTTGGTGATTGGATAGATTTGTGCTCTTCCTCATCCTTCTGGTGATAGGAAGTCCTTACAGAAGTTGTGGTTTCAAAACCCTGTAAGTGGATTGTGGAACCATCATGGGAAGGTCCAACATCAAGTTTGGAAGGTTCCCTAACTACTGAGAAGGATCTCCTGGAGAAGGTCCCTCTGGACATAGCTGTTCTAAAGTCCTCTTCAGAGTTAAGGTATCTGGGAATGGAGAAGGAATTTCTCCTGTTGAAGACAAGATCAACTTTCCTAGATTGATATTATATGACATCTTGAAACTCTGGAGTTAACCTAGGTGCCGCAGGAGCAGCTTTCTCTAAGGTCCAGGTTTCTGGTAGGGTGATGTCACTCCACTAGATTGTTTTAGGCACAATATTATTGGCGTTGCTATTGTCAGTGAGAAACAATGTGGTTTCTCCTGCTTTGTGACATTTAGTTTTGAGGAAATTGGATCTGATAGAGTTCATTACTCTGTATTGAACTCTGTATATCAGAGTGATAGGGACAGATCCTTCCTTCATGTCATAACCATGACACTTGACATTGAGAAATAGAACATCAAGGATGTTCTTGTCATCCAGACTAACAGTCCGATCTGGATAGCAATTAAAAAAATTGGCCCATGAATGAGGCTAGTTTCAACCGTTCCTAGCAAGGAATCTTGAAACTGATTGCGGCGAGCATCTCTTAAGCAGAGCAAGACTGCTACGTTAAGAGATTCTCTGGTTAGGGGTTTCATACCCACCTGGACTCTTCCTATGTGCAAGTAGTTGAAATTCCTATATCTATGATTGTTCATACTCTTTTCAGAAAGTAGATGAAATTCTTCATCATCTTTTCGGAGTATGATTTTTTGTTCAACAGTTCTGATAATATAATCAGTTTTAGAGAAAAACCCTTCTGGTTTGTAAAGGTTTTTCTGGGATATTTTTGGGATATCCCAATCATCTAAATCCTGATTGATATTCTCAAACCGGATTTCTTCTTTGAGGATTTTGTTTGAAAAGGATTGGCTAGATTGATTCTGTAACGCCCCAAAATTTAATTAATTATTTAATTGAATTGTTTGGGAATTTAATTGGTAGAAAAATAATAGAATAATAATAATGCTAGTATAGGTGGGCCTATTGTTAGGGTTGGGAGTAGTAATATGAGAAATGTTAAGCGAGGCCCATGATGTAATTCGCATAAGCTATAGAAAAGCCCATAAAATTAAATAAGTATAAATTAGAGTATTTTAGCGTTTGGCTCATTTAGAAAGAACAAAAAAATAGAATTAGAGAGAAGAGAAGAGGGAGAGAGCGACGGCCAAGAGGAGAGAAGAAGGAGAGAGCGACGCCAAGAGCAGAGAGGAGGCTAGGGTTTCATGATCTTCTAAGGCTAAGGTAAGGGTGGGATTCAAGCTTTATAATGGGATATATGAATTACTTTATGTGGGGGTTAGGGTTTGATGATTGTCATAGGTGTGATCATATATGTTGTGAATGCCTTGTTGAATAATTATGATTGGGTGATTGATATTCCTATGCCCTAGAATTATTCCTGTATTTTTCCATGATCATGAGAATTCAAATGGATATGCTGAAAGTGGTGCCCTAGGCGCCCAATGCTGTTTTTGATGTTGCAGGAAGTGGCGCCCTAGGCGCCCAGTATTGTTTTTGTGTTGCTGAGAATGGCGCCCTAGGCGCCTAGTGTTGTGTCTGTGTTGCTGAGAAAGGCGCCCTAGGCGCCCAGTGTTGTTCCCTATTGCTGAAGCTGGTGCCCTAGGCGCCCATGCCTGTTGATGTTGCTGAAGCTTGCGCCCTAGGCGCCCAGTACCTGTGATGTTGCTGAAGTTGGCGCCCTAGGCGCCAAGTCCCTGTTGTGTTGCTGAATCTGGCGCCCTAGGCGCCCTGTGCCTGTCAGTGTGTTGCTTGCTGAACTGGCGCCCTAGGCGCCCTGTGACTTATGATTTGTTGCCTGTGGATGATGGCGCCCTATCTCTAGGCGCCATGCCCTAATTCTGTGTTGTTGGTGTTGGCGCCCTGCCCCTAGGCGCACACCGTATTTTTGTGCTGTGGTGTTGGCGCCCTGTCCCCAGGCGCCACACCTTATTTCTGTGTGGCTGATGATGGCGCCCTGTCCCTAGGCGCCATGCTCTATTTCCTTGTTGCTTGTGTTGGCGCCCTGTCCCTAGGCGCCACACCCTGTTTTTGCGTTGCTGGTGTTGGCGCCCTCTCCCTATGCGCCACACCCTAGTGTTGCTTTTGCTGTGCTGCTGTTGCTGTGTTGCCATTGCTGTGTTGCTGTTGCCGTGCTGCTGTTGCTGTGCTGCTGCGGCTGTGTTGCCGTTGCTGTGTTGCTGTTGCTGTGCTGCTGTTGTTGTGCTGCTGTTGCTGTGTGCCATTGCTGTGTTGCTGTTGCTGTGTTGTTGTTGTTGTGCTGTTGTTGCTGTGTTGCTGCTGGTGTTGTTGCTGCCATTGTTGCAGTGTTGCGGTTGCTGTTGCCGTTGTTGTTGCTGCTGCCGTTGTTGCTATTGTTGCTGCTGTTGCGGTGTCGCTGTCGCCGTTGTTGCTATTGTTGCTGCTGTTGTAGTGTTGCTTTCGCTGTCGCCGTTGTTGCTATTGTTGTTGTTGCCGTTGTTGCCATTGTTGCTGTGGCTGCCCAAATGTGAATCTCACGATTGTTTTTTAAAATGATGTTGAATATGTGATTAGGCCTAAAGTTGCCAAAATGTTGAAAGTTGCTAAAATATTGCGATGTTGCCAAAATGTTGAAAATTGCTAAGCAGTAAATTGTTGACGACGAAGGTTGTACGAAGACAAATTTGCCTCTATTCATTGGCAGGTGATGTGATGTAGGCCTACGGCCAATGTTCCTTCCCGTTGTTGTTGCGTTGCTATGTAACCATTGTTATTTGTTTGTGCATTTACATAGCGTCGCATGCATAGCATATTTTTACGATGGAGCTATGCTCAAACCACGACGACGATGTTGCGATGTTGATGCCCCTATTTACGGGTTTGAATTATGGTACCACATGCATTATAGGGCGGTGGCCCTGAGTCGAGTCACATTCTGCATTCATGTTGCATATTTATGCGATTGAAATGATTTTGACTGTCGTGACGTAATGACTTGACCGTTGTGATATGATGATGTAACATCCCTAATTTTTAAAGACTCGAACTATGAAGCCTAAGACCGATTTAATTATTTGTGGGAATAATTGGTCGTGTCTCGGCGAATAATAGTCGAGGAAATTTCAAAGTCATTCTTATTCTCTATTAAATTGTGGCTTAGTCATAGTTTCAATGAAATGGAAGCTGAAGGGTAAAATGGTCATTTCACCAAATATCGTTGGATCAATCTAGTAAGTGGTCATGACTATATTTGTTAGTCAACCCAAAGAATTTAACTAATCAAATGGCTAATGATGGGAGAATATGCATTATTGATTGAGATTTAAGTTTGAGTGAGATTTAGTGAGCAAGGGGTAGTATGGTCTTTTTGCCTCATTTCTTTTTAACTTCAGCCCATTATAACTGAAACACACACACCCTTAAGAGAATTATTCCAGAAATTTAGAAAGGAAAGAAAGCTCCAAGAGAGAGAGGGAGAACCGTGAGGGAGAAGAGGAGAGAAAGAATGAGAGATTTCTCTCAAACCCTTCAATGCATGTGAGTGATCTTACCTTCATTCCTCCCCATTTTTGATTCTCTTTCCAGCTGTCCTGACTTCAGCCACTCAACCTTCTTCCTTCTTCATCTACCATTTCTGAACCTAGGAGCTCCACTTGACCAACAATGGAGAGTCTAAGCCCCTTTGAGTTGCATGATCAAGTGAAAGCTAGAGTGGGTTGGAGCGGAATCTTCATTGATGATTGGAGCAAGTTGGGAGAGTTTCAGTAGCTTGTTCTGTATTGGAATGTTTAGGTTAGCTATTGGAGCTTGTAACGCCCCAAAAAAATTGGTTAATTATTTAATTAATTAAGGGGAATTAGTTGGGGAGAAATATTAGAAATAATAATATGGTGCTAATTAAATCAGGGAGTGGCGGCACGTAATTAATTAAATCGGGCTTACGATGTGGAGGAAGGCCCATGGCCCAAATCCACTAACCTAGGCGCTTAGGTGAAGCAAAACCTAAGGTTTTAGTGATCATTAGCGAATTTTAGAAAAAAAAGAAGAGAGGAAGGCGACTTGGAGAGGAGAGGCGCGGCTGCCCAAGTGGTGAAGAGGAGGAGAATTTCGCTTTGCAAGGAAGAGGAGGAGGAGTGCTTGGCTACGATTTTTGGTGGCTTGATCACGAGGACTAGCGCTCTTCAATCAATTCTTGAGGTAAGGGTGGGTTTAACGGTTATACTGGGTTATGATGGCGGTTTATGGGTAGTTAGGTGTTGTGTATTTGCATGATTAAAGTGGATATGAAATTGAGTGATTGAGATGTGGATTATTGTGTGATTGAAATGTATGTTGAGTTGATGCCCTATATGTGTTTGTTGAAATGTGCAAGAGTTATGAGATGTGTGTAAGATTTGTATTGTATGCCAAATAATTGATAAAATGTGTAATTGAAGATATGAGAGTGAATTTGAGGTGTTTGAAATAATTATTGAATGATTGAGCATATGAAATTTGGAAGAAAATTGAGTTTGAAGGACCCTAGTCACCTTAGGCGCCATTGTTGTTGTCAATCTATGCTTTGTTGCTGCTGTCTGGGCGCCTGTTGCCAATTCTGTCAATTTGCGCCTCACTCGCGCCTAAGTCGCGCGCCACGCGGGAATGTCACTAGGCATTTCTGCCAATTTGCGCCTCACTTGCGCCTAAGTCGCGCTCTACGCGCGAAGTCTAAGGTTTGTCCCAAATTTGTTTTTGACATATCTTTTGACTCGGGTGTCCGTTTTAAGTGCTTCAAAATGCGTTGGAAAGCTTATTCAGAGGCCTAACTGAATATTCTACTTTTAAGGCAAAATAAACCGTTTATTGTTGCTGTCTTGCTGTTTTTAATTGTTATGTGAGCTGCTGTTTATAAAAATAAATGTTGCTGTCTTGCTGTTTTTATTTACTATATGAGCTGCTGTTTTATAAAAATAAATTTGTGCCGTTGTACAGAAAATGAGATGCTGTTTTTATGTTATAAAATGGGCTGTTTTGTGTTGTTTTTATAAATAAAATGCTGCTGTTTTTCACAATTTAAAGTGCTGTTTCCTTAAATTAAAAGATGCTGTTTCTTGAGTTTAAAGGTGTGGTTTTCTTCAATTTGAAGATGCTGTTTTCTTAAGTTCATAGGTGCTGTTTTCTGGAATTTACAGGTGCCGTTTTCGTAAATTTAAAGGGGCTGTTTTCCTATTTTTTTCCTTAGTGCTGTCACTGTATTTTAAGAGGTTGCTGTCTCGATTTTATGTGCTGTTTGGTCCCTATGGACGTTGACTTAGTCCTTTATTGGTAAAGTGGTCGCGTAATTAATTGAGATTGGTGTGGTTGATGTGATGCCTTAGAACAACTAAATTGAGATGTGTCTGTGGTGGTGAATATTATTTGATGAGCTGAATATTTATTGATGAGCTGAAATATTTATTGGTGAGAAATTACGAGGTAGCTGTGATGCTACAACACGAGATAGTTGTTAATGTGGTACAGTATTAGTTACGTGCTTTGTTGTGGTTATGTGACGAGGTAGCTGTGATGCTACACCACGTGATATTTTATGAGGTGATTTATAATGAGATATGATGTTATAGTATTTATTAATTAAATACTTTGAGTTGTATAATTTGTGCATGAGTCATGAGTCGCATTGTCATATGCATTCTTACGAGGTAGCTGTGATGCTACAACACGAGGTTTATTACGAGTTGTGCCCGTCGTGGCCTTTACGAGATCGGTACCGCATGCATATGCCCGGAGGGGTTGCACTTCATACATTCCTTCATGGTCCACGTGTACATAACTATTGTGGTTGGCGTTTTATGCCTGATAGAGATATGAATCTTGTGCTGTTGTGTGATAACGTATATACGTGTTTGCCGTGTTGTGCCTGCTGCTTATGTACTGCTGTCATGTGCTTATTATTTCTGTTAAACTCATCCCTTCTGCTTGGAATGTTGCTCTTGTGTGGCAACGCTGCAGGTGATCGTTAGCACTCGTGGAGGATTGCTAGGTGTAGTCTCCTTCTCGTTGAGTCTGTGTCAGCTCTGATGCGTAGCACCGGGGAGGGGTTTTAGGGGTCGTTTATGTTTTATTATGTTGTTTACTGCTGGAGACTGATGTCTTAATTATTCATGGTGATGTTTGCACGAGTTTGAGATTCCGCTGTTTAATGTTATTCTGAGATTAAGTGTTTTTGAGGATTTTAAAATCATTTGTTATTTGGTTTTGGTGAGAAAAATGTAGCGCCCTTCTGAGGTGACTCTGATATTTGTTCATTTAATTGTAAATTAGAAAGGGGGTGTTACATTAGTGGTATCAGAGCAGTTCGGTCCGTCCGGCCAAGTCGTCGAGTCGTTGTGTCGGTGTACGACCAACTGTTGTATTTTTATTCGGACTCTTTTTTTGTAACAGCCCAGGTCCAACGCATTGGCCACCCTGGCACTATTACCTCACGGTCTTCTCTACCCCTCTTGTAGAATTTTTGCCTTCCGTGGGAATCGAACCTTGCACCTGAGGCATAAGTGCAAGTTAAACACACCTCCCACTACCAATTGAGCGCGCGCTCAATTGGTAGTGGGAGGTGTGTTTAACTTGCACTTATGCCTCAGGTGCAAGGTTCGATTCCCACGGAAGGCAAAAATTCTACAAGAGGGGTAGAGAAGACCGTGAGGTAATAGTGCCGGGGTGGCCAATGCGTTGGACCTGGGCTGTTACAGACCTCAAATTCGTGATAGCAAGTGATTGAGGATGATGATGATCAAGTCAATCAAGAATTCTGGGTGAAACCCGTATGGTATACCTTCATTGTTTTCATCTTATCTCACTGTACACAACTCCGATGATTGTGATTCTTGTCCCTCTAGAAACTAGACACAAATCGCTTCATTTTGGGCACAAGAACCCTATGATTTCATGGATAAATGAGAGAGATATCCTGTTCACAAGTTTCGGGTTCAAAATCAAGCGTTGTCCTAGATCAGTCATCTTGTTTTGTTAATATCTCCCAAACCACTGGATGAATGCGTGTGAATCCTTGACCATTTGAAAGTAGACGAAATTATCTTCACAATGGGCACTGATTTGAGTAGATTTGGTCACGGATTGACCAAGTTATGCTTATTGCAAAACTGGGTCCTGATTCTGGGAAATGGAAATGGAAGCTAGTATGCCCGTTCGTCAAATTTGAGTTCGATTCGCCAAAGTCTCGAGCGCCATCAGTTCGATATACTGAAGTGGGGTCCAGTAGCGAGGATGATTGACTTAGTTACTGGTTGTGCAAGTGGGACCCATCAAGTCAGATGCGGAGGCACTAGGAGCGTGTACGTGTCTACGAGGATTGTTCGAGTGGTTACGGTCCGGTCGTTCGTGCTCCGGCGTGATTTCTCGCGAGATCGTCAACCGGGTGAGTTCTACTCACGGATAGGGATATTTTTCTTGTCTTGAAAATATATCGGGTTGAGTCATAAGGCAATTATCAATTTTCGAAAGATTTTGGAACCGAAAACCGTTTTTGAGCAATATCACGTTTTTACGGTTTTTATTGAATTGTTGAACAATTTACGAAATTGTGATTTTAAGTTCTTTCACTGGAATATGGTCTGGAATGTTGTTTATTAAATTCGTTTTCAGGTTGGAGAACGATCGGAATTCGATTTGGGCAAGAAATGGAAAGCGGAATGAGAAACTAGAATTCAGTAATAGAACAGGCCGCACGGGTCGTGCGCCCCTGGGCACGGACCGTGCGCCCTCTTCGGGTTGGCTGTGTGGTTTTGGTAAATCACGCACGGGTCGTGCGCCCCTGGGCACGGACCGTGCGTGAGCTGCTGTTACCGGACTCCGATTTCTCATTTCGTCGCTCCTTTCGATCCCGAATCACTTCTAATCTTCTTCCCAACCAATTAAGGATATTGCCTTACTGGCAACCGTATTTCGAACTTGTTCAACTCATGTTTTTGAAAAGAGCTTCGAAAGCATAATTGATTGAAAAACCGAAACCCTAGTATACGTGTGGGTACACCGTCTGATGGACTGACTGAATATATATATATATATATATATATATATATATATATATATATATATATATATATATATATATATATATATATATATATATATATATATATATATAATTGAATATGATTATAATGCTGGAGGTCTAATTTATGAATTCCTCAAAACGGATTATAGATTGATATGGATATTGTTTATCCAATTACTATGTGAATGATCCTTTGGTGATCGAAAGATATAAATTATCTAAAAAGATTATGTGATTGATCCTTTGGTGATCGGAAAGATATATATTATCTAACTCTCGAGAAATCGTTATGTATTGTCATACATATATCGCGTTGGGTGACGACCTGACAAGTAGCATACTAGGGAGGGTAGTCATGACCCCTTACCTAGGCCCTGAATGTGTTTTGGCGTGGTCAACTCACGGGTTGCCGGGATTAGCAGTTGTGCAGTCGGCTTGTGCTAAGTTATTGCTTATGAGTTAACATTGCCGGAATTAGCAGTTGTGCAGTCGGCAAATGTTAAGCTATAGCTACCGGGCTTAGCAGTTGTGCAGTCGGTTTAAGCTAAGCTATTAAAAAAAACAACTGAGAACACGATTTGCTTGGCATTTCGATTATAGCTAGTAGTAGCTAATTAAACATTGTTAACGGTTTCATAAATTGAACCGAGTGTCAGTGAGGGGGCACGGTAGGACTCACTGAGACAAGTTGTCTCACCCAATCCATATTTGTTGTTTTTTACAGAGAACAGGTTATAAGGACAGAAGGCGGCACAGTTGGTTGTCGGGTTCGATGAGAAGATTGAAGATTGATTCATTTATTATTGTCCTTGTTCTTCTGTAGTTGTCTCTGTATTCAGTCGTATGACCCGAAGTTGTAAAATATTATTTTTATAGTTTTCGCTGTTTCTTGTAAAGATGTATATCTGAACAGGAATTTTTATACTCTGATTTGTACCAAATTGTATATTTAGGTATTTCTTTGTTAAAGAAATACCGGGGTGTTATAGATGATATTGACCGTTGTGATATAAAGATAATGACCGTTGTGATATGATGATATTGACTGTTGTGAAATGATGATCTGATGTCCTGACCTGATATATATTGTCTTTCATATGATTCATTATATGGTTCGACATCTCACCCCTTCTGTTTGAATGTTACCCCTATGTTGGTAACGTGCAGGTAACCTCGAATGAATGCCGTTGTACCTTCATTTGATCGAGTCGGTGTTGTCGCTCTGATACGTAGCACTCGGGGGGAATGAACGTTTATTTATGTTATTTAAGTTGTTTACTGTTGGATTTTGAGTTATGAATTTTGCATAGTTGCCACGATTGTTTAGTTGAACCATTTGAATTTCCGCTGCGTTGTTAAAAGAAGTTTGACTTGTTTTGAGATGTCGTTTTATCGGTTCATCCGAAAGCGCTATGTATCTGTTTTCAAAAAGCGAATTAAACCGTCTATTGTTTCCATGAAGTCAATGTGGTACTCCATTGTTTGTTGAAAAAGATTTTTATGAACTCTGATTTTGCATTATTTCATCGGGTAGAAATGGGGTGTTACAGATTCTCATTAAGAGAAGATTGAGAAGATGAAGGTTTATTGGAACAAGAGAAACGTGAGGAAAAGGACTTAAACATAGTAAATAAAATGGTTTTGTTTTCCTCACCCGTAGATATCAATGCCTTCACTTGGTTTCTATAAGAATATAGGAATTAAAAATGAACTTAATAACTTACCTTCTAAAACATACCGTAGAGTTACATGTACTTGTTCATGCAATAGATTAAGGCCATACTATCTGGGTATTAAACTTGAAATAGTAATTACTTTCTAAAAACATATTTTGGAGTTAATTATAATTGTTACAAGGCAAGGCAATAGTTACCTCAAAATATATTTAAACTTGAATAAAAGAATTATTTTCTAATTTATACATTGGGTGGAAATAACCTTTATGCAGAAAACAATATTAAAGTAAATACAGTTATAAAACAGACTTGTTTTACCAATTATATTCTAAGTTATATCTTGTATTTAAAATATGTCAAACATATGATCAAAAACAAAGAGTTTTCGCAAATCTTCCTCATGAGATCAAGGATAGTTAAGAATAATTATCTCTCCGGGTGGTATTTTGACCGCCCTTTCTCAACAGGGGCTTACGTACTCCTTTACCATTCGACATTAGTGAGATTTCCTGATATTCTTACAAAAATCCTTATAATCAAATGAGATAGCAAAGTATTTATGAAAAGAGCTTTCAAAAAATTTTTGATCAGAGATACATAATTAATTAAATATGCAGAATATAACATAGATATATAATTAATATCTCAAAGAAAGTATATAGCAGAATACTTCGCTAAATGTTTAAGGATATAGGTACATCCTGCAAGGTATAAACATAGATGAATAATTTTATGATTCAAAAGGAAATATATAAAGAGTACATAAAGCCTTATAAAGAACACTTTGTAATTAAACTGCAGAATATGATCCAGATGAATAAAAACATAAATAATAAATATTAATTATTAAATAGTAGACAAATTGACTATAGGATTTATCAAAACCCATGGTCATACCCACATTGGGGCCCCCCAAGAGGTGTAAATTGAGAAAATACAGCAGTGAAAACTGCCCTTGCCTGACGCCTGTATTGACGTACACATTTGGCTGTTTAGCTATAGTCAAAGAGTACACTATAGTATAATGTACTTTGTATTTTCATAAAACTTTCAATATTAATACCCCCTATTTATGGCACTTAATTAATTAAGAACATAAATAAGTAACTGTAAAGCATAACTTAGATAAGCAAAGTTAAAATTCAAAGTTAATACCCCATTCCTACTTCCACCATCTGGCTCTGATACCAGACAGGGATCGGAATCAGAAGTTAATTAATTTAAAGAGACAGAGGGGAAGTAGGTAGCATACAGAATGCAACAATAAATAAATAAATAGAGACAGAAAACAGTAAGATAGATTAGGAGGCAAAGCCTTCCATAAAAGACAGTGAACTGTCTATGAGTTACAGATTGAAGATTGGAGATGAGGGAAGAAGAAGAAGATTGAAGCTTGCAAGCTCTGGCTTCTCACTAGAACTAGAGAGAGAAGTAGATTGAAGTGTAAATTTAAGCGTGCCCTCTAACAAATGCCTAAGCACGCTTATATAGAAAAAGATTGAAATAGTAACCGCTTACTAACCGGAATAAACAGTAAAGGACTACTATGTAGAATCCTATGACTGTTGACTTGAACTGTGCACTTAAGTGACCTGCACTGTTTGGAATCCAAAGTTTTTTGACTTGGACTGTTGAGCAAGATAGAGGGGAGCCTTGATTGGTGGCGTGATTGAAGGAAAAGCAGATTCCTTGAAGAATATGATTGATGCTTTTGCTCAGTGGGGGACAAAAGCAAAGATGCCTATTGTCTGCCATGATAGGAGTCAAGGGTGACCTTTGACTAGATTGAGACAAGCTAACAAAATTTAAATATTTGTTAGTAAAACATAATAATAATTTTGAACAGTTTTTCATGTCATCACTGACATTACGATCACCATGTCCAAGGGTGTTGTAGGAACAGTTTTTCATACCATTGCTGGTACTACTATCACCATGTTCCAAGGTGGATGAGCAGTTTTTCTCACAAAGAGTGATACAATTGTCTTGCTCAAGGACATTTTTCGAAAACATTTTGAATCTTCCTAAGGAGGAAGAATTAATTATTTCCCTGCAAGTATTCACGAGTGAGATAGTCAGGGAGAGCATTGTCAGATTCTTTAAGATATTCAATATCAAAATCGAATATGCTCAGGATTGCTTGTCATCTGGCAACAATTTGTTTTGATGCAAGGTTCTTTACATCCTTTTGTAATATATCTTTTGCAGACTTGCAATCAATACGAACAAGAAATTTCTGATTTAGTAAATCAGATTGAAATTTTGAAATAGATAAAACAATTGCCAACACTTCCTTTTTGACAGTGGAATAATTCTGCTGCAGGGTTCCAATGTTTGGAAGTAAAGGCGATGACTTGTTCTTTTCCAAAAGTTTTTTGTTTTAACATACCGCCATAACCGATGTCAGAAGCATCAGTTTCGACAATTTTAAAAGCTTCAGGATTGGGAAGGTAAAGACAAGGAAGTTCTTTAACCTGAGATTTGATCTGTTTGACAACATTGGTATGAGCATCAGTCCAGGGAGGAGGATCCTTTTTCAGACGATCATGGAGGGGTTTGATGAGATTACTAAGTTGCGGAAAGAAGTCTGAAACATAATTGAGGCAACCCAGAAACCTTTGTAATTGGTTTTTGTCAATAATTTGATTAGGAAATCTATCAGAGAACTCAATAGCTCTACTGGTGGGGATAATAGTTCCTTGATGGATGTTGTGACAAAGAAACCTCATTTTCGTTTGGAAAAGATTGATTTTTGTTTTTGAGACAGCAAGGCCATTTCTTTTGATTATGGAAATGAAAGTGCTGATGTGTTTGACATGTTGATCAAAGGATTGGGAATAAATTAGCACATCATCAATATAGACAATTGCAAATTTTGCATAATCATTGAAAATATCATTCATGATCCTCTGGAATTCAGAAGGAGCGTTTTTTAAGCCAAAAGGCATAACGTTCCATTCATATTGACCAAAAGGGACAGTGAATGCAGTTTTGTACCTATCTTCTTCTTTGGTTTGTATTTGCCAAAACCCAGATTTCAGGTCAAATTTTGAAAAGATCTTTGCATCATGGAGTCTCTTGAGGAGATCCTTTTTGTTAGGTATAGGGTACCTAATCCAGCAAAGAGCTTGATTGAGTGGTTTGTAATTGATGACCAATCTAGGGGTTCCTCTTTCGATCTCAGCCTGCTTATTGACATAAAAGGCAGAACAAGACCAAGGGCTTTTACTCTTGCGAATGAGCCCTTTTCCCAAAAGGTCTTTGATTTCTTTCTGACAGACAAGAAGGAGATCTTGGTTCATTTGGATAGGCCTAGCTTTGCTAGGGATTTGTCTATCCTGAAAATCCTTTTCATAAGGAAGTTCAACAATGTGTGCTTTCTTTCCCAGAAAGCATTGGGTAGGTCAGAACAAATAGTAGATTGGATTTGTTCTAAGAGGCCTTTAACCCTAAGCTGATTATCTCTTTTATGCAACTAACTGTCAACGCGCCTAAAAGATATTTCCTCTTTAAGGAAAGTGATTTGGTTTTCTTTGTAAGAGATAGGATTTAAGTTCCTAATGAAAGGTTTTCTTAAAAACTTGAATATAATGGGTTTCCCCAGATGTTGGGCTATTATGCCATCCTCAGTTATTTGAAAGGGAAAAAGTGACCTTACGAAAAGAGTTCCTAAGATCACTTTATTTTTCAAATCCTTAACAAGTAAGAAGGATGTGTCAATTTTGAAATTTTGGTTTTCAATAATAGCCGAAGATAATTTGTAATTGATTCTGAGTTTAGAGCTGTTAGCAGCACTAAGTTGTTCAGAGGTTTTTTCAAAAATACCTTGTTGGAACAAGACCTTCAAGGATGCAATTAGAGTCTGCCCCGGTATCAAAGAGGGCAATTGTTTCAAGGGTGAACTCTCCTATGATGATTTTGATATTTATATAAAACTTTTGTATTTTGACATAATTAATAATCCCTAAGAAATCATCACTGGGTGTTTCCACCTTTTCATCATCTTCAGAAGCGGGTATTTCAGAAGATGAATCATTAACAGGCCAATGGGTCCTCCATTGATCTAGGGTTGATTGGTGCTTAGCCTGTTTTTGTTTAAGATCTTTGATTTCAATTTTCAAATTGTTAATCTTAGATTGAAGATCTTGAATAGTAACAGGTTTTACACTTGTTTTCTCTAACCTCTTAAAGGTATCTTTAAGGTTAAACTTATTGGTTGCTAGAGGGTTGTTGGGGGTTTTTGACTCAAGGGTGGCTCTTAACTTGTTAAGGTATTTAGCCTTTTCTTGAGGGTTAGGGATAGCAATATTGGCTTCAAAGAGAAGGTCTTGTTCTCTAGTGAGGACATTAATGTGATTGGAGGAGTCTGTTAAATCATCCTCTTGAATTTGGTTTAGGTTATCGAAAGACTGATCAGAAGATCCTGCATCAGTATCTTCTGAGGATTGGACTAACAGATTATCGATCTTATTCTCAAGATCTGGGTCAAGGTTCAGGGCTTTGAGTTTCCCTAAAAACCTACAATTTCTACTGATGTGGCCTGGTTTGCCACACTTGAAGAAGACGATTGGATCCTTAGGTTTGTCATTATTTTCATAATGTTTTCCTTCGGGTTGACCCGTAGGTTGTGGTTTGGGCCTATTGAAACGTCTTTCCCTATAGTAGTTAGGTCTAGGTAGGATGTTATTGGATTTTGGTTTGGGCTTAGACCTGGCTTTCTTAGCACAGGGAAGACCAAATTGTTCACAGAAGGTCCCTAAATCTTTAGAGTTTTGGGCCTTTTCTTTGGATAATTGTTGCTGGATTTTGTCGTCTTGACAAATCTTTAAAGCAACTCGTTGGATAATGGCAATAAGTTGTCCGTAACTTAATTGCTGATATTGGATGATGCCATCAGGGTTGTGGCTACGAAGTTTATCCCTGACTTTATCACCTAAGGATTTGGGAAGACAAGCCAAGAATTTCTCTTTCCAGAAAGCTTGTTGGCTATCCTCTCTGGTGTAGAGTCTTGTCAAAAAGGTGTCTTTATACCATCTAAAGTCACCGAGGGTCTTACACCTAAGATTGGATAATAATTCTGCAGATCTATCTTTAATTAAAGAGGGATCTCCAATAAAATGTTGGGCAATAGTAAAGATAAGGGTATTGACAACATCAGGGATACTGCCTTCCTCATCTAGGACAGGGATGCCATTGGAGTCAAGTTTGACTGTAGTGAGGATAGACTGTTTGGCGTTGTCAGTGAGATAATTATCCCACCAACCTTTGAGTTGACCAGAAAATCCTGCAACAACGATTTCTACGATCACGATCATGTTTTCTGGACAGTTGTTGGAGGTTTCATAAGCAGTGGCAACCATAGTCATGTTTTGAAGAATTTTGGGTATGCCATACTCATTCTCTCCATCAATGTTCCATTCATAAACATTATTAGCACTAAAGCTTTTGATGTTGGTCTCATTTTCTTCTAAGAGAAGGTTAGGGGCCGTGGCTCTAGAAAAATAAAGTTTTGTTTCTCTTTTCCATTGGTTTTTGGGATTGTAGATGATAGGACTGACTTTGTCCTCTGGATTGGTTTCTTCTGAGTTATCGGAAGAGGCTTCATCAAGCACATTGATGATTTTACTCTTGGGTGAAGGTGTGTCAGGAGCAGTTGTCCTAAGGAGGATTAATTGCTCATTGACTTTGGCTAGGAGTTCATTTTCAACTTCCTTTTTGATGTGATCTTTGGGATTATTACGCCTAATGGTATCTTTGAAGGTTTTGGAAACCTTGTACGGATTGAAAAGGGGTTTTTCTAATTGGGTGGAGGATGAAGATGGTTCAGTTTTAGAAGAGTCAAGACAAATTTCTTTGCCTTTCCTACTACTACTGGAATCACCTAAAGCTTGGAGGTATTTGTTCGTATAATTGGATTGCTCCATGAGGTCTCTGGTGTCTTTGGCAGAGACAGGTCCTTCCTCAGTTTTGGTTTTGAAGGGGGAGGCCATAACAGGAGTAGATTGATTTTTGCTGTTATGGGCAAAGGGGACTTTGGGTGGAAGCTCAGACTGAACCATTTGACCATCTTTAAGAAGCCAAACAGTGATAACGTCCAGGGTTTTTCTACCAACCATGTGAGTTTGGAAGGGGTAATCAATATTCTCCTTGATGGTATATGCATGAAACCAATCAAAGAAGGGGATATTGAACTTTACTTGATTGAGAAATTTATAAAATTTCTCTTGGATTTTTTTTTGGTGTCCCTGGTATTTTTGGAAGAACCATACTCTGTGAGGAGCCCATTCCTTAGAGTAGATTGATTTTCAAAATAGGTTTCTTTTTTGAAAACTTGGTTTGGAAAAGATTGATTCTCATTTAGAGAAGATTGAGATGAAGGTGTTGATGAAGATGTAGGTGACTTACCAGAAACGGGTTCAAGAACGTGTGAGGAAAGCATTTTTACAAATATGATGAAAATTTCCTCACCCCTTGATATCAACGCCTTCACTTGGTTTATATAGAAATATAAGTATTAAATATGAACTAGTAATTACCTTCTGGAGTATGCTTGTGGAGTTAACCATATTTTTTCGAAGATCAGTATAAGGCCGCCTTGCTGGATATTAAAACTTGAATAAAAGAATTATTTTCTAATTTATACTTTGGAGTGGAAATAACCTCTATTCAGAAAACAATATTTAAAGTAAAACAGATATATATCAAACTTGAACTATCAGTTATATTCTAAATTATATCTTGTATTTATGATATGTCTATCATATGATCAAAAATTAAAGAGTTTTCGCAAATCTTCTGCATTAGACCAAGGATAGTTAAGAATAATTATCTCTCCGGGTGGTATTTCGACTGCCCATTCCCAACAGGGGCTTACGTACTTCCTTTACCATTCGTCAATAGTGAGATTTCCAGATATTCTTACAAAATCCTTATAGGTCAAATGGAATAATAAAGTATTTTGAAAAAGAGCTTTAAAGTATTTTGATCATAGATACATAAGCAATTAAACTCACAAAATATAACATAGAGATATAAATAATATTTCAAGGTAAATATATAGCAGAGTACTATGTTAATTGATTAGGAACATAGGTAAATCCTGCAAGGTATAAACATAGATGAATAATATCATCATTCATTTTCACAAATATTTGTCATAAAATAGTAGACTAACTGACTATAGGATTTCTCAAAACCCATGGTCATACCCACATTGGGGCCCCCCAAGAGGTGTAAATTGAGAAAATACAGCAGTAGAACTGCCCATGACGCGTGACGCCTGTTTGACTACGCATTTGGCTGTTAGCTATAGTCAAGGAGTACACTATAGTATAACACTTAGTATAATATATTAATTTCAGAAATAATATCCATTATTGGCACTTATATGATTATGAACAAATTATAAGTAATTGCAAATCATAACTCAGATAAGTAACCAACAGTTCAAAGTTAATACCTCATTCCTACTTCCACCATCTGGCTCTGATACCAGACAGGGATCGGAATCAGAAGTTAATTAACTTCTGATTCCGATCCCTGTCTGGTATCAGAGCCAGATGGTGGAAGTAGGAATGAGGTATTAACTTTGAACTGTTGGTTACTTATCTGAGTTATGCTTTGCAGTTACTTATATATTGTTCATAATCATATAAGTGCCAATTATGGATATTAATACTGATATTAATATATTATTCAAAGTCTTATACTATAGTGTACTCTTTTGATTATAGCTAAACAGCCAAATGCGTATAGTAATACAGCTGTTAGGCAAGGGCAGTTTATCTACTGTATTTGCTCAGTTACACCTCTTGGGGGGCCCACCAACGTGGGTATGACCATGGGTTCTGAGTAATCCTATAATCAATAAGTCTATTATTTTATGACTAATAAACATTGTGGTGATGAATGGTAAAATTATTCATCTATGTTTATACCTTGCAAGATTTACCTATGTTCTTAATCAATTAACAAAGTATTATTCTATATACTAACTTTTAAATATTAATTATGTATCTAAGTTATATTTTGCAATTTATATAATTATGTTCTTTATCAACTGTCACAAGTATACAATATATATTAACTTTGAAAAATATTTTATATGTTATGTCCTATTATTTAAACTAAGAAGTGTTTGTGATCTGCTGTAAAAGGGGTTCTAAAAGTATTTTGTTAAAATTCTTGACCCAAGGATGGATTTTAAAGGAATATGATCTAGACGGACATAGCATATGAGTACCAAGGAATAGGGAAACAGCTATAACTTAGATCATTTTCTTTAAAAGGTACTGGTCCTAAGTCAATGAAAGAAAATTTTTAGAAATGTCTTGGCTTGATCGGGTAACAATCTTATTTAAACCATAAGATATAACTTAGAATATAATTTATAGTTCAAGTTTAATATATATCTGCCATTACTTTGGTTGAACTACTGAATAGAATTATAACACCCTCAAGATATAATTTAGAAAATAACTGATAATTCAAAATTGATATATATCTATATTTACTTTAACATTGTTTTTTGAATAAAGGTTAAATCCCACTCCAAAGTATAAATTAGAAAATAATTCTTTTATTCAAAGTATTAATATCCAGTAATGTGGCCTAATACTGATCGTCGAACAGGCATAGTTAACTCCACAGCATGCTCCAGAAGGTAATTAACTATTTCATATTTAATATTTATTTTTCTATATAAACCAAATGAAGACGATGATGCTTATGGGTGAGGAAAATTTATCTATACATTTCTTTAAAGCTTTTTCATCACAATCTCCTGGTATGTCTTCTATACCTTCATCTTTTCTATATTCTATGCCTTCATCTTCTATGCGTAATGCCACAAATCAATCTTATAAAAATATCAATCAAGATCTTGACAAAGATCTTAGCAA